>JARQOD010000002.1:393811270-393956254 GCA_033576555.1 Oophaga sylvatica
CGAAAGTGCCTTGTGCACAGTCAACACTTGCTCCTGTGTTACTGGGGTTCAGTAATGTCAGCTGTTCCCCTGCTGTGTGTACGGCAAAAAGTCCTGCTGCCTCCACCCTGTTCTCCTCTCATCTTTTTGGCTCCAACAACGCCAGTTGCTGCTCGGAAGTGCTGTGTGCACAGTCAACACTTGCTCCTGTGTTACTGGGGTTCAGTAATGTCAGCTGTCCCCTGCTGTGTGTAGGGCAAAAAGTCCTGCTGCCTCCATCATGTTCTCCTCTCATCCCTGGGCTCCAACAACGCCAGTTGCTGCTCGGAAGTGCTGTGTGCACAGTCAACACTTGCTCCTGTGTTACTGGGGTTCAGTAATGTCAGCTGTTCCCCTGCTGTGTGTACGGCAAAAAGTCCTGCTGCCTCCACCATGTTCTCCTCTCATCCCTGGGCTCCAACAATGCCAGTTGCTGCTCGGAAGTGCTGTGTGCACAGTCAACACTTGCTCCTGTGTTACTGGGGTTCAATAATGTCAGCTGTTCCCCTGCTGTGTGTACGGCAAAAAGTCCTGCTGCCTCCACCATGTTCTCCTCTCATCACTGGGCTCCAGCACCGGCAGTTGCTGCTCGGAAGTCCTGTGTGCACAGTCAACACTTGCTCCTGTGTTACTGGGGTTCAGTAATGTCAGCTGTTCCCCTGCTGTGTGTACGACAAAAAGTCCTGCTTCTTCCACCATGTTCTCCTCTCATCCCTGGGCTCCAACACCGCCAGTTGCTGCTCGGAAGTGTCTTTGGCACGGGTACTCACTCCTGCCCAGCCTGGTTACAGCAAGCCAGATGTTTCCTGGCAGTGTCAACGTCACTTTGCCTCCAATAAGTTGTCCTGTCGTGTTGCAGTCGGGTTAGCCGACTCTATGGTGCCTGCAGTTTAGGTGCTTCCTATGTGGGCTGCGGGATATGTAAATAAAGGCTGTTTCTGTTGTGCCAACAGGACAAGCACCCCCTGTAGGACTGTGGGATTCGGTAACTGCGGCCGGCTCACAGCCTTTCAACTTGAATTTTCATGGGTACCTTATGCTACCCGTCCGGGTTCCAGTACCGTCAGCTGGTTCTCAACAGTGTCTTTGGCACGGGTACTCAAAATATATGCGCTAAATTATAAGCAGAAGAAGACTAAGCAGCATGGGCGTACCCAGGATCAAAACTAGGGGGGGCAAGCCATGGTCGTTCAGGTTGTAAAATATAAGAACAAAAAATGTGAATAAAACGAAAATGAACGCCATACACAACATAATTCCTTATACCAAGACCAATAATATCACATACAAGGAGAAATACCACCATGATCAATCCTATTATGTAAACAATTTATTGATTTTAGGCTTACCTTTGCAGTCTTCTCTTCTGTTCAGCAGGGGGACTTCAAGCTCATGCGTGTTTATCACACACTGACACTGAGCCATTCACACTGCCCTTTCTAAACACAGCAATTGGATTGATCTTTGGGAAAAAAATTGAATGATAGATAGATAGATAGATAGATAGATAGATAGATAGATAGATAGAAAACCAGACAAATTGGAGGCAGCACATAGTTTGTAGTGAAAAAAAAAGCTATTTAATAAGGTCAAAAGGCGACATTTCGGTCCAAACAACACAAACCTTTCTCAAGCCTTGAGAAAGGTTCTGTTGTTTGGACCAAAACGTCGCCTTTTGGTCTTATTAAACAGCTTTTTATTCACTACAAACGGTGTGCTGCCTCCAATTTGTCTGGATTTCTATAACTGATGTTTGGTATTTGCCTGGGGGGCTCTGCACCAGGACTCTTTCTTTGTGCTGCTCTAATTTTCTTCTTTTTAGATAGATAGATAGATAGATAGATAGATGATAGATAGATAGATAGATAGATAGATAGATGAAGATAGATAGATATGGGATAGAGATAGATAGATAGATAGATAGATAGATAGATAGATAGATAGATAGATAGATAGATAGATAGATAGATAGATAGATAGATAGATAGATAGATAGATAGATAGATAGATAGATAGATAGATAGATAGATTTAAGCATGGAATGCAAGTAGATTCCACCCTGAAATATGCCCCATCATTGTCCCCTTCTTGTAGTAATATGCCCCATCATTGTCTCCTTCTTTTAATAATGTGCCCCAGACCAGCACCTGTATATACATCAGCCCCAGCCCAGCCTCTGTATGTCAGATATACAGTATATTACTGAAGATATAGACTGTACGGGCTCCTGTCAGGTATATATTACAGTAGATATAGACTGTACGGGCTCCTGTCAGGTATATATTACTGTAGATATAGACTGTATGGGCTCCTGTCAGGTATATATTACTGTAGATATAGACTGTACAGGCTCCTGTCAGGTATATATTACTGTAGATATAGACTGTACAGGTTCCTGTCAGGTATATATTACTGTAGATATAGACTGTACGGGCTCCTGTCAGGTATATATTATTGTAGATATAGACTGTATGGGCTCCTGTCAGGTATATATTACTGTAGATATAGACTGTACGGGCTCCTGTCAGGTATATATTACTGTAGATATAGACTGTACGGGCTCCTGTCAGGTATATATTACTGTAGATATAGACTGTACGGGCTCCTGTCAGGTATATATTACTGTAGATATAGACTGTATGGGCTCCTGTCAGGTATATATTACTGTAGATATAGACTGTACGGGCTCCTGTCAGGTATATATTACTGTAGATATAGACTGTATGGGCTCCTGTCAGGTATATATTATTGTAGATATAGACTGTACAGGCTCCTGTCAGGTATATATTACTGTAGATATAGACTGTACAGGCTCCTGTCAGGTATATATTACTGTAGATATAGACTGTACGGGCTCCTGTCAGGTATATATTACTGTAGATATAGACTGTACAGGCTCCTGTCAGGTATATATTACTGTAGATATAGACTGTATGGGCTCCTGTCAGGTATATATTACTGTAGATATAGACTGTATGAGCTCCTGTCAGGTATATATTACTGTAGATATAGACTGTACAGGCTCCTGTCAGGTATATATTATTGTAGATATAGACTGTACGGGCTCCTGTCAGGTATATTACTGTAGATATAGACTGTACAGGTTCCTGTCAGGTATATATTACTGTAGATATAGACTGTATGAGCTCCTGCCAGTATATATTATTGTAGATGTAATATATACCTGACAGGAGCCTGTACAGTCTATATCTACTGTAATATAAACCTGACTGGAGCCTGTACAGTCTATATCTACAGTAATATGACAGGAGCCCGTACAGTCTATATCTACAGTAATATATACCTGACAGGAGCCCATACAGTCTATATCTACAGTAATATATACCTGACAGGAGCCCGTACAATCTATATCTACAGTAATATATACCTGACAGGAGCCCATACAGTCTATATCTACAGTAATATATACCTGACAGGAGCCCATACAGTCTATATCTACAGTAATATATACCTGACAGGAGCCCGTACAGTCTATATCTACAGTAATATATACCTGACAGGAGCCCATACAGTCTACATCTCCAGTAATATATACCTGACAGGAGCCCGTACAGTCTATATCTACAGTAATATATACCTGACAGGAGCCTGTACAGTCTATATCTACAGTAATATATACCTGACAGGAGCCCATACAGTCTATATCTACAGTAATATATACCTGACAGGAGCCTGTACAGTCTATATCTACAGTAATATATACCTGACAGGAGCCCGTACAGTCTATATCTACAGTAATATATACCTGACAGGAGCCTGTACAGTCTATATCTACAGTAATATATACCTGACAGGAGCCCATACAGTCTATATCTACAGTAATATAAACCTGACAGGAGCCCATACAGTCTATATCTACAGTAATATATACCTGACAGGAGCCCATACAGTCTATATCTACAGTAATATATACCTGACAGGAGCCCGTACAGTCTATATCTACAATAATATATACTTGACAGGAGCCCGTACAGTCTATATCTACAGTAATATATACCTGACAGGAGCCCGTACAGTCTATATCTACAGTAATATATACCTGACAGGAGCCCGTACAGTCTATATCTACAGTAATATATACCTGACAGGAGCCCTTACAGTCTATATCTACAGTAATATATACCTGACAGGAGCCCGTACAGTCTATATCTACAATAATATATACTTGACAGGAGCCCGTACAGTCTATATCTACAGTAATATATACCTGACAGGAGCCCGTACAGTCTATATCTACAGTAATATATACCTGACAGGAGCCCGTACAGTCTATATCTACAGTAATATATACCTGACAGGAGCCCTTACAGTCTATATCTACAGTAATATATACCTGACAGGAGCCCATACAGTCTATATCTACAGTAATATATACCTGACAGGAGCCCGTACAGTCTATATCTACAGTAATATATACCTGACAGGAGCCCGTACAGTCTATATCTACAGTAATATATACCTGACAGGAGCCCGTACAGTCTATATCTACAGTAATATATACCTGACAGGAGCCCATACAGTCTATATCTACAGACTGTAGATATAGACTGTACAGGCTCCTGTCAGGTATATATTACTGTAGATAAGGAGACATCAACCCATTAATTAATAAATCCTCCTATGTCACTGAGGACTCTGACTGACCTCAGATTTCCCTCCTGCAGCAAGCACACGGCTTCTCTTCCTGGCTTCCTGGCTTTGCAGAACACGCCCCCGGGAACGATGTCACACCGCTGGAAAGAGCCCATACAGTCTAGTATGTGAGTCGCAGCCAGCCCAGAAGCACCTTTTAAAGGGGCGGCTGATGCGATGGCCTCATCTTGGCACGGCGCGCCCCTGCTCCTAGGGGGGGCAACGGCCCCCCCTGCCCCACGGTGGGTACGCCCATGCTAAGCAGTGTATGGGGGTGAGTCCGTTCCTCCTCGTGGTGCCCCTGGAAAATGCCTGCTGCTGCAGGCAAAACTGAACGCAGACAAATACTGTTGTAATTTAAATCTTTTGTGACAGCAAGAACGGAAGGATGAAATCTTCAAACTTTAACAGATTACAACTGCAGGAATGTCTGTCACAAATAAGAATATGATGAAGAAGATGAATAGGAAGAAGATGAAGAAGTAGAATATGAACAAGAATAATAGTTGAATAAGAAGAATATGAGTAATGTTACCAAAAAGATGAATAGGAAGAAGTTTAAGAAGAAGATAAATAAGTTATAGAATAAGTTGATGAAAAAGATGCTGCTGCTGAGGATCATGAAGGAGAAAGTGTGGCAGAAGTAAAAAAGAAGGTGAAGAGCATTGGAAGTAGTGAAACATACATATGTGCCAAAATAGAAAAAAGGTTAACAACATAGTCAATTTCTTCGTAACGCCGAACGTCTTAAAAAAAAAATTATTCCTGCTATTCCATTTGATTGGGTTAAACCTCTATGCCTTTAATGTCTCCTCCACCTCCCCCAATACATTCTACATTATTCTTTGTTGTTTTCCTTCATGTACAATTAACCTACAAGGAAAGAAAGGTTTTTTTTTAATTCCGATATTTTTGTCCCATTGACTTGCATTGATTTCCGGTATCAGAATCGGCGATATCCGATACTTTTTCAGTATCGGGCCGATCCAATCCGATCCGATATTTTGCAATATCAGAAAGTATCGCTCAACCCTAAAGGTGATAACTAAATGGCTCTGGGAACAAAACATAGAGATTTTGGGTACATGGCCTGGAAACTCCCCAGATCTTAATCCTATTGAGAACTTGTGGTCAATCATCAAGAGACGGGTGGACAAACAAAAACCTAATAATTCTGACAAAATGAAAGCATTGATTGTGCAAGAATGGACTGCTATCAGTCAGGATTTGGTCCAGAAGTTGATTGAGAGCATGCCAGGGAGAATTGCAGAGGTCCTGAAGAAGAAGGATCAACACTGCAAATATTGACTTGCTGCATTAACTCATTCTAACTGTCAATATAAGCTTTTGTTACTCATATGTTTGCAATTATATTTCTGTCTGTGATAAAAACATCTGTCAAACACATATAAAAACAAGAGGGCAGCAGATCATGTGAAAATATAATATTTGTGTCATTCTCAAAACTTTTGGCCATGACTGTACACTCAGATTTTCAACTTTATCCAGAAAATTGTCTCTGATATAAGACCGGGCCGACACAGCAAAATTCCGCAGGACTTTATCAAGAAAAACTGCCACCTTACTGAACAAAGATCCCCTACCCGACACTATTGGTCGTCCTTGGGGGTCATTCAGATTCTTGTGAATCTTCGGTAATGTATATATAACAGGTTTAATTGGGCATTCAACCACAAGATATTTAGAAAGTTCCTGATCAATTAGGCCATCGTGTAAGACCTCATTGACCAACAAACGCAATTCCTTCTGAAAACGAACCGTAGGGTCCTGTGACAATCTAGAGTACACATCATCATCAGCCAACTGTCGTAATATTTCCCGCTTGTACTTATCACTACTCATAACAACCACTGCCCCACCCTTATCGGTTGGTTTAATGGTGATGGCAGTGTTGTTAGTGAGATTAGCAAGAGCAAGTTTTTCATCAGGAGTCAAATTATGTTTATCACGTGCTTTAAATTTCTTTTTAAACAATTCAAAATCTTTTTCAACCAATTGTATATATGATTTAATGAAATGATTTCTACATGGAGGCTGGAAATTACTCTTATTATACAAATCCAGGGCTTTAAGGGAAAAACCTGTTACATTAATATGACTCACATCATCATTAACCTGCTGTTTATCCGAAAAATATGCGTCCAACCGTATACGTCTAAAGAATGCATGAAGGACGACCTCTAATTCAAACCAATCCGGAACATTGGTCGGACAGAAGGATAGTCCTCTCTCTAAGACAGGGGTGGGGAACTTTTTTTCTGCCGAGGGCCATTTGGAATTTTATAATAGTGTTCGGGGGCCGCATAAAATTATTAATAATGATGAGCGAGTATACTCAGCATGCAAGCATGCTCAGGTGTCCTCTGAGTATTTTGGCGTGCTCGGAGATTTAGTTTCTGTCGACGCATTTGCATGATTTGCAGCTGCTGGACAGCCTGAATACATGTGGGGATTCCTTAACAAACAAGCATTCCTCACAAGTATTCAGGCTGTCCAGCAGCTGCAAATCAGGGAGCTGAGGCAACGTAAACTAAATATCCGAGCATGCCAAAATACTCGGAGGACTCCCCATTAGTCAGCACATGTCCCCATTAGTCAGCACATGTCCCCATTAGCAGGGCCGGCTCCAGGTTTTTATGGGCCCCGGGCGAAAGAGCCTCAGTGGGCCCCTTTAACACAGACCACGATTCATGATGCACAGATACGGCAGAGAAATATAGGTACAGTACAATGCCAAATACTTCACTTCTTCCATTGCATGAGTGATATCTATTGTAAATTTTATAATAGCTCAAAAACCGCCAAATCCTCGCAGCGCACAGTACAGACTGGACAGTACAGTCCTCCATACAATATTATGGGCACCACATAGTTCCCCCCTCATCACCCATATAATACCCCATGCAGGATGACAACCCCCCATCCCCCATATAATGCTCCATACAGAATACTGGACCCAAAATAATACTCCATACAGAATACTGTACCCAATATAATGCTCCATACAGGATACTGGTCCCCATATAATGCTCCATACAGGATACTGGTCCCCATATAATGCTCCATACAAAATATGGAGCTCTCCTCTGCGCTGTGCTGCGTTCTGCACTGTTACGGCTCAGGAAAAGGCTCTGTGGAAAGAATCCCCATTATCATCATCATTGACTCCCCATCATCATCATCGTCTCACCATCATCATTATTGCCTCCCCATCATCATCATTACCTCCTCATCATTATCATTGCCTCCCTATCATTATCATTGCCTCCCCATCATCATTGCCTCCCCATCATCATCAATGCCTGCCCATCATCATCATTGCCTCCCATCATCATCATTGCCTCCCCATCATCATCAATGCCTGCCCATCTTCATCATCGCCTCCCCATCATTATCATTGCCTCCCCATCATCATCAATGCCTGCCCATCATCATCATCGCCTCCCCATCATCATTGTCTCCACATCATCATCAATGCCTGCCCATCATCATCATTGCCTCCCCATCATCATCAATGCCTGCCCATCTTCATCATTGTCTCCCCATAATTATCATTGTCTCCCCATCATCATTTCCTCCCCATCATCATCAATGCCTGCCCATCATCATCGCCTCCCCATCATCATTATTACTTCCTCATCATCATAATTGCCTCCCCATCATCATCATTGCCTCCCCATCATCATCATTGGCTCCCCATCATCATCATTGCTTCCCCATCATCAATGCCTGCCCATCATCATCATCGCCTCCCCATCATCATCATTGCCACCCCATCATCATCAATGCCTGCCCATCATCATCATCGCCTCCCCATCATTATCATTGCCTCCCCATTATCATCAATGCCTGCCCATCATCATCATCATTGCCTCCCATCATCATCATTGCCTCCCCATTATCATCAATGCCTGCCCATCTTCATCATCGCCTCCCCATCATCATCTTTGCCTCCCCATTATCATCAATGCCTGCCCATCATCATCGTCTCCCCATCATCATCTTTGCCTCCCCATTATCATCAATGCCTCCCCATCATCATCATCACTGCCCTCCCCACACCACCATCACACAGACAGCATGGCAGCACACAAGCACTCTCTCACATAAACACACACACAAAGCACCGCACTACATACACACACTGATACACACAGACAGACACACACACACATCACATCTCACCTGTCCGGCATCCACGCGCTCTCTGCCACAGCCGGCCGCTGAATGATGACGTCATTCAGCGGCGCTGCTGTTAGAGGAAGCGTAGGCGCCCCTTTGAGCCCGGAGCTGCGGCAGCGGGGAGAGGTCAGTATTGTGCCAGCTGCTGCCAGGGCCCTGAGCAAGTGGGGGGGGGGCCAATGGCAGCGCTGACACCACTCTCCTCCGCTAACGGGCTCCGGGGTGCCCGATGGTGAGTGGGCCCCCCACCTGCTCAGGGCCCCGGCACTTGCCCGGCCCTGCTATGTGCACACACTTACCCAGTGGCGGCTCTACCCACACACGACAGGCGGCGTGCAGGAGGTGCAGGAGAGGGGCGGGAGGATCGCACAGTCCAGGCTGTCGCTGCTGTCACTGTGGGGAGGAAGCAGAGATGGATCTTCCGCTTTCGCTCACCAGGACCACGGGTGGGAGTTCCAGTGCGCCGCACTGCGAGAGTCCTGCGGGTGGCGCAGACAGCAAAACTTTATTGAAAATGTGTCGGCTGCCGGGCCGGACCAGGTCATATGGCGGGCCGTATTCGGCCCACCGGCCGTACGTTCCCCACCCCTGCTCTAAGACATCAATTTCTAAATCAGTCAATACAGTATCAGATATATTTACCACCAGAGTTCTATCACCTAATTCTTCTTCCGTTTCTCCTCCGTGAATCAAGTTTTCAGGGTGGCATTGCGTGTCAACCTCTGTTCCTGTATTGGATTCCTCCCTCCTATGTTTCCTGTGTTTCCTGCCGCCTCTCCACCTCCTCCTTTGCGGGCAGCCTTGTCGGCCTGCATCTTCCCTAAAAAACGATCAGATGTTGAAGCAACCAAATCTGTATCATCGGTTGAATCTGATTCCGCCATGGTGAAGCCAAATTGCTGTGATTTCTCCGGTATCCTCCTCCTCCTACGGGAAAAATTATTTCTCATTTGTCTGAAACCTGAAGTTTGTCCAACCTGCCACGAGAACACATGTCCTGATTTATAATCTTCAGTGTCTCGAAACCATTTAGTCCTTTTTGTACTTTCTATGTCCTTGCGATATTTCAGAAGAATTTCTTCCAGATGTGTATTGCACAAATTCATCTGTGCTGTCAACTGTGTCATTAATTGCTGTTCCAGATCTTCAATATTCTTCTTGATGATGACCATCTCCTTTCTCAGAAATTCAATATTCAATAGCATAAGGTCAAAGCAAAATTTGTTAGTAATAGATTCAAATTTCGTACAGAACATCGCATTATCCGCCAATAATGTAGGGCGTAAATGAGGTCGCAAGCCTCGCGGTATTCTATGTACTTTATAGTATTCTGTCAATGTGGTGACATGTAGCTCAAAGGAAATCAACTTCCGCTTTTCACTTTCATATTTCTTCTTGAGCATGTCACCCGAGGGTTTACTTAGAAAGGCAATATCGGCTTGAGCACCCGATAATATCCGTGCAGCATCATCATCCGTATAGGAAAACGTAGTGGCAATATCCGGTTCACCTCTATCCGGATTCACATTGCATTCAGTCATGATGGACTGGTGCCAGTCAAGCCAGATCCAAATACAATCCAAAGAATAATCAAACTTGGCCGACATCACAACAGTCTATGGATGCACGTTCTAGTCCTTCGGATCCAGGGGGACAACAATATAAAAAATAATGAATGAAGAACAGCATACCAATTGTTAAGGGCCTGCGGAACGCACCTAATAGATATTATGGAGAGGTGCATTCGCAGCCCGGGGTCCACCGTGCAGGCGGAGCCTGCTGCTAGTAAAATGGCGTAAGAAGCGAACTCTGTTATTCCGCAGAGTTGCCAAAATAAACGCCGTAACGCGCTGTGGCAATATGTGCGGACTCTGTTATTCCACAGAGCCGCTTGAAGGAGTGCCGCAGCGCTATATGGCGATGTGTGCGAACTCACTTTACACCACTGAGTCGCAAAATAAACACGCTAGGGCGCTGTCTAGCATTGAAAGCGAACCCTGTTACGTCACAGAGCCGCTGAGACAAACTTCTGTGTCCTGTCAGGCACCCAGGTACACAGTTGACTGCTAAGCGAACATAAAACGTGATCATGCGCTAATGTCCTCGCGGGAGACACCCGCAATCTATGGCTTCTGAACGCCAGGCCCTGAATACGGCAATCAAACTCCTCACCGGTTATGCCGGTAATCTAGGGCATCTAGGACACCAACCCTGACCAGCTAGCATACCAAACTCCTCACCGATTAAGTCGGTATTCTAGGGGCTTATTTCAGCCGGGCCCTAACCACACACACGCATGACCACACTGGCGCAAAGCATATGACGATTGATATTAACGCATGGCGGCCCAGCCATGCCACCCTTTTATAGCAACAGCTACAGGACCTGCCAGAAACAAGGACCAATGAGAAACTGTTCCAAAACACATTCAGTTTCAGGACCTTCCTGGCGGACCAATAGGAGCTGCTGCAGCACCTGAACATGTGACCCCTGATCTCCAATGAGAGATCTTACCTTTGGCATGCTTAGAAGGGGAAACGCAGGACTTCGTCCCAAAGACGTCTGCTCCAGCACTGGCTATAATAGCAGATCCAGGAGAGGCAGCAGTAAGTCTCTGCACAGTACTGGAATGGGCAAGACGCTGGGACCGACGTCTCTGCTGAGCAGGCTCCACTGTGGCTGGAGACGAATGGGGGACCGCAGCGGTACTGGTTTGAGACTCCCCTTGTGCAGCAGCGGGAACTCGAACCCTAACATTACCCCCCTCCTAGAGCTCCCCCTACTTTGGGCTTCGCTGCGTTCAAAGCCTGCGGAGCATGTACATGCTCGGCAGGCTCCCAGGACCAATCCTCAGGCCCATAGCCCCTCCAATCCACCAAATAAAATTTTTTGCCTCTTACCACCTTGCACCCAACAATGGCGTTCACCTCATGATCATCGGTAGATGAACCCGACGTCCCGGCAGATGACTCGGAAAACCGGGAAATGGCCACGGGTTTCAGGAGGGACACGTGAAATGTGTTGGTGATACCAAGGCGAGGCGGAAGGGCTAGGCGGTAAACCACCGGGTTCACCTGCTCAAGAACTTTAAAGGGGCCCAAAAAGCGAGGTGCCAACTTGTTGGACTCTACACATAGCCTGATGTTTCGGGCAGAAAGCCACACTAGGTCACCCGGAGCAAATGTAGGAGCGGGGCGCCGATGGGCATTGGCCGAAGACCTCATCCTCTCTTTGGAGGCCTGAATAGCATCCTGGGTGCGGTCCCAAATGTCCCGTGCCTCCACAGCCCATTCTGCCACCCTGGAATCGGCGGAAGACATGGGCATGGGCACTGGTAACCGCGGATGCTGACCATAGTTCAGGAGGAATGGGGTCTGTCCGGTGGAGTCAGCCACAGCATTATTTAGAACAAACTCAGCCCACGGTAGCAAGGATGCCCAGTCATCCTGCCTGGCAGAGACAAAATGTCGCAAATATGTGACCAAGGTCTGGTTGGCCCTCTCTACCAACCCATTCGTCTCGGGATGGTATGCAGGGGAGAGATTCAACTCAATGCTGAGTAAACGACACAGCTCTCTCCAGAACCGAGACGCAAACTGGGGACCTCGATCACTGACAATTTTGTCTGGCATACCGTGTAGGCGGAAAATATGCCTAATGAACAATGCTGCCAAGGCCCGTGCAGATGGTAACCGTGGTAATGGCACTAACTGCACCATTTTGGAGAAGTGGTCGGTTATCACCCAGATGATGGTGCAGCCCCGAGACTTGGGTAAGCCCACCACAAAATCCATCCCGACCATCTCCCAAGGCCTGTCTGCCACCGCTAAAGGGAAAAGTAGCCTAGCTGGCCGTTGTCGAGGGGACTTATTCTTGGCGCAGGAGACGCACGCCTGAACGTATTCCCTGACGTCATGGACCATATGTGGCCACCAGTATGTCCTCGCCAGCAACTCAGATGTCCTTTTTGCCCCAATTTGTCCTCCCACCCTGGACGAATGTGCCCAAGAGAGTACCTCTGGTCGCAAATTGGTGGGCACAAAAGACTTGCCCGGAGGCACAGACTCAAGCGAAACTGGGGCCACAGTTCTTAGGCTCTCTGTGGGGACAATCAACCGAGGCTCCTCCTCCACCTCCTCAGAGGACACCACGGAGCGAGAAAGCGCATCGGCCCGAATGTTCTTCTCACCGGAGAGGAAATGGAGGGTGAAATGAAACCGGGAGAAGAACAGGGACCATCTGGCCTGACGAGAATTTAGCCACTGGGCGGTCTGTAAATAGACCAAATTTTTGTGGTCAGTGAAAACTTGAAAGGGAAAGTGAGCCCCCTCCAGGAGATGTCTCCACTCGGAAAAGGCCAACTTCATGGCTAGCAACTCCCTATCCCCAATGGAATAATTCCTCTCCGCTGGTGTGACGGTCTTGGAAAAGAAGAAACAAGGATGTTTCCGACCTTGAGCATCCTTTTGAAAAAGGACTGCTCCAGCACCAACGGACGAGGCATCGACCTCCAATAAAAAAGGCTTATCAACCTCGGGGCGATGTAAGATGGGAGCGCTAGCAAAATGGGACTTAATTGAAGTAAAGGCCTTGGAGACCTCCTCTGACCACAATTTGGGATTGGCTCCCTTCTTGGTGAGGGCTACCAAGGGAGCTACCAAAGTGGAGAAGTGGGGAATGATTTGGCGATAGTAATTAATGAACCCCATAAAGCGCTGCACCGCTTTAAGAGAATGGGGTTCTTGCCAATCCATCACAGCCTGTAGTTTGGCAGGATCCATAGCCAATCCCTGGACGGAGATGATATAGCCCAGGAAAGGTAAAGACTCCTGCTCAAACATGCATTTCTCCAACTTTGCATAGAGGGAGTTTGCCCGTAACAGGTCGAAGACTTTGCAGACATCCCTCCGGTGAGAGTCAATATCTGGAGAAAAGATGAGAATATCATCCAGATAGACTACTACAGAGGTGGAAAGCATATCCCGGAAGATATCATTGACAAAGTCTTGGAAAACGGCTGGGGCATTACAGAGCCCGAAGGGCATCACCAGGTATTCATAATGCCCATCCCTGGTATTAAAAGCCGTCTTCCATTCGTCCCCCTCACGGATGCGAATCAGGTTATAAGCACAGCGCAGATCTAATTTAGTAAATACCCTTGCTCCCCGGAGCCTATTAAAGAGCTCAGAGATCAGGGGCAACGGGTACTTATTCTTAACGGTAATGGCGTTAAGACCTCTGTAATCTATACACGGACGTAATTCTCCACTCTTCTTCTGCACGAAGAAGAACCCCGCTCCTGCTGGTGACACTGACTTCCTAATGAACCCTCTTGCCAGATTCTTCTGGATATATTGAGACATAGCCTCCATCTCAGGAAGAGAGAGGGGATAGACCCTTCCCCGAGGAGGTTCTGCTCCAGGCAAGAGGTCAATAGGACAGTCGTAGGGACGATGGGGCGGCAGAGTCTCCGCAGCCTTTTTAGAGAACACGTCTGCATATGACTGATAACACTTGGGAAGAGGAGAAAGATCTGCGGGTATCTCTGTAGTGGTAACCTGAATGCACTCCCTGACACATCTGTCCTTACATGACTCACTCCAACCCAGTATCCTACCGGAGGTCCACTCAATATGAGGGGAGTGGGAACGGAGCCAGGGTACTCCCAGTAGGATTTTGTCTATTCCCTCGGGAAGGACGAGAAGGGAAATAATTTCCTGATGGGAAGGGGGTACACACAAAGTAAGAGGGACAGTCTGATGTGTAATTGGCGAGGGCAATGTCAACCCATTCACTACCCGGACAGTCACTGGTTTGTTGAGCGCTACCAGATGTATTGCGTGGCGACGAGCAAAGGTGGATGACATGAAATTCCCCTCTGCTCCTGAGTCCACACAAAGCTCGACTGTAAGTGTGGAAGAGTCCACAGTGACTGTCCCTTTAAATATCATCTTGGAGGAAAATGCCGCTGTCTCTAGTGAACCTCCTCCCAGGGCCACTAGACGCGATCGCTTCCCCAATCGCTGTGGACATTTGTTGGCATAGTGTCCTGTCTGCTGACAAAGGTTACAGACCACAGATACTCGGACGACTCGAGACTTAGGTCCTGCACGAGGAACCTCTGTGGCCTTTTGGGATTCGGACGCCAGATCGGGAGATTTGAGAGGTGTGGCAAAGGTGGGAGCCAACCGAATCCTCTGCCTACACTGGGCCCGCTCCAACCTCCGCTCGTGAAAACGGAGGTCGATGCGGGTAGATATGGAGATAAGCTTCTCCAGTGTGGCGGGAATCTCCCTGGTAGCCAAAGCGTCTTTAACATGGTCCGCCAGTCCTTGCCAGTAGACTGGAATGAGAACTTTATCCGACCAGTCTAGCTCTGAGGCCAGAGTCCGAAACTGGACGGAAAACTGACTGGCCAAAGACGAACCCTGTGCCAATGCCAGCAGTTGTAGCACCGTATCGTGGGTGACCTGAGGTCCTAAAAAGACCTTTTTAAGAGCCTCCAGGAAACGAGGAGCACTCCGCACCACATGATCGTCGCGCTCCCACAGCAGCGTTGCCCACTGCAAAGCTCTGCCCGAGAGTAGAGACAGTACAAAAGCCACTTGTGCCCGATCCGTGGGGAAACGTGCAGCCAGAAGCTCGAGCTGTATAGATCACTGACTCATGAATCCCCGACATTGCTTGCTGACACCGGCAAACTTGTCAGGAAGCGGGAGGTGGGATAATGTAGGGGCAGAGGTGGCAGAGGACAAACTGGCTGCAGCCACACTAGCAGCCTGAACAGCGACTGCGGTAACATCCACAGCTGACGTTGTGCGCTCAAGAGCCGCCAACCTACCCTCCAGCTGCTGGATGTACTGCGGTAGACGCTGGTCATCCGCCATTTTACTAGCCAGACCCTGGCGCTAATATTATGTTAAGGGCCTGCGGAATGCACCTAATAGATATTATGGAGAGGTGCGTTCGCAACCCGGGGCCCACCGTGCAGGCGGAGCCTGCTGCTAGTAAAATGGCGCAAGAAGCGAACTCTGTTATCCCGCAGAGTCCCCAAAATAAACGCCGTAACGCGCTGTGGCAATATGTGCGAACTCTGTTATTCCACAGAGCCGATAGAAGGAGTGCAGCAGCGCTATATGGCAATGTGTGCGAACTCACTTAACACCACTGAGTCGCAAAATAAACATGCTAGGACGCTGTCTAGCGTTGAAAGCGAACCCTGTTACGTCACAGAGCCGCTGAGACAAACTTCTGTGTCCTGTCAGGCACCCAGGTTCACAGTTGACTGCTAAGCGAACATAGAACGTGATCATGCGCTAATGTCCTCGCGGGAGTCACCCGAAATCTATGGCTTCAGAACGCCAGGCCCTGAATACGGCAATCAAACTCCTCACCGGTTATGCCGGTAATCTAGGGCATCTAGGACACCGACCCTGACCAGCTAGCATACCAAACTCCTCACTGATTAAGTCGGTATTCTGGGGGCTTATTTCAGCCGGGCTCTAACCACACACACACATGACCACACTGGCGCAAAGCATATGACGATTGATATTAGCGCATGGCGGCCCAGCCATGCCACCCTTTTATAGCAACAGTTACAGGACCTGCCAGAAACAAGGACCAATGAGAAACTGTTCCAAAACACATTCAGTTTCAGGACCTTCCTGGCGGACCAATAGGAGCTGCTGCAGTACCTGAACATGTGACCCCTGATCTCCAATGAGAGATCTTACCCTGGGCATGCTCAGAAGGGGAAACGCAGGACTTCGTCCCAAAGACGTCTGCTCCAGCACTGGCTATAATAGCAGATCCAGGAGAGGCAGAATTAAGTCTCTGCACAGTACTGGAATGGGCAAGATGCTGGGACTGACGTCTCTGCTGAACAGGCTCCACTGCGGCTGGAGACTGAATGGGGGACCGCAGCGGAACTGGTTCGAGACTCCACTTGTGCAGCAGCGGGAACTCAAACCCTAACACCAATCTAGGTGAAGATCAATTCATGTCTTTATTTTGCCAGATGCGACGTTTCGACCTCCATAGGTCTTTTTCAAGCATAACAAACACCAAAAATGGCAGCCTTATATAGGAAGTGGATATCATTCCACCAATCAAAAACAAGGAACTGCCAACATTAATTAACACATACACATAAAAAAGTGATATAAATTTCATATCAAAATACATTAAAAGTACATACAGACATAGGGAGTGATGAAACATGCAGTATTGAATAAAGAATACACATATTACGTAGTGTCCCATATCCGTGAACCTATCATATAAAGGCATTCTGGTCACCATAGTAGCCATCCACCAAATTCTGCAATGAAAAAAAGTGTAAACACAACACTCACCAATAGATCTCAGCCTACTAGCCTAGTGTAGAGATGTGTTCAAGTCTACACCTATCAGCAGCTCTAACACATATGTTCCTAGAATCCCTCCCAGGTCTGCGTCAGCTGATGGCGCCTGTAGCCACGCCCCTCAATGCACATCATAAATTACCACCAATCAGCGCGCTCTAACAGATCCTGTCAGCGGTATCACATGACTAATCACATGACACCGCAAAGACAGGAGCGATCACCAAGGCAACGTATACAGCTAAAGATCCCACAATCCATGCTGTCTCTCTAATGATGCATAAAATCATAGCCATGAAAATCCTGCACAATGTCCACACTAAAGGAACATTACAGGCGCTTATGGAGGTTTGTTATCATAGATATGGAGTCTAATCCAAGACGCCAGTTAAGGACGCACTGTCCATATGATATAACCGGTGTCATCCAACATGACACCGCAGTGGAACAAAGAGAGCATAACACACGCATACCTGAAACCACTGAAATAACATGTATAGACTATAATAACACGACAGTTCCTGCGCTCTAACAGATCCTGTCGGCGGCATCACATGACACATCACATGACATCGCAAAGACAGGAACCGTGGCAATATACATAGACCATAATAATACAGCTCAAACTACACATGTAATATATTGTGCGATCATCCAATATAGAATATATATATATTCCAGGTGAATTGATCTTCACCTGGATTGGTATGCTGTTCTTCATTTATTATTTGATAAGTTGCTTATAGTGATCAGTGATGAAGGTGATGCTAAGTCCATAATATCATCCTCCCTCACCCCCAAATTCAATATAAGGCCCTGATAGCCTCAGTTCCCACCCCAATTCAGTATGATATCAGAGTATTCTAATGAATTGAAGAGTGGGAGAGGATGTTATTTGAGACAGATCATTGAGACTCCGAACATGTCTATTTCTGATCTGATTTTGAGGACATACTCAATGTGTCTGTATGCCGTCTGAGTAAAAAATCAGGCAGCACACAGACACGTCACACGGATACAGGAATGTCGCCTTATTATGTATTGTGCAGTCCCTTAGTATATAGTGAACGTTCTTGTTATATATAGCGTGGTCCTCAATTACATGGTTTCCTCTTTTATTATGTATAACATTGTCCCTTATTATGTAATATCCTTTCTAGTTATGTATGGCACTGTCCCTTATTATATAGTAATATTATATTGTATATTTCATTTTATATCTAATAAGAGAGGATATAAATAGAGGGTGCTGTGGATAACAAAAAAATGAGAATACACTGTTAATGATGTCAGTATACATAACTGTAATAATTCTCTCTCTCTGGATAGATAAATAGATAGATAGACATAATGTGGGGAAAATAAGTACAGTATATACTCATGTATAAGCCGACCCGTGTATAAGCCGACCCCCCAACTTTAGCCTCAAAAAACTGGGAAAAGTTATTGACTCGCGTATAAGCCTAGGGTGGAAAATGCAGCAGCTACTGGTAAATTCTCAAATTACGGTACGTACTGTGTATCCAAGACAAGAGATACGGTATACCTGTACGTGTACTCAGCAATGCTTGGGCCAAGCAAGGGGGCTCCATATTGAATCATGAGCCCCATATAATGCTCCATACAGTTCATGATGTGCCCCATAAGGTGCTCCATACAAAATACGCCTCATATGATGCTCCATAATGTTCATGATGGGCCCATATAATGCTCCATAAAGTTCATGATGGGCCCATAAGATGCTACATAAAGTTTATGATGGGCCACATAAGATGCTCTATACAAAAATATGCCTCAAATAATGCTGCACAGTGAATAATGGTGGCCCCATGACATGCTCCTTTATATACCGTACAGTATGCCCCATATGCTGCTCAATAAATTGTAATGCAGGCCCATGAATGGCTCCTTTTATATACAGTATGCCCCAATATGCCCCCATATGCTGCTCAATAAATTGTAATGCAGGCCCATGAATGGCTCCTTTTATATACAGTATGCCCCAATATGCCCCAATATGCTGCTCAATAATTGTAATGGTGATAGGATTTAATCCTATCATGTTGCTGCTGCAATAAAGAAAAAAAAAATATATATACTCACCTCTGTCCCTGCCAGCTGTCCGCGGCTCCTCTCCTCCTCTTCTCCGAGTTGCCGGCTCTGCAGTGACTGTTCAGGAGGGTGCGTACTACGTCATCGCGCCCTCTGAACTTAACGTCAATGCAGAGGACGGAAGACGGCAGACTCAGAGCGGGTCACAGCGGTGGAACGCGGACCGGTAAGACCGGTAAATATCGCCAGTGCCGGGGGCCTGAGCTAGCGGCGACACCGGCACCTGGCCCCCATAGCGCGCCGGTGTCCCCGCCAGCTCAGGACACCGCACTTGTCCTGCTGCCAACCGCCGACCGCCAACGCTGACCGCCGGCCCTGTCAGCCACCGGGACACTGACAGAGGCTGCAGGGGGCCGCGGGCATGTACCGGAGACGACGGGGACCTCCTCCCTGCATCAGTAAACTGTAAGTTAAAACCGTGACCCGTGCATAAGCCGAGGGGGTCTTTTTCAGCCCAAAAAAGGGGCTGAAAAAGTCGGCTTATACATGAGTATATACGGTATTTGATTTATTCCAGATTTTGAAATGTTACCCACATACAAAGGATGTCTTTAATTTTTATCACAGGTACCCTTCAATTGTGAGAGTAAGAATATAAAAATAAAAAACAGAAAATCAAATTGTATGACTAAAATAAGTATTTGATCACCTACAGCTGCTTCTCACAAAATTAGAATATCATAAATTAGTTAATTTATTTCAGTTCTTCAATACAAAAGTGAAACTCATATATTATCTAGAGTCATTACCAACAGAGTGATCTATTTCAAGTGTTTATTTCTGTTAATGTTGATGATTATGGCTTACAGCTAATGAAAACCCAAAAGTCATTATCTCAGTAAATTAGAATAATTATAACACCAGCTTGAAAAATGATTTTAAAATCCAGAATGTTGGCCTACTAAAATGTATGTTCAGTAGAGATGAGCGACTTTGCCTTTTTTCAGGTTGAGTCGGGTTTCGTGAAACCCGACTTACTCAAAAGTCGAGTCGAACGAAGTCGGCCGACTAACGGAAATGGTCGAGTCGGAGTCGAAAATCCGACCCCAATGCAAGTCAATGGGGAATAAATTGCCCCCTTATCACAGTCAGGCAGCCTACTAATCAGATGTGATGCTCCACACAAGCAATTTGTACTCTGTCACTGGCAGGCAGCTCTGCTACTCCACCAAATTAATTGCCCCCTTATCACAGGCAGGCAGCCTACTAATCAAATCTTATGCTCCACACAAGCAATTTCTACAGCGTCACTTGCGGGCAGGCAGCCTAAGAACCAGCATTGCTGCACACAGCAAAATCCTCCCCTCTCCCCTCTAATCGCTATCAGCAGAAAGTAATTTTTTATTTTTTTTGGCCCTGCCTAACGCTCTCCCTGCTCAGACGCACCGCCAGCAACCTTCCCCTACACTGAGTTCGGCAGATGTAAAATGGCGGTCGGCGCTGAGGGATTTTATATGCACTGTGACGCCACTGAAAGCCAGCCAATCGCTGCAATTCCCTTCTCTAAAATGGTGCTGGCCGCTGGCTATGTCATCCCGTTGCCCACAGCCTGTGTCCTTGCTCATTGGCCGAGAAAAGGCGCTTAAATTGTAGGGGAAAACCGACTCCAGCAAAATGGTCGCCGAACACATGACCAAACTCACTCCATGGTCGGGTTTCGTTTCATGAAACCCGACTTTGGCGAAAATCGGCGACTTTTGAAAATGAATTTCCTGTTTCGCTCAACTCTAATGTTCAGTAAATGCACTCAATACTTGGTTGGTGATCCTTTTGCATCAATTACTGTATCAATGGGGTGTGGCATGGAGGCGATCAGCCTGTGGCACTGCTGAGGTGTTATGGAAGCCCAGTTGCTTTGATAGCAGTCTTCAGCTTGTCTGCATTGTTAGGTCTGGTGTCTCTTATCTTCCTCTTGACAATACCCCATAGATTCTCTATGGGGTTAAGGTCAGGCGAGTTTGCTGGCCAATCAAGCACAGTGATACTGTTGTTTTTAAACCTGGTATTGGTACTTTTGGCAGTGTGCACAGGTGCCAAGTCCTGCTGGAGAATGAAATTTCCATCTCCAAAAAGCTTGTCGGCAGAGGGAATCATGAAGTGCTCTAAAATTTCCTGGTAGACAGCTGTGCTGACTTTGGTCTTGATAAAACACAGTGGACCTATACCAGCAGATGACATGGCTTCCCAAACCATCACTGATTGTGGAAACTTCACACTAGACCTGAAGCTGCTTGGATTTTGTGCCTCTTCACTCTTCCTCCAGACTCTGGGTCATTGATTTCCAAATGAAATACAAAATTTACTTTCATCTGGACCATTTAGACAACTGAGCAACAGTCCCGTTCTTTTTCTCCTTGGCCCAGGTAAGACGCTTCTGGTGTTGTCTATTGATCATGAGTGGCTTGATACAAGGAATGTGACACTTGTAGCCCATATCCTGAAAACATTTGTGTGTGCTGGCTCTTGAAGCAATGACTCCACCAGCAGTCCAGCTGTGGTTATTCCAGTTGATTGTGCACCTTTTTCTACCACACTTTTTAATCCACTCAACTCTCCATTAATATGCTTGGATACAGCACTCTGTGAACAGCCAGCTTCTTTAGCAATGACCTTTTATGGTTTACCCTCCTTGTGGAGAGCGTCAATGACTGCCTTCTGGACATCTGTCAAGTCAGCAGTCTTCCCCATGATTGTGGAGCCTACTGAAAGAGACTCAGGGACCTTTTAAACACGTAAGAAGCCTTTGCCAGTGTTTTTTGTTAATTATTCTAACTTACTGAGATGACTTTTTGGTTTTCATTGGTTTGTAAGCCATAATCATCAACACTAACAGAAATAAACACTTGAAATAGATCACTCTGTTTGTAATGACTCTATATAATATATGATATTAATTTTTTGCACTGAAGAACTGAAATAAATTAACTTTTTGATGACATTTTAATTTTGTGAGAAGCACCTATACCAACCAACAAGAATTTTGGCTATTACAGACCTGTTAATTTTCTTTAATAAACCCTCCTACTCTGCATTCATTACCTGTATTAATTGCACTTGCTTGAACTCATTACCTGTATAAAAGACACACGTGCAGACACTCAATTAATCAAACTCCAACCATGGCCAAGACCAAAGATCTGTCTAAGCACACCAGGGACAAAATTGTAGACCTGCACAAGGCAGGGATGGGCTACAGGACAATAAGCAAACAACTTGGAAACCTGTGTCATGAAAAAACGCTATTAGGCCCCCTTGACGCGTCAGTTTTTTGTGGCTATAACCAAACCCCCAGCACTGACTGACAGAAGTTCAGCATTAGGGCTGGCTGTTAGTCAGCGCTTGGGGCACGATTATAGCCACCGCTCTCTATACACAGAGCGATGACTGAACCTACGCTGACGCCATCCCTTGGACTAAATGCTGAATGCTGCTTTGGGACTAAGGTTCATTTCCTCCCAGCAGCGGGGCTCTAAATGTGGGCACCAAGCAGCTTCAGAAAGCTGTTAACCTGCAGATTAAGCCCATATCTGCAGGTTAATAGTGTCTTTTCAAATGACAGGTTCCCTATAAGTCGTCTTCGGTAAGTTGTTTACCTTGTGGCATTGTTCACTTCAAAAAAGAATACATTTGTTAGTAACAAGCATTGTTTACAGTAATTTTGTTAGTGGGCAAAAATCCACACTTAAAATCCTTAAATGAAGCACCCTCTTCCAATTTGGTCTTGGAAAATCCATTATGAGAAGTTCACTCACTGTTTCCCCAGAATTATTGATGCTCAGTTAATGTGTGCTGTCACCAGGCCAAAAGTGGACAGTTTTTGTTTTTGTATTTTATTGTCATATTCTGAAATACAGTCCCAGAGTTATGGACTTTTTTATTCAGTACACCAAAGTCTTTACCACCGCACCCCCCCACCTTGGTGGACCATAAAAATTAGTACATTGTGCTCACTAAATAAAAATTCCAGCAGCCCTGCTATGGCAAATTAAAAGAAAAAGAAATACAAACTTCTGAGGGAATCTGCAGAAAAAGTTACTCATTTTGTGAATACTCATTGTTGAATATAAGGTAGTTCCAAAATGTTCCCTTACTTCATCTTTCAACAGTGCATCTGACGCAGGAAGGAGATTTTCTTTTTTCCAAAGAGTTCAGGAATTCATGGACATTTGGCAACCCTGCTCAGTTACAAACCTCATTATAACCAAGTCTTGAAAAAATAGTATGTTGTTTAAAAGACTACATTAAATGACCACTCCAGATTTTTTTTCAGCACTGGAGTGGCGCTTCTAATCTAAGGTCACTGCTCGTCATCTTATACTTACTCATTGCCATCTTCACACACTATTGGTGCCGTTCCAGTCCCACTGCATTGTCTTGTGACCAAAACTTCTGTCTGTCTGGAATTCGAAAGTCGCAGGCAAAAGCTCTTAATGCAAGTCTGAGAACCAGAAAAGTGACCTATGGCTTGCCACAGCAAATACTCAAGCATTTCGGCAAGTCACAAACTGCTGGAGAGCAGTTGGGAGCGACGGTCATAGATGACAGATGGTAAAGATGTTGACAGATAAGTATTAAACTAGGTCAGGGACCTTAGATTAGAAACACCACTCCAGCGCTGCAATGAAAAGAAGCTATGAAGTGGTGCTTTAAAAGAAGTTGGGAGGCAGAAAGATTTTAAGCTATCTTTAACTCCTTTCTGACATCGGACTTAATATTCTGTCCATGTGACCTGGTCTATTTGACCATGTACGGAATATTACTTAATTTTTTTAATACAACACTGCGACCGAAGTGGCGGTGATTGCACTAAAATTCTTACCTCTGGGTAAATGATGCCGTCGTCCTGGGGGTGTCGCCACCCTCCCGCAACCACGATCGCTGTGATTGGCTGTTCAATTCTGAACAGCAAATCGCAGCATTTCTCAGTGTTTCAGGCAATCAGATTGCCTGAAACACTGATGTCCCAGCCTAGGATCGGTGCTCCAAGAGCTGCACTGCAGTTACACCAGATTGCCAGCAGGGAAAAACTGACATTAACCCCCGATGGTCCAAAAGGAAAAAAACTACATTTAAACAGAATGGAACCAGAGCTGCCTCAAATCCCAAAATGAATTGTGACAGTACCCCCCTTTCAATGAGGGGCCTCTGGACCCTCAACACTGAACCTCACCAGAAATGACATACGGTGAGGACGCCTCGAACCACCAGAGTTCACCTCTGCAGTCACCCACATCCTCATGTTTACAGCGAACGCAGCCTGATGGAGATGACAGTAACGTAGGCTCTGGAGGCATCACAAAATTCCAGAGTGCCCACCTGTGGAATGTGTTGTGTACATGCATTTCTGGGGGTAACTCCAGCTGGAAAGTCCCCGGGCAGAGAATTGCTGACACCCAATATGGCCCGATCACCCTAGAACTCCAGGTCCCTGAAGCATACTTCCACCTGATGTTTTTGGTGGACACCCACACGTACTCATTCACACACGGACCTGAATGTTTATTTCCATGCATGCATTTGCAACAAGATGGTGAAATCTTTAAGGAACCGTCAATAGAGGCGTCCCCCTGTGTCACCAAACTCATACCCTCACTATACACAGAGGGAACCACCACCCTCCCCTGACCCCTCCTCCTAAGAGGACTCCGAGACTCAGGGTTTACTTGTGGTGAGAGCTGAGTCTTGCCCCTACTCCCTGGCATCACCTCTGCTGCCCCCACCGGAGAAGAAAGGGTAGGTTGTGCACGACTGGTCTTTACACGACTGGACCCATATATAGCAAGGGAATACAAAAGGTCTATAGATGGGTCAATATATATTTAATATGGGTATAACCAACATTGACAGCCTGCACATAGACACTGAAACCCTGTTAGTTACATGCAATGTGGAATTGCTATATACCAACATACCCCACACGGATGGTATACAGGCTACTTAATTCTTTCTGCAGAATTCTAATACTTCACCATCTATGTCATCTTTTATTGTACAGCTATTGGAATTAACGTTGAGTTATTTTTTTACCTTTAAGGGGTCCTTCTACCTACAGCTCCAGGGACAGCTATGGGTGCGTCATTGGCGCCCTCCTATGCCAACCTGTTCCTGGGGCTGTGGGAGAGGGACCTCTTCCTGTCGGATCGGCTGCCATCTAAGGACCACGTTCTCTTTTGCGTGCGGTACATAGATGACATCTTCATGATCTGGCTGGGGTCACCGGACACTCTTACTTTGTTTATAGCATCCCTAAATACTATTACACCTTTGCTGTTTACAAGGATTTCAAGGAACAGTTGTCACAAAGAGCTTTGGTCTCAGAAGCTTCCGGTGTAATGTGCAGGGCTTCAGTATGATTTCCGGCATCCAGGAACATACAGCCTGCCTTAGAAGATTTCCGGGGCATAGAAAGT
Organism: Oophaga sylvatica; assembly: GCA_033576555.1. NCBI lineage: Eukaryota > Metazoa > Chordata > Amphibia > Anura > Dendrobatidae > Oophaga > Oophaga sylvatica. The sequence goes on from JARQOD010000002.1 coordinate 393,837,033, forward strand.
GAGGCCAAATTCAGGCGCATGCGCAATACTGGTTTTATGCTTTGCCCACATCAGCACATCAGGGGCTCTCCAATTGCAACATGGCGTCCAATCTCAATTACAGCCAATTTTGCGTTGAAAAAGTCAAACGGCGCTCTTTCTCTTCTGAGCTCTGCTGTGTGCGTAAACAGTGGTCTTCCACCATATATCAGGTATCTGCATGTTCAGGAGAAATTGCATTATACATTTTGGGGTTCATTTTTTCCTGTTACCCTTGTGAAAATAAATAAAAATTAGTCTAAAGTTACATTTTAGTGAAAAAAGTTAAATGTTCATTTTTCCTTTCACATTCCATTAATTCCTGTGAAGCACCTGGAGGGTTAATAAACTTCTTGAATATGGTTTTGATCAGCTTGAGGTGTGCAGTTTTTAGAATGTCTCTTTTGGGTATTTTCTGCCATATAGACCCCTTAACATGACTTCAAATGTGAGGTGGTCCCTAAAAAAATGGTTTTGTAAATTTTGTTGTAAAAATGAGAAATCGCTGGTCAACTTTTAACCCTTATAACTTCCTAGCGAAAGAAAGTTTTGTTTCAAAAATTGTGCTGATGTAAAGTAGACATGTGGAAAATGTTATTTATGAACTATTTTATGTGACATATTTCTCTGATTTAAGGGCATAAAAATTCAAAGTTTGAAAATTGCTAAATTTTCCAAATTTTCGCCAAATTTCCATTTTTTACACAAATAAACGCAAGTTGTATCGAAGAAATTTTACCACTTACTTTAAGAACAATATGTCATGAAAAAACATTCTCAGAATCGCCAAGATCTTTTGAAACATTCCAGAATTATTACCTCATAAATGATATAGGAAAGATGTGTATCTTTGTACCGTGTTAGCCAGTAGATAGAAAAATATTTAGAATTGAGAGTCCTCAGTGGTTGATACCTTTTAATGGCTAACTGAAAAGATTATAACAAATTGCAAGCTTTCAAGACTACTCAGGTCTCTTCATCAGGCAAAGACTAAAACAAAAACTGAAGAATCACATATTTATACACAACACAGCACAGAAATAATGCAATAGGTAAGACAAGTGATGTGAAGCAGAACTGTCATTATGGGAGAGGGATGAACATAAATATTGGAACAGTTCATAGATAAGGAGTGTGAAAGTTTTATTGCCCTCTGATTGGGGTCTGGTATTGTGTTTTGATTCCCCAGGTCAGAGAAGCAGATTCCTTAATTGATGTAAAAGGACATAAATCCATGGGATATATTCATTCCAGCACTGAGAGTGTCAAAGGTCGTCATGAGCTTATATTCAAAAAAACATTTCTATCTCTCTCAGATTTAAAGTTAGATTTTAATACAAGTAATTTCATGTCCATCATGCTATGACCGGGGATACAAAAGTGTTTTGCCACAGGTAGATCCATTATTTTTTCTCTTACTGTGTGGCGATGGGAATTCATCCTTGTTCTCAGTTTTTGCCCTGTCTCCCCCACATACAGACCCCCAGTTGGACATTTCGTACAAATAATTAAGTATACCACATTAGATGTGATGCAGCTGAAAGTACCTGGGATCTTGTAGTCCTGATTGGAGTTGGGGATCTTTATCTTGTCCGTGGTCATTATAGATGGACAGGTTTTACATTTATTCTGGTTGCAAGGAAAGGTTCCTGCAGCTGTTGGGGAGGACAGGGAGCTTCTGACAATGATGCTTCTTAGATTTGGGGGCTGCCTAAAACACAGTAGTGGGGGGTCTGGAAATATGGATTGTAATCGGGCATCTTTTTGCAGTAAAGGTTGTAATTTCCGTGGAGCTCCCCTTAGCATCTCCAGATTTGGATTGTAGGTGACCACTAGAGGCACCCGGTTATTTTCTTCTTTAGCTTTGTAATGTAGCAGGTGATTCCTTGATATTCTGGTGGCTCTTGTAATTTGGTTTTTAATTGTTCTTGGATGGTAGCCCTGGTTCAAAAAGGTCTTTCTGAGGCGACCAAGGTGTTCATCTCTATCCATGGGGTACCCCGTCATGCTATGATCCCCGGTCATAGCATCATGGACATGAAATTACTTGTATTAAAATCTAACTTTAAATCTGAGAGAGATAGAAAGGTTTGGGAATATAAGCTCATGACGACCTTTGACACTCTCAGTGCTGGAATGAATATATCCTATGGATTTATGTCCTTTTACATCAATTAAGGAATCTGCTTCTCTGACCTTGGGGCATCAAAACACAACACCAGACCCCAATCAGAGGGCAATAAAACTTTCACACTCCTTATCTATGAACTGTTCCAATATTTATGTTCATCCCTCTCCCATAATGACAGTTCTGCTGCACATCACTTGTCTTACCTATTGCATTATTTCTATGCTGTGTTGTGTATAAATATGTGATTCTTCAGTTTTTGTTTTAGTCTTTGCCTGATGAAGAGACCTGAGTAGTCTCGAAAACTTGCAATTTGTTATCATCTTTTCAGTTAGCCATTAAAAGGTATCAACCACTGAGGACTCTCAATTCTAAATATTTTTCTACCTCATAATTGGACAGTTGTCAGAATTGTAAAAATTGGCCTGATCATTAACGTGCAAACCACCCTCGGGGGTAGAGGGGTTAATAGATGTTTTAACTATTCATAGTCAAATTCCTCATGACTTAGGTACTAATCAACCCTGATTTTTTTTATTTATTTTACTCTCTTATATAGCGCATTTAATTCGTATAGCTATCAGCATAACTGCTCCCATTGGTGCCCAGAATCTAAATTCCTTTTCAGTACCTCTTTGGAGTGTGGACGGAAAACTGGAGTACCTGGAGGAAACCCACAAACTCATTGCAAATGTCCTTGGTGAGATGTGAACACAGGACCAAGGAGCTATAGTGCTAACCATTGAGCCACCATGAAGCAACTGAGCATGCAAGGCTTTTTCTTCTATACTGGCACATTTTCAATTTGGTGGTAAATGTTTTTTTGTTGTTGCTGATATTGCTGTTGCTTGTACATTTGCTAATCTTTGCTAATCCTTATAGTCAATGCCTCAGTTTAAGCAGGATAAATAGTGCTAAAAGTTAAATTTGTCCAACAAACATCTAAATTGAAAATGCACTTATTTTATAGGGCTTTTCATGATGTAGCAATTTGATTCTTCACATCTGTTAAACATGAGGTCAAAATGCTATGATAAACATAAAAAGCGCTTTACTTTTTCTCAAACCACAACTTCCAGGTATTTATCTCTCTCCTTCCAGGGTCTATTTGTCAGAGCCCTGCTCCTTTAGGTCCCAGGAATAGGGTTGAGCATTCCGATACTTCCGATACCTGAAATCCAATGTAAGTCTATGGGAACAAAATATCGGAAGTACTTCCGATACTTACTTCCGATATTTTGTTCCCATAGACTTACATTGGATTTCAGGTATCGGAAGTATCGGAATGCTCAACCCTACCCAGGAATGATTCCTACCTGCTGGTTACGGTAAGTGCCTTACACCTCTTTACCCAGCAACTTGGGCCACTAGTCCACACTACAAGCTAGTCTCTTCTACTGTGACTTTCTTGTACCTATAGAATTGGTTTGTCTCCCAACCCTTAGGCTAAGTGCACACGTTCAGGAATGTCTGCAGAAAATTCCTGAGCAAAAACGGACTTTTTCAGCGGTAAAAACGCATGCGTTTTTCACGCGTTTTTGACGCCTTTTTTGCGTGGTTTTACCGCAAAATTTTCCTGAACATTCTAACTCAATAATATAGTGGGAAAAACGCTAGTTTTCCGCAAAATTAATGAACATGCTGCTTTTTTCCGCGATGCGTTTTTTTTTCACGGAAAAAAACGCACCATGTGCACAAAAATAGCAGAATTCACGCTAAATAATAGGATGCTGAATTCATGCGTTTTTTAAGCGTTTTTTGCTGCGAAAAAATGCAAAAAAAACGCGATTAATCCTGAACGTGTGCACTTAGCCTTATTAATAGAGCCCCTCCTGGCCTCCAGTTCAGTAACAGTCACATCTCTCTTGCTCTTTCCAGACTGAGATTATCTCCAAAGCTACAGCAAACTTCCTCATGGCTTAACCCACATACTGCAGGCTGCACAGTTTCAGGATTGTAGAAGAACAGATTTTGCAAAGAGCCATGAAGAGAAGAATATATAAATTCATTGCTTTTTAACTTCTACCTGTCCTTCAGAATCCAGCAAAATTGTGGGGGGTGCCATTTTGCTGGATTTGTGCAAATTAAATCCCCCCAAATTTGGTTTAATTAGAAACTGAATTTTTCAGGAACTCATAGCGAATTAGATTAATTTAGATTCAATTTGTTCATCTCTACTCTAATCATTATCAAAAATGCATTTTTAATTAAATATATCAATAAAACTGGTTTCATAGATGAGTATAGTGCTGCATTATATTTGTTTTTTTTTATCAATTTTCTTACACTATATATCTTTTTTTACACAATTTTTTTCAAATCTGTCTCTATGTATAAAATATATTAATAAATTGCATTTTATTGCATGAAATAAGTATTCGACCACCTACCAACCAGCAAGAATTCTGGTTCTCACAGACCTATTAGTTCTTCTTTAAGAAACTCCCTTACCTGTATCAATTGCACCTGTTTGGACTCGTTATCTGTATAAAAAACACTTGTCCACACACTCAATCAATCACATTCCAACCTCTCCACCATGGCCAAGACCAAATAGCTGTCTAAGGACACCAAGGACAATATTGTAGACCTGCTCAAAGCTGGGATGGGCTACAGGACAATAGGCAAGCAGCTTAATGAGAAGGCAGTGAGGCGCCCGGCGTCTGTGTCGCCACAAAATGGTCAAATATGTACTATGTTATATGTGTATTGTAAATGATGGGAGTTATGCTTTCTCTGCTGGAGACAACTGCACACACAATTTACCCCGCACCTTTACTTTGCCTGAATCTTAGAGCTTTGCAGAGATACCCTAACTGGGAGGGAGAGGCTTAGATAGTCTTTGAGGAAAGACATATGTGAAAAAGAAAATGGAGAATGTTCTTCCAGGAGTGACATGTGCTCTCTCCAGGGACAGTGCTGAGAAGGATCAGGGCATCAGCTCCTAGGCCATCTATGTGAGTCGCCCTCCAGAGCAATGGGAACTCGGATCTGAGCCTATAGACTTCTATGGGGGATGTCACGGCAACACAGCTCGGTCCGTGGCTCTGGCGCTCACCCGGTAATGTGGGATATTTACAGGGGAATTGAATGTTGGTATGGGGATTCGTGACGCCACCTGTGGTACCTGGTCAGGGTGACCAGTGCTGCGGTGCAGATCCACTGAAGGGTTGGTGTTGTGCAGCTATAGGTGTTAGGCCTCCCACAGGTGAGGCTGAGTCCTTCAGGGCAGGTAGATGTGTAGGGATGCAGGACTGAGGGGAACCCGGCAGTTAGGGGTAATAAGGTAGACACACACATAAGTCACTTTGGTACCTTTACTGAAGATGTTGCAGGCACTCCCCGGAGCACTGTAGGGTGAAGGGTGCACATCCAGATTCTCCCACTGAGTAGGTGTGTGGCCTCCTGTTCCTTGCCTTTTTGTGATAAAGTCCTGGCCTGCATGTAGCTGGGCCTAACTTGGTCTCCGTCCTGCACCTGGCTGACCTTGTGATTGGACCTTCTCTCTGAAAGGACAGGGTCCCTGATGGCCGGGCCCGGCCGAACTCCGTCCTCCTGATCCTGTTACATATCAGCTCTGTGGTACTCCTGGGACTTGTAGTCCTCCAGGAACTCCGGTGTTCTCCTAATGGGTCGTGGAGATCCCTATAGGCTCAACCACCGGTGTCCGGTCAATACTTGCTGAGGTAAGCTGTAAAGGCTCTTCTACCTCCGTTGCTGCTCTCTCCACTTGCTCTCGGCCTACTCTGGCCCTAATACAATTACACACACTGGCAGTTGGTGGGCTGCCTCTTCGCCGCTCTCAGAGCGTCGGCACGCTCTCTCACTGAGCCGCCCTCACTCCTCTCAGCTCAGCTCAGACTAGACTGGAGTGGATTCTACTCCACTTTACTAGCCTCCACTCTATTGAACTGAACTGCAGGCTGCAGACTTCAGTCTGTCTGAACTCAGCTACTGAGCTGACTGAACTCAACTGAACTCACTTCCCTGTCTTCACCCTCCTTTTATATCACTATCGGAGCTCCCTCTGCTGGACTTAGGGATGGGTGAAGATGTGTGCATGTATATAGTGACCTTTAGTGGTGAATTCCTTCTGCGCAAACTTCTGGGAGATATGAATCCAGACGCAGCTGGGCTCCACATTCCCCCCTAGTAGAACTCAGCACTCCGGGGCTGAAATACAAAACATATAACAATAAAAATTGTATAACTATATCTTCCCTTTACGGGAGGTAAGGATCTTGAACCGTTGCATAAGTGAATAAATAACTATATACATAAGTAAAACAATGAGGAAATGAGCAACCGAAAAAGTCCTAGTTTCTTTTGGAAAAAGGCTGCTCAAAGGTAGTGGGAACAAGTAAAAATAATGTCCATTTCACTTGTTTTGGGTATCAAAAAGGAAAACAGATTAATAAATAACGGTATGTTAAGGCATAATGTAAGCAACAATATATACATTTATGTACAATGACTCTAGACAATTATTTACATTTATTAGGTCTTACTCTCTGTACCTAACAGGTAATTGTCCCCTTGTAATGTGTACTGACCTGCGCAGTACGGTGATAGATGAGGTGTCAGTTAATCTGTCTGTTCTACGTGCAAGAGAATTGTAGAATTGCCTTAACCTCCCCACTGGGCTGGCAAGTATACTGTGAACTAGGTGAACCGGTTCTGTCTCGACAGGGGATCCTTCTTCCTGAGATTCAGCTTCTTGGGAATCTGCTTCTTGGGATTCCACTTCTTGGGGTTCTGCTGGAGCAGGTTCCTCTGGAACTGACTCTACTGCAACAACCGGCTCAACTGGATGTAGAGGTTCTCCTTGTTGTTGATAGAATTGGAGTATGGGAATGATTACAGCTTCTCCAATTCGGGGCCAATCCGCAGGGAAATCTCCTAAGTCTGTATGGATGACTGCTTCATCACGCTCTTCCTTATTGACAACAGGTTCTTCCTCCTGAAGCTTTAACGGATCCGGACACAACTTTAGGTGATCTCTGGATACAGTTGTAGTCGTTCTTCCTCCATCTTTACTAATTATACACGTTTTCTTGTTGTCAAACCTTGAATTCTGTACAACGTAGGGCTCTTTTTCCCATTGATCGTCGAGTTTGTGCATCCTCCTCTTTCTTTTCAGCACGACTTCACCAGGTGCGAAAGGTTCAGCTGGCGCACTTTTGTTGTAGTGATCCTCTTGCTTGTCCCTCACTCGATTGAGACTATCTTCAACGCAGGCCTGTACTTTTCTGTACTATTCCTGTCTGGTTGTGTCCCAGTCTTCAGTAGTCACATCTGCTTCTGGTTCTACAACACCAAGCTCCAGATCCATGGGCAGCTTTCCTGGTCTTGCCTGCATGAGGTAAGCTGGGGTGCAATTTGTGGAACTCACAGGTATGTGATTGTACAGATCTACCAGATAAGGTAGTAAGTCTGGCCACCGATTCCTCTCGTCGAGTGGTACAGTCTTTAGCAAATCAATGACGATGTGATTCATATTTTCACAGAGACCATTGGTTTGGGGGTGATACGGTGTGGTTCTTATCTTCTTACATCCGTACAGATGGCAGAACTCTTTGAATAATTCGGCCTCGAAGGCTGGGCCTTGGTCAGTTAGCACCTGCTCAGGATATCCATGTGGTCTGCAGAAATACGCTTGGAACGTCTTTGCTGCTGTCTCTGCCGTCAGATCTTTGATACGGCTGACAACTGGATCGCTGTCCCGAGACTCCTTCCAGCTGTGGTGAGGTAAAGGATTTAACGTCTTAACACGCTGCCTCCTGCAGGCTTGTTGCTCGTGGATCATCCCATTCCTGTGAAAGGCAGGTAGTTGAATCTCTTCCAGATCATCCACTTCTTCCTCTGTGTCCTATTCATGAGGCATCCTGGATAGGGCATCAGCGTTGGCATTCTTACGGCCTGCTCGGTACTTGATTGTGAATTGGTAGTTTGACAGCCGAGCCATCCAGCGTTGTTCCATGGCTCCCAGCTTAGCTGTTTCAAGATGCGTCAAGGGGTCATTATCAGTGTAGGCAGTGAACTTACTGGAGGCTAGGTAGTGCTTAAACCTCTCCGTGATGGCCCAGACCAGCGCTAAGAACTCCAACTTGAAGCTGCTATAGTTCTCGGGGTTCCTCTCGGTCGGGAGGAGCTTCCTGCTTGCATAGGCAATGACTTTCTCCAGGCCATTTTGCTTTTGACTGAGGACAGCTCCCAATCCTTCGTTGCTGGCATCCGTATACAGCAGGAACGGTTGTCTGTAGTCAGGGTAGGCTAGGATCTCGTCACCTGTCAGGATCTCCTTCATTTCTTTGAATGCTTCAGCCTGTTCTTTACCCCAGTGGAATGGAGAATTCCTGCTCTTGAGGGACTGTCCCACCAGGAGGTCTTGCAGAGGCGCTGCTTTCTTAGTGTAGTCCTTTACAAACCTCCGGTAGTATCCTGTCAGTCCCAGGAACTGTCGCACCTCTTTGAGGTTCTTCGGTTCCGGCCATTTCTGGATGGCGGTGACCTTCTCGGGGTCTGGCGCTACTCCTTCTGAGCTGACAATATGTCCCAGATATTGTACCTTTTGTTTGAGCAGGTGGCACTTTGAAGGCTTCAGTTTCATCCCATACTTGGACAGTGACTCGAATACCTCGGCCAGGTGCTTCAAGTGATCTTCATACGTCTTGGAGTACACAATTACGTCATCAAGGTACAGTAACACAGTTTCAAAGTTGAGATGTCCCAGGCAGCTCTCCATCACTCTCTGGAACGTTGCAGGGGCACTGCTGAGTCCAAACGGCATTCTGTCGAACTCACAGAGTCCCATCAGGGTGGTGAAAGCCGTCTTCTCCCGATCCTCCTCAGCCACAGCTACTTGCCAGTACCCACTAGTGAGGTCAAGGGAGGAAAAGTAATTAGCAGTCTTTAAGGTAGCTAAGGATTCCTCAATGCGTGTTAAGGGGATGCATCTTTATGTGTAATGTGATTTACTTGTCTGCAATCTACACACATTCTCATGCTTCCATCCTTTTTCCTGACTAGGACTAGAGGTGCTGCCCAGGGACTACAACTATCCCTTATCACCCTGCCTCCTTCATGTCACGCAACATCTCCTTGGCTTTCTGGTAGTGTGCTGGAGGTATAGGTCTGTACCGTTCTTTAATAGGGGGATGATTGCCTGTGGAGATGTGATGTTGGACACCTTTTATCTTACCAAAGTCGAGCGGGTGTTTGCTGAATACATGTGTGTACTCCTGAACTACTCAATGTACTCCTTGTTTCTGGTGGGCTGGAGTGGTGTCCGTCCCGACATGGAGCTGTCAACACCAATCCTCCACCTTGGTGGTCGGGCCGTTATCCTCCACTGGTTGTGGGGAGGTTAAGGGCTCCGTCGGGTGAATGGAGTTATCCACAGCATGTAACTTAGCAACAGTGGCATAACGTGGTAATTTGACTTCATCCTCTCCCCAATTGAGAAGACGCACTGGCACCCTCTCATTATGTACCTCCACTACCCCTCTGGCAGTCAAGAGTGTAGGTCTGTGTTCTGAACAATGGGGCTCTACTACTGCTTGGTAGTTCTGTCCTCTCAGACCTATTGCTGCTCTACACCAAATAAGCATTTCACTCATTGGGGGTATCACAATTGGGTTCGAGTCTGTCACCCGTACATTACCAATCTCACTACCTGTCAGTTTCACTTGCTGCTAGCACATCAGGGCCCGGATCTCCTTCTGGATCGCTCCCTTTTGCTTTGGCCTGGCAACATCGGTGAGCTGTTGGAGTAAAAACACAACCACCTCCAAACAGTTACTAATAATGTTAGTGCCTAAAACCACATTCAATCCATTTTCCTCATTAAAAGGCTTCACTACAAGGAGTCCTTGATCCTTTAGCTCCACTCTCCCCACTTTTATGTCTACATTTTTAGCCCCCAGTAAGTCAAGAGAGAGGCCGTTAGAGGCGTATACTGCAAAGTCAGGGTTTGGGGGTTGGAGACTGTCCATGGACCAGTATCTATTGTAAAGAACATCAGGTATGATGGTTACCTGAGATCCGGTGTCCAGCAGGGCAGGGATTGCGATCCCGTCCAGTATGATGGACAGGTATGGTCTTCCTCCCACAAACCTGCGGTTCCAGTCCGAGGGGCCTGAAGAGTCTATTCCTGGGTGTTGGCCCTCGGACCCAGGATTTGCTCGTTTAAAGGACACCGACGTGCTGGGTGACCTTCTCTGTGGCAGCGGTAGCAGACGATCTCTCAGCAAGGATGATGCTGGTCGCGGGTCCTTCCTGGGGGTGGCATTGTCCTCCTCCGGTGGGGCGACGTCCTCCTTCTCCTCCGGTTCATCCAGTGGACATCCTCTAGGCAGTCAGCTAGCAGGATCTTTCCTTCTTCCTCCGCCGGCAGTTGCAGGGCACTCATTACAGTGGCCAGGTTTTTAGTCAGCTGGCGCACTTCTGAGCGCAGACAGTCCAGCTCAGCCAGGGGCGCCACCTGCGTTTTGGCTTCAGCAACCAGCGGGGAAAAGGTGGATGCTGCTGGCTTTAGAGTGGCTTCACCCGGTTGGCACTGGGTTACCATCTCGGGCATTTCCAGATGCCGCAGTCCTTTTATAGCCATATCCTTCAGAGCATCAAAGGTGGCATCAGGATGATCCAAGTACCACTAGTGCACAGTCCGCTTGGGACCTTAGTTCCCGTGCAAATTGTTCTTTTAACATTTTATTCTCTTTGGTGACACTCATAGGGTTAACCTGTTTGAGTGCTCGCAGGGCTCCTTGCAGTCAGCAGGCGTAGTCTCGAATGCTGTCATCTGGTTTCTGGGAGCATTGGTAGAACCTCATTCGGAGGTCTGTTTCAGTGCGATCCTCAAAAATAGTCTGTAACTTTAAGAAAATTGCAAGCACTGATTCTTGGTCTGCAGCTGACCAGGTCTCTACTTCTCTCTCTGCAGCACCAGTCAATTGTCCCACTACCACTGCAGCTCTCTGCTTTTCTGACATAGGGTACATGTCCATTATACTGCATATTTTTCCCTTAAATCCCGACAGGATGTCTGGCTTACCACTGTACTGAGGGAGCCACTTCGCTCCAGGCATGTATGGCAGCGTCAGCGGTACTATCGGGACCACAGGCCCTGGTGAGGGGGCAGCGGCTCCAGTCTGAGCGGCAGCGCCCGCTGGTAAGTCATTGGGGTTATCGGCCTGGGCCGCGCCGTCGGCCTATTGCTGAGACATGGCTGCGCCCCCATAGTGGAACGTGGCCTACCTCCTCCTGCAGGCCACAGCTTCCTCTGGGCACAGTTGCTAGAAGGACCTGCGTCGCCGGCGCTCTGACGTCAGAGCGTTCACTGAAGCTCTCCACAGGACCTGCCGCCGCGTCAGTGCTGGGGGCATGTCCAGGACTCAGCGCGCTTTTGCAGGTACGCCCACTAGTATTTCGCGCGGTAGCGCTGTAAATGGCGGCAATGGCGGACAATGGCGGGAAATTTTCACCACAATACAAAACACAGTCTTTCATTAAGGCACACAGTACCCGGTGGCAACGGGCACAAATTACTCCGTTGCTGCAGGGCATGCAATCCTGTTCGTGACGCCAAGTTAAGATGAGTCGCCCTCCAGAGCAATGGGAACTCGGATCTGAGCCTATAGACTTCTATGAGGGATGTCACGGCAATACAGCTCGGTCCGTGGCTCTGGCGCTCACCCGGTAATGTGGGATATTTACAGGGGAATTGAATGTTGGTATGGGGATTCGTGATGCCACCTGTGGTACCTGGTCAGGGTGACCAGCGCTGTGGTGCAGATCCACTGAAGGGTTGGTGTTGTGCAGCTATAGGTGTTAGGCCTCCCACAGGTGAGGCTGAGTCCTTCAGGGCAGGTAGATGTGTAGGGATACAGGACAGAGGGGAACCCGGCAGTTGGGGTAATAAGGTAGACACACACATAAGTCACTTTGGTACCTTTACTGAAGATGTTGCAGGCACTCCCGGAGCACTGTAGGGTGAAGGGTGCACATCCAGATTCTCCCACTGAGTAGGTGTGTGGCCTCCTGTTCCTTGCCTTTTTGTGATAAAGTCCTGGCCTGCGTGTAGCTGGGCCTAACTTGGTCTCCGTCCTGCACCTGGCTGACCTTGTGATTGGACCTTCTCTCTGAAAGGACAGGGTCCCTGATGGCCGGGCCCGGCCGGACTCCGTCCTCCTGATCCTGTTATGTATCAGCTCTGTGGTACTCCTGGGACTTGTAGTCCTCCAGGAACTCCGGTGTTCTCCTAATGGGTCGTGGAGATCCCTATAGGCTCGGACCCCGGTGTCCGGTCAATACTTGCTGAGGTAAGCTGTAAAGGCTCTACTACCTCCGTTGCTGCTCTCTCCACTTGCTCTCGGCCTACTCTGGCCCTAATACAATTACACACACTGGCAGTTGGTGGGCTGCCTCTTCGCCGCTCTCAGAGCGTCGGCACGCTCTCTCACTGAGCCGCCCTCACTCCTCTCAGCTCTGACTAGACTGGAGTGGATTCTACTCCACTTTACTAGCCTCCACTCTATTGAACTGAACTGCAGGCTGCAGACTTCAGTCTGTCTGAACTCAGCTACTGAGCTGACTGAACTCAACTGAACTCACTTTCCTGTCTTCACCCTCCTTTTATATCACTATCGGAGCTCCCTCTGCTGGACTTAGGGATGGGTGAAGATGTGTGCATGTATATAGTGACCTCTAGTGGTGAATTCCTTCTGCGCACCCTTCTGGGAGATATGAATCCAGATGCAGCTGGGCACCACATATGCTTCTAGAGTCGAGTGGTAAGCTGAGATGCTGTGTGGTTTGCATAACTAGCAGTGAAGTGTTTTTCCCAGGAGCTCCACAGCAACAGAGAATCAGTGAGGGATTGTGCAAGAACAAACATGTGCTTCACATAGGATTCATGCTGCAAGTTGTCGGGGGAGGAACTCAGTGAGTATGGGGCTGTACTGGAAGCTTCAGACTCCAGGAAACCTTTGTCCCTGAAGGGATTAAAGCAGCAGGGAGTTTATACTGAATCACAGCAGAGAGAGACAATTCCCATCATGCAGAGCAGACTGTATACCTGGTGAGAGTTGTATTCCATCCTCTGAAACTGCATCTGGAGTTCTGTAAATGATAACGTGACTTTCCTTGTCTCCTGCCTTATTACTCTGCACCATCTACCTCTAATCACTATCTCTTGGGGGCCAGCCCTAGTTGGAGGGGGTTAAACACCTGCACTGCCATCATCACCTACCCCCCAGGCATCATCTGCAGTGCCGGCCGTCTTACAGCCGAACACTCCACCTGGCGTCACGAACTACTCTTTTTAATTTTTGTTTCCCTTTTATCTTTTTATTGCCCGGCGACCTGAGAACCCAGTCTGGGCGATACAGCAGCAGCTGTTTGTGCAATTATTAGAAGATGACTATCAATCTTCATCAGTCTGAGACTCCATGCAAGATCTCACCTCGTGGGGTAAGGATGATTCTGAGAAAGGTCAGGAATCAGCCCAGAACTACAGTCATGGCCAAAAGTTTTAAAAATGACACAAATATTAATTTTTACAAAGTCTACTGCTTCACTTTTTCTAATGGCAATTTGCATATACTCCAGAATGTTATAAAGAGTGATCAGCTTAACAGCAATTACTTGCAAAGTCAATATTTGGCTAGAAAATGAACTTTATCCCCCAAAACAGATTTCAACATCATTGCAGCCCTGCCTTAAAAGGACCAGCTAACCTCTTTTCAGTGATTGCTCCATTAACACAGGTGTGGGTGTTGATGAGGACATGGCTGGAGATCAATCTGTCATGATTAAGTAAGAATGACACCACTGGACACTTTAAAAGGAGGCTGGTGCTTGGCATCATTGTTTCTCTTCTGTTAACCATGGTTATCTCTAAAGAAACACGTGCAGTCATCATTGCAATGCACAAAAATGGCCTAACAGGGAAGAGTATCGCAGCTAGAAAGATTGCACCTCAGTCAACAATCTATCGCATCATCAAGAACTTCAAGGAGAGAGGTTCCATTGTTGCCAAAAAGGCTCCAGGGTGCCCAAGAAAGACCAGCAAGAGCCAGGACCGTCTCTTAAAAGTGTTTCAGCTGCGGGATCGGGCTACCAGCAGTGCAGAGCTTGCTCAGGAATGGCAGCAGGCAGGTGTGAGTGCATCAGCACGCACTGTGAGGTGGAGACTCTTGGAGCAAGGCCTGGTCTCAAGGAGGGCAGCAAAGAAGCCACTTCTCTCCAGAAAAAACATCATGGACAGACTGATATTCTGCAAAAGGTACAGGCAGTGGACTGCTGAGGACTGGGGTAAAGTTATTTTCTCTGATGAATCCCCTTTTCGATTGTTTGGGACATCAGGAAAACGCCTCATTCGGAGAAGACAAGGTGAGCGCTACCACCAGTCTTGTCTCATGCCAACTGTTAAGCATCCTGAAACCATTCATGTGTGGGGTTGCTTCTCAGCCAAGGGAATCGGCTCTCTCATAGTCTTGCCTAAAAACACAGCCATGAATAAAGAATGGTACCAGAATGTCCTCCAAGAGCAACTTCTTCCAACCCTCCAAGAGCAGTTTGGCGATCAACAATGCCTTTTCCAGCATGATGGAGCACCTTGCATAAAGCAAAGGTGATAACTAAATGGCTCAGGGAACAAAACATAGAGATTTTGGGTCCATGGCCTGGAAACTCCCCAGATCTTAATCCCATTGAGAACTTGTGGTCAATCATCAAGAGACAGGTGGACAAACAAAAACCTAAAAATTCTGACAAAATGAAAGCATTGATTGTGCAAGAATGGACTGCTATCAGTCAGGATTTGGTCCAGAAGTTGATTGAGAGCATGCCAGGGAGAATTGCAGAGGTCCTGAAGAAGAAGGGTCAACACTGCAAATATCGACTTGCTGCATTAACTCATTCTAACTGTTAATATAAGCTTTTGTTACTCATATGTTTGCAATTATATTTCTGTCTGTGATAAAAACATCTGTCAAACACACATAAAAACCAGAGGGCAGCAGATCATGTGAAAATATAATATTTGTGTCATTCTCAAAACTTTTGGCCATGACTGTACACAGGTGGACCTGGTCAATGTCCTGAAGAGTACTGGGACCACAGTCTCAAACATTACCGTTAGTAACACAGTATGCTGTAATGGATTAAAATCCTGCAAGGCATGCAAGGTCCTCCTGCTCACACCAGCACATGTTCAGGTCCATTTGAAGTTCGCCAATGACCATCTGGATGATCCAGAGGAGGCATGGGAGAAGATTATGTGGTCAGATGAGACTAATATAGAACTTTTTTGGTATCAACTCCACTCAACTCCATGTTAGGAGGAAGAAGGATGAGTACATCCACAAGAACATCGTCCCAACAGTGAAACAAGGTGGGAGATTTTACACTTTGGGGGTGATTTCCTGCAAAGGGGACACGACGACTGCACCAAATTGAAGGCAGGATGGATGGGGTCATATATCATGAGATTTTGGTCAACAATCTCCTTCCCTCAGTACGAGCATTAAAGATGGATCATGTCTGGATCTTCAGGTACGACAATGACTCGAAACACACAGCCAGGGCAACTAAAGAGTGGCTTCATAAGGAGCATTTCAAGGTCCTGTAATGGTCTAGCCAGTCTCAAGACCTGAACCCAATAGAAAATATTTGGAGAGAGCTGAAACTCAATGTTGCCCAGCTACAGCCCTGAAACCTGAAAGATCTGGAGAAGATCTGTATGGAGGAGTGAGCCAAAATCCCTGCTGCAGTGTGTGCAAACTTCGTCAAGAACTACAAGAAAACGTCAGACCTCTGTAATTGCAAACAAAGTTTCTGTGCCAAACATTATGTTCTGTTTTTCTATTGTATCAAATTCTTATTTCATGCAAAAAAAATGCAAATTAATTATGTAAAAATCATACAATGTGATTATCTGGTTTTTTTTAGATTCTGTCTCTCACAGTGGAAGTGAACCTAAGATAAAAACTACAGACCTCTCCATTCTTTCTAGGTGGGAAAACTTGCAAAATCGGCAGTGTATCAAATACTTATTTTCCCCACTGTATATATACACACACACATTGTTAGGGTTTGCGGATCGCACCAAATATAAATTATGATAAGGTACGATCGCAACCCGGGTTCCACCGTGCTGTGATGGAGAAACCGCAGCTAGTAGACAATGGTAGAGCGAAGCTGCAAGCAAGCACCCTAAACACACCAAGTTAAATATCACTCGGTGTGAACAGAGTGAAAAGTACCAGACTCTGTTACCTCACAGATCAGTACCAAACTAAGAGCACTCTAAGCTGTGCCCTGTTTGGTGTCACAGGTGCACAGTAGTAAAGACGCTAGTTGGGGTCCCTCTAACTCACCCCCCACTAGGCTGGTGATTGAGCCTTCCCTGTCACATGGTTTGTGAAACATGCACATGCGACAAAGTCGCCCGGTGCAGGTGCTAAGCTCAAGCGGGAGTTCCCACCCTACACTGCCTGACGAGAAGCAAACTCGCAGTGCCAGTAGCAGCACATGTGCAGACAGGGTGGTAACTGTCCCACCTACACCCACACAGCAATAAAGTGAAAATGATCCTAGCACGCCGACAGGCACCCCAAAGATCTTTTTATAGACTGCGCCTAAGTCCAGTCAGTCAGGACCTTGCTCGGGGACCAATCCGGAGCCGGCGCAGGACCTGAGCAGCTGACGACCGACCACCAATAGGAGGTCGCCACATCACGAGCATGCTCAGTAGAGCGAATCCTGGACTTAGCAGTAGTAATAACTGATCACCGCTGTTGAATATTAGTTACCATAGCTGAACCTGGAGATGCAGCAGTAACTACACGCACAGCCCGAGTTCTGAGTAAGAAGCTGAGACCAATGTCTTGGCTGAGCAGCATCCACTGTGATAAAGGCTGAATGGGAGACTGCAGGAGAAGATAAGGCTTGGGACCTCCTCTGTGCAGATGGAAAGTTCTAACACACATAAATATATACACATATATTTATGTGTGTGTGTGTATATATATACCGTGTTTCCCCAAAAATAAGACAGAGTTTTATATAATTTTTGGCCTGAAAAATGCAATAGGGCTTATTTTCAAGGGATGTCCATCTGTATGTAAATATTTTTTCTAGTCTGTCTCTCTTTCTCTCTGTCTATATCAATGTAAATACTTATGTCCCCCAAAAATCAGAAAACAATTTAAGGAGTGATACCTTTATTGGCTAACCAGAGAAATTGTATTTGCAAGCTTTCAGGGCTCAGGCGGCCCCTTCATCAGGCTAAATTACTGTCTATATATAGTGCAAAAAAGTTACTCACTTGGGAGCGATGTGAGTTATCTCAGAAACTGTTTCTACTTAAAAGTCCAGATGATTTAAGTAAAATTCATAAAATAATTAATCTAATCTTAAGATTCTAAACATTTATCACTGTGAACATACAGTATACTGTACAATGGAGTAGGTCATGCTAGTATGCAAGGTTGTACCAAGCATGCATTGACATCTAGTGGACAAAAAGTAGAATTCACCATCAGATTTTGAAAACTGTACTGTAAGGAGAGGAAGTCTTTGCTGAAACATCATAGACCTTCTGAATTAAATCATCTGAGTCTTATGAACAGATTTGTAAGGAGGCAATATCAGTGTTGCAAGGACTGTATATGATATGACTGTGATGTTGTTACAATATCTGTGATTGGCTTGCTGTTATTCTTGTTTCAGTTTCTGCCTAGTAACAATGATGTAATGGGGAGGAGGAGACTAGGCAGGAGCAGGAAGTCCTGGGTAAGGGGAGCAGGAGAGACGAACGAAAATAAAGTATGGCTGTTTAAACCTACCATCCAGCATCTCTGTGTGGCCTTCTGGAGTTCCCTTCATCTGCACAACAACACCACAACTGGCGACGAGGAAGCGTTCATCATCAGCTAAAGGTATTTCAGCTCTACAACAATGGCCTGTTTACCTGCCTTCCCTGCTTTTGATGTGCATCAGTCCCCAGCTAACCTAGCAGCATGTTGGGAGAAATGGCTGAAGCGTTTTGATATATTCCTACAAGCCATGAACATATCAGATGATACCAGGAAGAAAGCCATGCTATTACATTATGCAGGGGAACAAGTCTATGATATCTTCACTACTCTGCCTAATACAGGAGAACATAAAGACTATGAGCTCAGTAAGGCAGCATTAAGCAAGTATTTCTCCCCACACAGAAATGCAGCATTTGAAATCTTCAAGTTTAGACAATTAAAGCAGTCAGCAACAGAAAGCATTGATGAATATCATGTCCGACTACGGCATCTTGCAGCTTACTGTGAATTTACAGATGTCGACAAAGAGATCCAAATGCAGATTTTACAAGGCTGCATCTCCTCTAAGTTACGGAGACAAGCACTCAGAGATCCCACCATGACTTTAGCAAAACTGCTTGAAACAGCACGTGTAAATGATACCGCCGAAAAACAAGCTAAACTCATAGAGATCATTGAGTGCGAGGCGGAAGCACCATCTTGTATAGCAAAGCTGACACAGAGACCGCCTGTGCCTCGTATGCAGGGGACAACTTGCTACAACTGCGGAGGGTCATATCCTCACCAGAATGTCTGCCCAGCAAAAGGGGGGACCTGCCATAATTGTGGAAAACAAAACCATTTTGCAAAAGTGTGTAGATCCAAACCACAATCCCCTCATTCCACAGTACAACCCAGGTCACAGAAAATCCAAACGCTGCAGCTTACTGACGAGCCTCACAGTACTTATCTATTCTCAGTGACTGCAGAGGGATCTCAAACACTGCACGCACTTACCAGTCCAAGGCGACTTATCCTGATAAATGGTAGTCTGGTGGAAGCCCTAGTAGACACGGGGGCATCAGTAAACGTCATCAGTCGTGCAGTCTATAGCCAACTCCCGAACAGACCTGCTCTACAAAGCACTAGCCTAAAGATTTTTCCTTATGGTTCAGCATCTGCACTACCACTGTGTGGCAAATTTCAGTCAGAACTTGCAGCTGACGGGAAGTCCATCACCGACACTGTATATGTAGTAGAGTGCTCCACAGACACGCTTCTCAGATGCAGGAGTGCTATATCTCTGGGTCTGGTCAACCTGGTCAATAGCGTCACAGGTCCTTCGGCCCAACACATCATGCAGAGATACCCCAATCTCTTTAAAGGTCTCGGTAAGGTAAAAGACGTTCAGATAAAATTGCATATTGACCAGTCAATACAGCCGTCTGTTCAACCTCACAGGCGCATCCCATTTCATGTCCGCAAACTTGTGGAGCAAGAACTGCAGGATCTGGAAGCGTCTGATGTTGTTGAATGAGTTGAAGGCCCGACTCCTTGGGTATCGCCCATTGTTGTTGCACCAAAACCAAAGCAGCCTGGTAAAATCCGGCTATGTGTGGATATGCGGCATGCCAATTTGGCTATTCAAAGAGAAAGGCACATCACGCCCACTATTGATGACATTATCACAGACCTGAATGGTGCAAAAGTATTTTCTGAAATTGATTTAAAATTAGGTTATCATCAACTTCAGTTGCATCCAGATTCCAGGTACATTACAACTTTTAGTACCCATGTGGGCTTACGACGATTCAAGAGGTTGAACTTTGGTATCTCATCTGTGGCAGAAATATTTCAGAACGTTATCAGTCAGGTTCTATCTGGAATAGCAGGAGTTCTAAATGTCAGTGATGACATTCTTATATATGGTACAACCCAAGAGGAGCATGACAGTCACTTAGAGCAAGTGTTTCAGAGACTGCAAGCCTGCAATCTAACTGTCAATCCGTCAAAATGTGAGTTTAACCAAAAGTCATTAAGCTTCTTTGGATATATCTTTTCGGAGCAAGGAGTTTCAGCAGATCCTCAGAAAGTTGCTGCCATAAAGTCAGCTAGCCAACCTCAAAATGTGTCAGAGGTTCGCAGTTTTCTAGGACTAGTCACGTACTGTGGACGATTTATGCCTGATCTGGCCACGATCTCCGAACCCCTGCGACTACCTAGTAACAATGATGTAATGGGGAGGAGGAGACAAGGCAGGAGCAGGAAGTCCTGGGTAAGGGGAGCAGGAGAGACGAACGAAAATAAAGTATGGCTGTTTAAACCTACCATCCAGCATCTCTGTGTGGCCTTCTGGAGTTCCCTTCATCTGCACAACAACACCACAATGACAAAGACATAATTTACAGATCATAATCAGTGATGAGTGAACGTGCTCGCCACTACTCGTTACTCGCTCGAGTATCACTGTACTCGGTGTACTCGGCGAGCACCGAGCATTTCCAGTATTCTTTGGCGGGAGCTAGGGTCTCTGCCCTGCAATTTTGGCACTCTTTAGAGCACCAATGAACATGCATAGATTGTCAACAACGCACTGTAATGCCGCAGCCATCTTTGTTGTGGTATTACAGTGATTGGCTGGCCGCACAGTGTCATCAGGTCTATAAGAGACCGGACGCCGCCCTGCTTGGCACATTCAGCTCCGGAATCAAATAGTTTAGGGATAGCTGCTGCTGAAATAGGGTCAGGTTTGTGCTTTTATTAGTTAGTGTGGGTCTACCATTGTTCAATCCACAAATCCAGCTAAACCAACAGTCCTTTTAACCCTTTAACCCCAAGGGTGGTTTGCACGTTAATGACCGGGCCAATTTTTACAATTCTGACCACTGTCTCTTTATGAGGTTATAACTCTGGAACACTTCAATGGATCTTTGCGATTCTGAGACTGTTTTCTTGTGATATATTGTACTTCACGTAAGTGGTAAAAATTATTCAATATAACTTGGGTTTATTTTGAAAAAAACACAAATATGGCAAAAATTTTGAAAATTGTGCAATTTTCAAAGTTTGAATTTTTATTCCCTTAAAACAGAGAAATATGTCACCCAAAATAGTTAATAAATAACATTTCCCACATGTCTACTTTACATTAGCACAATTTTGTTACCCAAATTTTTTTTGTTAGGAAATTATAAGGGTTAAAAGTTGACCAGCGATTTCTCATTTTTACAACAAAATTTACAAAACCATTTTTTTTTGGGACCACCTCACATTTTAAGTCACTTTGAGGGGTCTATATGGCAGAAAATACCCAAAAATGACACCATTCTAAAAACTGCACCCCTCAAGGTACTCAAAACCACATTCAATAAGTTTATTAACCCTTCAGGTGCTTCACAGAAGCTGAAGCAACGTGGAAGGAAAAAAATAATATTTAACTTTTTAGTCACAAAAATGAACTTTTACAAACTTTTTTTATTTTCACAAAGGTAAAAGGAGAAAATGGACAGATAAAGTTGGTGTGCAATTTCTCCTGAGTACGCCAATATCCCACTAGTGGGGGAAAACCACTGTTTTGGCGTACGGCAGAGCTCGAAAGGGAAGGAGCACCGTTTGACTTTTTCAAACCAAAATTGGCTGGAATTGAGATTGGACGCCATGTCGCGTTTGGAGAGCCTCTGATGCGCCTAAACAGTGGAAACCCCCCACAAGTAACACCATTTTGGAAACTAGACCCCCTATGGAACGTATCTAGATCTGTTGTGAGCACTTTGAACCACCAAGTGTTTCACAAAAGTTTATAATGCTCTGTGTAAAAAAAAAAAAAAAAACAATTTTCCACAAAAATGATTTTTTAGTCACCAATTTTTGATTTTTCCCAAGGAAATTGGACCCCAAAAGTTGTTGTCCAATTTGTCCTGAGTACGCTGATACCCCATATGTGGGGGGGGAAACTGGGCTCACGGCAGGGCTTGGAAAGGAAGTAATAATGTTTTGGAATGCAGACGTTGATGGGGGTCATGTTCCGTTTGCAGTGCCCCAGATGTGCCTAAACAGTGGAAAACCCCCACAAGTTACCCCTTTTTGGAAACTAGACCCCCTAAGGAAAGTATCTAGATCTGTCGTGAGCACTTTGAACCCCCAAGTGCTTCACACAAGTTTATAATGCCCGGGCATGAAAATAAAAAATCCTATTTTTTTCCACAAAAAATTATCTTTTAGTCACCAATTTTTTATTTTCCCAAAGATAACATGAGAAATTGGACCACAAAAGTTGTTGTCCAATTTGTCCTGAGTACGCTGATACCCCATATGTAGGGGGAACCACTGTTTTTGCGCACGGCAGAGCTCGGAATGGAAGGAGCACCATTTGACTTTTTCCAGCCAAAATTGGCTGGAATTGAGATTGGATGCCATGTTGCATTTGGAGAGCCCCTGATGTGCCTAAAGAGTTGGAACCCCCCACAAGTGACCCCATTTTGGAAACTAGACCCCCTAAGGAACTTATCTAGATCTGTGGTGAGCAATTTGAACCCCCAAGTGCTTCACACAAGTATATAATGTAGAGCCGTAAAATTAAAAAATCATATTTTTTCCACAAAAATGATCTTTTCACCACAATTTTTATTTTCCCAAGGGTAACAAGACCCCAAAAGTTATTGTGCAATTTATCCTGAGTACGGTGATACCCCATATGTGGAGGTAAACCACTGTTTGGGTGCATGGCAGAGCTCGGAAGGGAAGGAGCGCCGTTTGACTTTTTCAACGCAGAATTGGCTGGACGCCATGTCGTGTTTGGAGAGCTCCTGATCTGCCTAAACAGTGGAAACCCCCCACAAATGACACCATTTTGGAAACTAAACTCCTCAAGGAACTTATCTAGATGTGTGGTGAGAACTTTAAACCCCAGGTGTTTCATTAAAGTTTATAATGCCCGAGCATGAAAATAAAAAAATCATTTTTTTTCCACAAACATGATCTTTTAGTCCCCAACTTTTTATTTTCCCAAGGGTAACAGGAGAAATTGGACCCCAAAAGTTGTTGTCTAATTTGTCCTGAGTACACTGATACATCTAGATGTGTGGTGAGCACTTTGAACCTCAAAGTGCTTCACAGAAGTTTATAACGTACAGCCGTAAAAATAAAAAATCATTTTTTTTTACAAAAATTATTTTTTCGCCCCCAATATTATATTTTCGCAAGGGTAACAGGAGAAATTGGACCCCAAGAGTTATTGTGCAATTTGTCCTGAGTACACTGATACCCTATATGTGGGGGTAAACTACTGTTTGGGCACATGTCAGAGCTCAGAAGGGAAGGAGCACCGTTTGACATTTTCAACGCAGAATTGTCTGGAATTGAGATCAGATGCCATGTCACATTTGGAGAGCCCCTGATGTGCCTAAACAGTGGAAACCCCTCAATTCTAACTCCAACCCTAACCCCAACACACCCTAACCCTAGTCCCAACCCTAACCATAACCCTAACCACAAACATAACCCTAACACACGCCTAACCCTAATCCCAACCCTAACTCTAACCCTAACTTTAGCCCCAACTCTTACCCTACCTTTAGCCCCAACCCTAACCCTAACTTTAGCAGCAACACTAACCCTAACCCTAACTCTAATGGTAAAATGGAAATAAATACATATTTTTAATTTTATTATTTTTCCCTAACTAAGGGGGTGATAAAGGGCGGTTTGATTTACTATTTATAGCGGGTTTTTATGATTGGCAGCTGTCACGCTAAAAGACGCTTTTTATTGCAAAAATAGTTTTCGCATCAACACATTTTGAGAGCTATAATTTTTGCATATTTTGGCTCACAGAGTTATGTGAGGTCTTATTTTTTGCGGTACGAGTTGTCGTTTTTATTGGTACCATTTTTGGGCACGTGACATTTTTTGATCACTTTTTATTTCGATTTTTGGGAGGTTAGAATGAACAAAAATCAGCAATTCATGAATTTCTTTTGGGGGGGCGTTTATAACGTTCCGCGTGTGGTAAAATTGATAGAGCAGTTTTATTCATCGGGTTAGTACGATTACGGCGATACCTCATTTATATCATTTTTTTATGTTTTGGCACTTTTCTACAATAAAAACAATTTTATATAAAAAATAATTATTTTTGAATCGCTTTATTCTGCGAGCTATAACTTTTTTATTTTTTTTGCTGATTTTGCTGTATGTCGGCTCGTTTTTTGAGGGACAAGATGACGTTTTAAGCAGTACCATGTTTATTTATATCGATCTTTTTGATCGCGTGTTATTCCACTTTATGTTCGGACGTATGATGATAAAGCACTGATTTTTTGCTTTGTTTTTTTTTTTTTTAAGGGGTTCACTAAAGGGGTTAACTAGTGAGACAGTTCTATAGGGCGGGTCGTTACGGACGGACGCGGGTGATACCAAATATGTGTACTTTTATTGTTTTGTTTTTTATTTACAGGAAGGAATGAATACTTTTTTTTTTCTTTATTTTGGAATTTTTTTTTCACACTTGTGACTTTCATTTTTTTTTAACTTTTTTACTTTGTCCCAGGGTGGGACATCACTGTAGAATGTCAGATCGCTGGAGTGACAGAGTGCACAGCACTCTGTCACACCAGCAATCTCACTGGCACTGCTGCAGGCTTCCTCAGCGCCTGCTCTCAGCAGGCACTCAGGAAGCCGCCTCCCTGCAGGACCCCGTGGCCATCTTGGATCCAGGGCCTTGCAGGGAGGAAGGTCTCAGAACAGCGCGATCACATTGCGCTTTTCTGAGGGTCTCAGGGGAGCACGCAGGGAGCCCCCTTCCTGCACGATGCTTCCCTGTGCCCCTGGTACACCACGATCATGAAAATGTTTTTGTCCCAGGCATCAGATCAGAATGTGCAGAAAATTCTGTGCTTTTTTTTTAGGTACTGTAGTATTTTTTGGAGTGTCTTACAACACTTTTGGACACCATTTTGCTGACCAAAAAATCTTTAGTTGACCAAAAAATATTTAGCTACAGTTCTTATATTTATCACTGTGTTTTGTATGCCACATGCATCGCATATCATTGCGCTAACTATTTTACAATTTTAGTACTCCAACAATTTTTTTTGTTAGTGTCATAGCCTAGTTATTGACACAATTTAGGTTGGCCAAAAAAAATCCAGCGCACATATTTAACAGTGTTCTATCTACCTCAGACGCCAGATCTATCTGTGGTCTACAAATTGTGGCATTTCCTGGTGTAGGTGTATACAGTATTTTGGTGTAAAAAACTCCAGGCCACATATTGAACAGTCTGTTATCTCCGTCAGATGCCTTTCTGAAGCGTGGGTGCCAGCGAAACGCGCGTCGGGGTGACATCCTGCTGGGGGCCCCCTGGTAATTAGCCTTTTTAACCCTGGTAAGCCTTTCTTTCATCATCTACACTTCTAACTAGTTGATATTTATATACTCTGATGTTAGTTTGGCTTTTCCTGTGGTTTTGTTTATACTATGGCTATATACTCATGTCTTAATCTCTTGCACTTTTGAAGGGGTGACGCCTTCCTGTCTATACATCTCTGAAATTTGTGTTATCTTTTTCGTAGGCCATACTCCACGTCTTTTCCTACATCACCACTAGAACATCAGGGTGACCGTGTTCCGTGATGAAACACCCACTATACTATTATGCCAAGGTGTTTAGGATGTCCGTAACTACAAATATTTACACAGTCGGTTGATGTGCCCCCCCCCCCCGGGGAAAATGTTTTTCAGCCTATGCACTTAGTGTATGGGCATTACAAGTATAGGGACCCGTTCCTTTAAACTGGGAAGACCTTTTTCGTATGCCATAATCCACGTCTCTTCCTACACCACCTCTAGTTCAACAGGGTGACCGTGTTCCGTGATGAAACAGCCACTACATTGTTTTGCAAGGGTGTTTAGGATGTCCATAACAACAATTATTTACACAGTAGGTTGATGTGTACCCTCCAGGGAAAAATGTTTCTCAGCCCATACACTTAGTGTATGGGCATTCCAAGTATAGGAGACCCGCTCCTTTGTAATGGAAACTGATTTTTAGGAGGAGTTCATACACGTCTCTTCCAAGTGGTAATTTTATTTGTCCAAATTTGGGGCAGGCCTTCCATTCAATGCAAATAGGCAAATAGTATGGGAGACCCACTTCTTAATAATTAATATTTTTAATATTCTTCAACAATACAATTCTTCAATGCCAGTTCTTCAGCCTCAAAACTGCAATGCTAAAATGCATGTTCTCTGACTCACCACAGCAATTGAACAATGCAGGTTCTTAAGCCTCAACAGTGCAATTATCCACTGATGGCTCTTCAGGCTCAACACAGAAATGCTCCACTGCAGGGTATTTAGCCTCAACACTGCAATTGTCCACCGCTGGGTCTTTATCATCAACACTGCAATTGTCCACTGCTGAGTCCTCAGGCTCAACTATTCACTGCGTAGCCAAATAATATGGGAGTAACAAATTAATAGGAAGAATAGTAATGCCGACTGATGCCCCTATAAAAATTGGCTGTGTGACTTTAAGGGTATGTGCACACGTTGCGGATTTGACTGCGGATCTTTCCGCACAGAATCCGAGTCTCTTGGCAGAAAAATTTTGACGCGGTTTTCCAGTGCGGTTTTCCAGTGCGGTTTTGCCTTTGAATTTGTCAGCGTTTTTGACAGCAATAAAGATATATAAACTTTGACAAACTTGACTGAGGAAAAAAAAAAGTGATGTCATTTCCTTGTCCAACCCCTTATCTTCCATTCTCCATTTTGCTACGAAGCAAGGATGAGTGGTAGCTTCAACGAGCAGCAGAGTGCCCAGCAAAAAAAAAACATAACCCTAATCCAAAACAAAACCCCAGGCCTAACCAGAACCCTAACCTCAATACACCCTAACCCTAATCCCAACCATAACCACAGAACTAATCTCAACCCTAACCCTAATCCCAACCCTAACCCTAATCCCATCCAAAACAACCCTAACCCTAATCTCAACCCTAACCCTAATCCCAACCATAACCCTAATACTAATCTCAACCCTAATCCCAACCATAATCACAACCCTCACCCTTATCTCAACCCTAACCCTAATCCCAACCCTAACCCTAATCCCAACCATAGCAACCCTAACCCTAATCCCAACCATAACCCTAACCTAATCTCAACCCTAATCCCAACCATAATCTCAACCCTAATCCCAACCATAACCACAACCCTCACCCTTATCTCAACCCTAACCCTAATCCCAACCCTAACCCTAATCCCAACCATAACCAAAGCCCTAATCTCAACCCTAACCCTAATCCCAACCCTAATCCCAACCATAACAACCCTAACCCTAATCCCAACCATAACCCTAACCCTAATCTCAACCCTAATCCCAACCATAATCTCAACCCTAATACCAACCATAACCACAACCCTAACCCTAATCTTAACCCTAACCCTAATCCCAACCCTAACCCTAATCCTAACCATAACAACAACCCTAACCCTAATCTCAACCATAACCACAACCCTAACCCTAATCTCAACCCTAACCCTAATCCCAACCATAACCCTTATCCCAACCATAACCACAACCCTAACCCTAATCTCAACTCTAACCCTAATCCCAACCATAACCGCAACCCTAATCTCAACCCTAATCCTAATCCCAACCATAACCACAACTGTAACCCTAATCTCAACCCTAATCCAACCCTAACCCTAATCCCAATCATAACCACAACCCTAACCCTAATCCCAACCATAACCACAACCCAAATCATAATCCGCATTTGAAATGGTAAACATATTTTAAAAAATGAACTTTATTAATTGGACATGATTAATGGGGTGACAAGGTTTTTTTTTTTAATGAACATATAATTGCAGAGTTTTTTTAGACCTTTTTTGGTGGGGTTTAACAAAAGGGGTTGGTGCAAAAATTTGCGTGGGCTCCCGCGCAATTTTCTGCGCCAGAGTGTGAAAGCTGACGGCCGGGGGCCAATAGTTGTAGGCAGATCTTCCCAGGCCATGAATATCAGCCACAGCAGTCTGCATAGCCTTTGCTGGCTATGAAAATAGGGGGACCCCCAAAAAAATGATGTGGGGTCCCCCTATATTTTATAGCCAGAAAGACTATGCAGACAGCTGCAGGATGATATTCATAGCTTAGGAAGGGGCCATGGATATTGGCGCCCCCCTGGCTACAATTACCAGCCCGCAGCCGCCTCAGAAATGGCGCATCTCTATGACGCGCCAATTCTGGCACTTAGACTCTCTTTTCTCACTCCCGTGTAGCAGTGGGATATGGGGTAATAAGGGGTTAATGTCACCTTTGATTGTTAGGTGACATTAAGCTAGGTTAATAATGGAGAGACGTCAATAAGACGCCTATCCATTATTAATCCTAAAGTAATAAAAGGTAAAATAAAACACACAGACATTACATAAAAATACTTTAATGAAATAAATAAACAAAGTTTTTGACCAAATTTTATTTTACTGGTATCCGACCAAAGCCCTCGTTCTCCTAGGAAAAAAAAAATAACAAAACAATTGTATACTCCCTGGTCCGACGCAGTCCATTAATATCGAGTGTCCCGCGACGATCTGCCATGGAGAACAGTTACATCAGGAGACGTGAGTGCTCTCCATGGCTCCGGCAACACACTGACAGGAGCTAAGCTCCTGCAGTGTGTTACTGCGCATGCTCGAGAGTTTACCGGAGTTCATTGACTCCGGTACTCTCGCTTTTACGGCACAGCTGCATAGGAAAATTCTCACACAGCTCTAGTGCCGTAAAGACACAGCACGGAGCTGCAGAACTCCGGGAAACTCCGCGATACACTGCCCGGAGCATAGCTCCGGGCAGTGTATCGCCGGAGGACAGAACAGATCGCCGTGGGACACTCGATTAGGATTTCTGTGGACCAGTGAGTATTTATTGCTTTATTTTTTTGGATTTTTTCCTAGGGGACGAGGGCTTCGGGGAAGGTGTGGTGTATGGTGAGTATGTACTCAATCTTGTATGTTGTATGTACTGTCTGTCATGTATGTTACATGTATTGTATGTTTAGTGTACAGTATGTTATGTGTTTTCTGTTTTTTTTCACTCACAATTGTGCTCAGTCGCCAGACACAGGGACTACTCTTCCATCCTCTAGCCGGATGGGAGTAGCAGTCCCATACGGCGACTGAGTACAATTCTCGCACTATCGTCGCATGGGGACGGGCAGACGCGCACAGACAGACGCACACAGACTTCACACAGACAGACACACACATACCAAATCAATCAGACGGCCGACATCCATTTCCATGCGACGATAGCCCTCCATGCTGCTTGCAATATGGCGACTTCTTCCACACACACACAAATCTCCGCCCACACACTTCCTCCCGCCTGAATGACATCACTTCCCCCTGCAGCGTTTTTTACACCCCAGTCCGCAGCAAAAACGCAGATCTTTTTTCCATCTGCGGTTTTGCTGTGGGTTTGAATGACATAATGAAAGTCAATGGGTGCAGAAACGCTACAGAACCGCCAAAAGAATTGACATGCTGCGGAAAAAAAACTGCCGTGAATCCGCACGTTTTTTTCCGCAGCCTGTGTGCACAGTGAAATTTATTTTCCATAGGTTTACATGACACTGTGCCCTGCCTGCGGAACTGCTGCGGAACCGCAGGGCTAAAACCACTGCGGAACCGCAAGCAAATCCGCAACGTGTGCACAGGCCCTAAGAGTCCCTCCTTCATAAATGAAACAAGATGTGTCTGATGATGTGTCACACACCACATGGCCAGTTAAGGCTGTTAAATGCTACAATGACATTTCACAGTAAATGCATTTGCATTGCTTGAAAGCAATGGTAACATTGAAAAATGTATCAAAACCGCTACGTGTGATCATAGACAAATTGGTGGACAAACATTTTTACTTTGGGTTAATTATTTTGCCTTATATAAAAGTCAGTTGCCTGGAAAGGATGTTCCTTGACATATTTCCCAGGAAAATCCATTTTGGTTTAGTTTTTGTATGTTTTTTGGTGTGCCTGTAAAAATGGCGTAAGACTCTGGCAACATTGCTCACAGCTGTGCCCTTCCGGGGCATTCCTAATGATGTTCCCGTGTCATTTGAGCAGTGTTTCCATCATTTACAGACGTTTTTAGACTTTAAAAAGACCTCTGGGGGGAATCGTGGCAAAAATGCTTGGTTTTCCCATAGACTTACATTGGGCTCGTTGCTTTGGTCTAGTACCCGAGTATTCCAATTTGCTCGACCCGAATAACGAGCACCCGAGCATTTTAGTTCTCGCTCATCACTAATCACAACCAATGTTATCAAAAAGTTAATTACAGGGATACATAAGTTTTAACTGAAAAAATTTGCTTCTCACTAATCATAATCTCAAAAAGCGACACCAACTTTGTTGTATGTAAGGTATATTAGCATATCTCACGATTTTTAAGGAACAGAAAAAGGGACAAACTATGAGGTGTACTTAGTGCACCACTGCAAATTCTGACCAGGCCATATCCACACTTCCAAGCTACACCCATTTATGTTTTTTTTTTTTCATTCACTCATAGTTGTAAGCAGTCATTATTTCTTAATTTTACAGAAGCTTCAGTATATGAGGTCTTGCTTTTTTGTGTCTGTATTGTATTTCCCACATTGGATAAATATTGTGTTTTTTTTTATCTGCAGGTATCCGACCAAAACTATGCAAAAACAATATTTTCTGGTTATTGTATTTTTTACTTCTTTTTCTGTATATAATGCAATTTATCCTTTATTTAAAGGGTTTTTGGTGCAGTTTAAAAGCAGCGGTTTTATAGAGGTGCTTTGATTCTGCACTTGATAAAGAAACTGCATTTTTTACATGCATTTTTGTCTGGCTCCCCATAGAAACTTATATAGTAAAAAAGCACCAAAACTACACAACTCAGCAGTGTCTTTTGATGCACAATGGGCAGAATTTTCACAATTAATTTGCTTGGACATTAAACACGGTAGAAATTCTGCACAAAATAACTAGTAGAAAAAAACTGAACATTTATGCTAAATGTCCAAGAAATTTAATGTGATTTCATGAAAATTCCTGACCTCTGTGTGCAGACCCATATTTGGCACTAGGTTGCATGGAGATGGGCCATCATGGAGGGCAAAAAAAAGTTTTTTAATCTCTTCTCCACTAGACAATGTAATAAAAGTGTTTTTTCAGAGGGGGGCACCTCCAATCATTTAAAGACGCAAATGCAAACAAAACCACAGACACAGGGAACTGATTGACCGCAAAAGTGCTAACCGATACTCCCAGGGTCAGAGGAGCTCAAATAAGCTCCTTGCTCTGAAGTGCAGCGCTGTTCTAATGTTGCAGAATTAGCTGCAGCGCGATGAAGATACCTCACTGCACTTCAGACGACACAGCAGAGCGCCACAAAGAAGAGACACTACAGTCAGGATGAAGTAAGCCAAATAGTGGGGCTATTACTATACACTAAAGGGCAGGGGGGCTATTACTATAATCTGGGATTTACAGGTTATTATTGTAGACTGGGTAATAGGGGGTGTGACGACCCAGTATTTAATCTTAATTATCCAAATGTAAATTCAGTAGGCCAGGAAACATATGCATATACAGGTCCTTCTCAAAAAATTAGCATATAGTGCTAAATTTCATTATTTTCCATAATGTAATGATTACAATTAAACTTTCATATATTTTAGATTCATTACACACCAACTGAAATTTGTCAGGTCTTTTATTGTTTTAATACTGATGATTTTGGCATACAACTCCTGATAACCCAAAAAACCTGTCTCAAAAAATTAACATATTTCAACCATCCAATAAAATAAAAGTGTTTTTTAAAAACAAACAAAAAAACCATCAAATAATAAAGTTCAGTTATGCACTCAATACTTGGTCGGGAATCCTTTTGCAGAAATGACTGCTTCAATGCGGCGTGGCATGGAGGCAATCAGCCTGTGACACTGCTGAGGTGTTATGGAGGCCCAGGATGCTTCGATAGCGGCCTTAAGCTCATCCAGAGTGTTGGGTCTTGCGTCTCTCAACTTTCTCTTCACAATATCCCACAGATTCTCTATGGGGTTCAGGTCAGGAGAGTTGGCAGGCCAATTGAGCACAGTAATACCATGGTCAGTAAACCATTTACCAGTGGTTTTGGCACTGTGAGCAGGTGCCAGGTCGTGCTGAAAAATGAAATCTTCATCTCCATAAAGCATTTCAGCCGATGGAAGCATGAAGTGCTCCAAAATCTCCTGATAGCTAGCTGCATTGACCCTGCCCTTGATGAAACACAGTGGACCAACACCAGCAGCTGACATGGCACCCCACACCATCACTGACTGTGGGTACTTGACACTGGACTTCAGGCATTTTGGCATTTCCTTCTCCCCAGTCTTCCTCCAGACTCTGGCACCTTGATTTCCGAATGACATGCAAAATTTGCTTTCATCAGAAAAAAGTACTTGGGACCACTTAGCAACAGTCCAGTGCTGCTTCTCTGTAGCCCAGGTCAGGCGCTTCTGCCGCTGTTTATGGTTCAAAAGTGGCTTTACCTGGGGAATGCGCCACCTGTAGCCCATTTCCTGCACACGCCTGTGCACGGTGGCTCTGGATGTTTCTACACCAGACTCAGTCCACTGCTTCCTCAGGTCCCCCAAGGTCTGGAATCGGTCCTTCTCCACAATCTTCCTCAGGGTCCGGTCACCTCTTCTCGTTGTACAGCGTTTTCTGCCACATTGTTTCCTTCCAACAGACTTCCCATTGAGGTGCCTTGATACAGCACTCTGGGAACAGCCTATTTGTTGAGAAATTTCTTTCTGGGTCTTACCCTCTTGCTTGAGGGTGTCAATGATGGCCTTCTTGACATCAGTCAGGTCGCTAGTCTTACCCATGATGGGGGTTTTGAGTAATGAACCAGGCAGGGAGTTTTTAAAAGCCTCAGGAATCTTTTGCATGTGTTTAGAGTTAATTAGTTGATTCAGAAGATTAGGGTAATAGCTCGTTTAGAGAACCTTTTCTTGATATGCTAATTTTTTGAGACATGTTTTTTGGATTATCAGGAGTTGTATGCCAAAATCATCAGTATTAAAACAATAAAAGACCTGACAAATTTCAGTTGGTGTGTAATGAATCTAAAATATATGAAAGTTTAATTGTAATCATTACATTATGGAAAATAATGAAATTTAGCACTATATGCTAATTTTTTGAGAAGGACCTGTACATTTTTGAGTTGATGTGTTTTTCTTTGGTTGGTCAAAAAACAGACTGTCTTGTATGATAGGGAAGCAGGGTAATTGAACAATAGATGTTTTTTAATATGTTGATTAAATATTGTACCAGGAGAGCTAGTTTGTTGCAAAATAGAGAAGGATGAACTATGCAAATTGATTAAATACTCAAACAATGAGAGTTAAACTCATCTCACACCACCTCAGACCTGGAAATGATGACCTGAGCCACAGATGTGGGATAAAAGGTATTTCTGAGGAAAGAATCTTATGGTATTTGAAGTTTGCAGTATAGGTCATGCTATAAATCATGAATAAGACCTGCTAGGTCGAAACGCGTCGGTTTCTGACCAACAAGGACCCCACCTGCAATTTTGTCTGTTTTTTCACCCAAGATGGATTTTAATACTTTCTAATAAATATTGATTTTTTTTATTTATTTCCACGCTGGAGATTCTTTCCTCATGTTTTTGCCTCAGCCAACGCCTCTGATCAAGGTGGCTCCGTGCGTGTGAAGATTGTGGACTGCTGCAGAGACTGGTGAGCTGATCTTATCCTCCTATTTTTCCTTTTCCCTTTGCCTAAAAGGTATTTTTATCATTCTGCAAGAAGAATCAGAGGCTCTTTACAAATTCACAGCCAGGAGCACTCTACATGAAAACAGCCAGGAAATCATGGCTCCATCATGAAGAACACAAATTTTACATTCTACAGGAGGTCAGTTTAGGGGACCACGACCCTGGCTGGAAGAATACAGATCTGCTCCATTGACCATCACTGAACCCATGAATATTTTTGGCGAAGCCAGGATTTGGACCCACCGGTCACCTGAGCCCCATGGATACATTTGGGGAAGCCAGGATCGGAACCCACCAGTCACCTGGCTCCATGGAGATGTTCGGAGAAGCCAGGTTGTGACTATCCAGTCACCTGGCCATGTCTCGCAATAGACTGTCTGCTTCCCAAGCTTGTTGTTACCTCTTCTCTGTGGGTATCACAGGTGGGGGAAGTCAGTCCTAGAAGCTCTGAAGCTGCAGCTGCTCTAATCCTGGTGAGTCAGCAGAAGGGTGAGTCTGTGTAATTTGCACCATAATGGGTATTTTGCAAGGACTGTTCTATATGTTATTGTCTGTTTTGTGGTTCAATAAACTATTGCCACATTGTTTTACCCTCACCTTATGTTGTCTGAGTAGTACTAAGCCCAAGGTAAAAAGGAGAGCAGGCGATCAGTGGGATGAGAACTGGTCTATGTGGTCTCGGGCCAGAGGACAAGAGTACCCACTGTGTCTACACAGGGGGGCTATTACAATAAACTGGGTGTTAAAGTATGATTACTATAAACTGGGGATTAGAGGGGCTATTACTATAAACTAAGGGTTAGAGGTGCTATTAAAGTAGACTTGGAGTTAAAGGTCTATTACTATAGACTTTTGTTAGGAGGCTATTACTGTTGACTGGGATTTTTACAGGGCTATTATGGTAGACTGAGGGATAAGGGGTTTATTGCTTAGAATGGGGATTATGGGGGCTACTACTGTAGACTGGAGGTTTGGGGGGTTATTGCTGTAGATTAGAGGTTAGGGGGCTTACGGAGTGAAGGATAGTGCAAGGGACAAACTGAATGGGGGTAATGTGTTGACTCAGTATAGACAGAGAGCAGAGTGAGTGGCTTAGTATGGAGTGTGGTGCAGCATCTGTGTCATGGTATAGGACATGGTTAATGTCCTGCTCTCTCAGGGTTACAGTTTTATCCCTATTGTACCGTCTATTGCCCATTCTGATTTCCTGATCTCTTGCTACGTCCTGACTATCCGTTCTGTCTAATCCTTTGGTACTGTCGTGCTATCTCGTGCTCTGACCCCAGCCTGATCTGGTTTTCGTCTCTGTCTATGCCTCTCGGTAACTTTGGCCCGTAGTTACCCTTCTAGGAGTTTTCCTTTAGCTCCTAGATCTCTGAAGCTTAGGCCATGCACCCA
This sequence comes from Oophaga sylvatica, assembly GCA_033576555.1. Classification (NCBI taxonomy): domain Eukaryota; kingdom Metazoa; phylum Chordata; class Amphibia; order Anura; family Dendrobatidae; genus Oophaga; species Oophaga sylvatica. The sequence goes on from JARQOD010000002.1 coordinate 393,872,205, forward strand.
GCAGTCACGTGCTTCAGGTCCTGTTGGTCTGAAGCACGGATCGTTCACCACTGCTGCCCCGCTCCACAGGTATCTTTGAGCACAGTTGTTTTACTCGGGACACACGCACTGGCTCAGTGATCAAGTGCAGTGCAGTGCTCATGACAATGGGTCCTCAGTGTAGAGAAGGGACAGCATGGATGGCTCAGTATTGAGAGAAGGGGAAGTATGAGGGGTCAGGATGAAGTGGGCCAGTGTTTAGTTCTCAGTGTGAAGGGTGTGGTTGAACTCAGCATTTAGAGAGGGCAGTGTTTCAGCATGGAATGTGGGTCAGCGCCGACTTCTCAGTATAAACAGCGTGGGGCAGTGTGGGGTTTCAATATGGAGTGTGGGTCAGAATGCTGGTCAAAGTATTGAAAGTGGGGGAAAAGTGGGAGTCTCATTATGGAGAATGAGACAGCATGAGGGTCTCAGTATGATAAAGGGGCTGAAGGAGATACTCAGTATGGAGAGGGCTCAGTATGGAGAGAAGGGGCACCATGGCGGGCTCAGTATGGATATGGAACAACATGACGGGTCAGTATTGAGAGGGGCAGCATGGGGTGCTTAGTATGAAAAGTAGGGTATCATGATCCAGTCCAGAGTTTGTTTTCTGCTGTCTTCGCTCTGGACTGGTCATGTGGGAGTTAATCCCCTCTGGCTCATTTTGGAGCTGGCTGGGCTATTTCAGTCCTCTGGAGCCTGTGGACCAGCTATAGTTCATGCTTTCAGGCTAGAGCCGCTGACCCGTATACCCTAGTGATCCTCCTGACTTCCCGTATTTGTGCATGACATTGCCTGATCTCTGGACTCCGCCTTTTGTTTTCCATCTCTGATACCACGCTTCCCGACTGGCTTTTTGACTCTCTGGTTTGTACCCCGACTACGTCTTACGTCTCACATTTTGGATACTACGTTCCCGTTAGGCTCTGACTTCTGGCTTTTTCATGACTATGTGCATTGCTGTGACCTGTGATACTTCTGCTCCTGACAGTTTCTGACTTCAGCTTGTCTGACCATTCTTTTGTTACCTGTGACACCTGTGCTGCTGCTCTGTGTTACTTCTCTGTGTGTGCAACCTCTCTTCCCTCACCAGCACCCCCTGGTGGAGGTTGCGCTTTACTGCACTGCAGCAGTACATTACTTAGGGAAGTGTGGGTGTCTCAGTATTGTGAATGGGGCAGCGTGGGGTCTCTGTACAGAGAGCAGGGCAGCCTGGGCGTGTCAATATGGAGCATGTGGCAGCTTGAGTATCTCAGAAAGAAGAGTGAGGCAGCCTGGAGGTCTCAGTATGGAGAGTGGGACAATATAGTGGGATCAGTATGGAGACTAGGGCAGCATAGGGCCTCATTATGGAGAAGGGCATGCTGAGCTCAGTATGAAGGGGGCTCAGTATGGAAAAGGGCAGTGTGGGAGTCTCAGAAAGGAGGGGACTGCTTGGAGGGCTTAATATGGAGTGGGGGCTGCACGGGGGAGGCAGTGTGAAGAGGAGGCAACATGAGATGAGGACAATGCGGAGATCATAGTTGGGTGATTCTCTGCGTGATGCACGGGACATTCATATGTACGGTAATTAAATGAATATAACATCCTAGATTATTTTATGTCTACTGATTAATCACTTTTACTAGTTTTTACACCTTCCTGTTAGTCCATTTTAAGGAAAGAAAAATTCTTATATCAAAAAAGGAATGTTAAAAAATACATAAAATATGCGTGATGCACGGGACTCAGAGAAATGAGCTAGAAGCTTATTACTTGCTTTAATTCATTACTTCTGTGATTTGAAGAAGCTTTTCACAGCCATATTCAGCCTTGGACTGCAATGATAGCTTTTCTTGATATTGCTTGAACCTTTTTAAAAAATTTCTAAGTATACACTTAAAAAATGACTAATTGTGAATGTGATGCATGGGACATATTGTGTGTGATGCACGGGACATTTTTTTCCTTCAGTTGTCACACTACATACATGAGACATTTCATGTATGATGGATGAGAAATTTTATCTTCATCAGTTGTCGTCTGCCTATATGGTTATATTGTTATTTTATTTTCCATATTGTAACTGATTAACTATTTTTTTTGGAGGAAATCTGAACAAAGAGGAAAGTTTCAGGTGGATAAGTAACTAAGGGCACCCTTAGGGCTAAAACACACTGGCGAAGTGTGTTCCGATTTTCGATCAGAAATTCGGACCGAATTTCGGCGCAATATCGGACACCATTGAAACCTATGGGTTTCAAGGGGGTTAGGGCTATAACGAATTCTGTACACTGCCCTATGTGTGTGTCACAATTTTGCATCATTAATGCATGCGAATTTCTGTGAAGAATAGCTCCCCAAACTGTGTTTGAATGGGGTTAAACAGAGTTCAAAATGTATTTTCGGATGAATGAATTAAATTCGGACATGCTCCCGATTTTCGGATGAACTGAAAATACATGTGTGTTTTAGCCCTTACAGGCTGCAACAAGCAGCTGTCTCCGCGTTATGAGTTGTGGAATTAAGATATCAGATACTCACGCTCTAAGGGTTAATGCACACAGGTGATTGCGATTTTCACACCACTTTATTGCATGCGATCTCTGGGTTTTGGCAATTTTATGGTGATTTTTCAGTAAATTGTTCAAATTGTGTTAGCTACAGGGGCAGCGATTCTAGCCGAAAGATAGGACATGCCGATGATTTTTTAATGTCTCCATTGACGCAGAGCCAAAAAATCACAAGTGTGTCTTATCTCATTATGAATGGGATGGGTTGTTGGGCGATATTTTTTTTTAGAAGATAATCGACAGCAGAATTCTCTGTGCTTTTAGCTCTTAAGAGGCTGGAGGACCTGGCGATGTCATGGGTCACATGAGTGATTCATTGGCTGACAGCGGCACATGACCCTTTTGAGCCAATCAAATCGTTCACATGACCCATGACATCACCAAAGGTCCTATGGCTTGTTGGCTCTTAGCTAACATAGCAACACCCCCGAAGAACAACTGATTAGCAGCAGCGCTTGTAAGTCGATTGAGTGACTTATCGCTCAGTGCCAGGTGTGTGAGCGCACACTAACAGGCAAATAACGCATCCATCGCCGGCAGCACCAATTTCTGCCGATACATGTAAGGGAACCCAAAGGTATTCTGTAATATTCTAATTTTTTTAAGATAATATAAAAGTAGTTTTAATTGGTTTGTATTTTTCAGAGCATGGGAAAATAAATAATGTCAGTGACAAAGAAAGGGCTGAGCAGTGCAGGAAAAGAAATGCAGATAAAGTGCGAGAGAGCAATAAACTTCGAATGCGAGAAAAACGTAAACTAGAAAAGGAAAATCAAAATATAGTTGATCTACAAATTTTGAGAAGGAAAGAGCGGTTAAGGAAGGCTAAATACAGGAAGAGAAAAAAAATCAGATAATGTAAGGGAACATACTACCAGCACTGCAGTCCCATCAACTTCAAGTGGAACTTATCGCTCGGCCCAGGCATTTGGAAAGGCTTTTAAAAAAACCTGTAATGCACTACCTAAATCTCTTCAAAAAAGAAAGCAGTGCTTGCAAAACTTGTTGCTGACATAGGTTTAAATTTGGAAACACCAAAGAAACAAACACTTAGTTCTAGGCTTGAAGTACAGGAGACGGTTATTCAATTTTACAACAAAAAAGATATTGTTTACACTGCACCAGGGAATGAAAGATGAGATGACTATTTGGAAAAATGGAAAGAAAACCAAAGAAAGGAAATACTACTTGACTGTTAGTCTGAGGGAAGCTTATACAGTATTTTGTGATACCTTTACTGAAACTGAAGTGGGGTTTTCTACATTTTGTAAACTTCAGCCAGCTAATGTTCTCCTCCTACATGATACACCAGCTGATCAATGCAAATGTCTGACTTGTGCAAACTTCTTTTGAAATTGCAAGGTTTAAAAATACCCTATGATTCAAAATCTCTTTGGGAAAAAACGCTATGCAACTCTAATGAGAATTCTAATTGTTGGACTGGTTTATGTGATGTATGGAGCTCTGGAGTAAAGCTCAACACAGAACTTGATCTCGCTCAAAATGTATGGTGGAGAGAATATATAGAGAGTATAAATATGTGATTCTTCAGATGTTGTATTAGTCTTTGCCTGATGAAGAGACCTGAGTAGTCTGGAAAGCTTGCAATTTGTTACCATCTTTTCAGTTAGCCATTAAAAGGTATCAACCACTGAGGACTCTCAAGTCTAAATATTTTTCTGGTGGAGAGAATGGAAGAAGTCAAGTGAGAACAGGATTCATTGCTCTCTTAAAGAGGGCTGCGCTGCTGAACTGCAAGAATTAGCGCAGGAAAGTTTCAAGTATATGGCTCATCACTTGAATACTAAACGTATTCAGGCAAATGAATTTGCTAAAGACAAAGTCAACCCACAAGTCCAAACAATGCAAATTGATTTTGCAATGAACTATAGCTGTGAATCTCAAAGTGAAGTTCAGAGTGCTCTACGGAGTAGAGGGAGTGTAACATTGTTTACTGCAGCTACAACTTTCAATGGCAACTGCCAAACATATCTTATATGTTCAGATACAAAATATAAAGAGAAAAATACTGTTGCTTGCTTCATCAGTGCACTGTATGATATTGTTGAACCGAAACCAGATGCTATTCCAGACACTGATGAGGTCATATGGTCTGATGGCCCATCTTCAGAATTCAAAAACAGATTCATGACTGAGTTTTTAGAAGAATTAGGCTTTAAGTACAGAAAGACATTCGCATGGAAGTATTTTGCTACAGCTCAGGGGAAGGGGATAGTAGATGGCATTGGTGGCCGAGCCAAATCTCTCGTTCGCAGTCATGTTATGAGTAAATCTGCATCAGCACCAATTGTGCAAAATGCTTCAAAATTAGTAAAAGAACTAATGCCAAAGACAAGAGTTCTCTTAATAAATGACCAAGACATTTCCAGAGACAGAAATTGGAAAAGTGTCCCAATTCCATGGATTAAGTCCATGCATATACTTAAAGCTTCTCCAAATAAATGTTTGCATGCTTTTTAGAATGCTCTTAGCCCTGGAGTAGAAATGAATGCAGCTAGTTCAGCCTGCTATACACCAGGTGACTGGGTCATAGTCAAGTATGATGGGAAACTCTATCCTGGTGAAATAACGGGAAGAGTAGAGAAGGAATATGAGATATCCATCATGGTGCAAGCAGGTAAAACTACCTACTGGAAATGGCCAGTGAAGGCTGATAAGTTACTTTACTCAGTAGGACAAATTCTAAAGAAAACAACAACTCCAGTCCTGGTGAACTCAAGAGGACAGTACAAGTTTGAAGATAATGTGCTTTGAGCTGTGATGCACGGGACACATGATATATTGTTTTTTGTTTCTCAGTGGACCGTATGGGAATTATTTCAATTATATTATCTTAGTTATTACTCTGTTTTGAAAGTGTATTTCAATATTTAATATGTATGTACTTTTTATTTGCACAAGAACAAAAAATGAAGATTTTGTGTGATGCATGGGACAATGAAATGTGGAATTTAAAGTATAGTCTCAAGTGTTCAAGAATGCAACTACCCATTCTTTCATGTGTGCAATCTGTAGTGAACTGATGTGTCTTTCATCATAAATAGAGTTAAATGCAACTGATAGTTATTGGGTGGAACTTGTTTCAAAATAAGATACTTTTGTGTGTTTTTTTCCTATTAAGAAACATTCAAGTTTACAAAGCGAATTCTAAGACAATCTGCTCAATATTTATGTGGCTATAGTTTTTTCCATTAATTTAGATTGTGTTCTTTCTAAAAAGAATGAAAATTCAATCTCTAACACAAATTTGAAATTTGACACCATGGTTTCACTTTCCAGAGAATTGCCCAGTTCATAAATGAGGCAGGTGTGATGGGTATAATTCATAAGGTAGTACAATGTGGTGATCATAATACCTAAGGCCAGTTGGTGTTGTAATATTTTACAGGAGAGTATAGTGGAGGCCATGTAACTTAAAAAGGAACAGTGTGGTGGTCATTTCTTCTGCAGGAGCACAGAGATGAGCTATTTAATTGAAGGCATGGGTGGTTATTTTTATTCAGCAGCATTATAAAGAATATGTTACTTTTAAGGACACCGGTTGGGAAGTGCTGCAAAAAACAGAAGGTTAGGAAGTTCGCAAAGACAAGCTGTGGCTGTGAAAAGTCATCATGGAATAAGGTTCTTAATCAAAGGTGCCTTTACATTGGCCAGTTGCAACCTTTATATGACTGCTATTCAGCTATATGAGGCCGATCAGCAGTTGTCTAAAAGCCTGTTTACACAGGATGTAATCTCACTTTCATGTGCACAGAGCAATCATTAACGTGATCAACATGTGTACATAGAAAATAATTATTCTCAGAAACACGTGTGTATGACAATGTGCTGCTGTGAATGATGCTATTTAACCCCTTCACCCAAAACCTGTTTTCACCTTCCTGACCAGACCAAATTTTACAATTCTTGCCAATTTCACTTTATTTGGTAATAACTCTAGAACGGATAGCACAGATTATTCTGAGATTGTTTTCTCGTGACATATTCTACTTCATATACAAAAAAAAAACAAAAAAAACCCCTGTTTGGGAGAGAAGAATAGACAAATCGCGGCGCCCTAAGTGCGTAAAAACAATATTATAGTCTTTAGAGTGTGCACAATTTTATGCACTCACCTGATAGAAGACTAATATGGCTTTAGATTATGTATCCTCAAAAATCCTTCTGGGATACTTTTCAATAGACAGGGCTTGCAGCTTGCCTCGGGTGGATCCAAGTGAAAGAGCCAGATTCAGGCTCACGCAGGATGAGTAAATCAAGAAAGGCACATCCAGCCCATGAATGGCAGCGCTTCCCAGGACTCACATCCAAAGATGATATTTCATATTTTTTTATTTAATAAGTTAAAATGGAGGAGATACAACGCGTTTCGGATACAGTATGAGTCTGAGACTGGGATAAAAGGTTTGCCACTATATATAAGTGTTACTGAATTTTATATTAGGATTTGTACTGTGTTTTTATGATACCTGATGAAGGATATATACTGTATCCGAAACGCGTTGTATCTCCTCCATTTTAACTTATTAAATAAAAAAATATGAAATATCATCTTTGGATGTGAGTCCTGGGAAGCGCTGCCATTCATGGGCTGGATGTGCCTTTCTTGATATATTCTACTTCATGACATATTGTTCTTCATGATAGTGGAAACATTATTTTGATATAATTTGCATTTATTTGTGAAAAAAATTGAAATTTGGAAAAAATTTAGAATTTTTTTTAATTTTCACATTTTTAATTTTCATGTCCTTAAAGCCGGTCTCACACATCCAGATATTTCAGGTACCGGAAAAATCGGTACCGGAGATATCCGTGTCCGTGTAAATACATGGCATATCCATGTGCCACACGTGTGCCGTATCAGGATCACACGCAGGGGAAGAAGCGCTACAGTAAGCGCTGTTCCCCTGCCTGTGGTGCTGAAGTCGGCTGTCATTATTCTACCTGCTCTGCTGGCAACAGCGAGCAGGGAGAATGAATGAAAGAAAACCCGACGTGGGGTCCCTCTTAGTTTTTGAACCAACCCAGCAAAACTATACAGGTGCGGGCTGCTATTCTCAGGCTGCCCGCAGCTGCCCAGAAAAGGCGCATCTCATGGATGCGCCTGTTCTGGAGCTTTGTCGGGTTCTTCCCACTTAACCTGTAGAGGTGGCAAGTGGGGTTAATAAGGGGTTAATGTCACCTTTCTATAGTAAGGTGACATTAAGCTAGGCTTAGAAATGAAGAGGTGTCAATGTATAAAAATGTATAAAATACGGACCGTATTGAATGCACGTAATACCCAGAAATGTTCCCTAAACAGTGATCCGTATGTGATCTGTTGTCAAGGTGTGGCTGCGTATTTTGCGCATGTAAGCATCCATATGTCATCCGTATGGCATCCGTATGGCGAGATTTTCTCGCCGGCTTGCAAAACCGACATATAATGGATCCTAATGACAGGTTTTAAAGTAAAAAAGAAAGAATAGATATATACACATAGAATACATATATATATATATATATATATACATATACATGTCATTGTGACATATATATACAGTACAGTACAGACCAAAAGTTTGGACACACCTTCTCATTTAAAGATTCTCCTGTATTTTCATGACTATGAAAATTGTAGAATCACACTGAAGGCATCAAAACTATGAATTAACACATGTGGAATAATACATTACACTTTACAATTACAAAAAAGTGTGAAACAACTGAAAATATGTCTTATATTCTAGGTTCTTCAAAGTAGCTACCTTTTGCTTTGATTACTGCTTTGCACGCAGAAAAGGTGAACGGATGGACTCTACATGCCTGGTTCCCACCGTGAAGCATGGAGGAGGAGGTGTGATGGTGTGGGGGTGCTTTGCTGGTGACACTGTTGGGGATTATTCAAAATTGAAGCGGTGAGCGGTCCAGCTCACCCCAAACCATCTCGATTGGGTTTAGGTCTGGTGACTATGGAGGCCAGGTCATCTAGTGTAGCACCCCAACACTCTCCTTCTTGGTCAAATAGCCCTTACACAGCCTGGAGGTATGTTTGGGGTCATTGCCCTGTTGAAAAATAAATGATGGTCCAACTAAACGAAAACTGGATGGAATAGCATGCTGCTGCAAGATGCTGTGGTAGCCATGCTGGTTCAGTATGCCTTCAATTTTGAATAAATCCCCAACAGTGTCACCAGCAAAGCACCCCCACATCATCACACCACCTCCTCCATGCTTCACGGTGGGAACCAGGCATGTAGAGTCCATCCGTTCACCTTTTCTGCGTGCAAAGCAGTAATCAAAGCAAAAGGTGGCTACTTTGAAGAACCTAGAAAATAAGACATATTTTCAGTTGTTTCACACTTTTTGTAAAGTGTAATGTATAATTCCACATGTGTTAATTCATAGTTTTGATGCCTTCAGTGTTATTCTACAATTTTCACAGTCATGAAAATACAGAAAAATCGTTGAATGAGAAGGTGTGTCCAAACTTTTGGTCTGTACTGTATATATTTATAGTTCATACACTTCTACATAGCATAATAGCCGCTAATTCAATTGCCGGCTTCTGTAAAATTATTACAGAACCCGACATGAAATGACACATGGTTTACATACAGAAAACCATTTTATTTCATTTAGTTTGATATATGGTTTTGATTAACAATTATATGAGTGTTTGTGTGCAAACTTTCGTACATGTACTGTAGGTGTTAATTTAATATGTAAATTTGTTAATATTTGAGAGTTGTCAATTAGACAACTATTCACATCTTTTACACTGGAATAAGGCTCACAGACTGGAACATAAAGCACCTGTCCTGGCACAATGGTATGTGTAAAGAGCTTGTTCAGTTCCACAAGTTTATTTGGAGTGATATTGAATCTCAGTGCTATAGAGTTTAAGGTGTCCATGTTCGATGCTATGTATTCAGTGGTCCCCAGAGGTTTTTTCATAACCATTTTTTTCTCTTTCTTCTCATTTTTGTTGTTTTGAAGGTCTCCACTGTCACAGTAGGGGAGCTGGCTGCAGTCTGTGGTCCACAGACTGCAGCCAGCTCCCCTACTGTGACAGTGGAGACCTTCAAAACAACAAAAATGAGAAGAAAGAGAAAAAAATGGTTATGAATTAGACAACTATCCATTATTATTAATCCTATTGTAGTTCATGGTTAAAAAAACCACACACATATTAATTAAAAATTATTTTAATGAAATAATGACACATAGTTTTTGACCAATTTTTATTGTACTGGTAATACTTCTGAATCCATTGTTCTCCTGTAATAAAAATAAAATAAAAAAGCAACAATATCCTTACCTCTCCAGCGTTCAATCAGGTCCCCCGCTGCAATCCATCACAAGCAGTAAACAGGTTTACAGCAGGGACCGGTGCTAATGCTACCAGCCCGGCTGTAAGCCACTGCAGAATGAATGAGTTCATCTCTGCGCAGCCTCCCTGGCTGACTGGAGATGAACTCATGAGCCTGGGAAAGTTAATTGATTTTTTCCCACGCTGTCAGTTCACTTCAGGTTAGCCGGGGACTCCGTGCAGCCTCACTGACTACCACTGACATCAGTGAGGCTGTGCGAAGTCCCCGGCTGACCCGAGGTGATCTGACAGCGTGGGAAAAAATAAATTAAGTTTCCCAGGCTCCTGAGTTCATCTCCAGTTTTATGTGTGTGTATAAAACGGCCGAGAAAAAATCGGCTGCTGGGAGCTGACCCATAGATTAACATTGGTCCGAGTGCTATGCGAGTTTTTCTCGCATAGCACTCGTCCATATTCCTCTCTGTTGTGACGCCGGCCTAACAAGGGGCATTCCTCGGGTTACATCAATACCAGATTTATATAAGGTTTTCATGTATGGCTGCTGTCATACACTAAAAAACGCTCTTTTTGTTTACAAAAACTATTTTTTTGCTTCACCATATTTTGAGAGCTAATCCCAGGTCGCTGCTGGGAACAATGTTGTCAGAGTATTACACCACTTTTACAGACTGACAATAAAACATGGAAACCTGATAAAATAGATTTTACTGGAAAACATGTTAAGAAACATTTTTTCCCGGATAATGACTTTTATATAAGGCAAAAAAATAGAAAAAAAATGCTCCTCCACACCTTGGGCTATGTTCACAGGTAGTGTTTTTGCTGCATTTTTGCACTTTTGAATTGCTTTCAATGGTGAAAAAAACATTCACCGGGAAACGTAATTTTAACATTTTACTACCTTATCTGGCCATGTGGTGTGTGAGACATGATCAGACACATCCTGTTTAATTTATGAAGGAGGGACTCTGAAAGTCACAAAACTTTTTTTTTTCAGGGCCATCAGGTGGCCCTTACTATTTGTAGAGGGCTATGAGACGGCCCTTACTATTGTTAGACGGTCAGAACTCAGCCTTCACTATTGTTTGAGGGCTTGCAGGTGGAACTCACTACTGTCAGAGGGCCATTAGCTAGCCCCCACTTTAATTTTAGAAGGCTAGTAGCTGGCCCTCACTCAACAGTTTTAGAGGGTCAGCAGCCAGCCCTCACTAAGCATTTTTGGAGGTCTAGACCCGGCTATGCATTGCATAGCCGTATATTGCTACTGCAATATAATTTATACATCTGAGATGGGCAAATTTTATTTTTTGTATTAATACTGTAAAGTTTGAAACTTGGAGGACAAGCAGGCAGCCCTCACAATTTATAAAGGGTCATCAGGCGGCACCCACTGTTTTTAGAGGGCCAGCAGTGAATAGATGAGACCAAGATAGAGCTTTTTGGTAAAGTACATCATTTTACTGTTTACTGTACATGGAATGAGGCCTACAAATAAAAGAACACAGTAGTTACCGTCAAATATGGTGAAGGTTCAAAGACATTTTGTGGTTGTTTTGCAGCCTCTGGCACTGGGTGCCTTGCCTGTGTGCAAAGCATCATGAAATGCGAATATTCCCAAAGGATTTTGGGTCGCAATGTGGTGCCCAGTGTCAGAAAGTTGGGTTTGCATCCTAGATAATGGGTCTTCTAGCAGGACAATGACCCCAAACATACTTCAAGAAGCACCCAGAAATGCATGGAAATAAAGCACTGGAAAGTTCAGAAGTGGTAATTTCAGCTACAGCAGTGTAAAGTCTCCCACCACTACCTCTTACATACAGATGTTACAAAACAACTGTGAATGGACACATAAAGTCAAGTAATTTTGCCTGCTTTGAAAAATTTCTGAGTACAGAGTTAGTCTGTCAGCATTTTCAGTTGACAGGTGGATGCGCTTATCAGTTATAATATACCTGGTGGCACTAAAAACCTGCTTTGACAAAACGCTAGTGGCAGGGCAGGTCAGAACCTCCAAGGCGTAGAGAGAAGCTTCATTCCACGTGTCAAGCTTGGATACCCAATAGTTGTAAGGCACAGATGAATCACAGAGGATGCTGGTACGGTCTTCAGGGTACTCCTTCAGCATCTTCCAAATCTTTTCCCTCCTTCAGCATGACCGGTTTGGCAGTGGGTCAGTAATGGTGTGGGGTGGCATTTCTTTGGAGGGCCACACAGCCCTCCATGTGCTTGCCAGAGATAGCCTGACTGCCATTAGGTACCGAGATGAGATCCTCAGACCCCTTGTGAGACCATATGCTGGTGCGGTTGGCCCTGGGTTCCTCCTAATAATAATAATAATAATAATCTTTATTTATATAGCGCCAACATATTCCGCAGCGCTTTACAGTTTAACGCCAGTTTTACAGTCTAATGCCGGACAATGCCAGACCTCATGTGGCTGGAGTGTGTCAGCAGTTCCTGCAAGATGAAGGCATTGAAGCTATGGACTGGCCTGCCCGTTCGTTCCCCAGACCTGAATCCGATTGAGCACATCTGGGACAGCATGTCTCGCTCCATCCACCAATGTCATGTTGCACCACAGACAGTCCAGGAGTTGATGGATGCTTTAGTCCAGGTCTGGGAGGAGATCCCTCAAGAGAACATCTGCAACCTCATCAGGAGCATGCCCAGGTGTTCTAGGGAAGTCATACAGGCACATGGAGGCCACACACTATACTGAGCATCATTTTGACTTGTTTCCACTTTCATTTTGGGGGTCTCTCCAAATCCAGGCCTCCATTGGTTCAAAAATTTTATTTCCATTGATGATTTTTGTGTGATTATGTTGACAGCACATTCAACTTTGTACAGAACAAAGTATTCAATGAGAATATTTCATTAATTTAGATCTAGGATGTGTTATTTGAGTGCTCCCTTTATTTTTTGAGCAGTGTATTTCCCTGTTGAAAAAACTTTGCAAGATTAGTATCGCAGGAAAATTCGTCCACCCCAGATGGACTTGTTTCACTACTTGTGGTATATAGCAATACTATTGCAACCAACCAAGTCTGGGTGTATGCTTTTGATGCACAACCAGAGCAATTTAACCCCTTTACCCCCAAGGGTGGTTTGCATGTTAATGACCAGGCCAATTTTTAAAATTCTGACCACTGACCCTGAGGTAATAACTCTGAAATGCTTTAATGGATCTTGGTGATTCTGACAAAGTTTTCTCGAGACATATTGTACTTCATGATAGTGGTAAAATTTATTTGATATTACTTGTGTTTATTTGTGAAAAAATGGAAATTTTTGCGAAAATTTTGAAAATTTTGCAATATTCCAAATTTGAATTTTCATGCCCTTAAATCACAGAGCTATGTCACATAAAATACTTAATAATTAACATTTCCCACATGTTTAATTTACATCAGCACAATTTTGGAACCAAATTTTTTTTTGTTAGGAAGTTATAAGGGTTAAAAATTAAACAGCGATTTCTCATTTTTACAACACCATTTTTTTCAGGGACCACATCACATTTGAAGTCACTTTGAGGGGTCTATATGATAGAAAATAGCCAAAAGTGACACCATTCTAAAAACTGCACCCATGAAGGTGCTCAAAACCACATTTAAGAAGTTTATTAACCCTTTAGGTGCTTCACAGGAATTTTTTGAATGTTTAAAAAAAAATGAACATTTATCTTTTTTTCATAAAAAAAATAATTCAGATCCAATTTGTTTTATTTTACCAAGGGTAACAGGAGAAATTGGACCACAAAAGGTGTTGCACAATTTGTCCTGAGTAAGCTGATACCTTGACTTATGCAGGTAAACCACTGTTTGGGCACATGGCATTGCTTGGGAGGGAAGGAGCGCCATTTGACTTTTCAATGCAAAATTGGCTGGAATTGAGATCGGATGCCATGTCGTATTTGGAGAGCCCCTGATGTGCCTAAACAGTGGAAACCCTACACAAGTGAAACAATTTTGGAAAGTGGACCCCCTATAGAACGTATTTAGATGTGTGGTGAGCACTTTGAACCCAAAAGTGTTTCACAGAAGTTTATAACATAGAGCCATAAAAATAAAAATATTTTTTCAAAAAAATGATCTTTTCTCCCCAAATTTTTTATTTTCCCAAGAGTAACAAGAGAAATTGGACCCCAAAAGTTGTTGTGCAATTTGTCCTGAGCATGCTGATACCCCATATGTGGGGATAAACCACTGTTTGGGCACATGGCAAAGCTCAGAAGGGAAGGAGCACCGTTTGACTTTTTCAGCGCAGAATTGGCTAGAATTGAGATCAGACGCCATGTCGCGTTTGGAGAGCCCCTGATGTGCCTAAACAGTGGAAACCCCCAATTCTAACTCCAACCCTAACCCCAACACACCCCTAACCCTAATCCCAACCCTAGAATCATAGAATCATAGAATAGTAGAGTTGGAAGGGACCTCCTGGGCCATCTGGTCCAACCCCCTGCTCAAAGCAGGATTCTCTAAATCATCCCAGACAGATGTCTGTCCAGCCTCTGTTTGAAGACTTCCATTAAAGAAGAACTCACCACCTCTCGTGGCAGCCTGTTCCACTCATTGATCACCCTAACTGTCAAAAGTTTTTTCTAATATCTAATCTGTGTCTCCTCCCATTCAGTCTCATCCCATTGCTTCTAGTCTTTCCTAGAATAAAGATGATCCTTCTACAATGTGATAGCCCTTGAGATATTTATAGACAGCTATTAAGTCTCCTCTCAGTCTTCTTTTTTGCAAGCTAAACATTCCCAAATCCTGCAACCGTTCCTCATAGGACAAGGTTTGCAGACCGGTCACCATTCTGGTGGCTCTTCTCTGAACTTGGTCCAGTTTGTTGATGTCTTTTTTAAAATGTGGTGCCCAAAACTGGACACAGTATTCCAGATGAGGTCTGACCAAAGAGGAGTAGAGTGCAATAATGACCTCATGTGATCTAGACTGTAAGCTTCTGTTGATACATCCTAGAATTGCATTTGCCTTTTATGCTGCTGCATCACACTGTTGACTCATGTTCAGTCTGTGATCAATTAGTATACCCAAGTCTTTTTCACATGTGCTGTTACTTAGCCCTATTCCTCCCATTTCGTATATGCTTTTTTCATTTTTATTGCCCAGATGTAGTACTTTGCATTTTTCCCTGTTAAAATCCATTCTGTTAGTTGCTGCCCACTGCTCCAGTTTATTTATATCTTTTTGAATCCTCTCTCTCTCTTCTCTAGTATTAGCTACCCCTCCTAGCTTTGTGTCATCAGCAAATTTGATCAGTTTACCCTCAATTCCTTCATCTAAATCATTGATAAAGATGTTGAACAATACAGGGCCCAAAAACAGAGCCTTGTGGTACCCCACTTGAGACATTCTTCCAACTGGATGTGCAGCCATTTACGACCACTCTTTGGGTCCGATCACTAAGCCAGTTATGAATCCACCTAACAGTTGCCTTGTCCATTCCATACTTAGTCATTTTTCAATAATCATAATCTAGCCACAAACTTAACCCTAACACACTCCTAATCCTAATCCCAACCCTAACCCTAATCCCATCCCTAACCCTAATCCCAACCATAACCGTAATCCAGACCCTAACCCCAAATCTAGCCCCCAACCCTAACCCTAACTTTATCACCAACCCTAACCCTAATGTAGACCAACTCACTTTAGCCCAACTCTAACCCTAATGGTAAAATAGAAAAAAATACATTTTTTTATTTTATTATTTTTACCTATAGGGTTTATAAAGGGGGGTTTGATTTACTATTCTTTTTATTTTGATCGCTGTGATAGGGTCTATCACAGCGATCAAAACCCGTTATGGCGTGTTTTTATGTTTGGCAGCTGTCACATATTAAAAGACGGTTTTTATTGCAAAAAATAGTTTTTGCATCACCACATTTTGAGAGCTATAATTTTTCCATATTTTGGCCCATAAAGTCATGTGAGATCTTGTTTTTTGCGGGACAAGATGATGTTTTTATTGATAAGGCCGTTTTATTCTTTGGGTTAGTACGATTACAGCGATACCTCATTTATATTTTTTTATGTTTGGCGCCCCCAGACCATGACGAACCGCAGGCAACCCCATTTGGGAACCAACTCCTATTACCTGCATGTGTTTGTCTGCCTGCACAAGTGTGTCCTCCTCCCTATCAAGGACTACAGGGGGCATATTTGGTGTATGCCTCTCCCTCAAGTGTCTATCCACCCGGTTTGCAAGGGACATGGCGGCCTCCAATGATCTGGGGGTGGAGTACTGCACCAGAGTATCCTGCAACCTTGGGGACAGACTCTGCATAAAATGGCTCCTAAGGGCCGGGTCAATCCACTGTGTGTCAGTGGCCCACCTCCTGTACTCTGAGCAGTACTCCTCAGCCAGACAACCACCTACTTGATTTTACGGAGTCGGGATTCCGCTAGGGCGATGGCATTAGGATCTCCATACACCAGAGCTAGAGCCGCAAAAAACCCGTCCACCAACCGTGAAGATGGTGAATCGGTCGGCAGGGAGAAGGCCCAGGATTGGAGATCACCCTTGAGAAGGGAGACAATAATCCCCACACGCTGTTCCTCACTCCCTGATGAACGGGGACGGAGCCTGAAGTATAATTTACAGGCCTCCTGAAAAAACAAAAATTTATCTCTCCCTCCAGAAAACCTGTCAGGGAGAGATTCTGGTTGAGCCTGAACCTGAGCCGAGGCCCAGAACCCGACCAACTGCTGCAGCTGCTGCACCACCTCACCTCGCAGCACCTTAAGCTCAACGGTGAGGGTCTGAAGCAGTTGTGCAAAGGCCTGCAAGTTAGAGTTGGGCCATGCTTCAGTTGGGCCATGGCTCACCAGAAAAAAAAATGTGATGGTTGGTGATAATGTCACGAAGTGACTGTCCTGGTGTGACACGACCCGACGGTTGGTCAGTCACCAGACAGCAAAGTACACAAGGGAACACCAGGGAAACAATTACAACGTTGGGCCCTGTGATAGGGAACGATGGAAATGGACACCTCCTGCACTCACCTAAGTCTGTTCCCTGATCTCCCTATCGTCCCTATATGGGTTCTTTCACCCCGTTGCTGAGCAGGATACCTTAAACCCTCACAAGCCCTATGCTAATCCTTAGGTAGAGAGCAAGCCGGTGAGAGCACTACTTTCTACACCACTGCAATAATAATACAACAGAAAAGAAAAGACAGACACCACAAGGAATGGGGAACAAAAATACAACTCTTAGCTTTCTCTGCTGCAATGCACCGCACAGCAGAGTAAGGCGCCAGATCACTGGATTCAGCTGCAGCACCAGAAAGCTCCTGACTCCAGCTTGGTTGGTCTCTAAAGAGGAAGTGTATCACCAACAGTCAGCTGATGCATCAGGTGACTCTATAAAGGACGGTGGGAGTGGTCACCACCTACATCAGCTGACCCAGCAACACAACAGTAATGCTATTACACCAACAGGCTACCGGGGGGGAAAAAACAGACATTAACCCCCGATGGCCTGAAAGAAAAAAAGTTTTAAGAAGAAAAGCCAGATCGGCCAAAGATCCAAAAATGTATCGTAACATGTACATTGCACCCAATCTTGACTGATAAAAATCAGAAATGTAGAAATTTTTGCAAATTTATTAAAAAAGAAAAGATGAAATATCACATGGTCATAAGTATTCAGACCCTTTGCTCAGACACTCATATTTATGCTACATGCTGTCCATTTCCTTGTGATCCTCCTTGAGATGTTTATATTCCTTCATTGGAGTCCAGCTGTGTTTAATTAAACTGATAGGACTTGATTTGTAAAAGCACACACCTGTCTATATAAGACCTTGCAGCTCACAGGGCATGTCAGACCAAATGAGATTCATGAGGTCAAAGGAACTGTCCAAGGAGCTCAGAGACAGAATTGTGGCAAGGCACACATCTGGCCAAGGTTACAAAAGAATTTCTGCAGTACTCAAGGTTCCTAAGAGTAGTGATGAGCCACCCCTGTAGTGTTCGAGTTCGGTTCGCCGAACAGCCGTGTGTTCGACGAACTGTTCGTCGAACTGTTCATCAAACACCGTCGAACACCATTAAAACCAATGGCAGGCAAACCAAAACACATAGAAACACAAAGAAAACACATAGAAAACACTTCAAAGGTGTCCAAAAGCTGACAAATTGCTCACAAGACACAACTAACACATGGAAAAGTGACAAGTACATATAGTCATGTGAAAATAAAAGAGGTGGAGGAGTAAAAGGAGGGGGAGACACAGATATAGGCATGTCATGCCCTTCTAAAACCAAAAAAGTGCCAAGCCGACACGGCCAGTCCGTTCCTGCCCGTGCGACCTGCGTGTCGCCGGGTTTGTGCCAGAGCTGCGGTGGACCCTGACGGCCAGCCCCCCTCTCCCAATACTGGTGCCTGTCCGCTAGTGGGTCGAGCGAGCCCCCCTGCGGTGGAGGCAGGTCTAATCATTTTTATTTAAATTGTCTCTCTAACTTGAATGAGTACACTTTAAATCCTTTTACAAGGATCTATTGGAGGGCAAGTCTCATGCCAGCAGCTGCGGTAATGCCAGGTCCAGTAGCGTCCAGTAAAGCTGCTGCAGTTAAAAAGCTTTTATAAGGATTGAGCTTGGCGGTCCACAGCAAGGCGTCCTACCGCCACTCACAGCCCCTGTGCCTTGGGGTGCCTCCCCGATGCTCTTCGCTGATTTTCCCGGGGCCCGAAGCATTTCCTTTGAAAAAATTAAGTGTCCAAAGTACAGGTGGTGTAGCTTGCTTAACAGCTGTGTTAATCCGCTGACTAGCAGACACTGCTACTAGGCCCAAAATTATTGTCGTTTTTTCTGAAAAACCGAACTCTTCAAAATCTAGTTGCCCCCAGCAACACAACTCTCAAGTCCTTATCTTCATCTGCAACCCGGATAAATTCTAATCCGGGTTGTTTTGCATGTAGGACCTCTAAGTGTTTATGTTGCATCTCTATTATGAATGGGGTGCAAGAATTTCAATCTCGTACCACAGGCACCAGTTTTAAAATCAACTGTCATGTCAATTGCCAATCGTGCTACATTATTTATTTAATTGAGTGCGGTTGTGGGTTGCAGTACATCGGTCGGACAATACAGACGATGCATGCAAGGCTCAACAAACACCGTCAAAATATCCGAAATGGGTTCATGCTACATAGTCTCTCAAAACATTTCTCCCTAGTGAACCAAAAGAATTTGAATTTGTTAAAACTCACTGTTATTGACCAGATACCACATGATATGCCTGATCGGTATAATAATCTAATAACAAGGGAGAGTTTCTGGATTTTTAAACTTGGTACACTGGCCCCTGAGATGTTAAACCTCACTATTGATAAAGTCAAGTAATATATGCATTTTGTTATTTATTTATTTATTTTCATTTATTTTTCCTTGTGTGCATTGTTTTTATGTCGTTTTTACGTTGGTTTTATTCAATTTATCTGTGGTTTTTTTGTTGTTTTTTTTTCTGTTTTGCAGTCATATTTGCATATTTAATCATGTGGGTGTTCTGATTAATTGCCTTTTAATTTTCATTTGCTGCTCCACCTTTATATAGCTTTCCTACTCCATTCTATGTATAACTGCCACCTGAGGAAGACGGAGCTATTCCGTTGAAACGCGTTGTGGGATATCAATAAATGAAGACTTTTTAATATCAGCTGAATTGCGTTCTCCTCGCGCTCCTTATGACCGGATTGCTTTATCATCACTTATGTCTGATCCTCTCTTGAGGTACCTGGCCGGAGCTGCAGCGGACAACCTTAATCTCATCTGCCTTTATCGCCAGCCTGGCGCTCCTTTGAAACCGTCTATCTGAATTTGGTTGCAAAATTATTGTCTGGGTTAGATGCAGTTAAAAATTTGTAATTAGATCTACAGCCGTGGCTACTCCGCTGACTAGCAGACACTGCTACTAGGCCCAAAATTATTGTCCAGGCAAGATGTAATTAAAAATTTATAATTATATCTACAGCCGGTGGCTACTCCGCGGACTAGCAGACACTGCTACTAGGCCCAAAATTATTGTCTAAGTTAGATGCAGTTAAAAATTTGCAATTAATCTACTAGCCGGTGGCTACTCCGCTGACTAGCAGACACTCAAGCTTTGGAGCAGACCTCTGATTCCCAGGCTATAGTATGAGTAACAGCTCTAGTCTTTACACTCAACCATCTCAAGCCATAGTGTATGTAGTTTCTTACGGTTAAAAGGGGGGTGGGAGAAAGACCCAACCCACCTGTAATTGACAATGCCAACGTCACGTAAAAACACAGCAAGGGGACTCCAAAAAGAGTCTCCATTTTTTCCAAAAATTTGGGCACAGGACACCACTTAAGTAGCATCAATTGCCCCAAGTTGCTTAAAATGGTTGGTGAGGTGATTTACCAAATCCACAAGCTTTTACTCTCCAGGATGACACAGGGGTAGAAAAGTCCTTGCGGATTCATAATTTCTTCATCTTTATGAACGTGAGTCTGTCTACATTCTCGGTGGACAGCCGCGTGCGCTTATCTGTCAGACTCAGCACACCACTAGCAGCGATGAACACTACGTTCAGAGAGAACAAAAATTATTATTAATTTGAAAGCTGGTGGAGCTTAGTATAATGGTCTATTAGAATGAGTGCCACACACAGCTACAGGCCCAAAATTATTCTACAAAAGCAAGATGCAGCTAAAAATTAGTATTAATTTGAAAGCTGGTGGAGCTTAGTATAGATGGCCTATTAGAATGAGTACCACACATTGCTACAGGCCCAAAATTATTCTACAGGCAAGATGCAGCTAAAAATTATTAATTTTAAAGCTGGTGGAGCTTAGTATAGATGGCCTATTAGAATGAGTACCACACACTGCTACAGGCCCAAAATTATTCTACAGGCAAGATGCAGCTAAAAATTATTAATTTTAAAGCTGGTGGAGCTTAGTATAGATGGCCTATTAGAATGAGTACCACACACTGCTACAGGCCAAAAATTATTCTACAGGCAAGATGCAGCTAAAAATTATTATTAATTGGAAAGCTGGTGGAGATTAGTATAGATTATTATGTTTCGGTAGCTGAGGAGGACAGGAACAACAGCAGGGCAGCCGAACACCTGAGATGTTGGTAACTGATGGGTTGCAGATTCCTAAACTAATGACACAACTAGAGGTAGCCATGGAGCGTTCCTACGTTGATCCTAGACGCCTCGGCACAGCCTGAGAGATAACTACACCTAAAGGCAGAAAGATGAAAGCTATCTGCCCCGGAGCAGATCCCCAAAGAAAATAGGAAGCCCCAAACATATAATGGCGGTTAGACAAGATGAAAATACAAACATAGGCAGAAAATAGACTGAGCAAACGCTGGGGCCACAAGCTGACTAAATAGGATAGGACAGGAGAGATTACTTTCTGCAACCCAGAAAACCCTACAAAAATCCAACAATTCTGATTACAAAAATACTGAGATCACACGATCTCGCCACCCACTATATCAGATCTCAGTGTGAACAAAAACCAAGCCGCAGCCGCTGAAAAAACAGGAAAAAGCAAATGAGCAAATAACAGTGGCTGCAGATAAACTGTGAGGAGCTCAGGCCCCAGGAGGGGACCTGGCTGACCTCCACAAAAGGGCAGAAAACAATGCAAAAAGCAAGCACAAAAAGAAAAGCAAACAATATCTTATCTGAAAGCAGGAGATGCAGGCAAGACTCCAGCAAACTTCCAAATGAACCAGGAACCACAATTGAGACAAGAACAATTGATCACCGGCAACCATCATGGGAGGGAACCTCCCTTATATCAGACCAGTCAGTGAACCCAAATTGCCACTCCTCGCTGAAAGGTTCAGTACTGTCTGTAACCACCAGAGGGAGCCTCTGCTCAGAAACCATCTCTAGCACATTCATAACAATAGATGGCCTATTAGAATGAGTACCACACACTGCTACAGGCCCAAAATTATTCTACAGGCAAGATGCAGCTAAAAATAATTATTAATTTGAAAGCTGGTGGAGGTTAGTATAAATGGCCTATTAGAATGAGTACCACACACTGCTACAGGCCCAAAATTATTCTACAAGCAAGATGCAGCTAAAAATTAGTATTAATTTGAAAGCTGGTGGAGCTTAGTATAGATGGCCTATTAGAATGAGTACCACACATTGCTACAGGCCCAAAATTATTCTACAGGCAAGATGCAGCTAAAAATTATTAATTTTAAAGCTGGTGGAGCTTAGTATAGATGGCCTATTAGAATGAGTACCACACACTGCTACAGGCCCAAAATTATTCTACAGGCAAGATGCAGCTAAAAATTATTAATTTTAAAGCTGGTGGAGCTTAGTATAGATGGCCTATTAGAATGAGTACCACACACTGCTACAGGCCAAAAATTATTCTACAGGCAAGATGCAGCTAAAAATTATTATTAATTGGAAAGCTGGTGGAGATTAGTATAGATTATTATGTTTCGGTAGCTGAGGAGGACAGGAACAACAGCAGGGCAGCCGAACACCTGAGATGTTGGTAACTGATGGGTTGCAGATTCCTAAACTAATGACACAACTAGAGGTAGCCATGGAGCGTTCCTACGTTGATCCTAGACGCCTCGGCACAGCCTGAGAGATAACTACACCTAAAGGCAGAAAGATGAAAGCTATCTGCCCGGAGCAGATCCCAAAGAAAATAGGAAGCCCCAAACATATAATGGCGGTTAGACAAGATGAAAATACAAACATAGGCAGAAAATAGACTGAGCAAACGCTGGGGCCACAAGCTGACTAAATAGGATAGGACAGGAGAGATTACTTTCTGCAACCCAGAAAACCCTACAAAAATCCAACAATTCTGATTACAAAAATACTGAGATCACACGATCTCGCCACCCACTATATCAGATCTCAGTGTGAACAAAAACCAAGCCGCAGCCGCTGAAAAAACAGGAAAAAGCAAATGAGCAAATAACAGTGGCTGCAGATAAACTGTGAGGAGCTCAGGCCCCAGGAGGGGACCTGGCTGACCTCCACAAAAGGGCAGAAAACAATGCAAAAAGCAAGCACAAAAAGAAAAGCAAACAATATCTTATCTGAAAGCAGGAGATGCAGGCAAGACTCCAGCAAACTTCCAAATGAACCAGGAACCACAATTGAGACAAGAACAATTGATCACCGGCAACCATCATGGGAGGGAACCTCCCTTATATCAGACCAGTCAGTGAACCCAAATTGCCACTCCTCGCTGAAAGGTTCAGTACTGTCTGTAACCACCAGAGGGAGCCTCTGCTCAGAAACCATCTCTAGCACATTCATAACAATAGATGGCCTATTAGAATGAGTACCACACACTGCTACAGGCCCAAAATTATTCTACAGGCAAGATGCAGCTAAAAATAATTATTAATTTGAAAGCTGGTGGAGGTTAGTATAAATGGCCTATTAGAATGAGTACCACACACTGCTACAGGCACACAATTATTCTACAGGCAAGATGCAGCTAAAAATAATTATTAATTTGAAAGCTGGTGGAGCTTAGTATAGATGGCCTATTAGAATGAGTAACACACACTGCTACAGGCCCAAAATTATTTTCCGGCCTAGATGCAGCTACAAATTATTAGCAATTTTAAAGCTTAAAACGTTTTGTGAGGTGATTTTACCAAATCCTCAAGCTTTTACTCTCCCCAGGATGACACAGGGGTAGAAAAGTCCTTGCGGATCCATGATTTGTTCATCTTTATGAACGTGAATCTGTCTACATTCTCAGTGGACAGCCGGTGCGCTTATCTGTCAGCACACCACCAGCAGCGCTGAACACACGTTCAGAGAAAACGCTGGCTGCGGGGTATGACAAGATCTCCAAGGCGTGAGTGGCGAGCTCCGGCCATTTATCCAGATTGGAAGCCCAAAAGAGCAAGGGTCCAGTGACACAGTCATGGCTTCGATGTTCAGTTGGAGATACTCCTGTACCATCGTCTCTAGGCGTTGACTATGTGTCTGACTTCTTGTCTCCTGTGGCCTTGCAAAGGATGGGCTAAAAAACTGGTGAAAGGATACCGCAAAATTGCTGTGAACGCCAGCAGATACTGTGTTTCTGTTACGGTTTGAGTGCTGAACACTCGACAGTCCCACGGTTGGCAAGTTAGAACTGTGAGATTCACTACGTGCACCACTGGTGTTTTGTGGAAAAGCACATGTAAGATTCTGCAACAGTTTCTGCTGATACTCCTGCATGCGTGAATCCCTTTCTATGCTGGAATTATTTCGGCAAATTTACTTTTGTACCGGGGATCTAACAGTGTGGCTACCCAGTAGTCAGGATTATTTCGAATTCTGACAATTCGAGGGTCATGTTGCAGGTAGTGCAGCAAGAAGGCACTCATGTGTCTTGCGCATCCGGGAGCACCAAGTCCCTGTTGTGTTGGTGGCGAGGTGCGACTCATGCTTCCTTCCTCTGCCCTCTCCCCCAACCTCGCACAACAGAAATGTGATCAAGGTCTCCCTCATCTGATGAGTCTTCCATGCTCATCGCCAGTTCGTCATCCACTTCTTCCTGGACTCCTGCACCTTCCTCACTAGTTTGGCTGCTACCATGTGCCCTGGTTAATCCCTCTCCCCCACCCTCCCATGCCAGCTGCCTTGGTGCTGCCGACCGTCTGGACCTTGCAGATGTTAGCCCTTCCGCATACAACTCCTCCTCCTCTACTTCCTCCACCTCCTCTTGTTCCACCACCTGACTCCGAATTCTGTTTAACATCTGCTCCAGCATGTAAATCACCGGAATAGTCATGCTGATAATGGCATCATCAGCACTAAACATCTTCGTGGCCATTTCAAAACTGTGCAGAAGGGTGCATAGGTCCCTGATCTGAGACCATTCCTCCAGCGTGATTTGCCCACCTCTGGATCTCGTTGGCCCAGGCTATAATTCAGAACGCATTGCACCAGGGCTTGTCGGTGCTGCCACAGTCGCTGCAACATGTGCAGAGTTGAATTCCACCATGTTGGCACATCGCATTTTAGCCAGTGAAGTGGCAGGCCCAACGATTTCTGTAGAGATGTAAGTTGCTGAGCTGCGGGATGCGAACGGCGGAAGTGAGCACACAGTGACTGTGCCCTCTGCAGAAGGCCATGTAGTCCGGGTTAGTGGGCTAAAAATTGCTGGACAACCAGGTTCAACACGTGAGCCATACAAGGCACGTGTGTGACATTGCCCCAGCGAAGGGCCGCACCCTGGTTTGTGGCATTGTCGCACACGGCCTTCCCTGGTTGCAGGTCCAGTGGAGACAACCATTCATGAAACTGGTTCTCCAGAGCTGACCACAACTCCTCAGCTGTGTGACTCACATTTCCCAGACATTTCAACGTAAAAACCACCTGATTACGTTGAGCCCTTCTGCCAGCATAGCAAGGAGGTGTGCAGGATCCCTTCTGCACAGTTAGAAAGCCCGTGGCATGACCAGACAGGCTTTGGGTGCAGGTGGAGGACCGAGAGGAGGTTGAGGAGGCAGAAGCAGTGGAGGAACTTCGAGTTAAAGAGGATTGACGCACAACTCGTGGGGACGGCAAGACTTGGACAGCAGCTACTTGTCCTGCTGTCACCATAGTTACCCAGTGCCCAGTCAGCGACATGTAACGCCCCTGTCCATGCCTACTCGTCCAAGTGTCTGTGGTTAAATGCACCCTGTCACACACTGAGTTTCTCAAAGAAGTGGTGATGTTGTGTGCGACATGCTGGTGGAGCACAGGCACACCTTTCTTTGAGAAGTAGTGCCGACTGGGCATTTTGTACTGGGGCACTGCAACGGACATAAGGGCTCGAAAATCCTCTGTATCAACAAGGCAGAAAGGCAGCATTTCTATAGCCAAGAGCTTGCAGATGGTGAAATTCAACCTCTTAGCTTTCTCATGGCTAGAAGGAAATTATCTTTTACTTGTCCACATCTGAGTGACCGAGGGCTGGCTGTTGTGCGCAGACGGGGTGAGTAGGGTGTCCCTGATGGTCTGTGAGGAAGATGCAGGCGCAAAAGTTAGGTTGCCTTGATCCAAAGGTGGTGCTCTCGATGTCGGAGAGCGCTCAACACCAGCTGGTCTTTCCACTTCCAAATGAACTGATGACCTGCCAATCTGACTGGCTGTTGCTGGTAAAGAGGTGCCAGATCAGAGTCTCAAAACAGGTCTGACTGCTGTCCCCCCAGTCACAGAGGATGAAGAGGCCGTGGTCGCGGATGCACAAGATGGGGCAGACGGTGGTTGGGCCGGCCCGCTAGGCCGCATTGTAGCACAGTGAGCTTGCCACTACAACTTATGCTTCATATGCATGTGACGGTTCATGCATGAAGTACTCAAACTATGGATTTTTTGGCCTCTACTTAGCTTTTTGTCACAAATGTTACAGATAACACGAATTGGGTCATCCTTATCGATGTTAAAAAATGCCCAGGCTATGCAAGGCTTAGAACCCATGCGACCTGAAAAGCCACCTTGACTTGTGGTCAGAGGCAGAGTTGTGGTTGAGGATGCAGTTGATGACGTGCTTCCAGTACTACGTCTCTGTCCAGGAAGGCGCACCCTGACCTCGTCATCACTCGAATCCTCCTCCACCTCCTCTGCTGACCTCATCGACTGTCTGACTGTGGGTTGACAGTAAATGGGATCTACAACCTCGTCATCATCACCCTGTGTGTTCTCACCCCCGTCGTCCTCAGAGCCAACCTCTTCCTGCCCTGACACAAAACTCAAGTTGTCGCTCACATCTGGTATTTGAGTCTCATCATCGTCTTCCTTATTGTCTCCACCAACAGGAGTTACAGTTTGGGAACAAGGGTCTACATTATGCTCAGAACCTTCTTCATCTGGTCCTGGATCAGACTCATAAACATTCTGGGCATCAGTGCAGATCATTTCCTCATCTGGATTCACAGAAGCTGTGGAGACGACCTCTGATTCCCAGGCTATAGTATGAGTAAACAGCTCTGCAGACTCAACCATCTGTTCTACCCCATACTCAGACGGGCAGTTGGAGACTTGGGAGCTGTGAGGAAGCAAGTGCGATTGGGGTGACACCTCTGAGGACTGGAGTTTTTGTGTTGTTGAAGTTGAGGTGGAGAGGCGACTTAAATGAGCGCTTGATATCTGTTGAGATACCTTATTTTTTTGTGCCTCATCTGGAATTTGTAGCGATGGGCGTGCCCGTAAGAAAGGGATCGTACCACATTGTCCACTAAAAGAAGTAGACATCTTAGTTTGGCTGGAAGATGGTCTTTCTTCTTCAGATGTTACCGTTGCTTTAACACCTACCCCGCGGACACAACATTTTTTTCCCTTCACAACACGCCTATTCCCCTTTCCACCAGCAGCAGGCCTTTTGCCACTCATTTTGGTGGTTACCTAATTGACAACTGTGGAGTTGTTTCCACAAAAAACGATGGCTTCAAAAAATTCTTAGTATTTGAACGCGGGTGGAGCTTTGTATAGATGGCCTAATACAATGAGTACCACAGACTGCTACTATGCCCAAAATTATTGTACAAGCAACATGCAGATAGAATTTTTTTTTTTTTTTTAAGGCTGGTGGAGCTTTGTAGAGATGGCCTAATACAATGAGTACCACAAACT
Source organism: Oophaga sylvatica (assembly GCA_033576555.1). Classification (NCBI taxonomy): domain Eukaryota; kingdom Metazoa; phylum Chordata; class Amphibia; order Anura; family Dendrobatidae; genus Oophaga; species Oophaga sylvatica. The sequence goes on from JARQOD010000002.1 coordinate 393,899,736, forward strand.
GCTACTATGTCCAAATTATTGTCCAAGCAACATGCAGATAGATTTTTTTTTAAGGCTGGTGGACCTTTGTGGAGATGGCCTAATACAATGAGTACCACAGACTGCCACTATGCCCAAATTATTGTCCAAGAAACATGCAGATAGATTTTTTTTTTGTTTTTTAAGGCTGGTGGAGCTTTGTAGAGATGGCCTAATACAATGAGTACCACAGACTGCTATTATGCCCAAAAATATTGTCCAATTAACATGCAGATAGAATTATTTTTTGTTTTTTAAGGCTGGTGGAGCTTTGTAGAGATGGCCTAATACAATGAGTACTACAGACTGCTACTATGCCCAAAATTATTGTCCAAGCAACATGCAGATAGAATTTTTTTTTTTTAAGGCTGGTGGAGCTTTGTAGAGATGGCCTAATACAATGAGTACCACAGACTGCTACTATGCCCAAATTATTGTCCAAGCAACATGCAGATAGATTTTTTTTCTTTTTAAGGCTGGTGGAGCTTTGTAGAGATGGCCTAATACAATGAGTAACACAGACTGTTACTATGCCCAAATTATTGTCCAAGCAACATGCAGACAGATTTTTTTTTTTTTAAGGCTGGTGGAGCTTTGTAGAGATGGCCTAATACAATGAGTTCCACAGACGGCTACTATGCCCAAAATTAGTGTCCAGGCAACATGCAGATAGAATTTTTTTTTTTAAGGCTGGTGGAGCTTTGTATAGATGCCCTAATAGAATGAGTAGCACACACTGCTACTATGCACACAATTATTGAACAGGATAGATGCAGCGAATAATTAGGAGTGATTTGAACGCTGGTGTAGCTGACAAAAAGTGATAGCAACTGCTGTAACCTAGCCCTGAAAAGGGCTGCAATTATAAATAGTCACTGTCCCAAGTTAACCTATCTGGCTATTTAAGAGTGAGCACAGACCTGCCTGCTAAAACTGCTAGTAACTGATGTAACGTAGCCCTCAAAAGGGCTGCAATTATGAACTAGTCCCTACTCCCTAAACTTTCCTCTCTATTTCTCAGCGATTTCCGCTTGCAAGTCGCTGTTGCACAATGCACACACAATATAGCGCTAACAGCAGCAGTGCCGTCTAACACTGAGCTGCAGCACGGAGAAAATGGTGGTGAGGGGGGAAATGGCTGAGTCTTATGGGGCAAGGACATGTGACATACACAGCCAATGACACATGCCCTTGCTTGTGTGAAAAAAAGCACCTCGCTCCGTGTGAGCGCTGCTGATAGGCTGACAGACTGCACTGCCCACTGGAAATGCGGGAAAGAGAAAAAAATGGAGATCTTCATTATCTCTGCAGAGATCCATGCTATGCCCCTCCCCCCGCCACGCTGGACACTCAAAATGTGTATTAACAGTGATTCTCAGCATAACCGTTAAAAAATCCAGTGACGATTTAGGTGCACGAACAGTTATCGAACATAATCTCGAACAGCTGGATTTTTTCCAAATCGTTCGGGTTCAAACGACTCGAACACCGCCCAAAACATCTCGAATTTGAAATTGGCGAACAGTTCTAGTCGAACACCGCTCATCTCTACCTAAGAGCAAAGTGGCCTCCATAATCCTTAAATGGAAGAAGCTTGAGACCACCAGAAGTCTTCCTAGATCTGGCCGTCCAGTCAATCTGAGCAATGGTGGGAGAAGAGCCTTTGTGAGCGAGGTAAAGAAGAACCCCAAGATCACTGTGGCTGAGCCCCACAGATGCAGTAGGAAGATGGGAAAAAGTTCCAAGCAAAGTCAACTATCACTGCAGCCTTCCACCAGTTGGGCCTTTATGGCAGAGTGGCCTGACGGAAGCCTCTCCTCAGTGCAAGACATATGAAAGCCCGCATAGAGTTTGCTAAAAAAAAACACATGAAGGACTCCCAGACTATGAGAAATAAGAATCTCTGGTCTGATGAGCTGAAGATAGAATTTTTTTGTGATAATTCTAAGCGGTATGTGTGGAGAAACTAGGCACTGCTCATCACCTGCCCAATAAAATCACAACAGTGAAACATTGTGATGGCAGCTTCATGCTATGGGGGTGTTTTTCAGCTGCAGGGACAGGATGACTGGTTGCAATTGAAGGAAACATGAATGCGGCCAAGTACAGAGATATCTTGGATGATAACCTCTTTCCAGAGTGCTCTGGACCTCAGACTTGGCCGAAGGTTCACCTTCCAACAAGACAATGACCCCAAGCACATTGCTAAAATAGCAATAAGGAGTGGCTTCAGAACAACTCTGTGACCATTCTTGAATGGCCCAGCCTAAGCCTTGACCTAAACCCAATTGAGCATCTCTGGAGAGACCTGAAAATGGCTGTTCACCAACGTTCACCATCCAACCTGATGGAACTGGAGAAGATCTGCAAGGAGGAATCCCCAAATCCTTATGTGAAAAACTTGTTGCATCATTGCCAAGAAGTCTCATGGCTATACTAGCTCAAAAGGGTGCTTCTACTCACTGCTGAGCAAAGGGTCTGAATACTTATGACCATGTGATATTTCAGTTTTTATTTTTTAATAACTTTGCAAAAATGTCTACATTTCTATTTTTTTCAGTAAAGATGGGGTGCAGAGTGTAAATGAATGAGAAAAAAATGAACTTTTTTGCATTTACCAAATGGCTGCAATGAAACAAAGAGTGAAAAATTCAAAGGGGATCTGAATACTTTCCAAACATACTGTAGATATAATTTCCATTCTAAGGAGACAGTCAGATGGCGATAGATTCTCTCATCTGAGAGAATCAGGCCAAATATGCAAATGACACTGATCAAACTCTGATCAGGGAATGGATGAGAGTATCGGAGCACACTGTGAGATCAAGATGGAGAACAAAATTTATCTATCTTCTCCATTCTGTGAGTGGGTAACATCTGATTTAAAAGTGAAATCACAGCATATTCTGTCAGTGAAACAAAATTGTGTATTAGCATTGCCCTATTGAATAACATTGGTCCAAGTGCAATCTGATAAAAAATTGGATAGCACTTGACAGATGTATATGCTGGCGCGAGCAAACCCTGAGTACCACTATTCTTTTCATTATTTTACCTTTCTTGTCCTATCTTTTCCATGTTGATAATATTTTTTTTTAATCATACTATTTTCATTTTAATCATGTTTTACACTCTAATTAAAAGTTGAAGATGAAATGATCTCTAAAAGGCCTAAAGTTAAAGATGACACAGATCCTTTGTTTTTTCGGCAAACAATCTATATACTGTATATATTTTCATCTTTTACATTTTTAAAATTAGAAAAAGGAAAATGAGCCAATGCAAAAGTTTGGACACCTTGCATGGTTAGTACCTAGTAGCACCTCCATTTGAAAGTATCACAGCTTGTAAACTCTTTTTGTAGACAGCCAAGAGTCTTTCAATTCTTGTTTGATGGACTTCATCCATTCTTCCTTGGAAAATTCTTCCAGTTATTTGAGATTCCTGAGTCATCTTGCATGCATTGGTATTTTGAGGTCTAGCAGCAGATTTTTAATGATGTTCATATCAGGAAACTGTGAGGGCCATTGTAAAACCTTCAACTTGCGCCTTTTTGAGGAAGTCTATTGTGGATTTTGACTTGTGTTTAGGATTACTATCCATTTGTAGAAGCCATCCTCTTTTCAACTTTAGCCTTTTTTACAGATGAGGTTATGTTTGCATTAAAAATTTGTTGAAAATTAATTGAATTTATTTTTCCTTCTACCCGTGAAATGTTCCCTGTACTATTGCCTGCAACACAACGCCAAAACATGATTGATCCACCCTCATGCTTCATGGTTGGCCAAAGGGTTCTATTTTATCCTTATCGGTCCACAGAACTTGTTTCCAAATGCATCAGGCTTGTTTAAATGATCTTTTGCATACTTCTGCCACTGAATGTTATGGTGAGGATGCAGTAAAGGTTTTCTTCTGATGATTCTTCTATGAAGGCCATATTTGTGCACATGCCTGAACGGTAAAGTCTGTTAAATCTTTCTTAAGATCTTTTGCAGTCAAGCTGGGGTTCTGATTTCCATCTATAGCAATCCTATGAGCAGCTGTCACTGAAATTTTGCTTGGTCTCCCAGACTTTAATTTGACTTCCAGTGTTCCTGTTAACTGCCATTTCTTAATTACATTAAAAACTGAGGAAAGGACAACTTGAAAATGCTTTGCTATCTTCTTATAGCCTTCTCCAGCTTTGTGGGCCTCCTCCATATTCATTTTCAGAGCACTAGGCAGCTGCTTAGAAGAATCCATGACTGTTGTTATTTTTGGCACAAGGTTAGAGGAGGCTGGGAATTTTATAAAGCAAGGAAGTTTACATCACCTGACCTTTCCTAACGATGACAGTGAACAGGCCATAACCCTAACAGGCTAATTAAGGTCTGAAGCCTTGGTCAAAGTTATCTGAGCACACAAATCTCCAATGGTGCTCAACCTTTTGCATTGGCATATTTTTCTTTGTATAATAATAATAATAATCTTTATTTATATAGCACCAACATATTCCACAGCGCTTTACAGTTTAACAGTTTCAAACACTACAGTCATAAGTAACAACGTTAACAATAATACAATAATTAAAGCAAAATAAGATGACCCTGCTCATGAAAGCTTACAATCTACAATGAGTTGGGGAGATACAAAGTGCAGGTGTGTATTTACAGTGATGATCCAGCCATCTTGAGGGAGTGGGGGATTGATAGAGATAGTGAATGGGCTACACACACACACTTACACATAAAGTGACTTAGATTAGGGAATGTGATAGGCTGCTCTGAACAAATGTATTTTGAGAGGGCGCCTAAAACTGTGCAAGTTGTGGATGTACCTAATTTCTTGGGGTAGAGCATTCGAGAGGATTGGCGCAGCGTGGGAGAAGTCTTGGAGTCGGGAGTGGGAGGTACGGATTAGTGAAGAGGTTAGTCGAAAGTCGTTTGCAGAGTGCAGCGTTCGGCTAGGCCGATAGACAGATAGAGATTAGATGTAAGGGGGTTCTGCACTGTGGAGAGCTTTGTGGGCGAGAACAAGTACTTTGAATTGGATCCTGTAGTGATTGGGCAGCCAGTGTAATGACTGGCGATGAGTGGATACATCTGAGTACTGATTAGCCAGATGGACGACCCTGGCTGCTGCATTAAGGATGGACTGGAGAGTGGAAAGTCGAGTAAGGGGGAGGCCAATTAATAGAGCATTACAGTAGTCCAGGTGGGAGTGGATCAAGGCGACAGTGATGGTTTTTGTTTTTTCCATGGTGAGAAAAGGGCAGAGTCTAGAGATGTTCTTTAGGTGTAAGCAGCAAGAGCGGGCAAGAGATTGTATATGGGGGATGAAGGAAAGATTGGTGTCAAACAACATCCAGACAGCACACCTGCTGCCGGGGTGTTATTATGGTGCCACCCATGGAGAGGGAAATGTCAGATTTAGGGAGGTTAGTAGATAGCGGGAGCAGAAGAAGTTCAGTTTTGGAGAGGTTGAGTTTCAGATAGAGAGTGGACATGATGTTGGGGACAGAGGATGACGGGTATAGTTGTGTGTCATCAGCATAAAGATGGTACTGAAAGCCAAATCTGCTGATGGTCTGTCCAATTGGGGCCGTGTAGAGAGAGAAGAGAAGTGGGCCAAGGACTGAGCCCAATACCCAAGAGTGAGAGGAAGAGGAGATGAAGTGGAGCCAGTGAACAAAACAGTGATGGAGCAGTCAGAAAGATAGGAAGAGAACCAGGAGAGGACAGTGTCCTTAATGCCTAGGGACAGAAGCCTAGAGAGTAGGAGACAGTGGTCAACAGTGTTGAAGGCTGCAGAAAGGTCGAGAAGAAGGAGCAGAGAGTGGTCACCGTTATGTTTTGCTGTCAGAAGGTCATTGGTCACTTTGATGAGTGCAGTTTCTGTCGAATGTAGGGGACAGAATCCGGACTGTGAAGGGTCTAGGAGGGAATGAGTGGAGAGGTAACAGGTAAGGTGGGAGTAGACAAGGCGCTCCAAGAGTTTAGAAATGAAGACGAGATTGGAGACTGGTCTGTAGTTATTTGTGCAGGATGGGTCGAGAGCGGGTTTCTTAAATAATGGAGTAATGACAGAGTGTTTGAAGGAGGATGGGAAAATGCCCGAGGAGAGGTAGAGATTAAAGATTGTAGCTATGTGAGTTGTGATGACTAGAGAGAGAGACTGGAGGAGATGTGAAGGAATGGAGCCAGTAGTGCATGTAGTCGGATGAGAAGAAGAGAGGAGCCTGGAGACTTCTTCTGTGATGGGATCAAATGTGGAGAGTGAGCCAGAGGAAATGCAGGGAGGCATGGAGTCACTGCACTTGGTCGCTGAGAGCGGATTTCCTGATGGATATTATCTGTTTTGTCTATAAAGTGGGAGACCAGGTCATCAGCACAAATGTCTGTGATAGGGGCTTGTGCTTTTGACCTGAGGAGGGAGTGAAAGGTGTCAAAAAGTTTCTTGGGGTTATTGGATAGTGAGGAGATCAGGGTGGTGTAGTAGGTCTGTTTGGCGAGGTGAAGGGCAGAGTTATAGGTTCTTAACATAAATTTGAAGTGGTTGAAGTCATCTGGTGTGCAAGTTTTCCTCCTTAAGAGTTCAGCACTCCTAAAGCATCGCAGGAGAAATCGAGTTTGTGATGTGAGCCAGGGCTGTTTTACTCTGTGCTTGGAGGTTCTGAGGGTGAGGGACGTTACTTGGTCAAGGATGCTTCTGAGATTGTCATTGTAGTGATGTACAGCCAGATCAGGACAGGAAAGAGAGAAGATTGGGGACAGTGATGAGTGTATAGTCTGAAAGTGTATGAGGCTTAATGGGATGTAGATTTCTGAATGTGTGGTAGGTAGGAGTGTGCTGGGGTGGGTGAGGATTTGTGAGCATGAAGGAGAGAAGATCAGGTCAAGTGTGTTATCATATTTGTGTGTTTCAGAGGTTGAGAGCTTTGAGAGATTGAGAGAAGTGGTTAGTGAAAGAAGCTGGGATGCAGATGTGGAAGTGGGGTTGTTAATGGGATGTTTAAGTCTCCCAGGATAAGGGTTGGTAGTTCTGAGGACTTGAAGTGCTGCAGCCAGGCCGAAAAATGGTCAAGGAATTGGGTGGGTGAGTCTGGGGGCCGATATATGACCGCTGCTCTGAGGGAGAGGGGACGGAAGAGCCTGATGGTGTGTACCTCAAAAGAAGGGAATGAGAGTGATGGAACTTGGGGGATGACCTGGAAAGTGCATTGTGGGGACTGGAGTATACTGACTCCACCACCAAGTCTGTTTGTGGGTCTCGGGGAATGGGAGAATTGTAAGCCACCATGGGAAGTGGCAGCAGGGGAAACAGTGTCAGAATCCTGAATACAGGCTTCCGTAAGGGCCAACAGATTAAGAGAGTTGTTCCGAAAGTAATTGTGCAGGAAAGGAAGTTTGTTACATACAGACCGTGGATTCCAGAGGGCACAATTAAAAGAAGGAGATGAGGGAGTGCAACTAATATTAATCCCTTCCCGACCCATGACGCCTAAGTTGGCGTCATGAAAACCAGTGGCATCCCGACCCATGACGCCAACGTAGGCGTCATGCTATAAATCATGTTCATGCGGGTCGGGTGACCGGGGTCACTTAAATGTCACCCGACCCACAGATACAGGATGACCGGCAGATAACCCCGGGGGGGTGGCTTTGCCCCCCCGGGGTTACGATCGCTGTGATTGGCTGTTGAAAGTGAAACAGCCAATCACAGCGATTGTACTGTTTCACCAATGATGGTGGGTAAATATTTGCATTCCAGCAATGGCTGATGCTGCAATAGCATCAGCCATTGGCTGGAGCTTGGTGACCGCTGTGTCACCCCCCCCCAGATCTGATTGGAGCTAGCGTCCACGTGACGCTATCCCTCCAATCAGATGTGGAGGGGCGGTGTCAGGTATGGCTGCCCTCGCTCTTCAGCCTTATCCCGTCTGTGGAAGGTGAAGAGTGAGGTGCTGCCTGCTTCCCTGACATCTGACAGGTCCCTGCCTGCTGCTACCGCCGCCGATCGCCACCTGCTGCCGCTGCTGCGCCGATCTCCCTGCCTGCAGCTGCCACTATCTTTTGCTTCTGTCCTCCTCTCCCCTCTCCTCTCTCTGCCTAATTTCACACCCCCTGCCCCAGTAATCACCACCCGGCCCCTCTGATCACCCCCCCGCCCCTCTGATCACCCCCCCGGCCCCTCTGATTACCCCTTCGGTCCTCTGATCACCCCCCCGGCCCTGTGATCACCCCCTGTCCCAGCAACCACCCCCCTGCCCCAGTAATCACATCCAAAATTGTTCTGATGTAAAGTAGACATGTGGGAAATGGTATTTATTAACTATTTTGTGTCACATTACTCTCTGGTTTAACAGAATAAAAATTCAAAATTTGAAAATTGCGAAATTTTCAAAATTTTTGCCAAATTTCCATTTTTTTAACAAATAAATGCAAAAATTATCGACCTAAATTTACCACTAACATGAAGCCCAATATGTCACGAAAAAACAATCTCAGAATCGCTAGGATCCGTTGAAGCGTTCCTTAGTTATTACCTCATAAAGGGACACTGGTCAGAATTGTTAAAAATGGCAAGGTCTTTAAAGGGAATCTGTCACCCTAAATTGGCGGGATATTTAAATGATGGCAGTCAGGTCAGATGGGCGGTGTTTTGGGTACTTGCCTTAACATGTTGTTCGCCGCTGTCTCCATTATTTCTGGGAATTGTAGTCGTTGCCCTCCATAGAATGCGCCTGCGCATTGCAATCTTGAATTGCGCACACGCAGTATGCTTTGCCCGCAGATTGCAATGCGCAGGCGCGTTATATGGAGGGTAACGACTACAATTCCCAGAAATAATGGAGACAGCGGCGAACAACATGTTAAGGCAAGTACCCAAAACACCGCCCATCTGACCTGACTGCCATCATTTAAATATCCCGCCAATTTAGGGTGACAGATTCCCTTTAAGGTCAAAATAGGCTGGGTCATGAAGGGGTTAATAAGGTTAGTAAGGCTTGGATGTAAGGTAGGGTAGGGGTTGAGGTTGGGAGATGGTGAACCGGGGTTGGGGGAGATGTCCCCCGAAATCAGTAGAAGTAGGAAGCTAAAGAGCAAGTACTTATTGGAATTGTAAGAAGATTTTGTGCGATATGTTTGGGCAAGATGGACTGAGACTTTTCAGGAAGGTGAGAAGTGCATGGGAGCTGTACATGGGAGAGGGAAGTATAGAGGGGCTGATGTGTACAATGCTACAGATGAATTATAGCAAATATTCAGTAACCAGAGTTCATTAAAATATATTGCAGGGTGAAAGGCAGCAGATGAGACAGCAAGCAGAAGTGTAGGGTTGTACCATTAAAATATATTGCAGGGTGAAAGGCAGCAGATGAGACAGCAAGCAGAAGTGTAGGGTTGTACCATTAAAATATATTGCAAGGTGAAAGGCAGCAAATGAGACAACAAGCAGAAGTGTAGAGTTGTACCATTAAAATATATTGCAGAGTGAAAGGCAGCAGATGAGACAGCAAGCAGAAGTGTAGATTTGTACCTGTGTGAAGAGAGAAGACGGATGTTTATTCTTTGCCATGGATTTACCGTATATACTCATGTGTAAGCCGACCCGTGTATAAGCCGACCCCCCTAATTTTGCCACAAAAAACTGGGAAAACGTATTGACTCGCGTATAAGCCTAGGGTGAAAAATGATTATGCCCCCATATGATGCTCCACAGATTATGCCCCCATATGCTTCACAGATTATGCCCAATATGCTCCACAGATTATGCTTCCATATGCTCCAGATTATGCCCAATATGCTTCCGAGATTATTCCCCCATATGTTCCACAGATTATGCCCCCGTATGATCCACAGATTATGCCCCCATATGCCCCAGATTATGCCCCCATATGTTCCACAGATTATGCCCCATGTGATCCACAGTTTATGCCCCCATATGCTCCAGATTATGCCCCCATATGTTCCACAGATTATGCCCCCATATGCTCCATATTATTCCCCCATATGTTCCACAGCTTATGGCCCCATATGCTCCAGATTATGCCCCCATATGTTCCACAGTTTATGCCCCCATATGCTCCAGATTATGCCCCATATGATACACAGCTTATGCCCCCATATGCTCCATATTATGCCCCCATATGCTCCAGATTATGCCCCCATATGCTGCACAATTATGCCCCATAGTATAGGCCTCATATGCTGCTGCAAAAAAAATTACATACTCACCTCTCGTCGCTGGGGGCCAGGTGCCGGTGTCCTGAGCAGGCGGTGACAGCGGCGCGCTATGGGGGACAGGTGCCGGTGTCACCGCTCGCTCAGGACCCCGACACCTGAGATATTTACCTGTCCTCTCTGCACCGCTGCGCAGTTCCCTCAGTCTGTCTCCTCTGGCTGTGAATGATCTGGCAGGGGCGGGGCGCGCACTAACGACGTCATCGCGCCCTCTGCCTGAACATTCACAGCCAGAGGAGTCAGACCAAGGGAGCAGCGCAGCGGTGGAACGGGACAGGTAAATATCGCTATACTCACCCCTCCGCCGCTCGTCCCTGCAGCCTCTCCTCTTCTCCCAGCGCTCTCCGCAGCGCTTCAGTCCTGCAGCGGTCACGTGGTACCGCTCATTAAAGTCATGAATATGTGCATATTCATGACTTTAATGAGCGGTGCAATGTGACCGCTGCAGGAAGGAGCCGGAGATCGTGGGAGAAGCAGGGGGGCTGCGGAGGGGTGAGTATCATCTGACACCCCCGCTCCCCCTCCCCCGCCGACCCCTGTATATGACATGACCTGCGTATAAGCCGAGAGGGGACTTTCAGCCCTAAAAAAATGGGCTGAAAATCTCGGCTTATACATGGGTATATACGGTACCTGCTTTTTCTAGATTTCTTAACTGCTGGGATGCTTTGCTGACGGGATGCTTGCACCCCACACTATATAATTTTTTTTTTTTCCTAAAATTGAAAGTAAATGTGTCATTTTTAAGTCTAGGCCTTTTAGAGATCAGTTCATCTTCAACTTGCTTAACTTTTCACAATACCAGTTATTTTGACCAGGAGTGACAAAACTTTTACATGCTACTGTATGTATTTTATAAGCATCCCTAACAGGACCTGGGCACAAAATACAACCTATGGAAATAAACAATCTAGAAATAGGAGGAAATCACTATGACTAAATAGAGCTGTAAGGGTTGCAATAAAAAACAAAAAGAAAGTGTTTAGAGAATTAAAGCAAGATGGTAGTGATGAACCATTAAATAGTTATAGAAAAAAATGAATTGTGCAAAAAATCAAATCAGGGAAGCAAAGATTGAGACAGAAAGTCCCATTGCCAATTAAATTAAAAATAATCCAAAAATATTCTTCAGCTATATAAACAGTAAGAAACTGAAAAATGACAGTGTTGGCCTCCTCAACAATAGTCTGAGTGAAATGGTGGAAGAGGAAGAGGGAAAGGCCAATATGCTAAACTCCTTTTTCTCTTCTGTTTTTATACAAAAAAATCCCATTACAGATGACATGATCTGGAATACTAGAAATTCTCCATTAAATGTCATTTGCTTAACCGAGCACATCACAAATATGGTGCCAATATTCAATAATAGGACAAAATCTGAGCCTGGAAATTATAGGCTGGTAAGTTTAACCTCAGTTGTGGGAAAAATCCTTGAGTCTTTGAGGGTTTCCTTGGAGAGGCTATCCTGGAGTATCTCAATAAGAATAACCCATGACCCAGCATCAATATGGTTTTATGAGGAATCGGTTCTGTCAAACTAATATGATCAGCTTCTATGAAGGGGTAAGTTCCAGAATGGACCACGAAAATGCAGTGGATGTTGTGTATATGAACTTTTCTAAGTCATTTGATATAGTGCCACACAAAAGGTTTTTATATAAAATTAGAAAAATGAGACTAGGGGAAAATATATGTAACTGTGTTAACAACCGGCTCAGTGATAGGAAATAAAAAGTGGTTATTAATGGAGCACATTTGGATTGGGTCACAGTTAACAGTGGGTTACCGCAGTGGTCAGTTTTGGGCCCTCCTCTTTTTAACATATTTATTAGTGACCTTGCAGGTGGCATGTAGAGTAGAGTTATAATATTTGCTGATGTTGATACTAAACTCTGCATGGTAATCAATGGTAATCTCTGGCCAAGAGCACCAAGGTAAAGGGTATGCCACACTAAACAATATCGCTAACGGGATCGCTAAAAAACGTCACTATTTAGCGATCCCGTTAGCGATATTGTTCAGTGCGGCAGCTTCCAGCGACGAGCTTCCTGCTGTGATCTCGCTCGTCGCTGGAATCGTTCCGGACCCTATTTTCTCGTCGGCGCTCCCGCTGGGTAAGTATCTTATCGCTGTGTGGCACCTTTTCTTAGCGATTTAGCGGTACTTTTGTACCGCTAAAGTCGTTAAGAAGATCGCTAACGGCGATAGCGTCGTTAACTATATCGCTAAATGTGGCCGCATTTAGCGATATAGAAACAATCCCGCTAGCGATCGCATTAGTATGCGTCGTTATAGTGATCGCTAGCGGGATTGTTTAGTGTGGCAGTACCTTAAGACTCTGCCTACTGTCCTGCCCCAGAGAATGCGCATCTCATTAACTGAAAACTTCTAACACTGATTACTAGAGATGAGTAACTTTGCCTTTTTTCGGGTCGAGTCGAACGAGATCGGCCGACTAGCTCGCGGCAAAAGTCTGAGGTCGACAAAAAAAACGAAACCCGACCCCAATGCAAGTCAATGGGGAATAACTGCCGCCCACGTCCTCTTCCACCATACTTCCTCATGTTTGGAAAAATGTACCCAAAATACCAGCAGATATATGGTACTGTATCAGTAGCGTCCAGCTGTACACAGTCTAGGGGTCATTTTAAATTTCTGTATATATTTCCGGAGTCACACACAGACGCTCACTCAGTATGGATTTGACCAGAATACAAAAAGCAGAAAAAGGGTACTGTATCAGAAGCAAAAAGCTGTATAAAGTGTAACTGTGCAGAAAAAAAGAATAAAAGTATCAGTGCTGTGTAAAAAGCAGTCTGCACAGCAGTGTACACACAGCATTACAGCTAGCAGGCAGCCTAATAACCAGCTGTGCTGCTGCACACAAGAAAATCCTCCCCTGTCACTGCACACTAACTGTACCGCACAATTGCTATAAGCACAAGCACATAAGAACTTCTCTTTCCAGCCCTAACTCTCTCCCTACTGATAAACAGTGTCAGCAACCTCTACCTACTGTTAAGATCAGCAGAAGTAAAATGGCGGTCGGCGGTCAGGGCTTTTATAGACACTATGACGCCCCCCAAAGCAAGCCAATCACTGCAATGCCCTTCTCTAGGATGGTGGTGGACGCTGCCCACGTCATCTCGTTGCCCACAGTGTACGTCCTCGCTTATTGGCTGAAAAAAGGCACCTGAAAGCATTCTGGGAAACTCAACTTTGGCGCTCGTTTCGCATGGCTGACCTCACGCTATGGTCGTGTTTCGGCCAACGAAACCCAACTTTGGCGAAAGTCGGCGACTTTTGAATCTGACCGACCTGTTTTGCTCAACTCTACTGATTACACAAGAACCACAAGATGGATTTCTTCACCCCAGATATAATTTTAATCAGTGTAACAGTGCCAACCTAACTGTTATGTTTAGGTAGCTGAGGAGAAAAAGCAAAAACAGTAATACATCAGAGAGGCTGGAACCTATTGGATTGCAGTAACCTGAACTAACCACACAACTAGAGGTAGCCGTGGAGCGTTCCTACGTTGATCCTAGACGCCTCGTCACAGCCTGATAGATAACTACACCTAAAGGCAGAAAGAGGAATGCTATCTGCCCTGGAGCAGATCCCCAAAGAAAATAGGAAGCCCCCAAACATGTAATGGCGGTTAGACAAGAAGAAGCACGGACACAGACAGAAAATAGAATGAGCAAACGCTGGGACCCAATCTGTCTAGACAGAAAAGTACAGGAAAGGATTCTCACTGCAATCCAAAAAAACCCCTAAAAAATACCAACTCTTCTGATTGCAAAAACACCTGAGATCACACGATCTCTACCACCTAAATCAGATCTCTGGTGTAACAAAACTAAGCCGCAGCCACTGAAAAAACAGGAAAAAGCAAATGAACAAATAACAGTGGCTTCAGATAAACTGAGAGGAGCACAGGCCCCCAGGAGTGCAGGGAACTATGCAAAAAGCAAGCACAAAAATAAAAGCAGAAAATATATTATCTGAAAGCAGAAGATGCAGGCAAGACTCAGCAAACTTCCAAATGAACCTGGAACCACAATTGAGACAAGAACAATTGATCACCGGTGACCATCATGGGAGGGAACCTCCCTTATATCAGTCCAGTCGGTGATCCCAGATTGCCATTCCTCGCTGTGAGGTTCAGTATTGTCTGCAACCACCAGAGGGAGCCTCTGCTCAGAAACCATCTCCAGCACATTCATAACACCTAACAATGCATATAGTTTACTTAGCAAAATCCTGCTGACAAGTTCGTTTTAAGCTTGAGATCACAACAATGGGGCATCTTCTACGTCTAGAGGAAATAAATTTTAATAAAAATCACAGAAGCAGATTCTCTACTTTAAGAACAATGAATCTATAGAACCCTCTGCCACATGATGTTGTAATGGTTGACTCACTACTAAAATTTACGAAGGACCTGGATATCTTTCTTGGTAAGTATATTATCACCAGTTATGGGCAATAGATTCTGTGATGGAGCGTTTATCCAGGAAACTAGTCTGACTACCGTATGGAGTCTGGAAAGGAATTTTTCCCCAAATATTGAGCTATTAGTGTGTGCGACATGGGTTGTTTGCCTTCTTCTGGATCGACATGTTAGGCTATAGGTTTAACTCAATGGACTTACTGTAAGTCTACTTTCAACCTTATAACGATGAAACATGAACATGCCAGGTTAGTGTATTAGCCACTCTCAAGTACACTGCTGAGTGCAAGGCACAGTGCAAAGTAGAGTGAGGTTGGATGAGGCGGCTTTATTTTCCCCCTTCCACTCCTTCCTTGTCCCCGAGTGGTAAGGCTAAGAGCACTGTGCCTAGGTAGTAGGGCTAAGAAAAATGTTTTTGGGTAGCAGAGCTAAGAGAGCTGTCACAGGGTAGTAGAACTAAAGAGCTGTCGTGGGGTAGTAGAGCTAAGAGAGCTGTCCCTGGGTAGTTGAACTAAGAAAGCTGTCCTGGGTACTAGGAATAAGAGAGCTGTCCCAGGGTAGTAGTGCTAAGATAGCTGTTCCTCAGTAGTAGAGCTAAGAGAGCTATCACTGAGTAGTAGAGTTAAGAGAGCTGTGCCATACCTCAGAGTCCAAGATGGACTACACACTATGCTAAGTATTGGCTGCTTCTGCTCTGATTAAAAAATAGAACAAATGTGTGGCTGACTGCATTCCTTATGTTTACTTTTTTTGTTTTCTGACTGCTTTTACTGTTTGTGCTGGCTGATTGCGTTCACTATTTGTGCTGGCTGACTGCATTCATGGTTTATTTTTGCTAACGGCATTCACGATGTTCACTGTGCTTGCTGACTGCGTTCACAGTGATCACTGTTACATTGGCTAACTGCGTTCACTTTTTGTGCTGTCTGGATGTGTACATTTTTTATGCTCCATGGCTGCGTACTTAGCCTTCACTGTCTGTGCAGGCTGACTGGGTTCTTGGCCTTCAGTTTTTCTGGTGGATGACTGCGATCAATGTGTTCACTGTTTGTGCAGGCTGACTGCTATCACTTCGTTCATCATTTGTGCTGTCTGACTGTGATCACTGCGTTGACCGTTTATCCAGGCTGACTGCGATCACTGTGTTCATCGTTTGTACAGGCTGACTGAGATGACTGATTTCACCATTTGTACAGGCTGACTGTGTTCATGGCGTGCACTGTTTACTCACAAAGATGGCACCTGCTCATTATGCTGATGCCTCTCTATTTGCTGCATCTGCTCCGATTCACAGATCGCATCAGCTCCCTCTCCCAGCTCCGCCCTCTCTGCTAAGCACTAGATGTGTCAATGTAGAACACAGCCAGTACTTAGAAGAACACAGGGGGTGGCTGCCATTTCAGATTTAGTGCTTCAGTTCACACTTCAACGCGCCTCCGACCGGCACACTAGCTCCTCAGAACAGAGAGCTGGTTGGAGCAGTGTTGAAGAGTTTCCTAACCTCGCGGACTACATGACATGACATAGCGGGTTGGATTCCCCATGCGGGTCTTGAGTTTGACACCTTTGTTATAGAAAGTTTGTCTTCTAATGTTGAGGTTGAAAAAGTTGAGCTTTTCAGCTTTGAAAAAATATACTGCAGAGGCGATCTCATTTACATACATAAATACATGTG
Organism: Oophaga sylvatica; assembly: GCA_033576555.1. Lineage (NCBI taxonomy): Eukaryota > Metazoa > Chordata > Amphibia > Anura > Dendrobatidae > Oophaga > Oophaga sylvatica. The sequence goes on from JARQOD010000002.1 coordinate 393,916,108, forward strand.
TAGTCAGATCAAAGAATTTGCACAATTTGTTCTTTCCAAAAACTTTATAAAGCATTAGGGGACAATTATTTTTTGTGGAGGAAAGACAATTCAGATATCGATAGCTAAAGTAATCAGACAGAGGAATGCCCTATCATAATGTAGTAATTGCAAATAGTATATCAGCATTTCACGGACTGGATATGTTTCAATAACAATTGCTATGGTAATTTCTAAATAATCTATTGACAATATGTAGCTGATTGACACATTTTTAGAGGGGTTGTCCAGGGTTGGGGATCAAGTCTACACTCACTCTATGCGATTTCAAATTTGTGAATCCTCACAGCGTGTAATATGTGTGAGGTCAGGATTCTCCAGTGCTCCGGGAGAGAGCAGGCGTGTACCCGTAAGTATGAGATTTGCATGCATGCGGTCACTTGCTGACTAGACATGCGTGACCTAGCTCAATACAAGTTAATTGAGCAAGGCCAAACACTTCTAGTTGGAATGTGGCTGGAAGTATGCAAAACGCATTTTTGCAGTTACATGACTATGCACTATGCATGCAGGCAGGATTCACTAGTCTGCAGTCACAGAGAAAGACTGCAATCTTAAGCCTCAAGCCTGGACAGCCCCTTTATTTTGATGGACCAGTGATTTTTTTCAATCTACAGTATAGCATGTAACTATGTAACTGCTATACATATACAGTATATTCCAGAATATTGGACAAGTGATAAGCGATCACATCCTTTAAATTATTAAAAAATTTAAAATTAGCTACAAATATGTTAAAAATATAAACATTCAAATAACTTCACTTATCCAATTAATTAAATAATAATTTAACAAATTATATTTTGCATTGCTGCATTTGTAAAAGTCTGACATTTCAAGATATCCCATTATCTGTCATGCACATTAAACACCATAAAAAATAAACAGTGCCATAATGTTTTCATACAAAAAAATGTATGTACCAAAATGCTACAAATACAAACTACAGCTTTCACTAAAAAAAATTTTTTAAAAATCTTGCACAATACTCAATAAATGAAAAATAACATTCCAGACTTCAGAATATGGCAACACAAACTTAATGAATTTATGTTTTTTTTTACATTTTATTCTCTTTTGTTTTAAAATCAGTAAAAATTAAAAGAAGACTATATAAATGTAGTAGTCATACTGACTAGTAGAATACAAGTAATGTACACTGCTCAAAAAAGGAAATACAGAGGGTTCGGAAAGAATTCAGACCCCTTTAAATTTTTCACTCTTTGTTTCATTGCAGCCATTTGGTAAATGCAAAAAAGTTCATTTTTTTTCTCATTAATGTACACTTTGCACACCATCTTGACTGATAAAAACCAGAAAAGTAGACATTTTTGCAAATTTATTAAAAAAGAAAAAATGAAATATCATATGGTCATAAGTAGAGATGAGGGACTTTGCCTCTGGGAGGGTCGAGTCGGGTTTCGGACCACCCGACTTTCCCAAAAGTCGAGTCGAACGAAATCGGCCGACTATCGGAAAAAGTCGAAGGTCCGACTGAAACGCGACCCGACCCCAATGCAAGTCAATGGGGAAGAAAAGTCGTCAGGGAGTGGAGGACAGTAAACACACCTACAGTGCCCATTTCAATGCCAACGACATCAATTCTTATTACTTAAGCTTGTCAACCTTAATTTACTTTATAATAATATTAACGCATGGAAAACTGGGGTAATTTGGCTAAAGTTGTGGTGGGGCAGGGCTGGCTCCAGGTTTTCGTGTGCCCCGTGCGAAAGAGTCTCAGTTGGCCCCTTCAACACATACCACAATTCATGATGCTCCGATGCGGCAGAGAAATATAGGTATAGTACAATGCCAAATACTTCACTTCTTACATTACATGAGTGATATCTATTGTAAATTCTACAATAGCTTAAAAACCGTACAGTATAGTACTCCATACAGTATTAAGGGCACCACACAGTGCACCATTCCTGAATAATGAGCCCCATATATTGCTCTATACATAATTGGTCCCATATAATATTCCATACAGTATATAATGGTTCCCATATAATGTGCCATACAGTATAGGATGGTCCCCATAGAGTATAATGAGCCCCACATATTGCTCCATACAGTATAATGAGTCGCATATAAAGCTCCATACAGTATATGATGGGCCCCAAGGATGATGCTCCAGTGTATGATGGGCCTATACAATGCTCCATATATCATGGGCCCCATATGATGCTACAGTATATGATGGGCCCCACAGATGATGCTCCAGTGTATGATGGACCTATATAATGCTCCATATATAATGTGCCCCATATGATGCTCCAGTGTATAATGGACCCCTTATATGATGCTCCAGTGTATGATGGGCCCCATTTATAATGCTTCAGTGTACAATGTGCCCCATATTTAATGCTCCAGTGTATAATGGGCCCTATCTATGATGCTCAAGTGTATGATGGGCCCCATATATAATGCTCCAGCGTATAATGCTCCCCATATATTGCTCCAAACATTAAAAAAGTAAAATTCCTCTCCTCGCTGGGCACTGCTCTACTCTGGACTCCTCAGCATCGCCATCTTCCAGCTCTCTGCACTGTGACTGTTCAGGCAGAGGGCGCACATACGTGACGTCATTGTGCTCTCTGATCTGAATGTCACTGTCAGGAAACGCGGAAGACGTCACAGCGGTGGAGCAGGGAGAGGTAAATATTGCAAGTGCGGGGACCCTAAGCAAGCAGGGGGGCCCACTCGCAGGTGCCGGCACTGGCACAGGGCCCCTCATAGTACGCCGGTATCTCTGACGGCTAGTGGGCCCCCCACCTGCTCAGGGCCACAACACCTGCCAGGGTGCGCCAGGTGCTGACGCCGGCCCTGGGGTGGGTACAGCCCAGTTATGGAGGTGGAAAAACTGGCATATGTTGAGTTGTAGGCTGGACGTTCAGCAACTGCGAATGGAGGAATTGGAGAAGTCGGAGGAAGAGGAGGACAAAGCGAGCCATTTTGCTGGCAACCTATGTGTCATGAAGGAAGGTGGTACAAAATCCTTTGAAACCTAGGCATGGTTCATTTAATGAAGGTGAGATCACCAACATTTTGGGTGGACAGCCGGGTCCTTCTTTCTGTCAGGATTGATCCAGCAGCACTGAAGACGCTTTCTGATAGCACACTACCAGCAGGGCAAGCGAGCTCCTGTAAGGCATATTGTGCCAATTCAGGCCAGGTGTCCAGTTTACAGGCCCAGTAGTCAAAGGGGAATGAACTGTGAGGGAGAACATTGATAAGGGGGGAGAGGTAATTTTGAACCATAGTTGACAACTGCTGTCTCCTGTCTGTTGCAATCGATTCAGTATTAACAGTCGTGTGAGCGGTACTCGAGAAATCAGTCCACAACATGCTCATGAAACCTGTCTCCAACGCCACTTTAACTGTGTGCACCATGAACACCTCTTCCATGTTGCCCAGTTCGCCAATATTAGTTCTAGGTTCTCCTGTTGCATGATGTTCTGTAATTTGCCTTTATAGCGTGGATCGAGGTTGCTGGCCAACCAGTAGTCGTCATCCTTCATAATTTTGGCAATTCGGGGGTCCATTTTTTAGCATCCGAAACACATAATCACACATGTGGGCCAATGTTCTAGGTGTCAATGATGCACTGCCAGTGGTGAGTGGAGGAGAACTTTCTGCAAAATCCACATCCCTCCAGTCACCCACAATCCCTGTACCTGACCTTGGCAAGCCAACATTTTCTCTTGCCCCCTGAGAAGCATCCTCCTCCCGAAAATAATCATCCCCCTCATCCTCATCCTCTTCCTCTTCTTTCTCCACCTCATCCAGGACAGTTCCCTGAGCAGACAATGGCTGACTGTCATGAAGGCTTCCCTCCTCCTCTTCCTCCTCCGCTGCAGACGCTTGATCCTTAATGTGCTTCAAAGTTTGCATGAGCAGACACATAAGTGGGATGCTCATGCTTACGATGGCGTCGTCTGCGCTTACTAGCCGTATGCATTCCTCAAAACACTGAAGGACTTTACAGAGGTCTTTCAGCTTTGACCACTGCACACCCGACAACTCGATGTCTGCCCTCAAACTGCCTGCCTGTGTATCCTCCCACAAATGCATTACAGCCTGCCTCTGTTCGCACAGCCTCTCAACCATGTGCATGGTGGAGTTCTACCTTGTTGCAACGTCTATGATTAGGCGGTGCTTGGGAAGCTGGAGCGATCTCTGCAGCCTCTGCATATGACTGGAGTCTACGGGCGGGCGACGGATGTGCGAGCACAGTCTTCGCACCTTATGGAGCAGGGCATAACCACCAGGTTCTAGGTGTGAGCCAGGCAAGGTATGTGTCTGAGTTTTGCCAGGCTACGGCCGCCACAAAATTAAAGCTGTTATCACTGACTACCTTGCCTGGATCAAGATGTAGACTGCCCAGCCATGACTCAGTTTCTCGCTGCAAGCAGTCGGTCAGTACCTCCGAGGTGTGTTTGTTGTCGCCCTAAGACATCATCTTTAAAACAGCCTGTTGACGCTTACCACTAGCTGTTCGATAGTGGTACACCTCATGTGCAACACTGGCAGCTGCAGATGGAGTGCTCGTGCGACTGCGCTCTGTCGACGAGCTTTCGCTTCTGGAGGAGGAGGAGGGTTGAATGCCTACAGCCAACTGTTGCCTATACCGTGGGCTAGGCAGCACTGTACCACCGCCGCTGTCCCCTGTGGAACCTGCATCCACCACGTTAACCCAGTGCGCAGTGATGGACACGTAACGACTCTGGCCATGCCTACTGGCCCATGCATCTGTTGTGAGGTGCACCTTTCCAAGCACTGATTGTTTGAGTGCATGGACAATGCGGTCTTTCACATGCAGGTGGAGGGCAGGGATGGCTTTTCTAGAAAAGATGTGCCGACTGGGTAGGTCATAGCGTGGGACAGCGTAGGCCATGAGGTTTCGGAATGCTGCGCTTTCAACCAAACGGAAGGGCATCATCTTTAATGAGATCAGTTTGGCAATGTAGGCATTCAAAGCCAGTGTACGCAGATGAGAGGATGAGTACTTTGTTGTCCTACTCAAAGGGTCTGCTAGTGTGAGCTGGACTTGAGAGCTGCATATGGGAGAACTAGCGGTGGACATGGCGGACTGAGAGGCGGTTGGTGATGGTGATGATGGTGGTGGTTGTGATGGCCTAAATGCAGTCTTTCGTTGGAAAACCATTGGGATTCCCTGACTGCTTTGGCCTTTTGACGACACCTCAACATTTCTTGCTGGTGGTGTGCTAACCGGTGGGCTTACAGTAGGGGAAGTGATGTCACTTTGCTTGCTACCTTCAGTCAGAGCAAGTGCACATGTGCTACCTGAGGTTTTGTAGTTCGTCCAAGCTTGCAAGTGCATGGTGTTTAAATGTCTAAGCAAGCATGCTTATTCAAAATTTCAAATTTCAAATTTCAAATTTCAGGTATTCAAATTTCGGAGATTTTTTCCCTCAGCTAAAGGTCCTTCTGCACTTCTTACAGATAACCTTTGCCTCATCAATAGGATTTTGGTAAAAAAAAAGTGCCACACTGCACTCTTCCTACTATGGGATAAATTTTCAGGGCTTGCATACTGTGCTATTTTGACCATCTGGCCAAGCTGTCCTGCAACTTTTTGTTTTTTTTTTTAACACGATTTTGGACTGCTACGGGCCTGACAGATAACCGCAGCTGCGATGTCGATGCCTGCTGCGGATCCTCCTCCTCTTCTGAGCTATTGCCAGTGGCACCTTCTTCCCCCAATAGATGCCAATCAGAGTCAACAACTGGGTCATCCATCACCTCCTATTCAATTTCATCTGCACCTTCATCTGTGTCACCGTGTAAGGTGGTAAAGTATGCAGGAAGGGGCACCTGAGTTTCATCAGGGTCAGAATCTGGATCAGTAGACTGCGAGGGCAATGCAGTGCTCTGGGTGAATGTACCAGCAGAATCATATAGCAGTGGCTGTGCATCAGTGCACTCCATGTCATATTCATCTTGTACTGGGCAATTCAGGATTTCACTTGATAACCCAGGCATGGTATGTGAAAAGAGCTCCAGGGAGTAATCTGAAGTGTGGCCTGCCGCATCCTTCACTTTTGTTGAGGGGTGAAGGACACAAGGAAAGGTGTCGTTCTTGACCAGGAGCCTGCACTGACGACTCAGTGCTTGCAGTTTTTGAAACTTCAGAAGAGGAGGCAATAGAGCTGGAGGCTGTTTCGGCAATGTAAGCCAAAAACCTGTTCCTGATGCTCCGGCTTTAAAAGCGGTTTACCTACTCCCAGAAAAGGGAGCGTTCCAGGCCTTCTGGAGCCAGACGATGACGCAGGCTCAACACCTCCTGCCTTAGGTGCTATTGTACTTTTGGCACTACCAGCAGATTCACCACCACCACCATCAGTACCAGCTGGCCCCCCCGCCCACATTTGCGTCCTCTTCCACCATACTTCCTCATGTTTGGGAAAATGTACCAAAATTACCAGCAGATATATGGTACTGTATCAGAAGCATACAGATGTGTACAGTGTAGGGTAAAATGTAAATCTCCTTATATATTTCCGGAGTCACACACAGACGCTCATTTAGTATGGATTTGACCAGAAAACAAAAAGCAGAAAACCGGTACTGTATCACAAGCGTACAGCTGTATACAGTGTAGGGGAAAATGTAAATCTCTGTTTATATTTCCGGAGTCACACAGACGCTCACTTAGTGTGTATTTGACCATGATACAAAAGGCAGAAAAACGGTACTGTATCACAAGCGTACAACTGTATACGGTGAAGGGGAAATTTTAAATCTCCGTATATATTTCCGGAGTCACACACAGACGCTCACTTAGTATGGATTTGACCAGAATACAAAAAGCAGAAAAACGGTACTATATCACAAGCGTACAGCTGTATACAGTGTAAGGGAAAATTTATATCTCCGTTTATATTTTCGGAGTCACACAGAGACGCTCACTCAGTATGGATTTGACCAGAATACAAAAAGCAGAAAAACGGTACTATATCACAAGCGTACAGCTGTATACATTGTACAGGAAAATTGAAATCTCCGTATATATTTCCGGAGTCACACATAGACGCTCACTCAGTATGGATTTGACCAGAATACAAAAAGCAGAAAAACGGTACTGTATCACAAGCGTACCGCTATATTCAGTGTAGGGGAAAATTTAAATCTCTGTATATATTTCCGAAGTTACACACAGATGCTCTCTCAGTATGGATTTGACCGTAATACAAAAGGCAAAAAAAAGGTAATGTATCAGAAGATACCAGCTGTATACAGTGTAGGGGAAAATTTATATCTCCGTTTATATTTTCGGAGTCACACAGAGACGCTCACTCAGTATGGATTTGACCAGAATAGAAAAAGCAGAAAAACGGTACTATATCACAAGCGTACAGCTGTATACAGTGTAAGGGAAAATTTATATCTCCGTTTATATTTTCGGAGTCACACAGAGACGCTCACTCAGTATGGATTTGACCAGAATACAAAAAGCAGAAAAACTGTACTGTATCACAAGCGTACAGCTGTATACAGTGCAAGGGAAAATTGAAATCTCCGTATATATTTCCGGAGTCACACGCAGACGCTCACTCAGTATGGATTTGACCATCATACAAAAGGAAGAAAAAAAGGTACTGTATCAGAAGATACCAGCTGTATTCAATGTAGTGGAAAATTTAAATCTCCGTATATATTTCCGGAGTCACACACATACGCTCACTCAGTATGGATTTGACCGTAATACAAAAGGCAAAAAAAGGTAATGTATCAGAAGATACCAGCTGTATACAGTGTAGGGGAAAATTTATGTCTCCGTTTATATTTTCGGAGTCACACAGAGACGCTCACTCAGTATGGATTTGACCAGAATACAAAAAGCAGAAAAACGGTACTGTATCACAAGCGTACAGCTGTATACAGTGTAGGGGAAAATTGAAATCTCCGTATATATTTCCGGAGTCACACGCAGACGCTCACTCAGTATGGATTTGACCGTAATACAAAAGGCAGAAAAAAAGGTACTGTATCAGAAGATACCAGCTGTATACAATGTAGTGGAAAATTTAAATCTCCGTATATATTTCCGGAGTCACACACATACGCTCACTCAGTATGGATTTGACCGTAATACAAAAGGCAGAAAAAAGGTACTGTATAAGAAGCATACAGCTGTATACAGTGTAGGGGAAAATTTTAATCTCTGGATATATTTCCGGAGTCACACTCAGACGCTCACTAAGTATGGATTTGACTGTAATACAAAAGGCTGAAAAAACGTACTGTATCTGAAGATACCAGCTCTATACAGTGTAGGGGAAAATTGAAATCTCCGTATATATTTCCGGAGTCACACAGAGACGCTCACTCAGTATGAATTTGACCGCAATACAAAAGGTAGAAAAAAGGTACTGTATCAGAAGCGTACAGCTGTATACAGCGTAGGGGAAAATTGAAACCTCCGTATATATTTCCGGAGTCACACACAGACGCTCTCTTAGTGTGGATTTGACCGTAATACAAAAGGCAGAAAAAAGGTACTGTATCAGAAGATACAAGCTCTAGACAGTGTAGTGTAAAATTGAAATCTTCGTATATATTTCAGAAGTTACACACAGACGCTCTCTCAGTATGGATTTGACCGTAATACAAAAGGCAGAAAAAAGGTGCTGTATCAGAAGCGTACAGCTGTATACATTGTACAGGAAAATTGAAATCTCCGTATATATTTCCGGAGTCACACACAGACGCTCACTCAGTATGGATTTGACCAGAATACAAAAAGCAGAAAAACGGTACTGTATCACAAGCGTACCGCTATATTCAGTGTAGGGGAAAATTTAAATCTCTGTATATATTTCCGAAGTTACACACAGAAGCTCTCTCTGTTAGGGTCTGCGGAACGCACCAAATATATGAGGTAGAGAGGTGCGTTCGCAGCCCGGGGTCCACCGTGCAGGCGGAACCTGCTGCTAGTAAAATGGCGAAAGTAGCGAACTCTATTATCCCGCAGAGTCGCTAAAATAAACGCCGTAGCGCGTTGTTGCAGTAAGTGCGAACTCTGTTAATACCCAGAGCCGCTACAAAGAATGCCACAGCGCTATATGGCGATAGGTGCGAACTCACTTCGCTTCAGTGAGCCGCAAAGTAAAACGCTAGGGCGCTGTCTAGCGTCGAAAGCAACACCCTGTTACGTCACAGGCCGCGAGGAAAAGTGCTGTGTCCTGTCAGGCTTCAGTACACAGTTAAGTGCTAAGCGTACAAACGCGTGATCATGTGCTAATGTCCTCGCGGAGTCACCCGCAATCTATGGCGTCTGAACGCCAGACCCTGAATACGGCAATCAAAACTCCTCACCGGTTACGCCGGTAATCCAAGGCATCTAGGACACCGACCCTGGCCAGCTACCATACCAAACTCCTCACCGATTAAGTCGGTATTCTAGTGGCTTATTTCAGCCGGGTCCCTAACCACACATATGAATGATCAAACTGGCGCATAGCATACAATGGTTGATATTAGCGCATGGCGGCCCAGCCATGCTACCCTTTTATAGCAACAGCTACAGGACCTTCCAGGAACAAGGACCAATGAGAAGCTGTTACAAACACACGTAGCTACATGACCTTCCTGGCGGACCAATAGGAGCCGCTGCAGCACCTGAACATGTGACCCCTGATCTCCAATGAGAGATCTCACTCTGGGCATGCTCAGATGGGAAAACGCAGGACTTTGTCTCAAAGACGGCTGCTCCAGCACTGGCTATAATAGCAGATCCAGGAAAGGCAGCAGCAAGTCACTGCACAGTAGAGGAGTGGGCAAGACGCCTGGACCGACGTCTCTGCTGAGCAGGCTCCACTGCGGCCGGAGATGAATGAGAGACCGCAGTGGGACGGGTTCGAGACTCCCCTTGTGCAGCAGCGGGAACTCGAACCCTAACATTACCCCCCCTCCTAGGGCCCCCCCTTCTCTGGGCCTCGCTGCGTTCAAAGGCAGCGATGAGCTGCGGAGCGTGAACATGCTCGGCAGGCTCCCAGGACCTATCCTCAGGCCCATAACCCCTCCAATCCACCAAATAAAATTTTTTGCCTCGTACCACCTTGCACCCAACAATGGCATTCATCTCGTAGTCATCCGAAGATGAACCCGACGTCCCGGCAGATGACTCAGGAAACCGGGAGATGACCACGGGTTTTAGGAGGGATACATGGAAAGTGTCGGAGATACCAAGGCGAGGCGGAAGGGCCAAACGGTAAACCACAGGGTTCACCTGCTCGAGAACCTTGAAGGGACCCAAATAGCGGGGTGCCAATTTAGTGGATTCCACCCGTAGCCTGATATTTCGGGCGGAGAGCCACACTAGGTCGCCAGGAGAAAATGTCGGAGCGGGACGCCGATGAGCATCGGCAGAAGACCTCATCCTTTCCTTGGAAGCCTGAATGGCATCCTGGGTGCGGTCCCATATGTCCCGTGCTTCCACAGCCCAGTCTGCCACCCTGGAGTCAGCGGAAGCAACGGGCATGGGCACCGGTACCCGCGGATGCTGGCCGTAATTTAAGAGGAATGGGGTCTGTCCGGTGGAGTCAGCCACAGCATTGTTTAGCGCAAACTCCGCCCACGGAAGCAGAGATGCCCAGTCATCCTGCCTGGCAGAGACAAAATGTCGCAAGTAGGTGACCAAGGTCTGGTTGGCCCTCTCTACCAACCCATTAGTCTCGGGATGATATGCAGAGGAGAGGTTCAATTCAATGCAGAGTAGATGACACAACTCTCTCCAGAACCGAGACGCAAATTGGGGACCTCGATCGCTGACAATCTTGTCTGGCATACCGTGTAGACGGAAGATGTGTCTAATAAATAATGCTGCCAAGGCCCGTGCGGAAGGTAACCGTGGTAGCGGCACTAAGTGCACCATTTTGGAGAAGTGGTCGGTGATCACCCAAATGATAGTGCAACCCCGAGACTTGGGTAAGCCCACCACAAAGTCCATCCCGACCATCTCCCAGGGCCTGTCTGCCACCGGCAAAGGAAAAAGTAACCCAGCTGGCCGTTGTCGAGGGGACTTGTTCCTGGCGCAGGAGACACACGCCTGAACATACTCCCTGACGTCACGGACCATATGTGGCCACCAGTATGTCCTCGCCAATAGCTCAGTTGTCCTCTTTGCCCCAAAGTGTCCACCCACCCTGGACGAGTGTGCCCAAGAGAGTACCTCCGGTCGCAAATTAGTGGGCACAAAAGTCTTGCCCGGAGGCACAGACTCTAGCGAAACCGGGGCTACAGTTCTCAGGCTTTCTTCAGGGACAATAAGCCGAGGCTCCTCATCCTCCTCCTCTGATGACACTAAGGAGCGAGAGAGAGCGTCGGCCTGAACATTCTTCTCACCGGAGAGAAAATGGAGGGTGAAATGGAACCGAGAGAAGAATAGGGACCATCTGGCCTGGCGAGAATTTAGCCACTGAGCCGTTTGCAAATATACCAAGTTCTTGTGGTCGGTGAAGACTTGGAAGGGAAAACGAGCTCCCTCCAGAAGATGTCTCCACTCTGAGAAGGCCAATTTCATAGCCAGCAACTCTCTGTCCCCGATGGAATAATTCCTCTCTGCTGGTGTAAAGGTCTTAGAAAAGAAGAAGCAGGGATGCTTCCGACCTTGAGCATCCTTTTGATATAGGACTGCTCCAGCACCAACAGAAGAGGCGTCCACCTCTAAAACAAACGGTTTATCAACATCAGGGCGATGTAATATGGGAGCACTGGCAAAATGCGACTTGATGGAAGAGAACGCCTTGGAGAACTCCTCAGACCACAACTTGGGATTTGCTCCCTTCTTGGTGAGGGCTACCAAGGGAGCTACCAAAGTCGAGAAATGGGGAATGAACTGGCGATAATAATTAATGAACCCCATAAAGCGCTGCACCGCTTTAAGAGAATGGGGTTCTTGCCAGTCCATTACAGCCTGTAGTTTGGCAGGATCCATAGCCAATCCCTGGGCAGAGATGATATAGCCCAGAAAAGGTAAGGACTCCTGCTCAAACACACATTTCTCCAGCTTGGCATAGAGGGAGTTTGCCCGTAAGAGGTCGAAGACTTTGTTGACATCCCTCCGGTGAGAGTCTATATCTGGTGAAAAGATGAGAATATCATCCAGATAGACTACCACAGAGGTGGAGAGCATATCCCGGAAGATATCATTGACAAAGTCTTGGAAAACAGCGGGAGCATTACAGAGCCCGAAGGGCATCACCAGGTATTCGTAATGCCCATCCCTGGTATTAAAAGCTGTCTTCCACTCGTCCCCCTCACGGATGCGAATTAGGTTATAGGCACCACGTAGATCAAGCATGGTAAATACTCTTGCTCCTCGAGCCTATCAAAGAGCTCAGAGATTAGGGGCAACGGGTACTTATTCTTGACGGTGATGGCGTTAAGACCCCTGTAGTCAATGCATGGACGTAATTCTCCGTTCTTCTTTTGCACAAAGAAGAACCCTGCCCCTGCTGGTGACACCGACTTCCTAATGAACCCTCTTGCCAGATTCTCCTGAATGTACTGGGACATGGCCTCCGTCTCAGGGAGCGAGAGGGGGTATACTCTCCCCCGAGGAGGTTCTGCTCCAGGCAAGAGATCAATAGGACAGTCGTAGGGGCGATGAGGTGGAAGAGTCTCCGCCGCCTTCTTGGAGAAAACGTCTGCATATGCCCAATAACACTGAGGAAGAGAAGTGAGATCTACGGGTATCTCTGTGGTGGTGACCTGAACGCACTCCCTGATATACCTGCCTCTACATGAATCACCCCAACCCAGTATCCTCCCAGAGGACCACTCAATATGGGAGAGTGGTAACGGAGCCAAGGTACTCCCAGCAACACCTCATCTATTCCCTCGGGCAGGACAAGAAAAGAAATACTCTCCTGATGGGACAGGGACATAGATAAAGTGAGAGGGATCGTCTGGTGGGTGATTTGGGAGGGCAGAGTTGATCCATTCACTACTCGCACAGTCACCGGTTGGGCGAGCATCACCAGAGTTATAGTGTGGTGGAGAGCAAATGCAGAGGACATGAAATTCCCCTCGGCTCCGGAATCCACACAGAGCTCAGCGGAGAGCGTGGATGGACCTACTGTAATTGTCCCTTTAAAGGACAACTTGGTGGAAAATGCCGCAGTGTCTAGTGAACCTCCTCCCAAGGTCACTAGACGCGACCGTTTTCCCGACCGCTGTGGACATTTGTTGGCATAGTGTCCTAACTGCTGGCAGATGTTACAGACCACGGGTACACGAGCGGCCCGGGACTTAGGTCCCGCTCGAGAAATCTCCATGGCCTCATGGGAGTCGGGTGCCTGGCTGGAAGATTCCAGAGGTCTGGCGAAGGTGGGAGCCAGCCGGAACCTCTGCCTACACTGGGACCGCTCCAACCTCCGCTCGTGAAAACGGAGGTCGATGCGGGTAGATATGGCGATAAGCTTCTCCAGTGTGGCGGGAATCTCCCTGGTAGCCAAAGGATCTTTAACATGATCAGCCAGTCCTCGCCAGTAGACTGGAATGAGTACTTTATCCGACCAGTCTAGCTCTGAGGCCAGAGTCCGAAACTGGACGGAAAACAGACTGACCAAAGACGAACCCTGTGCCAATGCCAGCAGTTGTAACGCCGTATCGTGGGTGACCTGAGGTCCTAAAAAGACCTTCTTTAGAGCCTCCAGAAAACGAGGAGCATTCCGCACCACACGGTCGTCACGTTCCCACAGCGGGGTGGCCCACTCCAACGCTCTGCCTGACAGAAGCGAAATTATAAAGCCCACTTGTGCCCGATCCGTGGGGAAACGTGCAGCCAGAAGCTCGAGTTGTATAGAGCACTGACTCACGAATCCCCGACATTGCTTGCTGTCACCAGCAAACTTGTCTGGAAGCGGGAGGTGGGATATTGTGGGGGCAGAGGTGGCAATGGACACACTGGCTGCAGCCACGCTAGCAGCCTGAACAGCGACTGCGGTAACATCCACAGCTGAGGTTGTGCACTCAAGAGCCGCCAACCTACCCTCCAGCTGCTGGATGTCCCGTAGTAGACGCTGGTCATCCGCCACTTTACCAGCCAGACCCTGGCGCTAATATTATGTTAGGGTCTGCGGAACGCACCAAATATATGAGGTAGAGAGGTGCGTTCGCAGCCCGGGGTCCACCGTGCAGGCGGAACCTGCTGCTAGTAAAATGGCGAAAGTAGCGAACTCTGTTATCCCGCAGAGTCGCTAAAATAAACGCCGTAGCGCGTTGTGGCAGTAAGTGCGAATTCTGTTAATACCCAGAGCCGCTAACGGAAATGCCACAGCGCTATATGGCGATAGGTGCGAACTCACTTAGCTTCAGTGAGCCGCAAAGTAAAACGCTAGGGCGCTGTCTAGCGTCGAAAGCAAACCCTGTTACGTCACAGGGCCGCTGAGGAAAAGTGCTGTGTCCTGTCAGGCTCTCAGGTACACAGTTAAGTGCTAAGCGTACATAACGCGTGATCATGTGCTAATGTCCTCGCGGGAGTCACCCGCAATCTATGGCGTCTGAACGCCAGACCCTGAATACGGCAATCAAAACTCCTCACCGGTTACGCCGGTAATCTAGGGCATCTGGGACACCGACCCTGGCCAGCTACCATACCAAACTCCTCACCGATTAAGTCGGTATTCTAGTGGCTTATTTCAGCCGGGTCCCTAACCACACATACGCACGATCAAACTGGCACATAGCATACAATGGTTGATATTAGCGCATGGCGGCCCAGCCATGCTACCCTTTTATAGCAACAGCTACAGGACCTTCCAGGAACAAGGACCAATGAGAAGCTGTTACAAACACACGTAGCTACATGACCTTCCTGGCGGACCAATAGGAGCCGCTGCAGCACCTGAACATGTGACCCCTGATCTCCAATGAGAGATCTCACTCTGGGCATGCTCAGATGGGAAAACGCAGGACTTTGTCTCAAAGACGGCTGCTCCAGCACTGGCTATAATAGCAGATCCAGGAAAGGCAGCAGCAAGTCACTGCACAGTAGAAGAGTGGGCAAGATGCCTGGACGGACGTCTCTGCTGAGCAGGCTCCACTGCGGCCGGAGATGAATGAGAGACCGCAGCGGGACGGGTTCGAGACTCCCCTTGTGCAGCAGCGGGAACTCGAACCCTAACATTACCCCCCCTCCTAGGGCCCCCCCTTCTCTGGGCCTCGCTGCGTTCAAAGGCAGCGATGAGCTGCGGAGCGTGAACATGCTCGGCAGGCTCCCAGGACCTATCCTCAGGCCCATAACCCCTCCAATCCACCAAATAAAATTTTTTGCCTCGTACCACCTTGCACCCAACAATGGCATTCACCTCGTAGTCATCCGAAGATGAACCCGACGTCCCGGCAGATGACTCAGGCAACCGGGAGATGACCACGGGTTTTAGGAGGGATACATGGAAAGTGTCGGAGATACCACTCTCAGTATGGATTTGACCGTAATACAAAAGGCAAAAAAAAGGTAATGTATCAGAAGATACCAGCTGTATACAGTGTAGGGGAAAATTTATATCTCCGTTTATATTTTCGGAGTCACACAGAGACGCTCACTCAGTATGGATTTGACCAGAATACAAAAAGCAGAAAAACGGTACTGTATCACAAGCGTACAGCTGTATACAGTGTAGGGGAAAATTGAAATCTCCGTATATATTTCCGGAGTCACACGCAGACGCTCACTCAGTATGGATTTGACCGTAATACAAAAGGCAGAAAAAAAGGTACTGTATCAGAAGATACCAGCTGTATACAATGTAGTGGAAAATTTAAATCTCCGTATATATTTCCGGAGTCACACACATATGCTCACTCAGTATGGATTTGACCGTAATACAAAAGGCAGAAAAAATGTACTGTATAAGAAGCGTACAGCTGTATACAGTGTAGGGGAAAATTTAAATCTCTGGATATATTTCCGGAGTCACACTCAGACGCTCACTCAGTATGGATTTGACTGTAATACAAAAGGCAGAAAAAACGTACTGTATCTGAAGATACCAGCTGTATACAGTGTAGGGGAAAATTGAAATTTCCGTATATATTTCCGGAGTCACACAGAGACGCTCACTCAGTATGAATTTGACCGTAATACAAACGGTAGAAAAAGGTACTGTATCAGAAGCGTACAGCTGTATACAGCGTAGGGGAAAATTGAAACCTCCGTATATATTTCCGGAGTCACACACAGACGCTCTCTTAGTGTGGATTTGACCGTAATACAAAAGGCAGATAAAAGGTACTGTATCAGAAGATACAAGCTCTAGACAGTGTAGTGTAAAATTGAAATCTTCGTATATATTTCAGAAGTTACACACAGACGCTCTCTCAGTATGGATTTGACCGTAATACAAAAGGCAGAAAAAAGGTACTGTATCAGAAGCGTACAGCTGTATACATTGTACAGGAAAATTGAAATCTCCGTATATATTTCCAGAGTCACACACAGACGCTCACTCAGTATGGATTTGACCAGAATACAAAAAGCAGAAAAACGGTACTGTATCACAAGCGTACCGCTATATTCAGTGTAGGGGAAAATTTAAATCTCTGTATATATTTCCGAAGTTACACACAGATGCTCTCTCAGTATGGATTTGACCGTAATACAAAATGCAGAAAAAAAGGTACTGTATCAGAAGATACCAGCTGTATACAGTGTAGGGGAAAATTGAAATCTCTGTATATATTTCCGGAGTCACACACAGACGCACTCTCAGTATGGATTTGCCCGTAATACAAAAGGCAGAAAAAAGGTACTGTATCAGAAGATACCAGCTGTATACGGTGAAGGGGAAAATTTAAATCTCCGTATATATTTCCGGAGTCACACACAGACGCTCACTCAGTATGGATATGACCGTAATACGAAAAGGCAGAAAAAAGGTACTGTATCAGAAGATACTAGCTGTATACAGTGTAGGGGAAAATTGAAATCTCCGTATATATTTCAGGAGTCACATACAGATAGTCAGAATGTATTTGTCCGTGATACCAGCCGGTACACCATAGTGTGTGAGGAGCGTACAGCTCTATACGGTGTGGGAAAAAATGAACGCTCGGTAACTGTGCAGAAAAAAGAATAAAAGTATTAGTGCTGTGTTGTGAATGGGTTTGAGATGAGTTCTGAGCAGAGGCTCCCTCTGGTGGTTACAAGCGGTGATAGTGAAGATTGTGAGGACTGGGAATCAGGTGTTACTGACTGGTCTTATATAAGGGAGTCATTTTCCCATCAGGGTTGCCGGTGATCAATTGTTCTGGTCTGAATCCTTCATTCCAGTTTCCCTTGTAGCCTGCTGTGTCGTGTCTGCATCTCCTGCTTACAGATAAGTCTTTTGCTTCTTTTGTGTTTTTGCTATATTTTTGCATTTTGTCCTGCACTTCTGTGGGGGCCTTCTGGGTCCCCTCCGGGGGCTTCTGCCCTCTCAGTTTAGTTCAGCCACTGAGTTTTGTTCTTTTGCTTTTTCCAGTTTTTTCAGTGGTTGCTGTTTTGATTTTGTTACACCAGAGAACTAATTTAGGTGGTAGAGGTCGTGTGCTCTCAGGTGATTTTGAAATTAGTAGAGTTGGTGTTTTTCAGGGTTTTCTGGGATTGCAGTAAGTGCCCTTCCTATCCTTTTCTATTTAGATAGTTTGGGCCCCAGCGTTTGCTCATACTATTTTCTGTCTGTGTCAGTATTTCATCTTGTCTAACCGCCATTACATGTTTGGGGTCTTTCTATAATCTTTGGGGTTCTGCTCCGGGCAGATAGCTTTCCTATTTCTATCTTTAGGTGTAGTTAGTTTCTCAGGCTGTGACGAGGCGTCTAGGACCAACGTAGGAACGCTCCACGGCTGCCTCTAGTTGTGGTGGTTAGTCAGGGTACTGCAATCTCATAGATTCAAACTGCTCTGGTGTATTGCCTTTTTTACCTGCACTCCTCAGCTACCGAAACATAGCAGTATCACCGGCCAAAAAATTGAAAATTGTATGGTACTCACAGAAGGAAAAAAAATATTGTGAAAGAAATAGGGTTGTCAGAGTTGTCAGAGATATTTTTCTGTTTGTTGCATTTTTTTTTTTTCCTCTGTATCTCTGGGTGCTGGGGAGGATCTTTTTTCCCAATGGAGTTTGCACAGTTGTCTGGCCGTGTGGATCAGCTTGCCACTGAGGTTCGGAGTATTGCTGCATATCTTGCTGGGTTGCCTGTTGTGGAACCTAGGATCCCCATGCCGGATTTGTTTTTAGGGGATCGAGCTAAGTTTCAGAATTTCAAAAATAATTGTAGGTTGTTTTTTGCCTTAAAATCTAGGTCCTCAGGAAACGCAGCGCAGCAGGTTCAAATTATCATCTCTCTCCTGCGTGGCGATCCTCAGGATTGGGCTTTTTCCCTGATACCTGGGGATCCTGTTTTGAGTGATGTTGATGCGTTTTTTCAGGCTTTGGGGTTATTGTACGATGAGCCTAATGTCACTGATCAAGCTGAAAAAACCTTGTTGGCATTAAATCAGGGGCTTGATGACGCTGAGTTATACTGTCAGAGATTCCGTAGGTGGGCAGTCCTGACCAAATGGAATGACGACGCTTTGGCGGCCCTTTTCTGGAAGGGTCTGTCAGATAATGTAAAGGATGTTATGGTGGGATTCCCTGTCCCCTCTGGTCTCAATGATTCTATGTCATTAGCGATTCAAATTGACAGACGTTTGCGTGAGCGGAGAAGTATGCGTGGAATGGTGTTGCCTTGTGAACCAGCTTCTGAACCCATGCAGTGTGATAGAGTGGTGTCTGGGGCACAGCGTCATGAGTTTCGAAAGCGCAATGGGTTATGTTTCTACTGTGGTGATGCCTCTCGTGCTATTTCAGTCTGCCCTAAGCGGGAAGACGTTTTGCACGCTCAGTTGTCTTGGGTAGTGTTCAGACTAAGTTTTTATTAACTGTCACTCTGATATGCTCTCTGTCCTCATTTTCTGCTCAGGCTTTCGTTGATTCTGGAGCAGCTATTAACCTGATGGATTATGATTTTGCTAAACGTTGTGGGTTTCCCTTGATACCCCTACAGAAGTCTATTCCCCTACTGGGGATCGATTCTACCCCTTTGGCTGAGAATAAACCCCAGTTTTCTACTCAGGTGATAATGAGGGTTGAACCTGATCACCAGGAGTGCTGCAAATTTTTGGTTCTATATAATCTGCATGACATTATCGTGCTGGGTTTCCCTTGGTTACAGTCTCATAATCCTGTTTTGGATTGGAAATCTGTGTCTGTAACCAGTTGGGGCTGCCAATGTGTTAATACCGACACTCCTGTTTTTTCTGCCTCCCCCCAGGCTCAGGATGTTCCTGACTTTTTGTTTGATTTTTCTGATTTGTTTAGCGAAAGTAAATCTGCATCCTTGCCTCCCCATAGGAGCTATGACTGCGCTATTGAATTAGTGCCGGGTAGTAAATTCCCTAAAGGTCGCCTTTTTAACTTGTCTGTACCTGAACATGACTCTATGCGGTCTTATATCAAGGAATCATTGGAGAAGGGTCATATCAGACCATCCTCTTCACCCTTAGGTGCCGGTTTTTTCTTTGTGGCCAAAAAAGATGGTTCATTAAGGCCGTGTATTGATTATCGTCTCTTGAACAATATTACTGTGAAATATCAATACCCGTTACCCTTGATTTCTGACCTGTTTTCCAGGGTGAAAAACGCTACTTGGTTTACCAAGCTTGACCTCAGGGGGCGTATGACCTTATTCGCATTAAGCACGGGGATGAATGGAAGACGGCATTCAATACCCCTGAAGGGCATTTTGAGTACCTAGTGATGCCCTTTGGGCTCACTAATGCTCCTTCCGTCTTCCAGTCCTTCATGAATGACATTTTCAGGGATTTTGTGGACAAATTTCTGATTGTTTATTTGGATGATATCTTGATTTTTTCTAATGACTGGGACTCTCATGTGAAACATGTTCGAACTGTATTCCAGATTTTGAGAGAGAATGCTCTGTATGTGAAGGGATCAAAGTGTCTTTTTGGCGTACAGAGGATCTCATTTCTGGGATTCATTTTGTCCCCATCTGTTATTGAAATGGACCCGGTCAAGGTTCAGGCCATCTGTGATTGGGTCCAACCTACTTCATTAAAGGCTCTTCAGAGATTTTTGGGTTTTGCCAATTTTTATCGTAAATTTATTGGTAATTTCTCGGTTATTGTTAAACCATTAACTGATTTGACCAGAAAGGGTTCTGATGTGGTGAATTGGCCTCCTGAGGCAGTCTCTGCATTTCAGGAACTTAAGCAGAGATTCACTTCTGCTCCTGTTCTACGGCAGCCTGATGTTTCTCTGCCATTTCAGGTGGAGGTTGATGCTTCTGAAATTGGGGCAGGTGCCGTTTTGTCCCAAAAAGATCCAGAGACCTCTAAAAGTAACCCTTGTGCCTTTTTCTCTCGAAAATTTTCTCCTACTGAACGTAATTATGACGTAGGTAATCGGGAGTTATTGGCCATGAAGTGGGCTTTTGAAGAGTGGAGACATTGGCTGGAGGGAGCCAAACATCAGGTGGTGGTCCTTACGGACCATAAGAATCTGGTCTATCTGGAATCTGCCAAGCGACTCAATCCTAGACAGGCCAGGTGGGCCTTGTTTTTCACACGTTTTAATTTTGTGGTTTCCTTTCTTCCTGGCACTAAGAATGTTAAGGCGGATGCCCTCTCGAGGAGTTTCCTTGCGGACTCTCCTGAGTTATCTGATCCTTCTGTTATTTTGAAAGAGGGTGTAGTTCTTTCCGCCATCTCGCTCAATTTGAGACTTGCTCTGGAGGGGTGTCAGGAGGATAGGCCCGAGCGCTGCCCTGTTGGAAAATTGTTTGTCCCGGACCAATGGAAAAAGAGTGTGATGTCTGAGATTCATTGTTCCGCATTGGCTGGGCATCCCGGAATTTTTGGTACCAGAGACTTGGTTAGTCAGTCCTTTTGGTGGCCTACCTTGTCTCGTGATGTCAGGGAATTTGTGCAGTCCTGCGGGACTTGCTCTCGCTCCAAGCCTTGCTCTCGCTCTAGTGGTTTGTTGATGCCATTGCCTGTGCCCAAGAGACCATGGACCCATATCTCTATGGATTTCATTTCCGATCTTCCTGTTTCTCAGAGAATGACCACCATCTGGGTAATTTGTGATAGGTTTTCCAAAATGATTCATCTTGTGCCATTACCTAAGTTGCCTTCCTCCTCCGAATTGGTGCCTTTGTTCCTTCAGCACGTGGTTCGTTTACACGGCATTCCTGAGAACATTGTGTCTGACAGAGGAGTCCAGTTTGTTTCCAGATTTTGGAGGACTTTTTGTTCTAAACTGGGTGTTCAATTGTCTTTCTCCTCGGCATTTCATCCTCAGACCAATGGTCAAACTGAGAGAACAAACCAGACATTGGAGACTTATCTAAGATGCTTTGTGTCTGCTGATCAGGATGACTGGGTCTCTTTTTTGCCTTTGGCTGAGTTTGCTCTTAATAATAGGGCTAGCTCTGCCACTTTGATGTCTCCGTTTTTCTGTAATTCTGGGTTTCACCCTCGATTTTCTTCAGGACAGACGGAGGCTTCTGTCTGTCCAGGTGTTGACTCTGTTGTGGAGCGTATGCAACAGATTTGGGACCAGGTAGTGGAGAGGTTGTCCCTCTCTCAGGAGAAGGCCCAGCGGTTTGCTAACCGGCATAGGACTGATGGTCCTCGGTTTAAAGTAGGGGACTTGGTCTGGTTGTCCTCAAAGAATATTCCTATGAGAGTAGCATCTCCTAAATTTAAGCCTAGGTTCATTGGACCTTATAAGATCATGGAGATTATTAATCCTGTTTCTTTTCGTTTGCTTCTTCCAGGGACATTTAAGATCCATAACGTGTTCCACAAGTCCTTGTTGAAGAGGTTTGTTGAGCCAGTGGTTCCTGCTGCTGTGCCTCCTGACCCTGTTTTGGTTGAGGGCAATCTGGAGTATGTGGTTGAGAAAATATTGGATTCTCGTTTTTCTAGACGGAAACTCCAGTATTTGGTTAAATGGAGAGGTTATGGTCAGGAAGACAATTCTTGGGTGTTTGCTTCGGACATCCATGCTAGGAGACTTATCCGTGCGTATCATAGAACTCATCCTGACCGACCTGGTTGCTCAAATGAGGGTTCTGTGACCCCTCCTCAAGGGGGGGGTACTGTTGTGAATGGGTTTGAGATGAGTTCTGAGCAGAGGCTCCCTCTGGTGGTTACAAGCGGTGATAGTGAAGATTGTGAGGACTGGGAATCAGGTGTTACTGACTGGTGTTATATAAGGGAGTCATTTTCCCATCAGGGTTGCCGGTGATCAATTGTTCTGGTCTGAATCCTTCATTCCAGTTTCCCTTGTAGCCTGCTGTGTCGTGTCTGCATCTCCTGCTTACAGATAAGTCTTTTGCTTCTTTTGTGTTTTTGCTATATTTTTGCATTTTGTCCTGCACTTCTGTGGGGGCCTTCTGGGTCCCCTCCGGGGCTTCTGCCCTCTCAGTTTAGTTCAGCCACTGAGTTTTGTTCTTTTGCTTTTTCCAGTTTTTTCAGTGGTTGCTGTTTTGATTTTGTTACACCAGAGAACTAATTTAGGTGGTAGAGGTCGTGTGATCTCAGGTGATTTTGAAATTAGTAGAGTTGGTGTTTTTCAGGGTTTTCTGGGATTGCAGTAAGTGCCCTTCCTATCCTTTTCTATTTAGATAGTTTGGGCCCCAGCGTTTGCTCATACTATTTTCTGTCTGTGTCAGTATTTCATCTTGTCTAACCGCCATTACATGTTTGGGGTCTTTCTATAATCTTTGGGGTTCTGCTCCGGGGCAGATAGCTTTCCTATTTCTATCTTTAGGTGTAGTTAGTTTCTCAGGCTGTGACGAGGCGTCTAGGACCAACGTAGGAACGCTCCACGGCTGCCTCTAGTTGTGGTGGTTAGTCAGGGTACTGCAATCTCATAGATTCAAACTGCTCTGGTGTATTGCCTTTTTTACCTGCACTCCTCAGCTACCGAAACATAACAGTGCTGTGTAAAAAGCTGTCTGCACAGCAGTGTACACACAGCAATACAGCTTTCAGGCAGCCTAATAACCAGCGCTGCTGCACACAAGAAAATCCTCCCCTGTCACTGCACACTAACTGTACAGCACAATTGCTATCAGCACAAGTACATAAGAACTTCTCTTTCCAGCCCTAACTCTCTCCCTACTGATAAACAGCATCAGCAACCTCTCCCTACTGTTAAGATCGGCAGAAGTAAAATGGCGGTTGGTGGTCAGGGCTTTTATAGACACTATGACGCCCCCAAAGCATGCCAATCACTGCAATACCCTTCTCTAAGATGGTGGTGGACGCTGCCCATGTCATCTCATTGCCCACAGTGTATGTCCTTGCTCAATGGCTGAAAAAAGGCACTTGCAAGCATTATGGGAAAACCAACTTTGGTGCTTGTTTTGCCGAACACATGGCCGACTTCACGCTATGGTCGGGTTTCGCTCGTCAAAACCCGATTTTGGCAAAAGTCGGCGACTTATGAATCTGACCGACCTGTTTTGCTAAACTCTAGTCATAAGTATTAAGACCCTTTGCTCAGACACTCATGTTTACTTCACATGCTGTCCATTTTTTTGTGATCCTCCTTGAGATGGTTCTACTCCTTCATTGGAGTCCAGCTGTTTTTAATTAAACTTATAGGACTTGATTTGCAAAGGCATACACCTGTCTATATTAGACCTCACAGCTCACAGTGCATGTCAGACAAAATGAGAATCATGAGGTCAAAGAAACTGGCCAAGGAGCTCAGAGACAGAATTGTGGCAAGGCATACATCTGGCCAAGGATACAAAAGAATTTCTGCAGTACTCAAGATTTCTAAGAGCACAGTGGCCTCCATAATCCTTAGTTGGAAGAAGCTTGCGACCACCAGAAGTCTTCCTAGACTTGGCCGTCCAGTCAATTTGAGCAATCGTGGGAGAAGAGCCTTGGTGAGAGAGGTAAAGAAGAACTCCAAGATCACTGTGGCTGAGCCCCACAGATGCAGTTTGGAGATGGGAGAAAATTCCATAAAGTCAACTATCACTGCAGCCCTCCACCAGTCGGGCCTTTATGGCAGAGTGGCCCGACGGAAGCCTCTACACAGTGCAAGACATATGAAAGCCTGCATAGAGATTACTAAAAAAACACAAGGACTCCCAGACTATGAGAAATAAGATTCTCTGGTCTGATGAGATGAAGATAGAATTTTTTTGTGATAATTCTAAGAGGAATCTGTGGAGAAAACTAGGCACTGCTCATCACCTTCCCAATACGATCCCAACAGTGAAACATGATCATGGCAGCTTCATGCTATGGGGGAGTTTTTCAGCCGCAGGGACAGGACGACTGGCTGCAATTGAAGTAAACATGAATGTGGCCAAGTACAGAGATATCTTGGATGAAAACCTCTTCCAGAGAGCTCTGGACTTCAGACTTGGCCGAAGGTTCACCATCCAACAAGACAATGACCCCAAGCGCACAGCTAAAATAACAAAGGAGTGGCTTCAGAACAACTGTGACCATTCTTGACTGGCCCAGCCTAAGCCTTGACCTAAACCCAATTGAGCATCTCTGGAGAGACTTGAAAATGGCTGTTCACCAACGTTCACCATCCAACCTGAAGGAACTGGAGAGGATCTGCAAGGAGGAATGACAGAGGATCCCCAAATCCAGATGTGAAAAACTGGTGGCATCATTCCCAAGAAGACTCATGGCTGTACTAGCTCAAAAGGGTGCTTCTACTCAATGCTGAGCAAAGGGTCTGAATACTTATGACCATGTGATATTTCAGTTTTTCTTTTTTCATGAATTTGCAAAAATTTCTACATTTCTTTTTTTTCAGTAAAGATGGGGTGCAGAGTGTACATTAATGAGAAAAAAAATGAACTTTTTTGCATTTACAAAATGACTGCAATGAAACAAAGAGTGAAAAAGTTAAAGAGGTCTGAATACTTTCCGAACCCACTGTACTTAAACAACACAATGTAACTTCAAGTCAATCACACGTCTGTGAAATCAACCTGTCCAGTTATGAAGCAACAATGATTGTGAATCAATTTCTTCTACTGTTGTGCAAATGACACAGACAACACAAAACCAGGGGAGGAGTCCCGAGGAGATAATTTGCATATTCCCAGTGCCTTCTGGGATAAGTGAAGAGTCTCCGTGAGCTCAAGGAACACTGGATTTTGGCTGTTGCAGCTGAAAGGAGGACATCAGTAAACCAGGGGAGGAGTCCCGAGGAGATAATTTGCATATTCCCAGTGCCTTCTGGGATAAGTGAAGAGTCTCCGTGAGCTCAAGGAACACTGGATTTTGGCTGTTGCAGCTGAAAGGAGGACATCAGTAAACCAGGGGAGGAGTCCCGAGGAGATAATTTGCATATTCCCAGTGCCTTCTGGGATAAGTGAAGAGTCTCCGTGAGCTCAAGGAACACTGGATTTTGGTTGTTGCAGCTGAAAGGAGGACATCAGTAAACCGCGCGCCTAGCGGCGCGTGAGTTTTGGCTTGTATTTCACCGCTTGATTATCTCTTGAACAATAAGAACATGGAAGAGGCCAGGAGCCATGTGGTGAGCTGCATTTCTTGCTACATGTTCATAGACTTACCAGTGGAAAAGCCAAATTTCACATGCCACAAATGCAAGCTTGTGTCCCTGTTGGAGGAAAAGTTGCAAAATCTGGAAGAGAGGTTATCTACATTGAAGACCATTAAGGAAGGTGAAGAGTTCTTAGACAGAGCAGAATTATCTCTTCATGGTACAGAAAGAGAAGAAATTCGAAGTGCAACTGAAGAAACAGAGGAATGGAAGCATGTGACCCAGAGAAGCAGGAGGATCAGGAGGCAGTCAGCACCAATTCTGCTCAGAAACCAGTACCAGGCTCTTACACAGGAGAACGATGAAGAAATACATCAGGATAAGACTTTGCCCACAAAGAGTAACCTTGTACGCCCTCAGAGTCCTCCTGAATGGAGAAAGAAAAATGTTGTGAAGAAGAAACGGAGAGTTGTTGTCATGGGGGATTCCCTGTTGAGAGGAACAGAGGCCGCTATCTGCAGACCGGATATAACCTCAAGAGAAATGTGCTGTCTTCCAGGTGCAAAAATTAAAGATGTGTCTGACAGGATATCAGGACTCTTCAGACCTAAAGATGACTACCCATTCCTGCTAATACATGTGGGGACAAATGACACCACAAGAAGTGACCTGGAAACCATCTGCAGTGACTTTGAAAACTTAGGTAAGAAAGTGAAAGAACTGGGAGCGCAGGTGGTCTTCTCCTCCATCCTTCCAGTGGATAGCCATGGAACAAGGAGGTGGAATAAGATTCTGCAGGTGAACAACTGGCTACGTCGATGGTGCCGTCAGCAAGGATTTGGATTTCTGGATCACGGAGTGAATTACCTGTACGATGGACTACTTGCTAGAGATGGGGTGCACCTTACGAAGACTGGAAAACATGTATTTGGAAGTCGCCTTGCTACACTCATCAGGAGAGCTTTAAACTAGAACAATGTGGGAAGGGAAGCAAAACGCCAGCAAAAGCCATACACCTGACAAATGCTATTGAGAACTCTGCTATTAGAAGTGAAGGGGAAGAACAAAGACAAAAAAATCTACATAATAAAAATATTGAAGAAAGAGAAACCAATCACAAACTAAAGTGTTTCTATACGAATGCACAAAGCATGGGCAACAAACAAGGAGAACTGGAGCTACTAACGCAGGAGAAGAAATATGATGTCATTGGAATCACTGAGACTTGGTGGGACGATACACATGATTGGAATACAAGGCTAGAAGGTTACAACTTATTTGCAAGAAACAGACTTGATAAACGAGGAGGAGGTGTTGCATTGTATGTTAGAAAAGCGTATATCTGCACAGAGATTGAAGCTTCAGAGACTGGGAGTTCTGTGGAAACTGTTTGGGTAAGAATACAAGGACAGAACAATGGAAAGGACACCATTGCAGGCATTTACTACAGGCCGCCTGTGCAAGCTGCAGATATGGATGAACTCTTTATGCATCAAATGGCCAAGTTCTCCAAAAAATATGACATAGTGGTCATGGGAGATTTCAACTATCCAGACATTTGTTGGGAATCTCTCTCAGGCAAAACTAACAGGTCCAGGAAATTCTTATCCTCTCTTGCTGACAACTTTATCTTCCAAAAGGTAATGGAGAAAACAAGGGGATCTGCTATCTTGGATCTAATCCTCATAAACAGGGAGGAAATGGTGGAGGAGGTAAGAGTGGCTGGGACCCTAGGAGGTAGTGACCATGCTATTTTAGAATTTTGGATAACAAGAGGAGGAAGACCTGTGAAGACTCAGACGTCAAGGTTAGATTTCAGAAAGGCAGATTTTAAGGAACTCAGAAAGAGGCTGGATATCCTTAAGGACAAAAATGTTCAGGAAGGATGGAAAATCTTGAAAAATGAGATTCTCAAAGCACAATCGTTAACAATTCCGAAAAGAGGGAAGAATGGGAAGCATTTAAGGAAACCAGGATGGATGAACATAGAACTTAAACACATGCTAAAAAGGAAGAAAGAAATGTTTATCAAATGGAAAGAGGGAGGCATATCTAAAGAAGAATATAATGCCGTCTGCAGAACCTGCAGGGCACAAATCAGATTATCTAAAGCTGACAATGAATTAAGGCTTGCAAGTGACGTCAAAAGCAACAAAAAAGGATTTTGGGGATACGTCAAAAGTAAAAGAAAAGTCAAAGATGCTATAGGATTTTTACAGGATGAAAATGATGAAATGGTAAGTCAGGATGTTGAGAAGGCTGAACTTTTAAATTCCTATTTTGCATCTGTTTTCTCTCAGAAAGGAAATGTAACATCAACTGATCTTCACTGTCCTATTAAAGGAATAGAAGAATCCAGGATATCTATAAACAGAAAGACAGTGAGGAAACATTTAGCTAACCTAAATGAATTCAAGTCTCCAGGTCCAGATGAATTACACCCCAGGGTACTGAAGGAGATAGCAGAAGAAATTCTTGAACCACTGTCCATAATCTTTGAAAATTCTTGGAGAACAGGAGAAGTCCCAGAAGACTGGAGAAGAGCAAATGTTGTTCCTATCTTCAAAAAGGGGAAGAAGGTGGACCCAGGGAACTACAGGCCGGTGAGTCTGACTTCTATACCAGGAAAGATCTTTGAACAAATTATTAAAGAACATGTATGCAAGTACCTGGATAAGAATGAAGTGATTAAACAGAGTCAGCATGGGTTTGTAACTAATAAGTCATGTCAGACTAACTTAATTTCCTTCTATGACAGAATCACTGACTGGGTGGATCAGGGAAATGCTGTAGATATAGTATATCTTGACTTCAGCAAAGCATTTGACAAAGTATCTCACACAATCCTTATTGAAAAAATGACTAAGTATGGAATGGACAAGGCAACTGTTAGGTGGATTCATAACTGGCTTAGTGATCGGACCCAAAGAGTGGTTGTAAATGGCTGCACATCCAGTTGGAAGAATGTCTCAAGTGGGGTACCACAAGGCTCTGTTTTGGGCCCTGTATTGTTCAACATCTTTATCAATGATTTAGATGAAGGAATTGAGGGTAAACTGATCAAATTTGCTGATGACACAAAGCTAGGAGGGGTAGCTAATACTAGAGAAGAGAGAGAGAGGATTCAAAAAGATATACATAAACTGGAGCAGTGGGCAGCAACTAACAGAATGGATTTTAACAGGGAAAAATGCAAAGTACTACATCTGGGCAATAAAAATGAAAAAAGCATATACAAAATGGGAGGAATAGGGCTAAGTAACAGCACATGTGAAAAAGACTTGGGTATACTAATTGATCACAGACTTAACATGAGTCAACAGTGTGATGCAGCAGCAAAAAAGGCAAATGCAATTCTAGGATGTATCAACAGAAGCATACAGTCTAGATCACGTGAGGTCATTATTGCCCTCTACTCCTCTTTGGTCAGACCTCATCTGGAATACTGTGTCCAGTTTTGGGCACCACATTTTAAAAAAGACATCAACAAACTGGAGCAAGTTCAGAGAAGAGCCACCAGAATGGTGACCGGTCTGCAAACCATGTCCTATGAGGAACGGTTGCAGGATTTGGGAATGTTTAGCTTGCAAAAAAGAAGACTGAGAGGAGACTTAATAGCTGTCTACAAATATCTCAAGGGCTGTCACATTGTAGAAGGATCATCTTTATTCTCATTTGCGCAAGGAAACACTAGAAGCAATGGGATGAAACTGAATGGGAGGAGACACAGATTAGATATTAGAAAAAACTTTTTGACAGTTAGGGTGATCAATGAGTGGAACAGGCTGCCACAAGAGGTGGTGAGTTCTCCTTCAATGGAAGTCTTCAAACAGAGGCTGGATAGACATCTGTCTGGGATGATTTAGAGAATCCTGCTTTGAGCAGGGGGTTGGACCAGATGACCCAGGAGGTCCCTTCCAACTCTACCATTCTATGATTCTATGATTCTATGAACAGGTTGAAATTATAGGCAATTAGCAAGACAATTCCTGTAAAGGAGTGGTTCTGCAGGTGGTGACCACAGACCATTTCTATGTTCTCATCCTTTTTGGCTGTTGTTTTGGTCACTTTTGCAGTTTCTAATTGCTTTCACCCCTACAATTTTTACAGTCTTGCTTTTAATACATTTAGGAGGCCGTAATGGCACAGCGAATATAAAAAACGTAGATTAGGACTGCCCCATATGAGAATGCCTTGTCGTGGCGGGGTGGCTCAAAGAATTGATCAATTATTTGCCAAATGTCTCATTTTTAAATACAGTTAGAAACCAATATGTGCATATGCACTTTATGTATTGCATGCTGACCATAGGCAGCGCTGACTTCTCCCCCTTTTTCACCCCTACAATAGCATGATGCAATTTCTACAACCAAACGAAGTTGTTAAGGTAGTGCAGCTCATCTAGGATGGCGCATCGGTGTGAACTGTGGCAAGAAGGGTAACTGTGTCTGTCAGCACGTTGTCCAGAGCATGGAGCAGATACCAGGAGACAGGCTAGTTCACCAAGAGATGTCGAGGAGGTCATAGAAGGTCAACAACCCAGCAGCAGGACTGCTACCTCCTCCTTTGTGCAAGGAGTAACAGGAGAAGCAGTGCCAGAACCCTGCAAAATTACCTTTAGTAGGTCACTAATGTCCATGTGTTTGCTCAAACTGTCAGAAACAGACTCCATATGGTTGGTATGAGGGCCTTATGTTTACAAGTGGGTGTTGTGCTTTCAGCCCAAGACCGTGCATAGCGATTGCCATTTACCAGAGAACACCAACATTGGCAGGTTCCACATTGGCACCCTGTGCTCTTCACGAATGAGAGTGGGTTCACACCGAGCACATGTGACAGACATGACAGAGTCTGGAGAGGCCGTGGAGAACATTATGCTGCCTGCAGCATCCTCCAGCAAGACCGGTTTGGCAGTGGGTCAGTAATGGTGTGAGGAGGCATTTTTTTGGAGGGCAGCACAGCCATTAGGTACTGGGATGAGAGCCTCAGACCTATTGTGAAACCAGATACAAGTGTAGTGGGCCCTCGCTTCCTTCTGGTGCATGACAATGCTAGGCCTTATGTAGCTGAAGTGTGTCAGCAGTTCCTGCATGATGAAGGCATTTATGTTATGGACTGGCCTGCCCTTTCCCCAGAGCTGAATCCAATCGAGCACATCTGGGACATCATATCTCATTCCATCCACCAACAGACTGTCCAGGAGTTGACTGATTCTTTAATCCAGGTCAAGGAGGAGATCCCTCAGGAGAACATTTGCTGCCTCATCAGGAGCATGCCCAGATGTTATAGGGAGGTCATACAGGCACATGGAGGCCACACACACTACTGAGTGAATAATTTCCTTGTCTTGAGGCATTTCCACTGAAGTTGGATCAGCCTGTAATTTGATTTTCCACTTTGATTTTGAGTATCATTCCAATTCCAGATCTCCATTGGATATTAATTTTGATTTACATTGATCATTTTTATAGTTTATTGTTCTCAACGCAGTCCACTGTGTAATGAATAAAGATTTACAACTGGAATTTTTGATCAGTGATAGGATGAGGTATTATAATAGTGTTCTTTTATTATTTTGAGCAGTGTAAATTTGCATTGCACAAAGAATGGTGTTATAAATAGAGATGAGTGATTGTGTTCGGAAAACGTTCGCCAATCTCAAATTCGGCATGAACGTAGCACTTTCGGATTGTGTTCACTTTCACAAGCACTTTTACTCAAAGTCGGCAAAAGTCGGTCACATTTCGCTAAATCACTGTGTTTCCACTAATGCTTTTGTATTACTTTGGCTAGGATAGTGCTGATGTATGATGAGAGGGGGTGACGGAGGGACGTGTTTGATGAGGGGAGGGGTGTGGAGAAGTTAAAAGAGCATGTGAAGAGGTTTACCAGAGCTGCGCGCGCTTTTTATTTTGTTCCCTAAACTTTATGTGTGTTCATTCTGGCAACCAATCAGAGTGCAGAAACCTTCCACAACGTCATGACACAAGGTATTCTGTGATTGGTTGCCAAAGTTACATGTCATTGACAAATATGAAAAGGGAACATCTTGTTTTGCTGGCGCCATTTGCTCAGTGTCACAGTGGAGAGTAGTGTTAAGCATTCCGATACTGCAAATATCGGGTATCGGCCAATATTCGCGGTATGGGAATTCCGATACTGAGTTCCGATACTTTTTGCATATCGAATACCGGAAATTGGAAGTTCCCATATATAATGCTATACAGAGTCAATACTGTAAAATCACACTGACAGCTCACAAAACACTAGATATATACACATAGAATACGTATATATATATATATATGTCATTGTGACACACATATATATATATATATATATTTATAGTTCATACATTTCTACATATTATAATAGCCGCTCATTCAATTACCGGCTTTTGTGAAATTACAGAACCCGACATGAAATGACACATGGTTTACATACAGTTAACCATGTCATTTCATGTAGTTTGATATATGGTTTTCACTAACAATTACATGAGTGTATGTGTGCAAAATTGCAGACATGTAAGGGTTAATTAAAGGTGTAAATTTGTTGAAAAAAAATGCATGGTCTCCCGCACTATTTTCTCAACCAGACAGACAAAGCCAGCGAGTGGGGCAGATAATTATAGCCTAGGGAGGGTGCATTTATTTTGTGCCCCCCGGCTACTAACATCTGCCCACAGCCACCCCAGAAAAGGCAAATCTAAAATTAGATGCGCCCTTTCTGGCACTTAGCTGTCTATTCCCATTGCCATGTAGCGGTGGCTAATGGGTTAATAATGGGTTAAAGCCACCTTGCTATTGGAAGGTGACATTAAGCCAGGTTAATAATTGAGAGTTGTCAATTAGACAACTCTCAATTATTAATCCTATTGTATGAAATAAAAATAAAACACACACACTTTAATTAAAAATCATTTTAATGAAATAATAACACAGTTTTTGACCATCTTTTATTTTACAGGTAATCCGTGCGAAGCCCTTGTTCTCCTGTAATAAAAATAAAATAATAAAGCAACATTATTCTTATCTATCCGGTGCTCTGTCAGTTCCCATGCTGTAATCCTTCACAAAGGGTTAACTGGCTTAAGCCCCCGTCTCACACAGCGATCTCGCTAGCGAGATCGCTTCTGAGTCACTAGTTTTGTGACACAGCAGCGATCTCCCCAGCGATATCGCTGTGTGTGACATTCAGCGATGATCAGTCCCCCTGCTGGGTATCGCTGATCGTCGCTGAATGTCCTGGACATTTTTTTGATCGCTGGTCTCCTGTTGGCCAGCACGCATCGCTACGTGTGACAGGTGGGAGACCAGCGATCTGCTGGTAACCAAGGTACACAGCGGGTTTCCAGGCGCGGGGCAGTGCCTGGAAACCCGCTGTGTACCTTGGATACCAGCGCCCTGATGCAGGGAGTTGGTAACCAAGGTACACAGCGGGTTTCCAGGCACCGCGCAGCGCCCGGAAACCCGACGTGTACCTTGGTTACCAGCTCCCTGTATCAGGGCTTTGGTATCCAAGGTAAACTGCGGGTAACTAAGCGATGTTACCCGCAGTGTCGCTGTGCTGATCGCTGCCTGAGCTGCCTGTTTGGCAGCTCAGCAGCGATCATGTAGCGACACACCAGCGATCCTGATCGTTGTCGGGATCGCTGGTGTATCGCTATGTGAGACCCGGGCTTTACAGCAAGCAGCGCATCTAATGCTGGCAGCTCAGCTGTAAGCCCCCGAATGAATGATATCCTCTCCCGGCTGACAGGAGAGGAAGTGATTAGTGTGGGAAGCTTAATTGATTGCTTCCCAGGTGTCATGGGTGCATCGCCACGAAGATCGTCGCGATTGCACATTCTGACTTCTCACAGCTGAGCTGCTGTTTCTTTGTGTTTGGTAATGAGAGAGTTAATTTTACCTAGCTCTTTGCTAAGACTAGGTCCAGCCTCGCCCGGCTGCTTTGGATTATGTTCTAATTAGTTTCCTTTATATTCCTGCCAGTCTGGGTGTTTGATGCCGGTGAAAGCATTCATATAGTTTAGCAGACTGGATCGGTTCTGGGAATACTTAAGCTAAGAGCTCCTTAGTTGTTTTACTCTTACAGCTTATAGTTTATCTCTGAGACCTAAGGTGTTCCTACTGTGTGTGAGTGTTGTATGTAAGACTTTATTTACTTTATTTCTTATCTTTCTTGTTTGTCTTTCTGTTCATTAACCATTACCTGGTCATTCCCTTTGGTGGTATTCAGGGTCCTTCTTAGGACTAGAATACAGTTGGCAGGGATTGATAGGAGACAGGGTTTACGCTGGTGGCCTGGACCTCTGTACCTTTAACAGTACCTCCAGGTTGAGGGATTAGTTAGGACCCCAGTTAGGGTCAGCTTAGACCCCGGTCACCCTCTAGCCGGAGACAGCGTATAACGGATTCCGTTCTGACCCACTGGACTTTCTGTCAGGTAAATCTATGTTATCATATAGCTATGCGCATGTTATATAGTATGTTGCCCTTTTGATATAGATTATTGTCATCACATATATATATCTGCTATACAGCGTGACATTTTCACCGGCCCATACTAAAGATTCTCCCCAGCTATCATGGATCCAGTAGCCCAGCTGGCCCGGCAGTTGCAGGGATTGTCCATGGAGTTGGCAGACATTAAGTCCAAGGTTTTGTCCCCCCCGGAGCAAACCAGATCTGAACCTAAGGTTGCTCTCCCGGACAGGTTCACTGGTGGGCGGGACAAATTTTTTACTTTCCGGGAGGCATGTAAATTGTACTTTCGGCTGCGGCCTCGGTCATCTGGGAGTGAAGAGCAGAGGGTGGGAATTGTTATCTCGCTCTTACAAGGGGATCCTCAATCTTGGGCGTTCTCTATTCCTCCAGGCTCCCCAGATCTCCAGTCAGTGGATCGATTTTTTACTGCCCTGGGTCTGGTATATGATGATCCGGATCGAGTCTCCCTTGCTGAAACAAGGTTACGTAAAATACGGCAAGGAAATCGTCCAGCGGAGGAATATTCTTCTGAGTTCCGTAGATGGGCAACAGATACTCAGTGGAATGACCCAGCTCTTAGGAGCCAGTTTTGTCAAGGGTTGTCTGACAAATTAAAGGATGTGTTAGCTCAGTATGATTCTCCTCCATCACTGGAGGCTGCTATGGCCCTCGCTATTCGCATGGATAGACGAATTCGGGGAAGACGCGAGGTAACTCCGCCTCCCGTGATGACTCCACCT
The DNA here is from genome assembly GCA_033576555.1 of Oophaga sylvatica. NCBI lineage: Eukaryota > Metazoa > Chordata > Amphibia > Anura > Dendrobatidae > Oophaga > Oophaga sylvatica. The sequence goes on from JARQOD010000002.1 coordinate 393,950,949, forward strand.
ACTACTAAAGTCCCTTATACTGAGGTTCCCCTGGTCTGTTCTGAGGAACCCATGCAGTTGGGAGGGACATCATTTTGTAGGAGGGAATCAGCGGTGCGCCGCAAGACTAGAAGGTGTTTCTTTTGCGGGAGAGAGGGACATTATGTTGGGGGGTGTCCATCCCGGACCTCTTTGAACCAAGGAGTTAACCTGGGAGTGTGTATTTCGTCCCCAAATCCCTCTCAGTTTCTCGTGCCTGCGGAGGTGGTGATTGGTACTAGAACTGAGAGGATTTCTGTTTTTCTTGATAGTGGGTCCGGGGCTAATTTGGTGGACACTCGGTTTGCCCAGGTGCATGGTATGCAACTGAGTGTATTGGCCAAACCGGTCCCTATACTCTCTATTGATTCTAGACCTCTCGGTCAAGGTAGCTTGGTACAAGCTGTTCATAACATAGATCTTCGAGTAGGGGCAATACATAAAGAGCAATTGTCTTGTTATGTGTTGGAGGGTCTGCCTGCTCCTATTGTGTTGGGACTTCCTTGGTTGGCTAAACATAACCCAGTGATTGATTGGCAATCCAGAAAGATAAGCCAGTGGGGTGAATTTTGCAAGAATAACTGCATGAGCACGGTCATCGGTGCGGTTGTGCCTAGGACTTTGCCTCCTTTTCTGGAGGACTTTTGGGAGAAGTTCTCAGAGGAGGGGTGTAAAGAGTTACCTCCTCATCGCACATATGACTTCTCAATAAAGTTGCTTCCTGATGCCTTATCTCGTACTTTCCCAGGGGCCGGGAAGACGGATGATCCGGTTCCTATTCCTCAGGAGGGAGTTGTAGTGTCAGCTGTATGCTCTGAGCTTGAGGGGGAGGTATTGGGGCTCAGGGGGACGCCCCTGTGGGACTTCCAGGGAGACTGATAGTTCCAGATCGCTTAAGACTGAAGGTTACGGAGAACCCTTACAAACGGATGGCTGATAGGAGGAGAGTTTCTGGTCTAGATCTGAGGGTGAACGATCTGGTGTGGTTGTCTACCAGGAATATAAAACTTAAAGTTCCCTCCTGGAGGTTGGGTCCCAGATTCATCGGGCCATACAGGATCAGTTCCATAATTAATCCTGTGGCATTTCGTCTGGACCTCCCTCCTACATTTAAAATTCATAATGTGTTTCACAAGTCATTACTTAAAAAGTATGTGGCACCAGTCATACCGTCACCTCTACCTCCTCCTTCAGTGGTAGTCAATGATAACGTGGAAGTTCATTGGAGGGGGTATGGTCCTGAGGAGAGGACGTGGGTCCCTGCGTCTGATGATAACGCAGATCGATTGGTTCGGACCTTTCACACAATTTACCCGGACAGACCTGGTCATGAGGGTCCGGAGGCCCCTCGTAGAAGGGGGGGTACTGTCATGGGTGCATCGCCACGAAGATCGTCGCGATTGCACATTCTGACTTCTCACAGCTGAGCTGCTGTTTCTTTGTGTTTGGTAATGAGAGAGTTAATTTTACCTAGCTCTTTGCTAAGACTAGGTCCAGCCTCGCCCGGCTGCTTTGGATTATGTTCTAATTAGTTTCCTTTATATTCCTGCCAGTCTGGGTGTTTGATGCCGGTGAAAGCATTCATATAGTTTAGCAGACTGGATCGGTTCTGGGAATACTTAAGCTAAGAGCTCCTTAGTTGTTTTACTCTTACAGCTTATAGTTTATCTCTGAGACCTAAGGTGTTCCTACTGTGTGTGAGTGTTGTATGTAAGACTTTATTTACTTTATTTCTTATCTTTCTTGTTTGTCTTTCTGTTCATTAACCATTACCTGGTCATTCCCTTTGGTGGTATTCAGGGTCCTTCTTAGGACTAGAATACAGTTGGCAGGGATTGATAGGAGACAGGGTTTACGCTGGTGGCCTGGACCTCTGTACCTTTAACAGTACCTCCAGGTTGAGGGATTAGTTAGGACCCCAGTTAGGGTCAGCTTAGACCCCGGTCACCCTCTAGCCGGAGACAGCGTATAACGGATTCCGTTCTGACCCACTGGACTTTCTGTCAGGTAAATCTATGTTATCATATAGCTATGCGCATGTTATATAGTATGTTGCCCTTTTGATATAGATTATTGTCATCACATATATATATCTGCTATACAGCGTGACACCAGGCTAATCAGTTCACTTCAGGTCAGAAGGGACTCCCTCTGACGTCACTGATGCTGTGCGGTGTCCCCAGCTGACCTGAACTGATTAGCCTGGGAAGCAATCAATTAAGCTTCCCAGCTAATCACTTCCTCTCCTGTCGGCTGGAAGAGGAACTCATTCATTCGGGGGCTTACAGCTGAGCTGCCAGCATTAGCTGCACAGCTTGCTGTAAGCCAGTTAACCCTTTGGGAAGGATTACAGCGTGGGACCTGACAGAGCACCGGATAGGTAAGAATAATGTTGCTTTATTATTTTATTTTTATTACAGGAGAACAAGGGCTTCGCACGGATTACCTGTAAAATAAAAGATGGTCAAAAACTGTGTGATTATTTCATTAAAATGATTTTTAATTAAAGTGTGTGTGTTTTATTTTTATTTCATACAATAGGATTAATAATTGAGAGTTGTCTAATTGACAACTCTCAATTATTAACCTGGCTTAAAGTCACCTTTCAATAGCAAGGTGGCTTTAACTCATTATTAACCCATTAGCCACCGCAACAGGGCAATGGGAATAGACGGGCTAAGTGCCAGAAAGGGCGCATCTAATTATAGATTTGCCTTTTCTGGGGTGGCTGGGTGCAGATGTTAGTAGCCAGGGGGGGGCAAAAAATAAATGCACCCTCCCTAGGCTATTATTATCTGCCCCCATTCGCTGGCTTTGTCTGTCTGGTTGAGAAAATAGCGCGGGAGCCCACGCATTTTTTTCAACGAATTTACACCTTTAACCCCTTCATGACCCAGCCTATTTTGACCTTAAAGACCTTGCCATTTTTTGCAATTCTGACCAGTGTCCCTTTATGAGGTAATAACTCAGGAACGCTTCAGCGGATACTAGTGATTCTGATATTGTTTTTTCATGACATATTGGGCTTCATGTTAGTGGTAAATTTAGGTTGATAATTTTTGCGTTCATTTGTGAAAAAAATGGAAATTTGGCGAAAATTTTGAAAATTTTGCAATTATCATATTTTGAATTTTTATTCTGTTAAACCAGAGAGTTATGTGACACAAAATAGTTAATAAATAACATTTCCCACATGTCTACTTTACATCAGCACAATTTTGGAAACAAAATTTTTTTTGTTAGGAAGTAATAAGGGTTAAAACTTGACCAGCAATTTCTCATTTTTACAGCAAAATTTACAAAACCATTTTTTTTAGGGACCACTTCACATTTGAAGTCACTTTGAGGGGTCTATATGGCAGAAAATACCCAAAAGTGACACCATTATAAAAAAATGCACCCCTCAAGCTACTCAAAACTACATTCAAGAAGATTATTAACCCTTCAGGTGTTTCACAGGAACTAAAGCAATGTGGAAGGAAAAAATGGACATTTTAATTTTTCCAACAAAAATTTTCTTTTAGCATCAATTTTTTCATTTTTACATGGGCATCAGGATAAAATGGATCCTAAAATTTGTTGGGCAATTTCTCCTGAGTACATAGATACCTCATATGTGGTCATAAACCACTGTTTGGGCGCACGGCAGGGCTCAGAAGGGAAGGAGCGCCATTTGACTTTTTGAATGGAAAATATGCAGGAATATTTAGCGGTTGTCATGTCGCATTTGGAGAGTCTCTGTGTGCCTAAACATTGGAGCTCCCCCACAAGTTACCCCATTTTGGAAACTAGACCCCCAAGGAACTTATCTAGATGCATAGTGAGCACTTTGAACCCCCAGGTGCTTCACAAATTGATCCGTAAATAAAAGAAAATACTTTTTTTTCACAAAAAAATTATTTTAGCCTCAGTTTTTTCATTTTCACATGGGCAACAGGATAAAATGGATCCTAAAATTTATTGGGCAATTTCTCCTGAGTATACAGATATGTCATATGTGGTCATAAACCACTGTTTGGGCGCACGGTAGGGCCCAGAAGGGAAGGAGTGCCATTTGATTTTTTGAATGGAAAATTAGCTCCAATCGTTAGCGGACACAATGACGCGTTTGGAGAGCCCCTGTGTGCCTAAACAGTGAAAAAAAACCACATGTGATGCCATTTTGGAAACTAGACCCCTTATGCAACTTATCTAGATGTGTTGTGAGCACTCTGAACCCCCAAGTGCTTCACAGAAGTTTATAACGCAGAGCAGTGAAAATAAAAAAATCATTTATTTCCTCAAAAATGATTTTTTAGTCCCCAATTTTTTTATTTTCCCAAGGGTAACAGGAGAAATTAGACCCCAAAAGTTGTTGTCCAATTTGTCCTGAGTACACTGATATTCCATATGTGGGAGAAAACTACTGTATGGGCACACGTCGGGGCTCGGAAGGGAAGTAGTGACGTTTTGAAATGCCGACTTTGATGGAATGGTCTACGGGTGTCATGTTACGTTTGCAGAGCTCCTGATGTGTCTAAACAGTAGAAACTCCCCACAAGTGGCCCCATTTTGGAAACTAGACCCCGCAAGGAACTTATCTAGATGTGTGGTGAGCACTTTGAACCCCCAAGGGCTACACAGAAGTTTATAACGCCCGGGCATGAAAATATAAAATCATATTTTTTCAACAAACATGATCTTTTAGTCTACAATTTTTTTATTTTTCCAAGGGTAACAGGAGAAATTAGACACCAAAAGTTGTTGTCCAATTTGTCCTGAGTACGCTGATAACCTACATGTGGGAGAAAACAACTGTATGGGCACACGTTGGGGCTCGGAAGGGAAGTAGTGACGTTTTGAAATGCCGACTTGATGGAATGGTCTGCGGGCGTCATGTTACGTTTGCAGAGCCCATGATGTGCCTAAACAGTAGAAACCCCCCAAGTGACCCCATTTTGGAAACTAGATCCCCCAAGGAACTCCTGTAGATGTGTGGTGAGCACTTTGAATTTCCAAGTTCATCACGGAAGTTTATAACGCAAAGCCTTGAAAATAAAAAATCATTTTTTTCCACAAAAATAATTTTTTTAGTCCCCAATTTTTTTCCCAAGAGTAAAAGGAGAAATTAGACCCCAAAGTTGTTGTGCAATTTTTCCTGAGTATTCTGATACCCCATATGTGGGGGTAAACCACTGTTTGGGCACACGTCGGGGCTCGAAATAAGGGGAGCACTGTTTGACTTTTTGAATGCAAAATTTGCAGCAATCAATGGTGGCGCCATGTCGCATATGGAGACCCCCTGAGGT
>JARQOD010000002.1:393956354-394035371 GCA_033576555.1 Oophaga sylvatica
GCCTAGATAGTGGAAATCCCTCAATTCTAAGTCCAACCCTAACCCCAACACACCCTTAACCCCTTCACACCCCTAACCCTAATCCAAAACCCTAACCATAACCCTAACCCCAACACACCCCTAACTGTTATGTTTTGGTAGCTGAGGAGAGCAGGCAAAAAAGGCAATACACCAGAGAGGTTGGGATCTACTGGATCGCAGTACCCTTACTAACCACCACAACTAAAGGCAGCCGTGGAGCATTCCTACGTTGGTCCTAGACGCCTCGTCACAGCCTGAGAGGCTAACTACACCTAAAGATAGAAAGAGGAAAGCTATCTGCCCCGGAGCAGATCCCCAAAGAACATAGGAAGCCCCCAAACATGTAATGGTTGTTAGACAAGAGGAAATACAGACACAGACAGAAAATAGTATGAGCAAACGCTGGGGCCCAATCTGCCTGGACAGAAAAGGATAGGAAGGATACTTACTGCAATCCAAAAAATCCCTAAAAAAAGCCAACGCTACTAATTGCAAAAACACCTGAGATCACACGACCTCTACCACCTAAATTAGTTCTCTGGTGTAACAAAACTAAGCCGCAGCCACAGAAAAAAATGGAAAAGGCAAATGAACAAACAACAGTGCCTCCAGAGGAACCGAGAGGTGCCCAAGCCCCCCGAGGAGGGGAACCTGGCCAACCTCACAGAAATGCAGAGAAAATTGCAAATGACAAGCACAAAAACAAAAAACAGAAAATATCTTATCTGAGAGCAGGAGAAGAGGCAAGACTCAGCAAGCTTCCAAGTGAACCAGGAAACAACGTTGAGACAGGAACAATTGATCACCGGCAACCATGATGGGGGGAAACCTCCCTTATATCCAGCCAGTCCGTGATTCCTGATTGCCAATCCTCATTGAATGGTTCAGTACCGTTTGTAACCACCAGAGGGAGCTTCTGCTCAGAATTCATTTCTAAAACATTCATAACAGTACCCCCCCTTGAGGAGGGGTCACCAAACCCTCATTTGTGCAACCAGGTGGGTCAGGATGAGCTCTGTGATACGCAAGGACAAGTCTCCTAGCCTGGATGTCCGAAGCAAACACCCAAGAATTGTCCTCCTGACCATAACCTCTCCCCTTAACCAAATACTGGAGTTTCCGTCTAGAAAAACGAGAATCCAATATTTTCTCAACCACATACTCCAGATTGCCCTCAACCAAAACAGGGTCAGGGTGCGCAGCCATAGGAACCACTGGCTCGACAAACCTCTTCAATAAGGACTTGTGGAACACATTATGGATCTTAAATGTCCCTGGAAGAAGTAAACGAAAGGAAACAGGATTAAAAATCTCCATGATCTTATAAGGTCCAATGAACCTAGGCTTAAACTTAGGAGATGCAACTCTCATAGGGATATTTCTTGAGGACAACCAGACCAAGTCCCCCACTTTAAACCGAGGACCATCAGTCCTATGCCGGTTGGCAAACCGCTGGGCCTTCTCCTGAGAGAGGGACAACCTCTCCACTACCTGGTCCCAAATCTGCTGCATACGCTCCACAACAGAGTCAACACCCGGACAGACAGAAGCCTCCATCTGTCCCGAAGAAAATCGAGGGTGAAACCCAAAATTGCAGAAAAATGGAGACATCAAAGTGGCAGAGCTTGCCCTATTATTAAGAGCAAACTCAGCCAAAGGCAAAAAAGAGACCCAGTCATCTTGATCAGCAGACACAAAGCATCTCAGATAAGTCTCCAATGTCTGGTTTGTTCTCTCAGTTTGTCCATTGGTCTGAGGATGAAAAGCAGAGGAGAAAGACAATTGAACACCAAGTTTAGAACAAAAAGTCCTCCAAAATCTGGAAACAAACTGGACTCCTCTGTCAGACACAATGTTCTCAGGAATGCCGTGTAACCGAACCACGTGCTGAAGGAACAAAGGCACCAATTCGGAGGAGGAAGGCAACTTAGGTAATGGCACAAGATGTATCATCTTGGAAAACCTATCACAAATCACCCAGATAACGGTCATTCTCTGAGAAACAGGGAGGTCGGAAATAAAATCCATAGAGATATGGGTCCATGGTCTGTTGGGCACAGGCAATGGCATCAACAAACCACTAGAGCGAGAGCAAGGCTTGGAGCGAAAGCAAGTCCCACAGGACTGCACAAACTCCCTGACGTCAGGAGACAAAGTAGGCCACCAAAAGGACCGACTCACCAAGTCTCTGGTACCAAAAATTCCGGGATGACCTGCCAACGCGGAACAATGAATCTCAGACATCACACTCTTCTTCCACTGGTCTGGGACAAACAATTTCCCAACAGGGCAGCGCTCGGGTTTATCCTCCGACACCCCTCCAGAGCCAGTCTCAAATTGGGCAAGATGGCGGAAAGAACTACACCCTCTTTCAAAATAACAGCAGGATCAGATAACTCAGGGGAGTCCGCAAGGAAACTCCTCGAGAGGGCATCCGCCTTAACATTCTTAGTGCCAGGAAGAAAGGAAACCACAAAATTAAAACGTGTGAAAAACAAGGCCCACCTGGCCTGTCTAGGATTAAGTCGCTTGGCAGATTCCAGATAAACCAGATTCTTATGGTCCGTGAGGACCACCACCTGATGTTTGGCTCCCTCCAGCCAATGTCTCCACCCTTCAAAAGCCCACTTCATGGCCAATAACTCCTGATTACCCACGTCATAATTACATTCAGTTGGAGAAAATTTTCGAGAGAAAAAGCACAAGGGTTACTTTTAGAGGTCTCAGGATCTCTTTACGACAAAACGGCACCTGCCCCAATTTCAGAGGCATCAACCTCCACCTGAAATGGCAGAGAAACATCAGGCTGCCGTAGAACAGGAGCAGAAGTGAATCTCTGTTTAAGTTCCTGAAACGCATAGACTGCCTCAGGAGGCCAATTCACCACATCAGAACCCTTTTTGGTCAAATCGGTCAATGGTTTAACAATAACAGAGAAATTACCAATAAATTTACGATAAAAATTGGCAAAACCCAAGAATCTCCGAAGAGCCTTTAATGAAGTAGGTTGGACCTAATCACAGATGGCCTGAACCTTGACCGGGTCCATTTCAATAACAGATGGAGACAAAATGAATCCCAGAAATTAGATCCTCTGTATGCCAAAAAGACACTTTGATCCCTTCAGATACAGAGCATTCTCTCTCAAAATCTGGAAAACAGTCCGAACATGTTTCACATGAGAGTCCCAGTCTTTGGAAAAATTCAAGATATCATCCAAATAGACAATCAGAAATTTATCCACAAAATCCCTGAAAATGTCATTCATGAAGGACTGGAAGACGGAAGGGCATTAGTGAGCCCAAAGGGCATCACTAGGTACTCAAAATGCCCCTCTGGGGTATTAAACGCCGTCTTCCATTCATCCCCGTGCTTAATGCGAATAAGGTTATACGCCCCCCTGAGGTCAAGCTTGGTAAACCAAGTAGCACTTTTCACCCTGGAAAACAGGTCAGAAATCCAGGGTTACGGATATTGATATTTCACAGTGATATTGTTCAAGAGACGATAATCAATACACGGCCTTAATGAACCATCCTTTTTGGATGAGGATGAGGAAAAAGCCAATATGCTAAATGACTTTTTTCAACTGTATTTACTAGAGTTGAGCGATACTTTCCGATATCCTAAAGTATCGGAATCGGAATGGTATCGCCGATATCACTAAAATATCGGCGATACCCGATACCGATACGGAAGTCCCATGTAAGTCTATGGGAACAAAATATCGCAACTAAAAAAAACCCATTCTTTCCTTGTAAACACTAAATATACACACATAGAATACATATATATATATATATACATGTCATTGTGACATATATATATACATATATGTATAGTTTATACACTTCTACATAGTAAAATATCCTCTCATTCAATTGCCGGGTAAAGCCGGCTTCAGTGAAAAGACAGAAGCACCCGACATGAAATGACACTTGGTGTACATAGGGTTAACCATGTCTTTTCATGTCGTTTGCTATCTGATTTGCACAAACAATTAAATCAGACTATGTGTGCAAAATTTCACACCTGTAGGGGTTAATTAAAGGTGTAAATTCGTTGTAAAAAAAACGGACTTTTTTTGCTACGAATTTACACCTTTAATTAACCCCTACAGGTGTGAAATTTTGCACACATAGTCTGATTTAATTGTTTGTGCAAATTAGGCTGGAGTCACACACAACCACAAAAAATCGGTCCGTTTTAGACGGTCGACAATCGGATCAAAATAAAAACATCACACATCCTTCTGGCATCCGATTTTCCTTCAAAGATGCGATTTAATCGCATGTGTGTGTACCTTGTAACATCCGATTTTCATCCGACTTGCGAGATTTTCTCGCAGGCTTGCAAAACTGACATATAATGGATCCAAAAGAATAGTATTTAAATGCCAAAAGAAAGAATAGATATATACACATAGAGCACATATATATATATATATATATATATATATATATATGTCATTGTGACATATATATATATACATATATTTATAGTTCTTACACTTCTACATACTGTTATAGCCGCTAATTCAATTGCCGGCTTCAGTGAAATCACAGAAGCCGACATGAAATGATACATTGTTTCCACACATTTAACCATGTAATTTCATGTATTTTTATATATGTTTGAAACATACAATTACATGAGTATATGTGTGCTAAATTTCAGACATGTAGGGGTTAATTAAAGGTGTAAATTCGTTAAAAAAAAATGCGTGGGCTCCCGCTGTATTTTCTCCACCAGACAGACAAAGCAAGCGAGTGGGGGCAGATAATAATAGCCTAGGGAGGGTACATTTTTTTTGTGCCCCCCCTGGCTACTAACATCTGCCCCCAGACACCCCAGAAAGGGCAAATCTATAATTAGATTCGCCCTTTCTGGCACTTTGCCCGTCTATTCCCATTGCCCTGTAGCGGTGGCGAATGGGTTAATAAGGGGTTAAAATGACCTTGCAATTGAAAGGTCACTTTAAGCCAGGTTAATAATTGATAGCTGTCAATTAGGCAACTATCAATTATTAATCCTATTGTATGAAAGAAAAATCAAACACACACACTTTAATAAAAAATAAGTTTAATTAAATAATCACACAGTTTTTGACCATATTTTATTTTCCTGCTAAAACCATTTCCTGTAATAAAAATAAAATAAAAAAGCAAAATTATACTTACCAATCCGATGTACAGTCAGGTCCCACGGTGTAATCCATCAGAAAGGGTTAACAGGTTAAAGGTCGCAGAGAGCTAATAATGCTGTCTCAGACCTGTATTCCCCTGAATGAATAAGTTCCTCTCCCAGCGAAAGTAGAGGAATAGATTCATGAATGGAGCTTAATTGATTTACTGGCAATTTAACTGTAGTGACCTGACCTAAAGGGAAAGTGGACACAATCAATTAAGCTTCATTCATGAAACACATCCTCTCCTGTCGCCAGGAGAGGAACTTATTCATTCATGAGCTTTGAGCTGAGCATGCAGGATTACTTGCACTGCTTGGCTCAAAGCTAGTTAACCCTTTGTGAAGGATTACAGCGTGGGACGTGACAGATCGGCGGAATAGGTAAGAATAATGTTGTTTTATTTCTTTTTCTTTATTTTAGGAGATCAATGGCTTCGCACGGATTTAGTGTAAAATAAAATATGGTCAAAAAAATGTGTTTTTATTTCATTAAAATTATTTATTCTTAAAGTGTGTGTGTTTTTTTATTTACTTCAATAGGATTAATAATTGATAGTTGTCTAATTGACAGCTATCAATCATTAACCTGCCTTAAGGTCACCTTTCAATTGCAAGGTGACAGTAAGGTGAGATTAACCCATTCGCCACCGCTACAGGGCAATGGGAATAGACGGGCAAAGTGCCAGAAAGGGCGAATCTAATTATAGATTTGCCCTTTCTGGGGTGTCTGGGGGCAGATGTTAGTAGCCAGGGGGGGCACAAAAAAATGCACCTTCCCTGGGCTATTATTATCTGCCCCCACTCGCTTTGCTTTGTCTGTCTGGTGGAGAAAATACAGCGGGAGCCCACGCATTTTTTTTCAACGAAATTACACCTTTAATTAACCCCTACATGTCTGAAATTTTGCACAAATACACTCATGTAATTGTATGTTTCAAACATATATAAAAATACATGAAATTACATGGTTAAATGTGTGGAAACAATGTATCATTTCATGTCGGCTTCTGTGATTTCACAAAACCCGGCAATTGAATTGCGGCTATTACAGTATGTAGAAGTCTAGGAACTATAAATATATGTATATATACATGTCACAATGACATGTATATATATAGTATGTGTTCTATGTGTATATATCTATTCTTTCTAGTCTTTATTAAAGCTGTCAGTGTGATTTTACAGTATAGGCGGGGATGAATTGCCGGCTTTTCTAAAGGACAACCGATGCGATTTCATCGCAAGTCACACAGTGTGGTCCGTTTGTTTAAACAGATTTTTCATCGCTCCCATAGACTTGCATTGGCGATTGTCGACCGACAATCGGTGACAATCGCAGCATGCTGCGATTGTACACGGACGTTTAAAACGGACCACAAAAAATCTGATACTGGGAGCTGCTCCATAGATTAACATAGGTCCGACTGCAATGCGATATTTCATCGCATTGCAGTCGTCCGATTTTGTCGCCAGTGTGACTCCGGCCTTAGATAGCAAAGGACATGAAAAGACATGGTTAACCCTATGTACACCAAGTGTCATTTCATGTCGGGTCACCCGACATGAAATGACACTTGGTGTACATAGGGTTAACCATGTCTTTTCATGTCCTTTGCTATCTAATTTGCACAAACAATTAAATCAGACTATGTGTGCAAAATTTCACACCTGTAGGGGTTAATTAAAGGTGTAAATTCGTTGTAAAAAAAACGGACTTTTTTGCTACGAATTTACACCTTTAATTAACCCCTACAGGTGTGAAATTTTGCACACATAGTCTGATTTAATTGTTTGTGCAAATTAGATAGCAAAGGACATGAAAAGACATGGTTAACCCTATGTACACCAAGTGTCATTTCATGTCGGGTTCTGCATTTTCACAAAAGCCGGCAATTGAATTAGCGGCTATTATACTATTTAACAGAAATGTTAAAGTCCAAAATAGCAACATATTGGTATTTAGTAAATCCTAATAGGATACCTATGTTGCTGACCAAAGGGACCCATATCAAGGTTCAAAAATTACATTTAGACCGATATACAAAATATGAACCTACACCATATATATAAAACTAAAAAAACTTTATTGAAAATTATTTAATACATAACAAAAACAGGTAAAAAGTGGGAAATCCAACACAAGGGCACCATGATCCACAATATATAGTGTCAGAGGTATAACAATTGGACAAAGTCCGGAGGAATCTATATATGCATGCTAGTGTTCCCCTAACCCAAAAAGAACCTTGTTGTTCAGGGAGGATAATCCACTAATAAATATCAGAACAAAGCACTAAAGCAAACAATAAAAACTAGAGCATAAATACCTCTGGTGGAACTATCAATTATTAATCCTATTGCATGAAATAAAAATAAAACACACACACTTTAATTAAAAATCATTTTAATGAAATAAAGACACATGTTTTTGACCATCTTTTATTTTACTGCAAAAACCATTTCCTGTAATAAAAATAAAATAAAAAAGCAAAATTATTCTTACCTATCCCATGCACAGTCAGGTCCCACGGTGTAATCCTTCAGAAAGGGTTAATGTTTACTGCAGGGACCGCAGCTAATGCTGCAGCCTCACAGTAAACCCCAAATGATTGAGTTCCTCTCCTGCCTGACAGGAGAGTAAAGGCTGGGTGTCACATAACGATACACCAGCGATCCCGACAACGATATGCACTTGTCAGGATCGCTGGTGTATCGCTACATGATCGCTGCTGAGCTGCCAAACAGGCAGCTCAGGCAGCGATCTGGGACAGCGATCCGCTGGTAACCAAGGTACACAGCGGGTTTCCAGGCACCGCGCAGCGCTTGGAAACCCGCTATGTACCTTGGATACCAGCTCCCTGCATCAGGGCGCTGGTATCCAAGGTACACAGGGGGTTTCTAGGCACAGCCCCGCGCCTGGAAACCCGCTGTGTACCTTGGTTACCAGCGGATCGCTGGTCTCCCGCCTGTCACACGCAGCGATGTGTGCCTGTCAGCGGGAAACCAGCGATCAAAGGTCCTGACATTTCAGCGACGATCAGCGATACCCGGCAGGGGGGCTGATCGTCGCTGAATGTCACACACAGCGATATCGCTGGTGAGCTCGCTGCTGCGTCACAAAACTAGTGACTCAGCAGCGATCTCGGTAGCGATATCGCTATGTGAGACGGGCCCTTAAGTGGAAAGCTTAATTGATTGCTTTCCACTTTCACTTCAGGTCAGCCAGGGACACAATCAGTGACGTCAGAGGGAACTGATTAACAAAAATAGGGGTTCCCTTCGAAAAAAAAATGGCGTGGGGTCCCCCCTATTTTTGTTAACCAGCCAGATGAAGCAGACCGCTGAGGCCTGGATTTTCAGGCTGTTAAGGAGCCAAGATCCATGGACCTTGCCAGCCTGATAATACCAGGCCACAGCAGTCTGCATATCTTGGCTGATTAACAAAAATAGGGGATCCCCTCGAAAAAAATTGGCGTGGGGTCCCCCCTATTTTTGTTAACCAGCCAGATGAAGCAGACCGCTGAGGCCTGGATTTTCAGGCTGTTAAGGAGCCAAGATCCATGGACCTTGCCAGCCTGATAATACCAGGCCACAGCAGTCTGCATATCTTGGCTGATTAACAAAAATAGGGGATCCCCTCGAAAAAAATTGGCGTGGGGTCCCCCTATTTTTGTTAACCAGCCAGATGAAGCAGACCGCTGAGGCCTGGATTTTCAGGCTGTTAAGGAGCCAAGATCCATGGACCTTGCCAGCCTGATAATACCAGGCCACAGCAGTCTGCATATCTTGGCTGATTAACAAAAATAGGGGATCCCCTCGAAAAAAATTGGCGTGGGGTCCCCCCTATTTTTGTTAACCAGCCAGATGAAGCAGACCGCTGAGGCCTGGATTTTCAGGCTGTTAAGGAGCCAAGATCCATGGACCTTGCCAGCCTGATAATACCAGGCCACAGCAGTCTGCATATCTTGGCTGATTAACAAAAATAGGGGATCCCCTCGAAAAAAATTGGCGTGGGGTCCCCCCTATTTTTGTTAACCAGCCAGATGAAGCAGACCGCTGAGGCCTGGTTTTTCAGGCTGGTAAGGATCCAATATCCATGGACCTTGCAAGCCTGATAATACCAGGCCACAGCAGTCTGCTTAGCTTGGCTGGTTAACAAAAATAGGGGATCCCTCGAAAAAAAAACGGCGTGGGGATCCCCCCTATTTTTGTTAACCAGCCAAGTAAAATGCAGACTGCTGCGGCCTGGTATTAAAAGACTGTCAAGGCCCATGGATTTTGGCCCTCAACAGCCTGATAATACCAGGCTACAGCAGCCCCACATTTGGCGCATCAAAAGATGTGCCAATTGTGGCACTTTACCCGGCTCTTCCCACTTGCCCTGTAGCGGTGGCAAGCGGGGTAATAAGGGGTTATTGTCACCGTTGATTGCACGGTGACAATAAGCCCGGTTAATAATGGAGAGGCGTCAATAAGACACCGATCCATTATTAATCCCAAAGTTATTAAATGTATAAAAAAAAGACAGCAAGAAAAAAGTCTTTTAATGAAATAAAAGAGACAACACAGTTTTCATTTTTTTATTGTACTCTCATTCCTGCGACGCCATCGATCTCCTGTAAAAAAAGAAAAAAAACAAACCAACAGTATACCACCTGTCCGACGCAGTCCATAACGACAGTCCCACGACGATCCAGCTCTGCTACATCGCAATGACAGGCAGAGCCTGTCATTGCAACGCAGCACAGCTGATTACCTGCTTCCCCGGCGGTGACGTCATCGGACTGACTGCTTTACGGCCGCGATTACCCAGCAGTCACTGCAGTTATCGCGAGAAACTGCATGTGACCGCCGGGGAAAGAAGATGGCGGCCATGAAGCAGTGCAGGACGTGACCGCCGGAGATCTTCTGCCAGGTAAGTGCCGCTGACTCCTGACAGACCCGACCGACGGACACTGACAGTGACAGTGACAATCCCGATTCCGGTATCCGATAAGACGAAAATATCGGAACTCGGAATCGGAATTCCGATACAGCTAATATCGGCCGATACCCGATATTTGCAGTATTTGCAGTGTAAATACTATTTACACAAGAAAATCCCATGACAGATATCATGATCAGTGATAAAAAAATTTCTCCATTAAATTTCACCTGCTTAACCCAGCAGGAAGTACGGCGGCATCTAAAAATCACTAAAATTGACAGATCCCCGGGCCCGGATGGGATTCACCCCCGAGTACTGCAGGAATTAAGTACAGTTATAGATAGACCATTATTTTTAATCTTTAAAGATTCCATAATAACGGGGTCTGTACCACAGGACTGGCATATAGCAAATGTGGTGCCAATATTCAAAAAGGGTGCAAAAACTGAACCTGGAAATTATAGGCCAGTGAGCTTAACATCTACTGTGGGTAAAATCCTGGAGGGTTTTTTAAGGGATACTATATTGGAGTATCTGAGGCTGAATAACCTCATGACACAGTATCAGCATGGGTTTACGAGGGACCGTTCTTGTCAGACTAATCTGATAAGCTTTTATGAAGGGGTAAGTTCAGGACTGGACCAAGGGAATGCAGTGGACGTGGTGTTCATGGACTTCTCAAAAGCTTTTGATACAGTGCCACACAAAAGGTTGATACATAAAATGAGAACAATGGGGATAGGGGAAAATTTGTGTAAGTGGGTTAAGAACTGGCTCATGGATAGAAAACAAAGGGTGGTTATTAATGGAGCACACTCGGACTGGGTCACGGTTAGCAGTGGGGTACCACAGGGGTCAGTATTGTGGCCGCTTCTCTTTAACATATTTATTAATGACCTTGTAGGGGGCATACGGAGTAGTATTTCAATATTTGCAGATGACACTAAACTCTGCAGGGTAATAAATACAGAGGAGGATAATTTTATATTACAGGAGGATTTATGTAAACTAGAAGCTTGGGCTGATAAATGGCAAATGAGCTTTAATGGGGATAAATGTAAGGTCATGCACTTGGGTAGAACAAATAAGATGTATAAGTATGTGCTTAATTGTAAAACACTGGGCAAAACTGTCACTGAAAAAGACCTGGGTGTATGGGTGGACGACAAACTCACATTTAGTGGCCAATGTCAGGCAGCTGCTGCCAAGGCAAATAAAATAATGGGATGCATTAAAAGAGGCATAGATGCTCATGAGGAGAACTTCAGTTTTTGTTTTAGTCTTTGCCTGATGAAGAGACCTGAGTAGTTTCGAAAGCTTGCAATTTGTTACCATCTTTTCAGTTAGCCATTAAAAGGTATCAACCACTGAGGACTCTCAAGTCTAAATATTTTTCTATCTACTGGCTAACACGGTACGAAGATATACATGAGGAGAACATAATTTTACATCTATACAAGTAACTGGTGCGACCACACTTAGAATACTGTGTGCAGTTCTGGTCTCCGGTGTATAAGAAAGACATAGCTGAACTGGAGCGTGTGCAGAGAAGAGCGACCAAGGTTATTAGATAACTGGGGGGTCTGCAATACCAAGACAGGTTATTACACTTAGGGTTATTTAGTTTGGAAAAACGAAGGCTTAGGGGTGATCTTATTACAATGTATAAATATATGAGGGGACAGTAAAAAGACCTTTCTAATGATCTTTTTACTCTTAGACCTGTGACGGGGACAAGGGGCATCCTCTACGTCTGGAGGAAAGAAGGTTTAGCCATAATCACAGACGCAGATTCTTTACTGTAAGAGCAGTGAGACTATGGAACTCTCTGCCGTCTAATGTTGTAATGAGTGATTCCTTACTAAAATTTAAGAAGGGACTGGATGTCTTTCTTGAAAATTATAATATTACAGGCTATATTCACTAGTTTCCTAGATATTGCGTTGATCCAGGGAGCTAGTCTGATTGCCATATGTGGAGTCGGGAAGGAATTTTTTTTCCCCAATGTGAAGCTTACTGTTTGCCACTTGGGTTTTTTTTTGCCTTCCTCTGGATCAACATGTTAGGGCAGGTTAGGATAGGACATGGGTTGAACTAGATGAACTGAAAGTCTTCCTTCAACCTTAATAACTATGTTACTATGTTACAAAGAAAAAATCGGCACCCAAGGGTGAAGAGGATGGTCTGATATGACCCTTCTCCAATGACTCCTTGATATAAGACCGCATAGCGTCATGTTCAGGTACAGACAAGTTAAAAAGGCGACCTTTAGGGAATTTACTACCAGGCACTGATTCAATAGCGCAGTCATAGCTCCTATGGGGGGCAAGGATGCAGATTTACTTTCACTAAACACATCAGAAAAATCAGTCAAAAAGTCAGGCACCTCTTGAGCCTGGGAGAGGCAGAAAATACAGGAGTGTTGGCATTAACACATTGGCAGCCCCAACTGGTTACAGACACAGATTTCCAATCCAAAACAGGATTATGAGACTGCAACCAAGGGAAACCTAGTACAATAATGTCATGCAGATTATACAACACCAAAAATTTGCAACTCTCCTGATGATCAGGTTCAACCCTCATTATCACCTGAGTAGAGAACTGGGGTTTATTCTCAGCCAAAGGGGTAGAATCAATCCCCAGTAGGGGAATAGACTTCCGTAGGGGTATCAAGGGAAACCCACAATGTTTAGCAAAATCAAAATCCATCAGGTTAATAGCTGCTCCCGAATCAACAAAAGCCTGAGCAGAAAATGTTGACAGGGAGCAAATCAGGGTAACAGTCAACAGAAATTTAGTCTGAACACTACCCAAGACAACTGAGCGTGCAAAAAACATCTTCCCCGCTTAGGGCAGACTGAAATAGCATGAGAGGCATCACCACGGTAGAAACATAACCCATTGTGTTTTCGAAACTCATGACGCTGTGCCCCAGAAGCCACTCTATCACACTGCATGGGTTCAGAAGCTGGTTCACAAGGCAACACCATTCCACGCATACCTCTATGCTCACGCAAAAGTCTGTCAATTTGAATCGCCAATGACATAGAATCATTGAGACCAGAGGGAGCAGGGAAACCCACCATAACATCTTTTACATTCTCTAACAGACCCTTCCGAAAAAGGGCTGCCAAAGCATCATCATTCCATTTGGTCAGAACTGCCCACTTTCGGAATTTCTGACAGTACAACTCAGCGTCCTCAAGCCCCTGATTTAATGCCAACAAGGTTTTTTCAGCTTGATCAGTGACATTAGGTTCATCGTGTACAATAACCCCAGAGCCAGAAAAAATGCATCAACATTACTCAAAACAGGGTCCCCAGGTGTCAGGGAAAAAGCCCAATCCTGAGGATCGCCGCGCAGGAAAGAGATGACAATTTGAACCTGCTGTGCTGCGTTCCCTGAGGACTTAGGTTTTAAGGCAAAAAACAACTTACAGTTATTTTTGAAATTCAGAAATTTAGCTCGATCCCCCAAAAATAAATCTGGCATGGGGATCCTAGGTTCCACAACCGGCAACCCTGCAAGATAGGTAGCAATACTCCGAACTTCAGTGGCAAGCTGATCCACACGGCCAGACAACTGTGCAAACTCCATTGAGAGGAAAAAAAATCCTCCTCAGCACCCAGAGAAAAAGAGGGAAAAAAAATGCAACAAACAGAAAAAAAAAATCTCTAACAACTCTGACAACTTTTTTCTTTCCACACTATTTTTCCCTTCTGTGAGTACCATATAATTTTCAGTTTGGCCGGTGATACTGTTATGTTTTGGTTGCTGAGGAGAGCAGGCAAAAAAGGCAATACACCAGAGAGGTTGGGATCTACTGAATTGCAGTACCCTGACTAACCACCACAACTAAAGGCAGCCGTGGAGCATTCCTACGTTGGTCCTAGACGCCTCGTCACAGCCTGAGAGGCTAACTACACCTAAAGATAGAAAGAGGAAAGCTATCTGCCCTGGAGCAGATCCCCAAAGAACATAGGAAGCCCCCAAACATGTAATGACGGTTAGACAACAGGAAATACAGACACAGACAGAAAATAGTATGAGCAAACGCTGGGGCCCAATCTGCCTGGACAGAAAAGGATAGGAAGGATACTTACTGCAATCCAAAAAATCCCTAAAAAAAGCCAACGCTACTAATTGCAAAAACAACTGAGATCACACGACCTCTACCACCTAAATTAGTTCTCTGGTGTAACAAAACTAAGCCGCAGCCACAGAAAAAACTGGAAAAGGCAAATGAACAAACAACAGTGGCTCCAGAGGAACCGAGAGGCGCCCAAGCCCCCCGAGGAGGGGAACCCGGCCAACCTCACAGAAATGCAGAGAAAATTGCAAATGGCAAGCACAAAAACAAAAAACAGAAAATATCTTATCTGAGAGCAGGAGAAGAGGCAAGACTCAGCAAGCTTCCAAGTGAACCAGGAAACAACGTTGAGACAGGAACAATTGATCACCGGCAACCCTGATGGGAGGGAACCTCCCTTATATCCAGCCAGTCTGTGATTCCTGATTGCCAATCCTCATTGAATGGTTCAGTACCGTTTGTAACCATTAGAGGGAGCTTCTGCTCAGAATTCATTTCTAAAACATTTATAACACTGTTGTGAATGGGCTTGAGATGAGTTCTGAGCAGAGGCTCCCTCTGGTGGTTACTAGCGGTACTGGTCTGCCCAGTGAAGATTGTGAGGATTGGGAATCAGGTGTTACTGACTGGTCTTATATAAGGGAGTTGCCTTCCCATCAGGGTTGGGAATCAATTGCTCTGGTCTCAATCCTTGATTCCTGTTTCCTTTGTAGCCTGCTGTGTCGAGTCTGCATCTCCTGCTAACAGATAAGACATTTTCTTCTTTTTGTTTTTGTGCTTAATTTTTGCATTTTGTCCTGCACTTCTGTGGGGGCCTTCTGGGTCCCCTCTGGGGGCTTTTGCCCTCTCAGTTTTGTTCAGCCACTGATGTTTGTACATTTTGCTTTTTCCAGTTTTTTCAGTGGCTGTTGTTTTGATTTTGTTACACCAGAGAGCTAATTTAGGTGGTAGAGGTCGTGTGATCTCAGGTGTTTTTGAAATTAGTAGAGTTGGTGCTTTTCAGGGTTTTTTGAGATTGCAGTAAGTACCCTTCCTATCCTTTCCTATTTAGATAGTTTGGGCCCCAACGTTTGCTCATTCTATTTTCTGTCTGTGTCAGTATTTCTTCTTGTCTAACCGCCATTACATGTTTGGGGGCTTTCTATGTCTTTGGGGATCTGCTCCGGGGCAGATAGCTTTCCTCTTTCTGTTAGGGTCTGCGGAACGCACCAAATATATAAAGTGGAGAGGTGCGTTCGCAGCCCGGGGTCCACCGTGCAAGCAAAGCCTGCTGCCAGTAAGATGACGAAAGTAGCGAACTCTGTTATCCCGCAGAGTCGCTAAAATAAACGCCGTAGCGCGTTGTGGCAGTAAGTGCAGACTCTGTTAATTCACAGAGCCGCTAACGGGATGCCACAGTGCTATATGGCGATATGTGCGAACTCACTTAGCTTCAGTGAGCCGCAAAGTAAAACGCTAGGGCGCTGTCTAGCGTCGAGAGCGAACCCTGTTACGTCACAGAGCCGCTGAGAACAAACACCGTGTCCTGTCAGGCTCTCAGGCACACGGTTAATTGCTAAGCGAGCATAATACGTGGTCATGCGCTAATGTCCTCGCGGGAGTCACCCGCAATCTATGGCGTCTGAACGCCAGACCCTGAATACGGCAAACAAACTCCTCACCGGTTATGCCGGTAATCTAGGGCATCTAGGACACCGACCCTGACCAGCTAGCACACTAAACTCCTCACCGATTAAGTCGGTATTCTAGTGGCTTATTTCAGCCGGGTCCCTAACCACACACACGCATGACCACACTGGCGCATAGCATACAATGGTTGATATTAGCGCATGGCGGCCCAGCCATGCTACCCTTTTATAGCAACAGCCACAGGACCTTCCAGGAACAAGGACCAATGAGAACCTGTTCAGAAGACTAGTAGTAACAGGGCCTTCCTGGCGGGCCAATAGGAGCCGCTGCAGTACTTGAGCATGTGACCCCTGATCTCCAATGAGAGATCTCACTCTGGGCACGCTCAGAAGAGAAAATGCAGGACTTTATCCCAAAGACGTCTGCTCCAGAACTGGCTACAATAGCAGATCCAGGAAAGGCAGCAGCAAGTCACTGCCCAGTAGTGGAGTGGGCAAGACGCCTGGAACGACGTCTCTGCTGAGCAGGCTCCACTGCGGCCGGAGATGAATGGGAGACCGCAGCGGCACTGGTTCGAGACTCCCCTTGTGCAGGAGCGGGAACTCGAACCCTAACATTACCCCCCCTCCTAGGGCCCCCCCTTCTCTGGGCCTCGCTGCATTCAAAGGCAGCGATGAGCTGCGGAGCATGAACATGCTCGCAGGCTCCCAAGACCTATCCTCAGGCCCATAGCCCCTCCAGTCCACCAAATAAAACTTTTTGCCCCGTACCACCTTACACCCCACGATGGCGTTCACCTCATGGTCATCCGCAGATGAACCCGATGTCCCGGCAGATGACTCAGAAAACCGGGACATGAGCACGGGTTTCAGGAGGGACACGTGAAAGGTGTCGGAGATACCCAGGCGTGGTGGAAGAGCTAAACGGTATACCACAGGGTTAACCTGCTCGAGGACCTTGAAAGGACCCAGGTAGCGGGGTGCCAACTTAGTGGACTCAACTCGCAGCCTGATGTTACGGGCGGAGAGCCACACCAAATCCCCAGGAGCAAATGTAGGAGCGGGGCGCCGATGGACATCGGCCGAAGACCTCATCCTCTCTTTGGAGGCCTGAATGGCATCCTGCGTGCGGTCCCAAATGTCCCGTGCCTCCACAGCCCAGTCTGCCACCCTGGAATCGGCGGAAGACACGGGCATAGGCACTGGTACCCGCGGATGCTGACCGTAGTTCAGGAGGAATGGGGTCTGTCCGGTGGAATCAGCCACAGCATTGTTTAATGCAAACTCAGCCCATGGTAGCAAGGATGCCCAGTCATCCTGCCTGGCTGAGACAAAATGTCGTAGATAGGTGACCAAGGTCTGGTTGGCCCTCTCTACCAACCCATTCGTCTCAGGATGGTACGCTGAAGAGAGATTTAACTCAATACTGAGTAGACGACAAAGCTCTCTCCAGAACCGAGACGCAAACTGGGGACCTCGGTCACTGACAATCTTGTCCGGCATGCCGTGTAAACGGAAGATGTGCCTAACAAACAACGCTGCCAGAGCCCGTGCAGAAGGTAACCGTGGTAGTGGCACCAGATGCACCATTTTAGAGAAATGGTCGGTGATTACCCAAATGATGGTGCAACCCCGAGACTTGGGCAAACCCACCACAAAGTCCATCCCAACCATCTCCCAGGGCCTGTCTGCCACCGGCAAAGGGTAAAGTAACCCAGCTGGCCGTTGTCGTGGAGACTTATTTTTGGCGCAGGAGACACACGCTCGAACATAATCCCCAACATCACGGACCATATGCGGCCACCAATATGTCCTCGCCAGCAATTCAGATGTCCTCTTTGCCCCAAAGTGTCCACCCACCCTGGACGAATGTGCCCAAGAGAGTACCTCCGGTCGCAAATTAGTAGGCACAAAAGTCTTGCCTGGGGGCACAGACTCTAGCGAAACCGGGGCCACTGTTCTCAGGCTCTCTGTGGGGACGATAAGCCGAGGCTCCTCCACCTCCTCCTCCGAGGACACCACAGAGCGAGAGAGAGCGTCGGCACGAATGTTCTTCTCTCCCGAGAGGAAATGCAGTGTGAAATGAAACCGGGAGAAGAACAAGGACCATCTGGCTTGGCGAGAATTAAGCCGCTGGGCTGTCTGAAGATATACCAGGTTTTTGTGATCCGTGAAGACTTGGAAGGGAAAGCGAGCTCCCTCCAACAGATGTCTCCACTCCGAGAAGGCCAACTTCATTGCTAGCAACTCCCTGTCCCCGATGGAATAATTCCTCTCTGCTGGTGTGAAGGTCTTGGAGAAAAAGAAGCATGGATGCTTCCGACCTTGAGCATCCTTTTGGAAGAGGACTGCTCCAGCACCAACGGACGAGGCATCCACCTCCAATATAAATGGCTTATCAACATCGGGGCGATGTAGGATGGGAGCTCTAGCGAAATGAGACTTAATAGACGTGAAGGCCTTGGAGACCTCTTCAGACCACAATTTGGGATTAGCTCCCTTTTTGGTAAGGGCAACCATGGGAGCTACCAAAGTTGAGAAGTGGGAATGAACTGACGGTAGTAATTAATGAACCCCATAAAGCGCTGCACCGCCTTTAGAGAGTGGGGTTCTTGCCAGTCCATCACCGCCTGTAGTTTGGCAGGATCCATAGCCAATCCCTGGGCGGAGATGATATAGCCCAGGAAAGGTAAGGACTCCTGCTCAAACACACATTTCTCCAACTTTGCGTAAAGGGAATTTGCCCGTAGGAGGTCGAAGACCCTGCCAACATCCCTCCGGTGGGAGTCAATATCTGGAGAGAAGATGAGTATATCATCCAGATAGACTACGACCGAGGTGGAGAGCATATCCCGGAAGATGTCATTGACAAAGTCTTGGAAAACGGCTGGAGCATTACAGAGCCCAAAGGGCATCACCAGATATTCGTAATGCCCATCCCTGGTATTAAAAGCCGTCTTCCATTCGTCCCCCTCACGGATGCGAATCAGGTTATAAGCACCGCGCAGATCTAGTTTAGTGAATACCCTTGCTCCCCGAAGCCTATCAAATAGCTCAGAGATCAGGGGCAACGGGTACTTGTTTTTAACGGTGATGGCGTTAAGACCCCTGTAATCAATACACGGACACAATTCTCCGTTTTTCTTCTGCACGAAGAAAAATCCCGCCCCTGCCGGTGACACCGACTTCCTAATAAACCCTCTTGCCAGGTTCTCCTGAATATATTGCGACATGGCCTCTGTCTCAGGAAGAGAGAGGGGATAGACCCTTCCCCGAGGAGGTTCTGCGCCAGGCAAGAGGTCGATAGGACAGTCATAGGGGCGATGAGGCGGAAGAGTCTCCGCAGCCTTCTTGGAGAACACGTCTGCATATGACCAGTAGTGCTTGGGAAGTGGAGTAAGATCTGCGTGTAACTCAGTAATGGTAACCTGAACGCAACTTTTGACACATCTGCCTGTACATGCATCACTCCAACCCAGTATCCTACCCGAAGTCCACTCTATATGTGGGGAGTGGAAACGGAGCCAAGGTATACCTAGTAGGATCTCGTCTATTCCCTCGGGAAGGACGAGTAGGGAAATAAATTCCTGATGGGAAGGAGATACAGACAATGCAAGTGGGACAGTCTGGTGTGTAATTTGTGAGGGCAATGACGACCAATTCACTACCCGAACAGTCACTGATTTGTCAAGCGCCACCAGAGGTATTGCATGACGGTGAGCAAAGCTAGAGGACATGAAATTCCCCTCTGCTCCTGAGTCCACACAAAGGTCGGCGGTGAGAATGGAAGTACCAACAGTGATTGTCCCTTTAAATGTTATCTTGGAGGAAAATGCCGCTGTCTCTAGTGAACCTCCTCCCAGGGCCACTAGACGCGATCGCTTCCCCGATCGCTGTGGACATCTGTTGGCATAGTGTCCTGTCTGCTGACAATGGTTACAAACCACGGATACTCGGACGGACCGAGACTTAGGTCCTGCATGAGGAACTTCTGTGGCCTTTTGAGGTTCGGACGCCAGATCGGGGAATTCGAAAGGTTTGGCAAAGGTAGGAGCCAACCGAAACCTCTGCCTACACTGGGCCCGCTCCAACCTCCGCTCGTGAAAACGGAGGTCAATGCGGGTAGATATGGAGATAAGCTTCTCCAGTGTGGCGGGAATCTCCCTGGTAGCCAAAGCGTCTTTAACATGGTCAGCCAGTCCCCGCCAGTAGATAGGAATAAGAACTTTATCAGACCAATCTAGCTCAGCAGCCAGAGTCCGAAACTGGACGGAAAACTGACTGACCAAAGACGAACCCTGTGTCAATGCCAGCAGTTGTAGCGCCGTATCGTGGGTGACCTGGGGTCCTAAAAAGACCTTTTTAAGAGCCTCCAAGAAACGAGGAGCACTCTGCACCACACGATCATCGCGCTCCCACAGCGGCGTTGCCCACTCCAACGCTCTGCCCGAGAGTAGAGAAAGTACAAAACCCACTTGTGCCCGATCCGTGGGAAAACGTGCAGCCAGAAGCTCGAGATGTATAGAGCACTGACTCACGAATCCCCGACATTGCTTGCTATCACCGGCAAACTTGTCAGGAAGCGGGAGGTGGGATAATGTAGGGGCAGAGGTGGCAGAGGACAAACTGGCTGCAGCCACGCTAGCAGCCTGAACAGCGACTGCGGTAACATCCACAGCTGAGGTTGTGCTCTCAAGAGCCTCCAACCTACCCTTCAGCTGCTGGATGTACTGCAATAGACGCTGTTCGTCCGCCATTTTACTAGCCAGACCCTGGCGCTAATATTATGTTAGGGTCTGCGGAACGCACCAAATATATAAAGTGGAGAGGTGCGTTCGCAGCCCGGGGTCCACCGTGAAAGCAAAGCCTGCTGCCAGTAAGATGACGAAAGTAGCGAACTCTGTTATCCCGCAGAGTCGCTAAAATAAACGCCGTAGCGCGTTGTGGCAGTAAGTGCAGACTCTGTTAATTCACAGAGCCGCTAACGGGATGCCACAGTGCTATATGGCGATATGTGCGAACTCACTTAGCTTCAGTGAGCCGCAAAGTAAAACGCTAGGGCGCTGTCTAGCGTCGAGAGCGAACCCTGTTACGTCACAGAGCCGCTGAGAACAAACACCGTGTCCTGTCAGGCTCTCAGGCACACGGTTAATTGCTAAGCGAGCATAATACGTGGTCATGCGCTAATGTCCTCGCGGGAGTCACCCGCAATCTATGGCGTCTGAACGCCAGACCCTGAATACGGCAAACAAACTCCTCACCGGTTATGCCGGTAATCTAGGGCATCTAGGACACCGACCCTGACCAGCTAGCACACTAAACTCCTCACTGATTAAGTCGGTATTCTAGTGGCTTATTTCAGCCGGGTCCCTAACCACACACACGCATGACCACACTGGCGCATAGCATACAATGGTTGATATTAGCGCATGGCGGCCCAGCCATGCTACCCTTTTATAGCAACAGCCACAGGACCTTCCAGGAACAAGGACCAATGAGAACCTGTTCAGAAGACTAGTAGTAACAGGGCCTTCCTGGCGGGCCAATAGGAGCCGCTGCAGTACCTGAGCATGTGACCCCTGATCTCCAATGAGAGATCTCACTCTGGGCACGCTCAGAAGAGAAAATGCAGGACTTTATCCCAAAGACGTCTGCTCCAGAACTGGCTACAATAGCAGATCCAGGAAAGGCAGCAGCAAGTCACTGCCCAGTAGTGGAGTGGGCAAGACGCCTGGAACGACGTCTCTGCTGAGCAGGCTCCACTGCGGCCGGAGATGAATGGGAGACCGCAGCGGCACTGGTTCGAGACTCCCCTTGTGCAGGAGCAGGAACTCGAACCCTAACATCTTTCTATCTTTAGGTGTAGCTAGTTTCTCAGGCTGTGACGAGGCGTCTAGGACCAACGTAGGAACGCTCCACGGCTGCCTCTAGCTGTGGTGGTTAGTCAGGGTACTGCAATCTCATAGATTCCAACTGCTCTGGTGTATTGCCTTTTTTACCTGCACTCTTCAGCTACCGAAACATAACAGTATCACCGGCCTAAAAATTGAACGGTACTCACAGAAGGGAAAAATATTGTGAAAGAAAAAACGGTTGTCAGAGTTGTCAGAGATATTTTTCTGTTTATTGCTTTCTTTTTTTTTTCCCTCTGTATCTCTGGGTGCTGGGGAGGATTTTTTCTCTAATGGAGTTTGCACAGTTGTCTGGCCGTGTGGATCAGCTTGCCACTGAGGTTCGGAGTATTGCTGCATATCTTGCTAGGTTGCCTGTGGTGGAACCTAGGATTCCCATGCCAGATTTGTTTTTAGGGGATCGAGCTAAGTTTCAGAATTTCAAAAATAACTGTAAATTATTTTTTGCTTTAAAATCTAAGTCCTCAGGGAATGCAGCGCAGCAGGTTCAAATTGTCATCTCTCTCCTGCGCGGCGATCCTCAGGATTGGGCTTTTTCCCTGACACCTGGGGATCCTGTCTTGAGTGATGTTGATACATTTTTTCAGGCTTTGGGGTTATTGTACGATGAGCCTAATGTCACTGATCAAGCTGAAAAAGCCTTGTTGGCATTAAATCAGGGGCTTGATGACGCTGAGTTATACTGTCAGAGATTCCGTAAGTGGGCAGTCCTGACCAAATGGAATGACGACGCTTTGGCAGCCCTTTTTCGGAAGGGTCTGTCAGATAATGTAAAGGATGTTATGGTGGGATTCCCTGTCCCCTCTGGTCTCAATGATTCTATGTCATTAGCAATTCAAATTGACAGACGTTTGCGTGAGCGGAGAAGTATGCGTGGGATAGTGTTGCCTCGTGAACCTGCTTCTGAATCCATGCAGTGTGATAGAGTGGTTTCTGGGACACAACGTCATGAGTTTCGGAAGCACAATGGGTTATGTTTCTACTGTAGTGATGCCTCTCATGCTATTTCGGTCTGCCCTAAGCGGGGAAGACGTTTTGCACGCTCAGTTGTCTTGGGCAGTGTTCAGACTAAGTTTTTATTAACTGTTACTAAGATATGCTCTCTGTCCACATTTTCTGCTCAGGCTTTCGTTGATTCGGGAGCAGCTATTAACCTGATGGATTATGATTTTGCTAAACGTTGTGGGTTTCCCTTGATACCCCTACGGAAGTCTATTCCCCTTCTGGGGATCGATTCTACCCTTTGGCTGAGAATAAAGCAAAGTTCTCTACTCAGGTGATAATGAGGGTTGAACCTGATCATCAGGAGAGCTGCAAATTTTTGGTTCTGTGTAATCTGCATGACATTATCGTACTGGGTTTTCCTTGGTTACAATCTCATAATCCTGTTTTGGATTGGAAATCTGTGTCTGTAACCAGTTGGGGCTGCCAATGTGTTAATACCAATACTCCTGTTTTTTCTGCCTCCCCCCAGGCTCAGGATGTTCCTGACTTTTTGATTGATTTTTCTGATGTGTTTAGCGAAAGTAAATCTGCATCCTTGCCTCCCCATAGGAGCTATGACTGCGCTATTGAATTAGTGCCTGGTAGTAAATTCCCTAAAGGTCGACTTTTTAACTTGTCTGTACCTGAACATGACGCTATGCGGTCTTATATCAAGGAGTCATTGGAGAAGGGTCATATCAGACCATCCTCTTCGCCCTTGGGTGCCGGTTTTTTCTTTGTGGCCAAAAAGGATGGTTCTTTTGAACAATATTACTGTGAAATATCAATATCCGTTACCCTTGATTTCTGACCTGTTTTCCAGGGTGAAAAATGCTACTTGGTTTACCAAGCTTGACCTCAGGGGGGCGTATAACCTTATTCGCATTAAGCACGGGGATGAATGGAAGACGGCATTCAATACCCCTGAAGGGCATTTTGAGTACCTTGTGATGCCCTTTGGGCTCACTAATGCTCCTTCTGTCTTCCAGTCCTTCATGAATGACATTTTCAGGGATTTTGTGGATAAATTTCTGATTGTTTATTTGGATGATATCTTGATTTTTTCCAATGACTGGGACTCTCATGTGAAACATGTTCGAACTGTATTCCAGATTTTGAGAGAGAATGCTCTGTATGTGAAGGGATCAAAGTGTCTTTTTGGCATACAGAGGATCTCATTTCTGGGATTCATTTTGTCCCCATCTGTTATTGAAATGGACCCGGTCAAGGTTCAGGCCATCTGTGATTGGGTCCAACCTACTTCATTAAAGGCTCTTCAAAGATTCTTGGGTTTTGCCAATTTTTATCGTAAATTTATTGGTAATTTCTCGGTTATTGTTAAACCATTAACTGATTTGACCAAAAAAGGTTCTGATGTGGTAAATTGGCCTCCTGAGGCAGTCTCTGCATTTCAGGAACTTAAGCAGAGATTCACTTCTGCTCCTGTTCTACGGCAGCCTGATGTTTCTCTGCCATTTCAGGTGGAGGTTGATGCCTCTGAAATTGGGGCAGGTGCCGTTTTGTCCCAAAGAGATCCTGAGACCTCTAAAAGTAACCCTTGTGCCTTTTTCTCTCGAAAATTTTCTCCTACTGAACGTAATTATGACGTGGGTAATCGGGAGTTATTGGCCATGAAGTGGACTTTTGAAGAGTGGAGACATTGGCTGGAGGGAGCCAAACATCAGGTGGTGGTCCTTACGGACCATAAGAATCTGGTTTATCTGGAATCTGCCAAGCGACTTAATCCTAGACAGGCCAAGTGGGCCTTGTTTTTCACACATTTTAATTTTGTGGTTTCCTTTCTTCCTGGCACTAAGAATGTTAAGGCGGATGCCCTCTCGAGGAGTTTCCTTGCGGACTCTCCTGAGTTATCTGATCCTTCTGTTATTTTGAAAGAGGGTGTAGTTCTTTCCGCCATCTCACCCAATTTGAGATTTGCTCTGGAGGGGTGTCAGGAGGATAGGCCCGAGCGCTGCCCTGTTGGAAAATTGTTTGTCCCGGACCAGTGGAAAAGGAGTGTGATGTCTGAGATTCATTGTTCCGCGTTGGCTGGTCATCCCGGAATTTTTGGTACCAGAGACTTGGTTAGTCGGTCCTTTTGGTGGCCTACCTTGTCTCGTGATGTCAGGGAATTTGTGCAGTCCTGCAGGACTTGCTCTCGCTCCAAGCCTTGCTCTCGCTCTAGTGGTTTATTGATGCCATTGCCTGTGCCCAAGAGACCATGGACCCATATCTCTATGGATTTCATTTCCGACCTCCCTGTTTCTCAGAGAATGACCGCCATCTGGGTGATTTGTGATAGGTTTTCCAAGATGATACATCTTGTGCCATTACTGTCGTCGCTGTTATCTTGTTAACCCTTTCCTCCTCGGAATGTGGTACCAGAGAGAATAAGACACAGACCAAAGTGTGCGTCAATAGACTCTGTAGTTTATTGCTAACAAAGGGGCTTATATACACCCCTGAAGCAGGAAGCGGAATTACCATATATGGCAGTTAATACAACTTATCATTAAAGCACGTAACATACTGTTTTTTTAACCAAACTTTCCATCTTTGCCTTTAGCCCCTGATTTTGGCTCCTAGCACAGAGTATCTCTTTAGCTCAGGGGAGTATTATCAAAGAAGGAACATTCTTTTCTTATCTTCCCTTCTGCTATGCCTCAGCTTCCCAAGGCCTTGAGAAGAAATGCTGAATTAACTCTAACATCCAATCAACATAGCACAGGGCAGCCCCGAACTCGTGGACTCAAGCGATCCACCAGACTACGATGTTAGAGTTAATTCAGCATTTCTTCACAAGGACTTGGGAAGCTGAGGCATAGCAGAAGGGAAGATAAGAAAAGAATGTTCCTTCTTTGATAATACTTCCCCTGAGCTAAAGAGATACTCTGTGCTAGGAGCCAAAATCAGGGGCTAAAGGCAAAGATGGAAAGTTTGGTTAAAAAAACAGTATGTTACGTGCTTTAATAATAAGTTGTATTAACTGCCATATATGGTAATTCCGCTTCCTGCTTCAGGGGTGTATATAAGCCCCTTTGTTAGCAATAAACTACAGAGTCTATTGACGCACACTTTGGTCTGTGTGTTATTCTCTCTGGTACCACATTCCGAGGAGGAAAGGGTTAACAAGATAACAGCGACGACAACTGGCGCCCGACCAGGGGACTGAGTTATTCTATTTCTGAGAAAGCCCGACCGGTCCGGAGACGTGGGATGAGCGGAGCCTTCTGTTGGTGATATACATACAGCGCTGGGGTAAGAATACTTATTATATTCTACCTAAAATCTATATCACTGTATAGTGGACTCCCTCCTCCCTGAGCGGTCGGCTTTCCAGGTAAATCACAGGTATTCCTGGCTCAGGTCCCTTTGAACCAGTAGACCTTCAGATTAATTGTCAGTCCTGCCTTTCCTCCTTTGAATAATGACAGTATGGATCCAATGATTGTGTTGTGGTTTTGTCTTGGTGTCTGTGTGATTGGATTGTTTATTTGGTTGGCGTACAAATATTGGAGAGCGAGCAGTGAAATGGTTCAGAAACCTTTGTGGCCCATTGTCTTGGTGACAGAGTCTTGGTGACGCAATTGTCTTGATGACAAACTTGTCTTGGTGACAAGAGAATCTCTTCTAGGTGAGGAGATATAAAAATGGGGAACCAAAATGCCAAGGAAGGCATTTCTGCTAAAGATTTAGTTGTGCGCAGAGATTGTGAAAAGCAGGCATAAATGAAAACGGAGAATTGAACAGTGATAAATGGAAAAAGGTTCTTTAACTCACATCATGGATGGTTGAGAGACAAAGGACTGTTGAAAACAGTGAACCTGTGGATGAGTGCGTGTGATTACTTAGAAGAAAAGACTGAAGAATTAGGAGACGGACGTTACAGACTGACAAAAACAGGGATGACTGATTTACCCTCCTGTCTGCCTCCCCCGGACAGCAGAAATGTACAGACCATGGAGCCCTAAAGAGCAGTTGGCTCTAATAAAACAACTAGACAGGATTTGCAAGCGCTTATAAAAAGGGAAATTGGCAGATGAAGCCAGATACGATAGACTGATAGATGAGACATACAAGTGTTATGTCGGTAGGAACGGACCTGATGATGCAGAGGTCAATGACGCAGCAGCAGGAGTTATGTTTACAGAAGCGTTGAAAAAAGCATGTAAAGATAGACAAGCAGAAAAGGAAGTTACACTAGAAGACAGAGTACAGGGAAAAGAGGAAGAGCCAAAAGATTATTTCTGGGCTCTAAGAAAAACTTGGGTGGAAATGGGTTTTGTCCCAGAAAACAAGACTAGTGAGAGAGTTTTAGCAAGTGCTTATATGAATGGGTTAAAAAAGGAAGTGACAGAAAGCTGAAAGTAAGTAGACCGGATTGGAGATCAGTAAAAGCAGAGGATCTAGCCAGAAAAGCACAGGGGGCACAACATGATTTAGCGCAGGCAAAAAGAGGTAGCTTGCACATGAACCCCCTTGTCTCCTTACCCCCCACTCCTAATTGCACAGTGCAGGTGAACACCAGGGGGACATGAGGTTGAGTTCCAAGTGGACACGGGGGCAGACAATTCAGTAATTACAGAAGAGGACTGGCCATTTGGGAAAAGTGATTTCTCCCACCATGTTATAGCGACTCCTTACAACTCTCCATCTGTCCTGCTCCCCGTCACTAAAAAGATTCCCCTGCAGATTCAAGGAACCACTGTACACACACACAGTTAATGGTATCACCACGGAGTCAATGTAATCTTTTAGGAAGTGATGTGTTGTCACAATTGCAAGCACATATTGAGTATCATCTTGATGGAACTGTCACTATGACACCAGGACTGAAGCCGAGCACTCTTTGTAAAATCATGTCACTAGACGTTGCTAGTAAAGAGGACACAAATGAATTTCCTTCAATGTTAGAAGGTGTGATACCGCATGATTTCTGGGCTTCAGATAAAACAGATGTGGGCAGATTAAGGGTGCAGCCAGTCATGGTCAAATTAAAGCCAGGTGCAATCCTGCCCCAACAGAGACAGTATCCTCTTAGTTCAGCTCAAGAGTCGGCTATAGCTCAGCAGGTTACAGAAACTGGTAGCAAGTGATGTTTTAGTTAAAACCTAGCCCCCACCTTCGGCATCTCTGCAGCTAGGTGGCCTTGACAGTAGAAACTCC
Source organism: Oophaga sylvatica (assembly GCA_033576555.1). Lineage (NCBI taxonomy): Eukaryota > Metazoa > Chordata > Amphibia > Anura > Dendrobatidae > Oophaga > Oophaga sylvatica. Next base: position 393,984,274 of record JARQOD010000002.1, read on the forward strand.
AACTTCAGCTTCCCCCTTCAACTACGAGATTTAACTCTCTATGTATTGGCTGGTACAATATATATATATATATATATATATATATATACACTTTTGTTCCAGATATCTCAGGATGCTGCTTGGTTCACAGTTATTGATTTTGCCAATGTTATTTTTATAATATGTTGATGACTTACTGATTTGTGCCCCCTCCAGGAAACAGTGTCACAGTGCAACAATATTACTCATGTTGTTTTTTCTGTACCAAGCTGGATGTAAAGCGTCAAAGGATAAACTGCAATTTTGTAAATCTTCAGTTATCTTTTTGGGACATTGCATTACACTGGGGGCGCGACATCTGACCAGCGCTCGCAAAGAAGCTGTACAGAATTTTCCTATTCCTGTTAATGTTGCCGCTCTTAGGACATTTCTTGGACTGGTTTTCATACTGCAGGATGCAGCCTCTCTATGACTGTATCACCATTGTGCCTTTTAAACTAACTCCTGAAGGTATAGACTGTTTTTATTCTCTCAAAAACAGGATTGTGGCAACCCCCAACTATGAACTACCATTCACCCTGTATCTCCACGAACAGCAGGGACACGCGGCAGGAGTATTGACTCAGTTATATGGTGACAATCAAAGGCCTGTAGCCTATTTCAGTGGAAGACTAGATGCAGTGGCTAGAGGTGCCCGTCCTGTGTACGGGCATTACATGCTGTAGGACTATTGCTCCACAAATCGTTAGACATTGTTTTCTCATCATCCATTGACAGTACTTACACCTCATGATGTATATACTATACTGAACCACGTGCAACCGGCACACCTTTCAGCTGCACGTCACCTTCGATTGCAATGTGCACTTTAATGCCTCCAAATGTTTCTTTGCAGAGATGTACCACACTTAATCCTGCCACGTTGTTACCTCTCTCGGATCTAAAGGAGGGGTCAGGTACGGTATTGTACAAAGAAGATCCAAGAGAGGAGATTCCTCATGATTGTGTTCAGCTTACGGCACAGGAAACAGCAGGCCTACCTACAGTGTTTGAAACTGAAAGACTTAATGCTGATTTTGAATTTTTTGTAGATGGATCTCGCCACCAAGATGACTCAGGTACCTTCCACACCGGGTATGCCATCGTCTCCCTGAATGCAGTAATCAAAGCAGAACCAATGCTCCCACATCAGTCGGCCCAGGAGGCTGAACTTAAGGCTCTGACCGAGGCCTGTAAGATAGCTGAAGGTAGAATTGTTAACATCTACACAGATTCTAGATACGCATTCGGTATAGCTCATGATTTTGGTCCAATTTGGAAATCTAGAGGATTCCTGACGGCAGCAGGACATCCCATTAAAAATGCTGACGCAGTCCAGCAGTTAATTGATGCATTACAATTACCAAAAGAAGTAGCTATCATAAAAGTTAAAGCACATACCAGATGCACTGATCAGGTGAGTAAAAGGAAACGCAATGGCCGATGCAGCAGCAAAAACAGCAGCCAGTAGACCACTCCAAGGGGTAACGATGCACCAGGTAAGCGCTCCCAAAAATCCCTTTGTGTCGGAGGATGCCTTATCCCAGATGCAGGCCCAGGTGCGCCAGGAGGAAGTAGAAAAGTGGCAAAAAGAAGGTGCATGTCTGAATGAAGCAAATGGGGTATGGGGAAGAGGGATGCGTCGATGCCTTCCAAGGGCGTTGTACCCTGCGGTCGCCCAGATGTTACATGGGCCAACCCACCAGTCCAAAACTGCTGTAATGAGCGTGATGCAGAAGCATTGGGTGGCACCAGGTTTTTCCACCTGTATAGAAGGTTTGATCCAGGGATGCATGGTATGTGCTACACATAATCAGGGAAGGGTAGTCAAGACACCACCCAAACACACCCCTCGGCCCCTCTATCCTTTCCAGAGACTGCAGATTGATTATATTCAGCTGCCAAAAATCAGGGTCATGGGAGTACGTGTTGGTGTGTTTTTGATTTATTCTCAGGTTGGCCGGAGGCTTTCCCGATTGCCAAGGCTACGGCTTCGGCAACCGCAAAGAAGCTGCTTGCGGAGGTGGTGTGCAGGTATGGAGTACCAGAGGTGATCGAAAGTGACAGAGGTATACATTTCACAGGTGAAATAATGAATGAAGTCTTGACAGCTCTGGGAATTCAACAAGCTTTTCATACCCCATATCATCCACAAAGCAGTGGAAAAGTAGAAAGACTAAATGGGACATTGAAGTTAAAAATCCAAAAGGCCATGGCTGAAACAGAGAAATCTTGGCCTGAATGTTTACCATTAGCCCTATACTCAGTAAGGTACACTCCAAATAGAAAAACTGGACTTTCTCCGTATGAAGTACTATTTGGCAAAGTGCCTAGCTTAGGATGTTTCTTTCCCCAAGCACTGGAGATGAGTAACCATGTATTAAGCTCATATGTAAGGGATCTGCATAAAAGACTTAAAAAAGTACATGATAATGTCTTCAGTTCTCTTCCAGATCCGAACCAGGATCCTGGGAGTCACAGCCTGCAGCCTGGAGACTGGGTAGTCATTAAAAGACACGTGAGAAAGAGTCTGGATCCGAGATTTGATGGACCTTTTCAAGTTCTACTGACGACAAGTACCGCAGTCAAGCTACAAGGCAAGGAAACTTGGATCCACGCATCGCATTGTAAGAAGATCCTTGGAGAGCCTCCAGAAGAGGAATGATGCTACTAATGATATTTGCTTGCATCCTTGCAGTAACGGATTCTTGGAACAGACTTAGCCTTGTAAATGGTGATGATAACAGGTTCATTAGACACCACTTAGCTTTAGTGGATGGACTGAAAGAACAAAACCAAACTGTTGCAAACTGTTGGATTTGTATATTACATAAACGATCTGCAGACAATAGACCTCGCACAAACGGAAGACCACACATAGTGGAGATGGGGATAGCAAATAAATTTTTCAGTGCATTATTCATCTACCCTATGATAACTCAGACGTGGGATAAGTTGGTAGAATCCACAGACTACCTAGATGATCAAATATGGGATATTTTAGATATCATCAATGGGTCCCTTGCAGTACAGAACCAGCTAATTATTGTTACTAACCAACATACCCTCGTGTTAGATTACCTGACTGCAGCTCAAGGAGGGATGTGCCAGATTATTGGACCTGCATGTTGCCATTATATTGATAATTCTAGTGTTTTAACCCTTAAACATAAGCTAGAGGATGTCATAAAGTTAAGGAAACTATATGATGAGGCAAATCTGAAGAATCAAGATTCATGGTGGGCAAATACTTTCTCCTTTCTTAACCCCGCAAATTGGTTCAAAGGCATAGGGGGATGGCTGACTGGGATAATACAAGCTGGCCTACAGGTTTTATTGATATGTCTTGCTATCTATTTAGTTTTTAAAATTTGTTTGATGTGTATTAGACGATGTACTAGGACAAAGAGGAGGTATGAAGATGTGTATTGATCAAATGAAGGAACAAAAGGAGGGGATGTTAGAGTTAATTCAGCATTTCTTCTCAAGGCCTTGGGAAGCTGAGGCATAGCAGAAGGGAAGATAAGAAAAGAATGTTCCTTCTTTGATAATACTTCCCCTGAGCTAAAGAGATACTCTGTGCTAGGAGCCAAAATCAGGGGCTAAAGGCAAAGATTGAAAGTTTGGTTAAAAAAACAGTATGTTACGTGCTTTAATGATAAGTTGTATTAACTGCCATATATGGTAATTCCGCTTCCTGCTTCAGGGGTGTATATAAGCCCCTTTGTTAGCAATAAACTACAGAGTCTATTGACGCACACTTTGGTCTGTGTCTTATTCTCTCTGGTACCACATTCCGAGGAGGAAAGGGTTAACAAGATAACAGCGACTACATTACCTAAGTTGCCTTCCTCCTCTGAATTGGTGCCGTTGTTCCTTCAGCACGTGGTTCGTTTACACGGCATTCCTGAGAACATTGTGTCTGACAGAGGAGTCCAGTTTGTTTCCAGATTTTGGAGGACCTTTTGTTCTAAACTGGGTGTTCAATTGTCTTTCTCCTCGGCGTTTCACCCTCAGACCAATGGTCAAACTGAGAGAACAAACCAGACATTGGAGACTTATCTAAGATGCTTTGTGTCTGCTGATCAGGATGACTGGGTCTCTTTTTTGCCTTTGGCTGAGTTTCCTCTTAATAATAGGGCTAGCTCTGCCACTTTGATGTCTCCGTTTTTCTGTAATTCTGGGTTTCACCCTCGATTTTCTTCAGGACAGACGGAGGCTTCTGTCTGTCCAGGTGCTGACTCTGTTGTGGAGCGTATGCAACAGATTTGGGACCAGGTAGTGGAGAGGTTGTCCCTCTCTCAGGAGAGGGCCCAGCGGTTTGCTAACCGGCATAGGACTGATGGTCCTCGGTTTAGAGTAGGGGACTTGGTCTGGTTGTCCTCAAAAAATATTCCTATGAGAGTAGCATCTCCTAAATTTAAGCCTAGGTTCATTGGACCTTATAAGATCATGGAGATTCTTAATCCTGTTTCTTTTCGTTTGCTTCTTCCAGGGACATTTAAGATCCATAACGTGTTCCACAAGTCCTTGTTGAAGAGGTTTGTTGAGCCAGTGGTTCCTACTGCTGTGCCTCCTGACCCTGTTTGGTTGAGGGCAATCTGGAGTATGTGGTTGAGAAAATATTAGATTCTCGTTTTTCTAGACGGAAACTCCAGTATTTGGTTAAGTGGAGAGGTTATGGTCAGGAAGACAATTCTTGGGTGTTTGCTTCGGACATCCATGCTAGGAGACTCATCCGTGCGTATCATAGAACTCATCCTGACCGACCTGGTTGCTCAAATGAGGGTTCGGTGACCCCTCCTCAAGGGGGGGTACTGTTGTGAATGGGCTTGAGATGAGTTCTGAGCAGAGGCTCCCTCTGGTGGTTACTAGCGGTACTGGTCTGCCCAGTGAAGATTGTGAGGATTGGGAATCAGGTGTTACTGACTGGTCTTATATAAGGGAGTTGCCTTCCCATCAGGGTTGCCGGTGATCAATTGCTCTGGTCTCAATCCTTGATTCCTGTTTCCTTTGTAGCCTGCTGTGTCGAGTCTGCATCTCCTGCTAACAGATAAGACATTTTCTTCTTTTTGTTTTTGTGCTTGATTTTTGCATTTTGTCCTGCACTTCTGTGGGGGCCTTCTGGGTCCCCTCCGGGGGCTTTTGCCCTCTCAGTTTTGTTCAGCCACTGATGTTTGTACATTTTGCTTTTTCCAGTTTTTTCAGTGGCTGTTGTTTTGATTTTGTTACACCAGAGAGCTAATTTAGGTGGTAGAGGTCGTGTGATCTCAGGTGTTTTTGAAATTAGTAGAGTTGGTGCTTTTCAGGGTTTTTTGAGATTGCAGTAAGTACCCTTCCTATCCTTTCCTATTTAGATAGTTTGGGCCCCAACGTTTGCTCATTCTATTTTCTGTCTGTGTCAGTATTTCTTCTTGTCTAACCGCCATTACATGTTTGGGGGCTTTCTATGTCTTTGGGGATCTGTTCCGGGGCAGATAGCTTTCCTCTTTCTATCTTTAGGTGTAGCTAGTTTCTCAGGCTGTGACGAGGCGTCTAGGACCAACGTAGGAACGCTCCACGGCTGCCTCTAGTTGTGGTGGTTAGTCAGGGTACTGCAATCTCATAGATTCAAACTGCTCTGGTGTATTGCCTTTTTTACCTGCACTCCTCAGCTACCGAAACATAACATAACACCTAACCCTAATCCCAACTCTAACCATAACCCTAACCACAAGCCTAACCCTAATCCCAACCCTAACCCCAAAACACCCCTAACACTTATTCTAACTCTAACCCTAACCACAAACCTAACCCTAATCCCAACCCTAATTCCAACCCTAACCCTAATTCCAGCCCTAACCCAAATTCTAACCGTAACCCTAATTCTAACCCTAATGCTAACCCTAAGACTAACCCTAACCTTAGTTCTAACTCTAACCCTAAAGGGTATGCCACACTAAACAGCGTCGCTAACGAGATCGCTAAAAAACGTCACTATTTAGCGATCTCGTTAGTGACGCTGTTGTGTGTGGCATGTAGCAACGACGTGGCCCCTGCTGTGATCTCGCTGATCGTTCACTAGAGTTCTGGACCGTATTTTTATCGTTGGCGTCCCACTGGTGAGCCTATATCGCTGTGTCTGGCATGTTTTGTGAACGATTTGCGCTGTTTTTTACATCGCAAAGTCGTTAAGGAGATCGCTAACCGCTTATGCGTCGTTAACGAGATCGCTAAATGTGGCAGCTACTAGCGACATTAAAACGATCACAAAAACGATCGCATTAGTATGCGTCGTTATTGTGATCGTTAGCGGGAGCGTTTAGTGTGGCAGTACCTTAAGGCTAGGTTCATATTGCGTTTACCAGCCCGTTCAACACATAGCGTTGACGGGCTGGTAACGGTATAGCATAACGCGATCGAGTTTTGCTATACCCGCTAGCGCAGATGAATCAGCAGATGATTCATCTGCGCTTGCGGTGACGGAACCCAGATGCTGCAGCCTGCGTCCGAGGCTCCGTCACTGAATGACCGCACTTCGCTAACACATGCCGCTTTATGGCATGCGTCGCGATGCGCCCCAACATGGGGGTGAAGGGCAGCATTAACGGACTGCGTTACACCGCGGTGTAACGCAGTCCGTCTAACAGACTGCCATAATGCAATATGAACCCAGCCTAACCCTAACCCTAAGGCCCCGTGCACACATTGCGGATTCACTTGGCGATTTTTCCGTGCGGATTTTGCTAAATCCGCAGGTAAAATTACCTGCGTTTTACCTGTGGATTTAGCGCGGATTAAGGGCCTGTGCACACGTTGCGGATTTACTGCGGTTTTGCTGCGGTTTTTGTGCGGATTTGCCCTGCAGTTTTACACCTATAATGGAATACGTGTAAAAACGCTGCGGAATCCGTACAAAGAATTGACATGCTGCGGATTTAAAACCGCACCAAATCTGTGTTATGGAAATTTAATTAGGATAAATCTATCCTGAAGTGTTTGTTGGTGCTGTTCCCAATTTTCTATTAAATGTCTTTTTGAGCGCTCAGAACGAAATGAGGACTGTCCACAACGGAAGTGTCAGTATAACAGTTCGTCAAGACTACATATTTATTATTCATTCAAGGTTTTATACGTTTACAAAAAGGGGCTGGTTAGTCAATTAACATACAATTAAAAGCTGCTAGATTATTGGCTGTTCTAGTGTAAGTATGATAATTATGATAATTATGATAAAAGGGCTGAAGTTGCAGATTTATTGTTTTTTGTTCTTTTGCCCTAGCTTTCTTGCATGACTAGTAAAGTAAACAATAGATATCTACTAAAGGTACTGCCACACTAAACAATCCCGCTAGCGATCACGATAACGACGCATACTAATGCGATCGCTAGCGGGATTGTTTCTATATCGCTAAGTGCGGCCACATTTAGCGATATAGTTAACGACGCTATCGCCGTTAGCGATCTTCTTAACGACTTTAGCGGTACAAAAGTACCGCTAAATCGCTAAGAAAAGGTGCCACACTAGCGATATATACTTACCCAGCGGGAGCGCTGACGAGAAAATAGGGTCCGGAACGATTCCAGCGACGAGCGAGATCACAGCAGGAAGCTCGTCGCTGGCAGCTGCCGCACTGAACAACATCGCTAACGGGATCGCTAAATAGTGACGTTTTTTAGCGATCCCGTTAGCGATATTGTTCAGTGTGGCATACCCTTAAGACTCTCTGTACTTGTTCCTTATGAAGGCCAGGGTCGTCTTTAACGACTGATTATAGCTGGCATCAGCTTTTTGCATAGATATGTGTGGGCACAGAATTTTTAGCAAGTGAGATCTATCTAACTGTGAATGCATATATATGAATATACTTTGAATATATGGAATACATATATATTTACATGACAGTCCCCCTTAGATACCACTTGCCCTAAAAACCTGCTCCTGTTCCAAAGCGCTGCAACTCTTTTATGCTGCCGGCTTGTTGAGATATGCCTAGCGCATGTCTCCCCCACCGAATACAGACTTTTCGCAAATGGGCGGTCAGGAGGACTGTCCCTAGCAGGGGTTCATGTGTTTGCAATCATAGTCTCTTTATTTAACTGCATGTTCAGAAAAAACGTGTGTATTCTTCATCAGGTAGGTCATCTGTCTGGTCAGTCAGAGCATCCACGACATCCTTCATGGCTTAGGTGTCTCTCCTGGGAGCTTCCTTGCAATGCGATACATGGATCCAAGAAGGCTTTCCCTCTAGTTACACAGAGGTTGGTGTCATCTGGGGCTCTTGGACAGGACCATCAAATCTGGCAGTGAAGAGAAAAACTCGAGAATGGACATTAGTTTTTGAACAATTCAATTGCATAAGCAAACAAGATATCATTTTGCATATTCTGCTGCTGAGGGAAGAATGCACCTAACTTGGGACTAGACCCAAACAAAATTTCGTATGGTGACAGCTTTTCTGGGTCTCTGGGAGTGTGCCTTACGCTAAACAGTGCAATTGAGAGTGTGTCATGCCATGGTTTGCGTGTCTCTTGGGCAATTTTCAGCATCCTATTCTTAAGTGTTCCGTTCAGTCTTTCTACCTTCCGCTGCTCTGGGGGTGGTAAGGAGTGTGTAGGCCTAGGTCTGACCCTACTGCTAATTGGGTCTCGTGTGTCAGATTTGCTGTGAATGCGGGTCCCTGATCACTTTCTATCATTTCTGGAACCCCATATCTGAACACTATTTTCCAAAAGTAGCTGCTTTGCAGTAGTCTTTGCTGACTTGGAATGCTTCTGTTCATCTTGAAAAATACTTCTTTGACCACAATGGCGTATTTGAATCCTTCACTTGGCGATATCTGGATGTGGTCTATCTGGATCCTTTGAAGCTGGTAGAGTGGTCTTTCTAGATGAGGTGAGGGGGACTTTCTTCCATACGTCCAGGCTTGCATTTGCCGCAGGTCAGACAGCTGCTGGTGAATTTGGCTGTTAGGGTGGAGATCCCTGAAGCGAACCAGTAAGCACCAATCAGATCATTCATCTGTGTCTTTGATATGTGGGTGTGGGTCCATGTGCCCATTGGACCACCATAGGGTGCATACTTTGTGGTAGGCAGAGTTTGAAGTCCATTATTGATAGCCTTCCTTCTTCACGTGTTGCTTTTTTCGCATTCAGCTCTTCTTCTCCTTTTGGAGCTTGGTCTTGCAACTTCTTGAGCAGATCCCAGGACGTCTTTTTGTCAGGTTTCTTGTCTTCAGTCGTCATGTAGTAGCCGTCCAGCTCTATGACCTCTCCCACTTCTCCATGTTGTCTTCCTTTGGCCGCTTCTTTGGCTGCCATGTCTGCCATGTTTATTGCCTCACGCCTCTTCTGTTCTCAGTTTTCCATGCACTTTGATTTTTCAAATTGCCACCATTTTGGAAGTTGGAGTACACCCAGCAGGTCCCTGAAGGCTCCATGATGCTTCACGGTTGTCCCGTTTGCTGTGATGAAGTCCCTTGTAGCCCAGATGGGCCCAAAGTCGTGTGCTATGCCATGCGAGTACCTGTAGTCGGTGTAGATGTTTGCAGTCTTGCCTTCTGCCATCTGGCAGGCCTTCGTCAGCACTATTAGTTCTGCTTCCTGGGCTGACAGGCTAGGTGACAGACTTCTGGACCACAGGATTTCTTGATTGCTGGTCACTGCACTTCCTGTGTGGAAACTTCTTCATCATCTGCAAATCTGGAGCCATCCAAGTAGAGGATAAATTCTGTAAATTTTGTTCTGAAAAGTCCATATTGTATCCCCCCTTGGGAGTGGGAGTAGAGTAGCCGGGATGAGGACTGTAGGTCTGGAGACGGTGACATTATGAGACAAAGGTGATAGAGGCGCCACAAAGATGCCTGGCGGTGGGGAGATTATTGTTGGTTGAGCTTGATTGAAGATTGCCAAGATGTCGTGTGGAGTGAGAGTTTCCAGTGGCTGTCCAAGAGTGATGTCAGCAACTTTGTCCAGGAAGGTGTGTGCTGCAGATACTGCCATCAGGCAGGAGGGTGCTCCTCTTGCAACTGGATCCAAGTGGGCTGAGAGGCAGCCTAAAAGTCTCTGTTTTCCCCCGTGAATCCGTGTCAGGACTCCAGTAGCATGACCTTCTTTTTTCCATCAGGTAGACGGAAAGACTTCTTGTAGTCAGGAAGGCCTGGTATTGGCGCTGAGACTGTGGAGTTCTTCCAATCTCCTGAATGAGTTGAAGGCTGTGTCCGATAGAAGGAGCAGGGTTGCGTTGATGCAAGCGCACAGAGGCTGCATTAGGACTGAGGCATCAGGGATCCAGGTTCTGCAATACGACACTAGACCAGGGAAGGCCTGCAGCATTTTCGGAGTTGTTGGGGGAGCCATCTTCTCCACAGTGGTCTTCCAGTCATTTGACAGGTGTTTCGTCTGGTGGGCAATACAGTGTCCCAGGGATGTAACTTGCTTCTGACATCACTGGACTTTGTTCTTCCAGACCTTGCGTTGCTGTTCTTCCAGGTAGAGTAGGAGAGACAAGGAATGGACTGTGCAGGTATCGATGTCAACCACACAAAGAGAAGGTCATCCACGTGACAACACTGAAGAAGGCACTGGCCAGGTTGATCACCGTGAATACCGTTGCGGTAACTGGGACTTTTGAGAGCAGAGTGTGCGGGTTCAGCACTGTTGGGGTTTCAAATACCGTAGCCTCTTTCACGGCCTCCAGGCCTTGCACCATTCTGACCTCAGTGGGGTTTACAGTCTTTTTCTTTACTGTGGAAAGCTGGTTTTGATTCCGATGGGCGAGGCAGCCCAGTTTGGCCTTGTCCTTCAGTATGCGGCAGGGGACTTCCATCTGCCGGCGCAGAGCTGGCGGGAAAACAAGCCGTCTACTAGGATCCACATCATGAGAGATGACGACCAGCTGGCTTTCTTGTTCTCCACCAAGACAGTCACTGTGTTAGCACCTGCTCTGGTCACAGGGGGTCTTCTTGTTGGGACGTCTCCTTAACCGGCTGCTTTTTTCTCAGCACGGGCCATCAGTTGTTTCTTTTTCTCCAGCTCGGTCTCAGGTCAGTATTTGTGCACAAGTTTGAAAAGCTGAGTGGCTTTTTGCCGGTCTAGGGCCTGGGTGAACTGGTTGATTGCAGGGGGCACCTCCTGGTGCTTGCAAAAGATGAACCTCTGGCGTTGGAGCCGGATGAGGTGTTGCCATTCCATGAAGCGAGTAGGGTCCTTCTTGAGTTGAATATCCTGGCCAATGTCAAAGTTCTCAGGCCATCTTCTTAGGCGAGTTCACTTAGACCTTCAGTTGGTCAGCGACATCTTGACTCTGGGTGATGGAGTGGCTTTTCTGGTACTATGTCCAGCACCTCCTGTGATAGGTCTGCAGTGTGGTTGTTCCTGTTTCTTCTTGGGTCAGGGGTGAAGAAAGTGTCATGGTCCCATCTTCCTGGAACACTCTGGTCGCTTTCAGCTTCTGCAGTAGGTCCACTCCTAATAGGTTGAGGGTGCAGGTCTTTGACACAACAAACTGGGACATGATGGAGTGTTCTGGCTGAGTCCACATGCTCAGGGGCTTCATAATCTGGAAATGTCTGACTTGACCATCAATTTCCATGCAGGACGCAGAAGATTCTGATAGATAGGTGAGGTTGCGGAGTTCCACAAGAAAAGATCTGACTACGCCATCCACTCTCAGGATATTGGTCCCACTGGAGGTGTTCTCTGTGGACTTGGCGTGCTCCTGTCCTATGGACGGGGTTCTTCACTGCTTTCTGTGTTTCTTCTTCTTCTGGGCGAAGTCAGTGTTCTGCACTGGTTCCGGAAATGGCCAAACTCGCCACAGTTGTAACACTGGACATCCCTTCTGTCCCGGCAGGACTCAATCCTTTTTGCTACTGCGAGCAGGGTATCCATTGCTATTGACGTGTACTCAGGCCTGGCTACTACCAGTGGTTTCCTGATTGGTTCTCTCAGTCCATGCACAAAAGCCTGTGCCAACATCCGTCTGTGTGTCTGATCATGGGTAATGAGGCCCAAATCTTGAAACACTTGCATCACTCTGTCATGGAACTTCTCCACAGACTCTGTCTTGTCTTGACTCATGTCATGTAGGCTGAGAGTTTGTCCTGTCAGTCTGCTTTTGACCCATTCTCTGAGTTGCTCAATTAGCTTTGGTCCTGTCTCCCAGGCATACGCATCTAACTCTGCTGGAAGCTTGAAGTGTTCTTTCATAATTGGCCAGAATGCATCACCTGCTTTTATTTCCATTACGGTCCAGAGATCAATCCAGGCTGCTGCATACGTTCGCTGGATCTGCTGCATTTTTTGGCAAAATGGCATGGGGTGTATCCCTGCGTCTGACAGCATACTGATCACCTGGCTTGGGATGAAGGGCTCATAGGATGGTGCCTCTACCTGTCCCTGCTCTATTGGTGCTTGTGTGTTTTCTTCCCTAGTATTGGGCAGCATGTATGACGTTGTGTCTTCATCTTCATCAGATGAGAAGTGACATGGTGTGCTTGGTGCATATATTGGGTGATGTTGCGGTGGATCAGTGTCATAGTTCCATGTTGGCAGCTCTGCTTGGCACTGAGGTTCCTCATTTGTGTCTGCAGCTACACTTCCCCCTGTGAAGCCATGGCTGTGGGCTCTGCTAGCTGTTGTGTCTGGGGCTACCTGCAGCTTTTGTGTAGGGAGATTTGCACTTTCTTCTCCTGATATAATGACTGGCAATGTTTGTACTGTGCTTGGGATAGACAGGGTGCCCTGTGCTGGAGGCACTGAATACAGGGACACCACATTGCTTTGATTGGGCGTTGACCCAGTTGATAACGAAGTAGAAAAAAGAGGAAGAGAAGGGAGGTGTGAGTGAGAAGAGGTGGGATGTGCCTGAGAGGAGGAGGAAGGAGGATAGCGAGCACGAGCAGGTGGGTGTGGTGTGGGAGGAGAAAGGGAGGAAAAGGAAGGGGGAGGGAGAGAAGAGTGAAAGGGGGAAAGGAGAGAAAGATGGAGGAGAGAGAGAGGAGAAAGATGGAGGGGGAGAAGTAGAAGAAGATGAAGAAGAAGATTTGAGAGTCGGAGAGGAAGAGATAGAAGAAGAGGAAGAGGAAGAAAATGGATGTGTCAGAGATGTGAGGGGGGGAAAGAAGGAATGATAGGGAAAGAAGGATAGAGAGGGATGGCAGCGAGGAAAGAGGAGAAAAGTCTGAAGAAGAAGGAGAAAGGGACTGAGAGAAGAAAAAGGAGAGGGTGTCCCCCCTGTGGCTCTTGAGAGGGGACCATTGAAACAAAAATGCCTTCTCCCTGTGGAGAGAGGCGGGGAGCGTTTTTCCCTGTACAAGGCTTCTTATTCAATACGAGAAGCCTACACCTGTCCCGTGTCTCTACATGATGGACATGTGATGTGTGTGACTCTGAATTCTGCTCTTGTGACATGTCAGTGAGCGGAAAAATCTGCAGCATGCGCACAGCATTTTTTTTTTTACCATTTATTTACATTGTACTGTACATGGTTTCCGGATCTTCTGTGGATCCGCAGCGCCAAATCCGCTGAGGATCCGCAGCAAATCCGCAACGTGTGCACAGGAAAAAAAAATTTCTTTATTTTATTATTTGTCCCTACATATGGGGGTGATAAAGGGGGCGTTTATTTACTGTTTTTTTTATTTTGATCACTGTGAGAGAGTATCACAGTGATCAAAATAATTTTTTTTACACTGGAGGGCGCACTGCGCATGCGCCCGCCATTTTCCAAGATGGCGGCGCCCATGAAGAATCCCGGACCGACGCCGGGACGGTCCCAGGGACATCGGAGGACCGGTAGAGGTGAGTAGGGGGGTCGGAAGGTAAGGGGGAGGATTGGAAGGCGGGGGCAGCGGAGGCAAGGAGGAGGGGACATTTAGTGACGGCGGTGACCGATCGCCGCCATTTATTGGTGGCGGTGGCCGATTGCCCCTTCACTCGGTGTGGGGGGGTCAGATCTCGATGTCCAGCCATGGCAGATGCTAGTGCAGCATCGGCCATGGCTGGATTGTAATTTTCACCAAATTTCATTGGTGAAATATTACAAATCGGTCTGATTGGCTGTTTCACTTTTAACAGCCAATCAGAGCGATCGTATCCACGTGGGGGTTAAGCCACCCCCACTGTGGTGATGCACAAAGGATCTTGTGCCTGCGGGTCGGGTGACCTTTCAGTGACCCCGGTCACCCGACCCGCAGGTACATGATTTATACCATGACGCCTATGTAGGCGTCATGGTTCGGGATGCCACAGGTTTTCATGACGCCGACGTAGGCGTCATGGGTCGGGAAGGGGTTAATTTTGCATGTATGAAATTTTGCACACATACACTCATGTAATTGTTAGTGAAAACCATATATCAAACTACATGAAATGACATGGTTAACTGTATGTAAACCATGTGTCATTTCATGTCGGGTTCTGTAATTTCACAAAAGCCGGCAATTGAATTAGCGGCTATTATACTATGTAGAAGTGTATGAACTATAAATATATATATATGTGTCACAATGACATGTGTATATATATATATATATATATATATATATATATTCTATGTGTATATATCTAGTGTGTACAAGGAAAGAAAGGGTTTATTTTAATTCCGATATTTCTGTCCCTTTGACTTGCATTGGTCTCCGGTATCGGAATCGGCGATATCCGATACTTTTTGGGTATCGGTCCGATCCAATCCGATCCGATATTTCCCGATATCGGAAAGTATCGCTCAACACTAGTGGAGAGAGGTCGCTCCTGCATCCAGTGCTGGTTCAGAAAATGAATTTTTCAGTGAAATAGATAGGATCCTGTTTTGTGTGAAATCGATCATCAAGCATCGAAGTAGATTGTGCAAACACTGTGTGGCAGTCTCCAGAAGCCCCATTTGCTACTCCAAATCATTTGTGCTAAAACTGTGTTTCAGTGGCAAATCAGAAGGCCAGATTTTCACGTAAAAACCTTTACACCTAATACAGTGGTGCAGCCACGAGGCCCAATTACATACTCCAAATCATTTGCGATAAAACTGTGCTTCAGTGGCAAGTCAGAAGGCCAGATTTCCACTTAAAAATCGTTAGTCCTAACAGTGTTGTTCAGGCATACTATCTAAGAAAATAAATTGTGATTGTTCATTTAGTGACAAGTGACTGACAGCTGTGGGCCTAAGGTTGTGAAACAGCACGGTACAAGAGGGGAAAGCTACTTACAACAATAAGTGGGGAAAAACCAAAGTCGTTGTGGAAGGCTGAATAGGCTTGGTGTTCGATGTGTGCGTGGGTTAGGTGTTAATATGAAAGAAAGCTCAACTGAACAAACACCGTCTCATCCTATCCAAAGACCACTGACAACACCTGTTACTGGCCAGGCTACTTGACTCCCTTTCTTTGGCAGCTGCACAGCGATATGCCTTGTAGATGAGGCTCAGAAAAAGCATGTGCTCCAGTGTATGGCAAGTGCTGCATAAAGTGGTCTCTCCTCCTCTTCCTCCACCTTAAAATCACACACAGTACAATCCTCAGCCAGCACCAATCACGAGTGTTTTATATACAAAGCGACAAAGGAGCACTAAAACCCATACTAAAAAATTTTATATTTTATTATATTAAACAACAATAATAATTTGTATATCACATATATATAAAAAAATCAATATAACAAATTACAGCACTAATAAAGGTCACAAACAGATAATAATAAAATCTGACATTTGTTCAAAATTCAGTTACTGGACCGGGGTTCTAAATAGTCACCGCACATAGAGACTCACAGAAAATAGCGATTAAATCTATTTCTAAATCCAAATCGCAAAAAATAATAGCGTATTATTCTGCGTCTCAATGCCTATTGCGTTCTAAATAAATCGTCTTACCCTGATATGTCCAGAACAAATAGTCAGATCCAGCAACCCCGACGCGCGTTTCGCCCCTTGAGAAAGCCCACGCGAAACGCGCGTCGGGGTTGCTGGATCTGACTATTTGTTCTGGACATATCAGGGTAAGACGATTTATTTAGAACGCAATAGGCATTGAGACGCAGAATAATACGCTATTATTTTATGCGATTTGGATTTAGAAATAGATTTAATCGCTATTTTCTGTGAGTCTCTATGTGCGGTGACTATTTAGAACCCCGGTCCAGTAACTGAATTTTGAACAAATGTCAGATTTTATTATTATCTGTTTGTGACCTTTATTAGTGCTGTAATTTGTTATATTGATTTTTTATATATATGTGATATACAAATTATTATTGTTGTTTAATATAATAAAATATACAATTTTTTAGTATGGGTTTTAGTGCTCCTTTGTCGCTTTGTATATAATCTATTTTGGAGTATACCCCCTTTTTTATATTTTTAGGTAGTAATTGCCATTATATAATTTTCTGGTATTTTTCTAAACCAATCACGAGTGTGCAGTTCGCAAAAAAAGTGGCAAACAGCAAGCTTCACATTGCGTTAAAAATTCCTTTCCGACTCCACATACAGCAATCAGCCTAGCTCCCTGGATTAACGCAATATCTAGGAAACTAGTGAATATAGCCTGTTATATTATACTTTTCAAGAAAGGCATCCAGTCCCTTCTTAAATTTTAGTAGGGAATCACTTATTACAACATTAGACGGCAGAAAGTTCCATAGTCTCACTGCTCTTACAGTAAAGAATCTGCATCTGTGATTATGACTAAACCTTCTTTCCTCCAGACGTAGAGGATGCCCCCTTGTCCCTGTCACAGGTCTAAGAGTAAAAAGATCATTAGAAAGGTCTTTGTACTATCCCCTCATATATTTACACATTGTAATAAGATCACCCCTAAGCTTTTGTTTTTCCAAACTAAATAACAACAAGTGTAATAACCTGTCCTGGTACTGCATCCCCCCCAGTTTTCTAATAACCTTGGTCGCTCTTCTCTGCACCCGCTCCAGTACAGCTATGTCTTTCTTATACACCGGAGACCAGAAGTGTACACAGTATTCTAAGTGTGGTCGCACAAGTGACTTGTATAGAGGTAAAATTATGTTCTCCTTGTGAGCACCTATGCCTCTTTTAATGCATCCCATTATTTTTTTTGCCTTGGCAGCAGCTGCCTGACATTGGCCACTAAATGTGAGTTTGTCGTCCACCCATACACCCAGGTCTTTTTCAGTGACAGTTTTGCCCAGTGTTTTACAATTAAGCACATAATTATTCATCTTGTTTGTTCTACCCAAGTGCATGACCTTACATTTATCCCCATTAAAGCTCATTTGCCATTTATCAGCCCAAGCTTTTAGTTTACATAAATCCTCCTGTAATATAAAATTGTCCTCCTCTGTATTTATTACCCTTCAGAGTTTAGTGTCATCAGCAAATATTGAAATACTACTCTGTATGCCCCCTACAAGGTCATTAATAAATATGTTAAAGAGAAGCGGCCCCAATACTGACTCCTGTGGTACCCCACTGCTAACCGTGACCCAGTCTGAGTGTGCTCCATTAATAACCACCCTTTGTTTCCTATCCATGAGCCAGTTCTTAACCCACTTACACATATTTTCCCCTATCCCCATTGTTCTCATTTTATGTATCAACCTTTTGTGTGGCACCATATCAAAAGCTATTGAGAAGTCCATGAACACCACGTCCACTGCGTTCCCTTGGTCCAGTCCGGAACTTACCCCTTCATAAAAGCTTATCAGATTAGTCTGACAAGAACGGTCCCTCGTAAACCCATGCTGATACTGTGTCATGAGGTTATTCAGCCTCAGATACTCCAATATAGTATCCCTTAAAAAAAACCTCCAGGATTTTACCCACAGTAGATGTTAAGCTCACTGGCCTATAATTTCCAGGTTCAGTTTTTGCCCCCTTTTTGAATATTGGCACCACATTTGCTATACGCCAGTCCTGTGGTACAGACCCCGTTATTATGGAATCTTTAAAGTTTAAAAATAATGGTCTATCTATGACTTAATTCCTGCAGTACTCGGGGGTGTATCCCATCCGGGCCCAGGGATTTGTCAATTTTAGTGATTTTTAGACGCCGCGGTACTTCCTGCTGGGTTAAGCAGGTGACATTTAATGGAGAAAATTTTTTATCACTGTTCATGTTATCTGTCATGGGATTTTCTTGTGTAAATACAGTTGAAAAAAAGTCATTTACCATATTGGCTTTTTCCTCATCCACCATTTCACCCAGACTATTTTTAAGGGGACCAACACTATCATTTTTTAGTTTCTTGCTATTTATGTAGTTAAAGAATATTTTGGGATTATTTTTACTTTCTCTGGCAATGAGTCTCTCTGCCTCAATCTTTGCTGTCTTGATTTGCTTTTTATAGAATTTATTCAATCTTCTGTATTTATTTAAGGCCTCATCACTACCTACTTGCTTTAATTCCCTAAATGCTTTCTTTTTGTCACTTATTGCGCCCCTTACAGCTCTATTTAGCCATAGTGGTTTCCTCCTATTTCTAGCATGTTTATCCCCATTGGGTATATACTGTGCACAGGTCCTATTCAGGATGCTAATAAACGTCTCCCATTTTCTTTGTGTATTTTTATGTCTGAGGATATCGTCCCAGTTTATTGCACTAAGATCATCTCTCATCCATTGGAAATTGGCCTTCCTGAAGTTTAGTGTCCTTGTAACCCCTCGACTATTTCAGAAAATATCTCGTTGGAGGTCCTTGCTTTAAGCTTGCAGCCTAATTCCCTGAAATCATCTTTAAGGACCTTCCACCTACCTCTAACTTTGTCATTTGTGCCAATGTGCACCATGACCGCTGGGTCCTCACCAGCCCCTCCCAGTAATCTGTCAACCCGATCAGAGATGTGTCAGACTCGAGCGCCAGGTAGTCACGGCAGCACACTATTCGATGATCCCTGTCTTTGTGACAGATTGCCCTATCTGTTCCCCTAATAATTGAGTCCCCCACTACCAGCACCTGTCTGGCCTGCCCTGCTCTCCTGATTCCCCCCTTACTGGAGCAGACAATCCTCTGGCTTTCAGAGGACATTCCTGGCTGCAGCAGTGCTACGCCTGTACTGACAGCCACCTCATCTGCCAACTTTGCAAACTTATTGGGGTGTGCCAGATCAGGACTAGCCTCCCTGGCGCTCTTCCCTCTACCCCGCCCTCTGTCACCCAGCTTCCTACTTCAGTGTCCTGCAGCTCCACCCTAGCATCCCCCCTCATCTATCCTATTTAGCGTCTGCTCAGTGAGCAGAAGACTCCTTTCCATATTGTCTATGGATCTCAGTGTTGCCAGCTGCACATTTAGATATAGTATTTGGGCTTCCAAATGCACGTGCTCACATCTCGCACAGCAGTATGCACCCTCGACCGGCTGTTTAAGGACTATATGTATACGTGTGGCAAGATCTACACTGGATGGCATTGGTAATAGTGGAGCACATTTCTAATGGGGATTTCACCAGACAGCAAAGATAAGTAAAAATAAATAAAAAGTATTAATAAAATATAACAGCAATTCAGTAAATTCTCCCTTGGAAACTCCCTGAATCCAAAGTCACTGAATCTCAAGTCACACTTACCACCGTTCGCACTTACGCACCGGTCACACTCAGCTCGCTCACACTCGCTGAATCAGAAGATTTAACTTGTCCTACAAAATACAAGGTTATAGCGACAGAAAAATAAAAAAAAATCATGATTTTTGGAAGACAGAAGATGGGGAGAATATAAATAGAAGTGCAGGTTCTTTCATGTGCTCTGCAATCTTATGTGGTTACCAGGAATCGTCCAATCCATCAGACATTTATAGCTTATCCTGTGTATGTACCGTAAATGTAAAGAAATCAGACAATCTATTTAAAAATTATTTTGCTGTTGGTACATTTTAACAAATGTATGATACTCTAGTTGCAAGTGATAAGTTTATATTTCCTCTTAAGCTAATCGACTTTAAATTTAATTACTATGAATTCCTTGTGATATACAATCCTATTATAGCTAAACACCTGTTACAAGTTTTTTTTTTCTTCTCACTGCCTTTGCATTTCAAACTCCCAGCATTATTCCTGCCTAGTTACCAATAAATGTTATCAATTTTCTAATAATATCCTTTAGTACAAGGTATTAGACCTAATTGGACACTGTATCTAATTAAAGCAGGCTCATGAAATTGTAAATAACATTAATGAGGCTAACTGGGAGCTCTGTTCCATATCCCAAATCACTATATATATTTCCTATATATTCTCTCAGGTATTCTAATCATTCAACATTTTGATAATTAAAATTCCTCTTCTTCAAATGCTGTATTGTTTTCAAAATAATTACAGATCTGATTATACTGATTGTAAGGTATCTTGATGAAAAATTTGTGAACTAAAGCTTAAGGCCGGAGTCACACTACCGTAGAATACCGCCGAGTGCTATGCGAGAAAACATCGCATAGCACTCGGCCCAGTGTTAATCTATGGGGCAGCTCACATCACCGTTTATTTTCTCTGCCGTATTTGGCGTGCATGTAATATCGCAGCATACTGCGATTGTCACCGAGACTCGGCCGAAAGCTCACCAATACAAGCCTATGGGTGTGAGGAATAAATCTCACAGCACTCGGACCAATTTTTATGCACTGGTGTCCTTTGAAAAAATGGCAATTCATGTGCCGCATGCAGTAAAATCACAGAGTGGCAGGTTAGAATAGAATAGATAGAATATATATACATATATACAACTAGAATACAAAGATATATAGATGTCTGTGACACACACATATATATATGTACATATATTACATAGAAGAAAAACCGGCAATTCAGCAGTCGCGTAGTGTAAAATCACAGCAGAAGCTGACAGGACAGAAGAGATGGATTACATACAGTAAATATACAAATAGAATAGGTAGATATACCGCTGTCTGTGACAAATACAATTAGTGAAGTGTGTGCAGCTTACTGTGCATGTAGTTAATTAATAAAAGCTTATTTTTCTGAAAAAAATGGCGTGGGATCCAGCGTAATTTTTGTAACCAGCAGAGGGAAAGCCGAAAGCAGGGGGCCAATGTTTTTAGCCTGGGAAGGGGGTAATTTTCATGGAGCTTTCAAGGCTTTTAATATCAGCTCACAACTGTATACTAAGACTTTACTGGCTATTAAAATTGGGGAACCTAAAAAATGATGTGGGGTCCCCCATAATTAACCCTTAACTCCCAAGGGTGGTTTGCCTGTTAACGACCGGGCCAATTTTTACAATTCTGACCACTGTCTCTTTATGAGGCTATAACTCTGGAACGCTTCAACGGATCTTAGCGATTCTGAGACTGCTTTCTCGTGACATATTGTACTTCATGATAGTGGTAAAATTTCTTCGATATAACTTGCAGTTAGAGTTGAGCGAAACAGATCGGTCAGATTCATAAGTCGCCAACTTTCGCCAAAGTCAGGTTTCGCCGATCGAAACCCTACCATAGCATGAAGTAGGCCATGAGGTTGGCAAAACAAGCGCCAAAGTTGGATTTCCCGGAATGCTTGCAGGCGCCTTTTTTTCAGCCAATGAGCAAGGACGTACACTGTGGGCAACGAGATGACATGTGCAGTGTCCACCACCATCTTAGAGAAGGGCATTGCAGTGATTGGCTTGCTTTGGGGGGCGTATTAGTGTCTATAAAAGCCCTGACCGCCGACCTCCATTTTACTTCTGCCGATCTTAGTAGTAGGGAGAGGTTGCTGTTTATCAGTAGGGAGAGAGTTAGGGCTGGAAAGAGAAGTTCTTCTGTACTTGTGCTGATAGCAATTGTGCTGTACAGTTAGTGTGCAGTGACAGGGGAGGATTTTCTTGTGTGCAGCAGCGCTGGTTATTAGTCTGCCTGATAGCTGTGTGTACACTGCTGTGCAGACTGCTTTTTACACAGCACTAATACTTTTATTCTTTTTTTCTGCAGTTACCAAGCATTCATTTTTTCCCACACCATATAAAGCTGTACGCTCCTCACACACTACTGTGTACCGGCTGGTATCACAGACAAATACATTCTGACTATGTGTGTGTGACTCCGGAAATAAATAAGGAGATTTCAATTTTTACCTACACCGTATACAGCTGTACACATCTGAAACAGTACCATATTTCTGCTGTTTTTATTACGGTCAAATCCATACTGAGAGAGCGTCTGTGTGTGACTCCGGAAATATATACGGAGATTTAAATTTTCCCCTACACCGTATACAGATTTACACTTCTGATACAGTACCGTTTTTTTTGCTGCTTTTTTTTTATTAGGGTCAATTCCATATGGAGTGAGCGTCTGTGTGTGACTCCGGAAATATATACGGAGATTTAAATTTTCCCCTACACCGTATACAGATTTACACTTCTGATACAGTACCGTTTTTTTTGCTGCTTTTTTTTTATTAGGGTCAATTCCATATGGAGTGAGCGTCTGTGTGTGACTCCTGAAATATATACGGAGATTTAAATTTTCCCCTACACCATATACAGCTTTACGCTTCTGATACAGTACCGTTTTTCTGCTTTTTGTATTACGGTCAAATCCATACTGAATGAGCATCTGTGTGTGACTCCGGAAATATCTATGGAGTTTCAAATTTTTCCCTACACACCGTATACAGCTGTACGCTCCTCATAAAGTACCATATATCTGCTGGTTTTTTTGGTATATTTTCCCAAACATGAGAAAGTATGGTGGAAGAGGCCGCGGACGTGGGTGGGGGGGCAGCTGGTACTGTTGGTGGTGGTGGTGCATCTGCTAGTAGTAGCACAAGCACAATAGCACCTAAGGCAGTAGGTGTTGAGCCTGTGTCATCGTCTGGCTCCAGAAGGCCTGGAAGGCTCCCTTATCTGGGAGTATGTAAACCGCTTTTAATTAAACCGAAGCATCAGGAACAGGTTTTGGCTTACAGCCTCCAGATCTATCGCCTCCTCTTCTGAAGTTTCAAAAACTACAAGCACTGAGTCATCAGTGCAGGCTCCTGGTCAGGAACAACACGTTTCTTGTGTCCTTCACCCCCACCAAAAGTGAAGGATGCAGCAGGCCACACTTAAGATTACTCCCCGGATCTCTTTTCACATACCATGCCTAACTTATCAAGTTAAATCCTGAATTCCTCAGTCCAAGATGAATATGACATGGAGTGCACTGATGCACAGCCATTGCTACATGATTCTGCTGGTACATTCAACCAGAGCATTACATTGCCCTCGCAGGCTACTGATCCAGAATCTGACCCTGATGAAACTCAAGTGTCCCTTCCCGCATACTATACCACCTTACACGGTGACACAGAGGAAGATGCAGATGAAATTGAAGAGGAGGTGATGGATGACCCTGCTGTTGACCCTGATTGGCATCTATTGGGGGGAAGAGGGTGCCACTGGCAATACCTCAGAGGAGGAGGAGGATCCACAGCAGGCATCGACATCGCAGCTGTGGTTATCTGGCAGGCCCGTAGCAGTCCAAAAACATGTTAAAAAAACAAAAAGAGTAGCAGGACAGCTTGGCCAGATGGTCAAATTAGCACAGCGTGCAAGCCCTGAAAAGTTTTCCCATAGTAGGAAGAGTGCAGTGGGGCACTTTTTTTTACCAAAATCCCATTGATGAGGCAAAGGTTATCTGTAAGAAGTGCGGAAGGACCTTTAGCCGAGGGAAAAATCTCCGAAATTTGAATACCAGTTGCATGCTTAGACATGTAAACACCATACACTTGCCAGCGTGGACGCACTATAAAACCTAAGGTAGCACACGTGCACCTGCTCCGACTGAAGGTAGCCAGCAACGCTACATCGCTTCCCCACTGTAATCCCACCGGTTAGCACACCACCAGAAAGAAATGTTGAGGTGTCGTCGCAAGGCCAAAGCAGTCAGGGAATCCCAATGGTTTTCCAGCGAAAGACTGCATCTAGGCCATCACCACCACCACCACCACCATCACCATCAGCACCCCCTTTCAGTCCATGTCCACCGCTAGTTCCAACATATGCAGCTCTGAAGGCCAGCTCACCGTAGCAGAGACTCTGAATAGGACAAGTATGTACTCATCCTCTCATCCGCGTACGCTGACTTTGAATGCCTACATTGCCAAACTGATCTCATTAGAGATGATGCCCTTCCGTTTGGTTGAAAGCGCAGCGTTCCGAGAGCTCATGGCCTACACTGTTCCACACTACACTGTGTTCCAAATTATTATGCAAATAATATTTTCTCAGATTTTCCCAAATTACCTATATGAATTTCAGTCATTGTAATTTTCCAGTCAAATAACTATTAGAGTACAATTGAAAGGTTTTTGTACAAACTGCCTATGATAACAGTATATTTTTTTAAAAATAAAACACTCAAACTGCACTCAAAATGCATGTTCCAAATTATTATGCACAGCAGAGTTTTCAACCTTTTAGTTTTAATAAAGAACAAAAAAAATGGTCATTTTTGAAATTATAAGCATTAGCAGGTTATTACAAACTGAAATCAAACAGTTTTCAACTCAAAACTTTATTCTAGGTGATGTTACATTTGCACATAGGACCCCTTGTTCGAAAGGAGCTTCTGAACTCTCTCATCCATTGAATTTGTCAGGTTTTGGATGGTTTCTGCTTCAATTGTTTTGCATGAGGACAGAATACCCTCCAGAGCTGTTGCTTAGATGTGAACTGCCTACCGCCATCATAGACACTCCTTTTGATGATGCTCCAGAGGTTCTCAATGGGGTTGAAGTCAGGGGAGCATGGGGGCCACACCATAAATTTGTCCCTTTTATGCCCATAGCAGATACAGATATGTTACGTGCAGCATGAGATGGTGCATTATCATGCATGAAAATTATCTTACCTGCGGAATGCACGGTTCTTCTTCTTGAACCATGGCAGGAAGTGCTGTTTGAGAAACTCAACGTACACTATGGAGTTCATCTTTACCCCTTCAGGGATCCTAAAGGGGCCGACAATCTCTCACCCCATGATTCCAGCCCAAAACATTACTCCACTTCCTCCTTGTTGGCGCCGTAGCCGTGTTTGCATGGGGTGTCCATTAACCAGCCATCCTCCACTCCATCCATCTGGACCATTGAGCGTTGCACGGCACTCATCGGTGAACAAAACAGTTTTGAAGTCAGTCTTCATGTATTGTTTGGCCCACTGGAGCCGTTTCTGCTTGTGTGCAGTGGATAGAGGAGGTCGACAGGATGGCTTATGCACAGCTGCAAACCTTTGAAGGACCCTGCATCTTGTTGTTCGGGGGACGTTGGAGTCACCAGCTGGTTCAAAAACTTGTCTGCTGCTATGACAAGGCTTTTTTGCCGCTGCTCTTTTAACTTGACATAATTGCCTGTAGGAAAGAGTCCTCAATTTTCCCTTATCAACACGCACACGTGTGTACTGTGAATCAGCTACATACTTCTTGATTGTGCGATGATCATGATGAAGTGTCTTGGCAATGTTGATTGTAGTCATGCCTTGACCTGAACACTCCACAATTTGTTGCTTCTCAGCAGCCGACACATCCTTTTTCTTTCCCATTTTGGCAGAAAATGTAGGCTGCTTAATAATGTGAGACAGCCTTCTTAAGTAGTCTTGCCTTTCATTGGACACACCTGCCAAACTAATTAGCACAGGTGTCTGCAATTGCTTACAGGGATATAAAGAGCCCTGACACACATCACCATCAATGAGTTTAACTGAAAAACAAAAAAATTCTTACCTTATCACTCCTAAACAATTTTTGCATTATAATTTGGAACACAGTGTATGACCTACCCAGTTGGCACTTCTTTGCTAGAAAAGCCATCCCTGCCCTCCACTTGCAGTCACACGAGCACTCCATCCGCAGCTGCCAGTGTTGCACACGAGGTGTCCCACTATCGAACAGCTAGTGGTAAGCATCAGCAGGCTGTTTTAAAGATGATGTCTTTGGGCAACAAAATAATAATAATAATAATAATAATAATCTTTATTTATATAGCGCCATCATATTCCGCAGCGCTTTACAGTTTAACAGTTTCAAAACACAAGTCATAAGTAACAACTTTAACAATACAGTAATTAAAGCAAAATAAGACGGCCCTGCTCGTGAGAGCTTACAATCTACAATGAGGTGGGGGAGATACAAAATACAGGTGTGTATATACAATGGTGCATTTACAATGATGGTCCAGCCATCTTAACCCCTCTCTGACATTAGACGTACTATCCCGTCCATAAAACCCGTGCCATTCTGACCATGGACGGGATAGTACGTCATAGGCGATTAGCTGCGCTCCCGGAGGGAGCGCAGCTAATCGCCGCCGGGTGTCAGCTGATTATCACAGCTGACACCCGTGACTGTGTGTCAGGAGCGGTCACGGACCGCTCCCGGCACATTAACCCCTTGCACACCGCGATCAAACATGATCGCGGTGTACTGGGGGCACAGGGGAGGATCGCGCAGGCAGGGGGCTCCCTGCGCGCCCCCCTGAGACCCTCAGACCAGCGCGATGTGATCGCGCTGCTCTGAGGGCTTCCTCCCTCCCAGGACCCGGATCCAAGATGGCACTGGGGTCCTGGAGGGAGGCGGCTTCCTCAGTGCCTGCCGAGAGCAGGCATGAGGAAGCGTCCTGCACTGCCTGTCACATCGCTGGTGTGACAGAGTGCTGTGCACACTGTCACACCAGCGATCTGATGAAATACAGTGATGTCCCACCCTGGGACAAAGTAAAAAAGGAAAAAAAAGTAAAAATAAACATGTGTAAAAAAAATCCAAAAAAAAAAAAAAAAAAAAAAAAAATATTCCCCAATAAATTCATTACTTATTGTAAATAAAAAAAATAAAACAATAAAAGTACACATATATGGTATCGCCGCGTCCGTAACGACCCCCCCTATAAAACTGTCCCACTAGTTAACCCCTTTTGTGAACCCCTTAAAAAATAAAAAATAAAAACGAAGCAAAAAATCAGTGCTTTATCATCATACCGCTGAACAAAAAGTGGAATAACACGCGATCAAAAAGACGGATATAAATAAACATGGTACCGCTGAAAACGTCATCTTGTCCCGCAAAAAACGAGCCATCACACAGCATCATCAGCAAAAAAATAAAAAAGTTATAGCTCGCAGAATAAAGCGATGCAAAAATAATTATTTTTTATATAAAATTGTTTTTATTCTATAAAAGCGCCAAAACATAAAAAAATTATATAAATGAGGTATCGCCATAATCGTACTGACCCGAAGAATAAAACTGCTTTATCGATTTTACCACACGCGGAACAATAAAAACGCCTCACCCAAAAGAAATTCATGAATTGCTGATTTTTGTTCATTCTAACCTCCCAAAAATCGAAATAAAAAGCGATCAAAAAATGTCACGTGCTCAAAAATGGTACCAATAAAAGCGTCACCTCGTCCCGCAAAAATTAAGACCTCACATGACATTGTGGGCCAAAATATGCAAAAATTATAGCTCTCAAAATGTGGCGATGCAAAAAACTACTTTTTGCAATAAAAAGCGTCTTTTAGCGTGACAGCTGCCAATCATAAAAACCGCTATAAATAGTAAATCAAACCCCCCTTTATCACCCCCTTAGTTAGGGAAAAATAATAAAATAAAAAAAATGTATTTATTTCCATTTTCCCATTAGGGTTAGGGTTAGGGTTTCGGCTAAAGTTAGGGTTAGGGTTGGAGCTAAAGTTAGGATTAGGGTTAGAGTTAGGATTAGGGTTAGGGTTGGGATTAGGGTTGGGACTAGGGTTAGGGGTGTGTTGGGGTTAGGGTTGGAGTTAGAATTGGGGGGTTTCCGCTGTTTAGGCACATCAGGGGCTCTCCAAATGTGACATGGCGTCTGATCTCCATTCCAGCCAATTCTGCGTTGAAAAAGTCAAACGGTGTTCCTTCACTTCTGAGCTCTGCCATGCGTCCAAACAGTAGTTTATCCCCACATATGGGGTATCAGCGTACTCTGGACCCCAAGAGTTATTGTGAAATTTGTCCTATTTCTTCTGTTACCCTTGGGAAAATAAAAAACTGGGGGCGAAAATATTATTTTTGTAAAAAAAATAAGATTTTTTTGTTTTTACGGCTGTACATTATAAACTTCTGTGAAGCACTTGGGGCTTCATAGCGCTCACCACACATCTAAATAAGTTCCTTGTGGGGTCTATTTTCCAAAATGGGGTCACTTGTTGGGGATTTCCACTGTTTAGGCGCATCAGGGGCTCTCCAAATGCGACATGACGCCCCCAGACCATTCCATCAAAGTCTGCAATCCAAAACGTCACTACTTCCCTTTCCGAGCCCTGACATGCGCCCATACAGTAGTTTTCTCCCACATATTGGGTATCAGCGTACTCAGGACAAATTGGACAACAACTTTTGGGGTCCAATTTCTCCTGTTGCCCTTGTGAAAATAAAATATTGGGGGCGAAAAAATCATTTTTGTAAAAAAAAAAAGGATTTTTTATTTTTACGGCTGTGCGTTATAAACTTCTGTGAAGCACTTCGGGGTTCAAAGTGCTCACCACACATCTAGGTAAGTTCCTTGTGAGGTCTATTTTCCAAAATGGGGTCACTTGTGGGGGGTTTCCACTGTTTAGGCGCATCAGGGGCTCTCCAAATGCGACATGACGCCCCAGACCATTCCATCAAAGTCTGCAATCCAAAACGTCACTACTTCCCTTTCCGAGCCCTGACATGCGCCCATACAGTAGTTTTCTCCCACATATTGGGTATCAGCGTACTCAGGACAAATTGGACAACAACTTTTGGGGTCCAATTTCTCCTGTTACCCTTGTGAAAATAAAATATTGGGGGCGAAAAAATCATTTTTGTAAAAAAAAAAAGGATTTTTTATTTTTACGGCTGTGCGTTATAAACTTCTGTGAAGCACTTCGGGGTTCAAAGTGCTCACCACACATCTAGATAAGTTCCTTGTGGGGTCTATTTTCCAAAATGGGGTCACTTGTGGGGGTTTCCACTGTTTAGGCGTATCAGGGGCTCTCCAAATGCGACATGACGCCCCCAGACCATTCCATCAAAGTCTGCAATCCAAAACGTCACTACTTCCCTTCCGAGCCCTGACGTGCACCCATACAGTAGTTTTCTCCTACATATTGGGTATCAGCGTACTCAGGACAAATTGGACAACAACTTTTGGGTTCCAATTTCTTCTGTTACCCTTGTGAAAATAAAATATTGGGGGCGAAAAAAATCATTTTTGTAAAAAAAAAAAAGGATTTTTTATTTTAAGGCTGTACGTTATAAACTTTAGTGAAACACCTGGGGGTTCAAAGTTCTCACCACACATCTAGATAAGTTCCTTGAGGGGTCTAGTTTCCAAAATGGTGTCATTTGTGGGGGGTTTCCACTGTTTAGGCAGATCAGGAGCTCTCCAAACACGACATGGCGTCCAGCCAATTCTGCGTTGAAAAAGTGAGATGGCGCTCCTTCCCTTCCAAACTCTGCCATGCACCCAAACAGTGGTATACCCCCACATATGGGGTATCAGAGTACTCAGGACAAATTGCACAATAACTTTTGGAGTCTTGTTACCCTTGGAAAAATAAAAATTCGGGTGAAAAGATCATTTTTGTGGAAAAAATATGATTTTTAAATTTTACGGCTCTACGTTATAAACTTGTGTGAAGCACTTGAGGGTTCAAATTGCTCACCAAAGATCTAGATAAGTTCCTTAGGGGGTCTAGTTTCCCAAATGGGGTCATTTGTGGGGGGTTTCCACTGTTTAGGCACATCAGGGGCTCTCCAAATGCAACATGGCATCCAATCTCAATTCCAGCCAATTTTGGTTGGAAAAAGTCAAATGGTGCTCCTTCCCTTCCGAGCTCTGCCGTGCGCCCAAACAGTGGTTCCCCCCCACATATGGGGCATCAGCATACTCAGGACAAATTGGACAACAACTTATGTGGTCCAATTTCTCCTGATACCCTTGGGAAAATAAAAAATTAGTGACTAAAAGATAATTTTTGTGGGAAAAAAATAGGATTTTTTATTTTCATGCCCGGGCATTATAAACTTGTGTGAAGCACTTGGGGGTTCAAGTGCTCACCAAAGATCTAGATAAGTTCCTTAGGGGGTCTAGTTTCCAAAATGGGGTCACTTGTGGGGGATTTCCACTGTTTAGGCTCATCTGGGGCACTGCAAACGGAACATGACCCCCATCAACGTCTGCATTCCAAAACGTTACTACTTCCTTTCCAAGCCCTGCCGTGCGCCCAAACAGTTTTCCACCCCCACATATGGGGTATCAGCGTACTCAGGACAAATTGGACAACAACTTTTGGGGTCCAATTTCCTTGGGAAAATTCAAAAATTTAGGACTAAAAAATCATTTTTGTGGAATTTTTTTTTTTTTTTTTCACACCCAGGCATTATAAACTTTTGTGAAACACTTGGGGGTTCAAAGTGCTCACAACAGATCTAGATAAGTACCTTAGGGGGTCTAGTTTCCAAAATGGTGTCACTTGTGGGGGGTTTCCACTGTTTAGGCGCATCAGAGGTTCTCCAAGCGTGACATGGCGTCCAATCTCAACTCCAGCCAATTTTAGTTTGAAAAAGTCAAACGGCGCTCCTTCCCTTACGAGCTCTGCCGTGTGCCCAAACAGTGGTTTTCCCCCACATATGGGGTATTGGCGTACTCAGGAGAAATTGCATAACAACCTTATCTGTCCATTTTCTCCTTTTACCCTTGTGAAAATAAAAAAAAAGTTTGTAAAAGATCATTTTTGTGGCTAAAAAGTTAAATATTCATTTTTTCCTTCCACGTTGCTTTAGTTCCTGTGAAGCACCTGAAGGGTTAATAAACTTCTTGAATGTGGTTTTGAGTACCTTGAGGGGTGCAGTTTTTAGAATGGTGTCACTTTTGGGTATTTTCTGTCATGTAGACCCCTCAAAGTGACTTCAAATGTGAGGTGGTCCCTAAAAAAAATGGCTTTGTAAATTTTGTTGTAAAAATGAGAAATCGCTGGTCAACTTTTAACCCTTATAACTTCCTAACAAAAAAAAATTTTGATTCCAAAATTGTGCTGATGTAAAGTAGACATGTGGGAAATGTTATTTCTTAACTATTTTGTGTTACATATTTCTCTGTTTTAAGGGAATAAAAATTCAAAGTTTGAAAATTGCTAAATTTTCAAAATTTTCGCCATATTTGCGTATTTTTCAAAAATAAACGCAAGTTATATGGAAGAAATTTTACCACTAACATGAAGTACAATATGTCACGAGAAAACAATCTCAGAATCGCGAAGATCCGTTGAAGCGTTCCGGAGTTATAACCTCATAAAGAGACAGTGGTCAGAATTGTAAAAATTGTCCCGGTCATTAACGTGCAAACCACCCTTGGGGGTGAAGGGGTTAAGGGAGTGAGGGATGGATGGAGATAGTGAATGGGCTACACACACACACACACACACTTACACATAGAATGACTTTGATTAGTGAATGTGATAGGCCGCTCTGAACAGATGTGTTTTGAGGGAGCGCCTGAAACCATGCAGATTGTGGATAGTCCTAATTTCTTGGGGTAGAGCATTCCAGAGGATTGGCGCAGCGCGGGAGAAGTCTTGGAGTCGGGAGTGGGAGGTACGGATTAGTGCAGAGCTTAGTCGAAAGTCGTTTGCAGAGCGCAGCAGTCGGTTAGGCCGATAGATAGAAATGAGGGAGGAGATGTAGGGGGGTGCTGCAGTGTGGCCAGTACCTCCACGGAGGTACTGGCCGACTACTTGCAGCAAGAAACTGATTCATGGCTGGGCAGTCTACATCTTGAGCCAGGCAAAGTAGTCAGTGATAACGGCCGTAATTTTGTGGCGACCATAGCCCTGGCAAAACTCAGACACATACCTTGCCTGGCTCACACCTTGAACCTGGTGGTGCAGTGCTTCATAAATAATTATCCAGAGTTACCAGCCCTGCTCCATAAGGTGCGAAGACTGTCCTCGCACATCCGTCGCTCGTCCGTAGACTCCAGTCGTATGCAGAGGCTACAGCGATCACTCCACCTCCCCAAGCACCGCCTAATCATAGACGTTGCAATAAGGTGGAACTCCACCATGCACATGGTTGAGAGGCTGTGCAAACAGAGGAAGGCTGTAATGCATTTGTGTGAGGATACAAGGGCAGGCAGTTTGAGGGCAGACATCGAGTTGTCGGGTATGCAGTGGTCAAAGCTGTAAGACCTCTGTAAAATCCTTCAGTGTTTTGAGGAATGCACATGGCTGGTAAGCGCAGACGATGCCATCATAAGCATGAGCATCCCACTTATGCGCCTGCTCATGCAAACTTTGAAGCACATTAAGGATCAGGCATCTGCAGCATAGGAGGAAGAGGAGGAGGAGGGACGCTGTAATGGGGTCTTCTGTGTTGTAGTACCTCTTTACAGTACCACCCCGTGTTTCAGGAGGTCCACTCTGCTTTTCCTGGATTCTGAATGAAGGATGCTGGCTTGAAAGGCATTGTTACATGGTAACATATAAAAGATCACTGCTTCTCCACGTATTTCCAGTGTGACAACCTTTTACTCACAGGTCTCAGAATATATATACATACAGAGGACAGTACAATCAATATGAGTCAGGCCAGTAGATAACAGGCTCCAATTAAGATGCCAGACGTACATTACCATAGCTGCAGGTGGCTGGCGGCCCCCCAATCATGTACAGTGGGATTACACAAGGTGAGAGAGGTCAGAAATGGGATATCTCGTTTACCTCTGCCCAGGGGTCGCAGCCGGTCGGCTGATGCATTAGGGACATGCATCTCACATTGCACCTATCATACAGGCATAACATATTCGGGGTGCTGGGGGTTCTGTAACACGGTTCCCCTTTTCAGCGACGCGATCGGCATACACAGTCTGATCCTTAACTGATCGGCTTGGGGATGACCGAAGTTTATGGGGTTGGTACAAGTTCCGTTTGTCGACTTAGTCCATCGGCGTTACCATTTTGTTTGCCGGGCCTGTAGTGGATGGTGAAGTCCAGAGGTTGTAGGGCTAAACTCCACCGCAGTAATCTGGCGTTGTCTCCAGAGACCCGATTAAGCCACACTAGGGGATTATGGTCCGCTAGGGGGAAAACTCGTCCATACAAATATGGTTGTAACTTCTTGAGTGCCCATACTACTGCCAGGCACTCCTTCTCGATGGCAGCATAGCTTACTTCGCGGGGCAATAGTTTCCGACTCAGGTAAGCTACCGGGTGGTCTTGGCCATCCGGCCCGACTTGGCTCAGTACTGCCCCCAATCCAAACATAGAAGCGTCTGTGTGAACAAGGAACCGTTTAGTTGGATCGGGTGCGGCCAATACCGGGGTATTTGTGAGGGTGTCCTTTAGCTGGCGGAAGGCTTTCTCACACTCGGGGTCCAGGTTACCTGGCGGGGGAGGTTCTTACGGGTCAGATCAGTGAGGGGTTTGGCTACACTGGTGTCATTGGGGACAAATTTCCTATAATACCCTGCTGTCCCTAGAAATGCCATGACCTGGGTTTTAGTGCGTGGGGTGGGCCATTTGGCTATGGCCTCAATCTTGGCTGGTTCTGGTCACTGTTTCCCATTTTCCACCCAATGTTCAAAATACTGAACCTCTGCTTTGCCCACGTGACACTTGTTGGGATTCAGGGTGATTCCGGCCTTGTGGATCCTGTCCAATACTGTCTCTACACCATGTTCCAAATTATTATGCAAATGATATTTTTCTCTGATTTTTGGTTGGTTGGTTGGTGCAAATGACAGTCAGTCTAATAAAAGTCATCACCCGTTAGAGTATACATTGAATTTTATTGAAGAAACCTCCCAATGATAACAGTATAATCTCCAAAATGAATATAAACTCAAAATGCACTGTTCCAAATTATTAGGCACAGTAGAATTTCTAAACATTTGATATGTTTTAAAGAACTGAAAATGCTCATTTGTGGAATTTGCAGCATTAGGAGGTCACATTCACTGAACTGAACAAAAAGCTATTTAACTCCAAAACATCCTAACAGGCCAAGTTACATGTTAACATAGGAACCCTTCTTTGATATCACCTTCACAATTCTTGCATCCATTGAACTTGTGAGTTTTTGGGGAGTTTCTGCTTGTATTTCTTTGCATGATGACAGAATAGCCTCCCAGAGCTGCTGTTTTAATGTGAACTGCCTCCCACCCTCATAGATCTTTTGCTTGATGATACTCCAAAAGTTCTCTATAGGGTTGAGGTCAAGGGAAGATGGTGGCCACACCATGAGTTTATCTCCTTTTATGCCCATAGCAGCCAATGACTCAGAGGTATTCTTTGCAGCATGAGATGGTGCATTGTCAAGCATGAAGATGATTTTGCTCCTGAAGGCACGTTTCTGCTCTTTATATCATGGAAGAAAGTTGTCAGTCAGAAACTCTATATATTTTGCAGAGGTCATTTTCACACCTTCACAACCTTAAGGTTGTTTCTCCATTATTCCAGCCCAAAACATGACTCCTCCACCTCTTTGCTGACGTCGCAGCCTTGTTGGGACATGGTGGCCATCCACCAACCATCCACTACTCCATCCATCTGAACCATCCAGGGTTGCTCGACACTCATCAGTAAACAAGGCTGTTTGAAAATTAGTCTTCATGTACGTCTGGACCTACTGCAACCGTTTCTGCTTGTGAGCACTGTTTAGGGGCGGCCGAGTAGTAGGTTTATGCACCACAGCAAGCCTTTGAATGATCCTACACCTTGAGGTTCGTGGGACTCCAGAGGCACCTGCAGCTTCAAATATCTGTTTGCTGGTATGTAATATCTTTTTAGCAGCTGCTCTCTTAATCCGATGAACTTGCCTGGCAGAAACCTTCCTCATTCTGCCTTTAGCAGCACGAACATGTCTGTGCTCAGAATCAGCCACAAATCTCTTGACAGTACGATGATCACGCTTAAGTTTTCAGGAAATATCTAATGTTTTCATCCCTTGACCAAGGCATTGCACTATTTGATGCTTTTCAGCAGCAGAGAGATCCTTTTTCTTTCCCATGTTAATTGAAAACTCTGGCTTGCTTAATAGTGTGGAACATCCAGTTTTCCTTTTATTGGGCTCACATGGCAAACTAATTATCACAGGTATCTGAGATTGATTTCAGTGATCCTAAGAACCCTGAGACACAATAACATCAATGGGTTTCATTTACAAAAAAAACAAAAAAAAAACTATGACACTTAAAACCTATTTGCATAATAATTTGGAACATGGTATAGGTGATTTAGATGCTCATCCTATGTTACGCTGTAGATGACGATGTCATCCAGGTAGGTACAAGCATAGTCCTGGAGACCATCCAGAAGCTGGTTAGCCAGCCTCTGGAAGGTCGCAGGGGCATTCTTCTTCCCGAATGGCATAACTCGAAACTGGAATAAGCCGAACGGGGTGAGAAATGCAGACTTGGGAATAGCGTCAGGACTTAGTGGGATCTGCCATTAACCTTTGCATAGATCAATGGTGGTCAAATACTTTGCCCCCACCAGCCGGTCTAACAACTCATCCACACGTGGCATTGGATACGCATCCATCACCGTTTTCTCATTTAGCTTGCGATAGTCTACACAAAACCGGGTAGTCCCATCCTTCTTGGACACAACACTGCAGGGGATGCCCAGGGATCATCTGACTCTTCAATTACCCTAAATGCAACATCTCTTGTCGCATCACTTCTCGTACAGACTCAGGGATGCGGAAGGGGTTTTGTCTCAGGGGGGTCTGATCCTGGGTCTCAACCTTGTGTTGTTCCAGGCGGGTGTACCCCGGTCTCTCTGAAAACATCCTCTGTCGCTGCCTCAACAATGTCTCCGCCTGCTGTCTCTCCCGGGGCCCTAGGTTTTCTCCTAAGTGTACCTGGTCCCATGTTTTAGACTGAGGCCTCTCCCCTAAGACATCAGGCAAGAGGAGTCTGGTTAAATCCTCTGCTTCGGGTGCACAGATGGCCACTACCACTTCAGGGCGCTCCCGATAGGGCTTCAGCATATTCACATGGAACATGCGGATAACCCTGGGGTCGTCACAATCGGCGACATTGTTGGTGGTGTCGGCTATTTTCCCCACTACCTGGTAGGGCCCCTGCCATGCAGCTTTGAACTTGTTCTGCCTAGTTGGTTCTAACACCAGGACCTTCTGTCCTATCTCAAAATTGCGCTCTCTGGCCCTCCGACCGTACCATACGCGCTGGCGCCGTTGGGCCGCCAAATATTGGAGTTTCCGTCTAGAAAAACGAGAATCCAATATTTTCTCAACCACATACTCCAGATTGCCCTCAACCAAAACAGGGTCAGGAGGCGCAGCCATAGGAATCACTGGCTCGACAAACCTCTTCAATAAGGACTTGTGGAACACGTTATGGATCTTAAATGTCCCTGGAAGAAGTAAACGAAAGAAAACAGGATTAAGAATCTCCATGATCTTATAAGGTCCAATGAACCTAGGCTTAAACTTAGGAGATGCAACTCTCATAGGGATATTTCTTGAGGACAACCAGACCAAGTCCCCCACTTCAAACCGAGGACCATCAGTCCTATGCCGGTTGGCAAACCGCTGGGCCCTCTCCTGAGAGAGGGACAACCTCTCCACTACCTGGTCCCAAATCTGCTGCATACGCTCCACAACAGAGTCAACACCTGGACAGACAGAAGCCTCCGTCTGTCCCGAAGAAAATCGAGGGTGAAACCCAAAATTGCAGAAAAATGGAGACATCAAAGTGGCAGAGCTAGCCCTATTATTAAGAGCAAACTCAGCCAAAGGCAAAAAAGAGACCCAGTCATCTTGATCAGCAGACACAAAGCATCTCAGATAAGTCTCCAATGTCTGGTTTGTTCTCTCAGTTTGTCCATTGGTCTGAGGATGAAAAGCAGAGGAGAAAGACAATTGAACACCAAGTTTAGAACAAAAAGTCCTCCAAAATCTGGAAACAAACTGGACTCCTCTGTCAGACACAATGTTCTCAGGAATGCCGTGTAACCGAACCACGTGCTGAAGGAACAAAGGCACCAATTCGGAGGAGGAAGGCAACTTAGGTAATGGCACAAGATGAATCATTTTGGAAAACCTATCACAAATCACCCAGATAACAGTCATTCTCTGAGAAACAGGGAGGTCGGAAATGAAATCAATAGAGATATGGGTCCATGGTCTCTTGGGAACAGGCAATGGCATCAACAAACCACTAGAGCGAGAGCAAGGCTTGGAGCGAGAGCAAGTCCCGCAGGACTGCACAAATTCCCTGACGTCACGAGACAAAGTAGGCCACCAAAAGGACCGACTAACCAAGTCTCTGGTACCAAAAATTCCGGGATGACCGGCCAACGCGGAACAATGAATCTCAGACATCACACTCTTTTTCCACCGGTCTGGGACAAACAATTTCCCAATAGGGCAGCGCTCGGGTTTATCCTCCTGACACCCTTCCAGAGCCAGTCTCAAATTGGGCGAGATGGCGGAAAGAACTACACCCTCTTTCAAAATAACAGCAGGATCAGATAACTCAGGAGAGTCCGCAAGGAAACTCATCGAGAGGGCATCCGCCTTAACATTCTTAGTGCCAGGAAGAAAGGAAACCACAAAATTAAAACGTGTGAAAAACAAGGCCCACCTGGCCTGTCTAGGATTAAGTCGCTTGGCTGATTCCAGATAAACCAGATTCTTATGGTCCGTGAGGACCACCACCTGATGTTTGGCTCCCTCCAGCCAATGTCTCCACTCTTCAAAAGCCCACTTCATGGCCAATAACTCCCGATTACCCACGTCATAATTACGTTCAGTTGGAGAAAATTTTCGGGGAGAAAAGGCACAAAGGTTACTTTTAGAGGTCTCTGGATCTCTTTGGGACAAAACGGCACCTGCCCCAATTTCAGAGGCATCAACCTCCACCTGAAATGGTAGAGAAACATCAGGCTGCAGTAGAACAGGAGTAGAAGTGAATCTCTGCTTAAGTTCCTGAAACGCAGAGATTGCCTCAGGAGGCCAATTCACCACATCAGAACCCTTTTTGGTCAAATCAGTCAATGGTTTAACAATAACAGAGAAATTACCAATAAATTTACGATAAAAATTGGCAAAACCCAAGAATCTCTGAAGAGCCTTTAATGAAGTAGGTTGGACCCAATCACAGATGGCCTGAACCTTGACCGGGTCCATTTCAATAACAGATGGGGACAAAATGAATCCCAGAAATGAGATCCTCTGTACGCCAAAAAGACACTTTGATCCCTTCACATACAGAGCATTCTCTCTCAAAATCTGGAACACAGTCCGAACATGTTTCACATGAGAGTCCCAGTCATTGGAAAAAATCAAGATATCATCCAAATAAACAATCAGAAATTTATCCACAAAATCCCTGAAAATGTCATTCATGAAGGACTGGAAGACGGAAGGAGCATTAGTGAGCCCAAAGGGCATCACTAGGTACTCAAAATGCCCCTCTGGGGTATTAAATGCCGTCTTCCATTCATCCCCGTGCTTAATGCGAATAAGGTTATACGCCCCCTGAGGTCAAGCTTGGTAAACCAAGTAGCACTTTTCACCCTGGAAAACAGGTCAGAAATCAAGGGTAACGGATATTGATATTTCACAGTGATATTGTTCAAGAGACGATAATCAATACACAGCCTTAATGAACCATCCTTTTTGGCCACAAAGAAAAAACCGGCACCCAAGGGTGAAGAGGATGGTCTGATATGACCCTTCTCCAATGACTCCTTGATATAAGACCGCATAGCGTCATGTTCAGGTACAGACAAGTTAAAAAGGCGACCTTTAGGGAATTTACTACCAGGCACTAATTCAATAGCGCAGTCATAGCTCCTATGGGGGGGCAAGGATGCAGATTTACTTTCGCTAAACACATCAGAAAAATCAGTCAAAAAGTCAGGAACATCCTGAGCCTGGAGAGAGGCAGAAAAAACAGGAGTGTTGGCATTAACACATTGGCAGCCCCAACTGGTTACAGACACAGATTTCCAATCCAAAACAGGATTATGAGACTGTAACCAATGGAAACCTAGTACAATAATGTCATGCAGATTATACAGCACCAAAAATTTGCAACTCTCCTGATGATCAGGTTCAACCCTCATTATCAACTGAGTAGAGAACTGAGGTTTATTCTCAGCCAAAGGGGTAGAATCTATCCACAGTAGGGGAATAGACTTCCGTAGGGGTATCAAGGGAAACCAACAACATTTAGCAAAATCAAAATCCATCAGGTTAATAGCTGCTCCCGAATCAACAAAAGCCTGAGCAGAAAATGTGGACAGGGAGCAAATCAGGGTAACAGTCAACAGAAATTTAGTCTGAACACTACCCTAGACAACTGAGCGTGCAAAACGTCTTCCCGCTTAGGACAAATAGCATGAGAGGCGTCACCACAGTAGAAACATAACCCATTGCATTTTCGAAACTCATGACGCTGTGCCCCAGAAGTCACTCTATCACACTGCATGGGTTCAGAAGCTGGTTCACAAGGCAACACCATTCCATGCATACCTCTATGCTCACGCAAAAGTCTGTCAATTTGAATCGCCAATGACATAGAATCATTGAGACCAGAGGGAGCAGGGAAACCCACCATAACATCTTTTACATTCACATGGAACATGCGGATAACCCTGGGGTCGTCACAATCGGCGACATTGTTGGTGGTGTCGGCTATTTTCCCCACTACCTGGTAGAGCCCCTGCCATGCAGCTTTGAACTTGTTCTGCCTAGTTGGTTCTAACACCAGGACCTTCTGTCCTATCTCAAAATTGCGTTCTCTGGCCCTCCGACCGTACCATACGCGCTGGCGCCGTTGGGCCGCCTGCATATTCCCACATACAGCCTGAGTCATCTCCTGTAGGCGGTTCCGGAATTCCAGCACATAAGGCACAATAGGTATCCCTTCTATGGTTCCCTCCCCTTCCCAGTGTTCTCGCACTAAGTCTAGGGGTCCCTTTACCCGCCTTCCATATAACAGTTAGAACGGAGAGAACCCGTGGATTCTTGGGGCACCTCCCGATAGGCAAACAGGAGGTGTGGCAAGAATTTCTCCCAGTCTGTTATGATTTGGTAGCTGAGGAGAGCAGGCAAAAACGGCAATACACCAGAGAGGTTGGAATCTACTGGATTGCTGTACCCTGACTAACCACCACAACTAAAGGCAGCCGTGGAGCGTACCTACGTTGGTCCTAGACGCCTCGTCACAGCCTGAGAGGCAAACTACACCTAAAGATAGAAAGAGGAAAGCTATCTGCCCCGGAGCAGATCCCCAAAGAACATAGGAAGCCCCCAAACATGTAATGGCGGTCAGACAAGAGGAAATACAGACACAGACAGAAAATAGTATGAGCAAACGTTGGGGCCCAATCTTCCTAGAAAGAAAAGGATAGGAAGGACACTCACTGCAATCCAAAAAACCCTAAAAAAATACCAACTCTACTAATTGCAAAAACACCTGAGATCACACGACCTCTACCACCTAAATTAGTTCTCTGGTGTAACAAAACCAAGCCGCAGCCACTGAAAAAACTGGAAAAGGCAAATGAACAAATAACAGTGGCTCAGATAAACTGAGAGGAGCACAAGCCCCAGGAGGGGACCTGGCTGACCTCCACAGAAGTGCAGGAAAAAATGCAAAAAGCAAGCACAAAAATAAAAGCAGAAAATATCTTATCTGTTAGCAGAAGATGCAGGCAAGACTCAGCAAGCTTCCAAGTGAACCAGGAATCAAAGTTGAGACAAGAACAATTGATCACCGGCAACCCTGATGGGAGGGAACCTCCCTTATATAAGACCAGTCTGTAAATCCTGATTGCCAATCTTCACAATCTTCATTGAATGGTTCAGTACTGTTTGTAACCACCAGAGGGAGCTTCTGCTCAGAATTAATTTCTAACACATTCACAAGGTCCTGGTAAAAGTCCCAATGAGTTGTTTTAAAGTTCCGTTAAAACGTTCACACAACCCATTGATTTACGGGTGGTACGGGGCGCTTCTAATGGACTTTACGCCACACAGTTTCCACAGTTGGTTGGTCGCCTCTGCTGTAAACTTGGTAACCTGGTCCGAGATAACCTCCCAGGGAAATCCAACCCATGAGAAAACCTGGAGCAGGGCAGCTGCCACTGTCTCTGCCAGTATGTTAGATAATGCAACTGCCTCTGGATACCATGTGGCATAATCTATATTTGTGGTTCTGGGGGTTCTGTAACAGAAAACTTGATGACTGTCAGCCATTGTCTGCTCAGGGAACTCTCCTGGACGAGGTGGAGGAAGAAGAGGAAGAGGATGAGGGGGATGATTATTTTGGGGAGGAGGATGCTTCTCAGAGGGCAAGAGAAAATGTTGGCTTGCCAAGGTCAGGTACAGGGTTTGTGCGTGACTGGAGGGTTGTGGATTTGGCAGAAAGTGCTCCTCCACCCACCACTGGCAGTGATTCATTGACACCTGCGACATTGGCCCATGTGTGATTATGTCTTGCGGATCCTAAAAAGGGACCCCTGCATTGCCAAAATTATGAAGGATGACGACTACTTGTTGGCCAGCATCCTTGATCCACGCTATAAAGGCAAATTACAGAACATCATGCCACAGGAGAACCTACAGCTAATATTGGCGAAAAAACAGGCAACTCTGGTAAACCGTTTGTTAGAGGCATTCCATCACACAGCAACGGTGCAAGTTCTACCATGAACCGTACTGGGCAACATGGAAGAGGTGTTCGTGGTGCACACAGTCGAAGTGGTGTTGGAGACAGGGGTTTCATGACCATGTTGTGGACTGATTTCCCGAGTACCGCTCACACGACTGTTAATACTGAATCGAATGCAACAGACAGGAGACAGCAGTTGTCAACTATGGTTCAAAATTACTTCTCCTCCCCTATCAATGTTCTCCCTCACAGTTCATTCCCCTTTGACTACTGGGCCTGTAAACTGGACACCTGGCCTAAAT
Source organism: Oophaga sylvatica (assembly GCA_033576555.1). Classification (NCBI taxonomy): domain Eukaryota; kingdom Metazoa; phylum Chordata; class Amphibia; order Anura; family Dendrobatidae; genus Oophaga; species Oophaga sylvatica. The sequence continues at coordinate 394,026,160 of JARQOD010000002.1, forward strand.
TGGCACAATATGCCTTACAGGAGCTTGCTTGCCCTGCTGGTAGTGTGCTATCAGAAAGAGTCTTCAGTGCTGCTGGATCAATCCTGACAGAAAGAAGGACCCGGCTGTCGACCCAAAATGTAGGTGATCTCACCTTCATTAAAATGAGCCATGTCTGGGTTTCAAAGGATTTTGTACCACCTTCCCCTGATGACATATAGGTTGCCAGCAAAATGGCTCGCTTTGTTCTCCTCTTCCTCCGACTTCTCCAATTCCTCCATTTGCAGCTGCTGAACTTCCAGCCTACACCTCAACATATGCCATTTTTTCCACCTCCCTAACTGGGCTGTACCCCCCCAGAGCCGGCGTCAGCACCTGGAATACCCGGGCAAGTGCCGGGGCCCTGAGCAGAAGGGGGGGCCCACTCACCGTCAGAGACACCGGCGTACTATGATGGGCCCTGTGCCAGTTCTGGCGCCCACGAGTGTGCCCCCCCTGTTTGCTCAGGGACCCAGCACTTGCAATACTTACCTCTCCCTGCTCCACCGCTGTAACGTCTTCCGCGTTTCCTGACAGTGACATTCAGGTCAGAGCGCGATGACGTCACGTCTGTGCGCCCTCTGCCTGAACAGTCACAGTGCAGAGAGCTGGAAGATGGCGACGCTGAGTAGTCCAGAGTAGAGCAGTGTCCAGCGAGGAGAGGTTTTTTTTTTTTTTAATGTTTGGAGCAATATATGGGGAGCATTATACAATGGAGAATTGTATATGGGCCCATCATACACTTGAGCATCGTTGATAGGGCCCATTATACACTAGAGCATTATATATGGGGCCCATCATACACTGGAGCATTATAAATGGGGCCCACCATACACTGGAGCATCATATACAGGGCCCATTATACACTGGAGAATCATATGGGGCCCATTATATATGGAGCATTATATAGGCCTATCATACACTGGAGCATCTTCCATCTGGGCACATCATATACTTGAGCATCATATGGGGCCCATTATATATGGTGCATCATATGGGGCACACTATATATGGAGCATCACATGGAGCCCATTATATATGGAGCATTATATATGGGGACCATTATATTTGGAGCATTATATGGGGCTCATCATACCCTGGAGCATCATATATGGGGCCCATCATATACTAGAGCATCATATGGGGTTCATTATTTATGGAGCATCATATAGGGCCCTTTATATATGGAGCATCATATGGAGCATATATGGAGCCCATTCTGTATGAAGCAATATATGGGGCCCATCATATACTGTATGGAGCTTTATATGCAACTCATTATACTGTATGGAGCAATATGTGGGGCTCATTATACTCTATGGGGCTTTCCTATACTGTATGGCACATTATATGGGAACCATCATATACTGGAGCATTATGTGGAGCTCATCATATACTGTATGGAACATTATCTGGGACCAATTATGTAAGGAGCAATATATTGGGCTCATTATTCTGTATGGAGCAATATATGTGGCTCATTATACTGTATGAAGCATTATATTGGGCCCATTATTCTGTATGGGCGCACGGCAGGGCTTGGAAGGGAAGGAGTGCCGTTTGACTTTTTCAAACCAAAATTGGCTGGAATTGAAATTGGACGCCATGTCGCATTTGGAGAGCCCCTGATGTGCCTAAACAGTGGAAACCCCCCACAAGTGTCACCATTTTGGAAACTAGACTCCCTATGAACTTATCTAGATCTGTGGTGAACACTTTGAACCCCCAAGTATTTCACTAAAGTTTATAACGTAGAGCCGTAAAATTAAAAAATCATATTTTTTCCACAAAAATTATCTTTTCACCCCAATTTTTATATTCCCAAGGGTAAGAAGACTTCAAAAGTTATTGTGCAATTTGTCCTGAGTACGCTGATACCCGAAATATGAGGGTAAACCACTGTTTGGGTGCATCGCAGAGCTCGGAAGGGAAGGAACGCAGTTTGACTTTTTCAACGCAGAATTGGCTGGACGCCATGTCGTGTTTGGAGAGCACCTGATGTGCCTTAACAGTGGAAACCCCCCACAAGTGACACCATTTTGGAAACTAGACCCCTAAGGTATTTATCTAGATCTGAAGTGAGCTGCGTGTGAAAAAAAAAATTTCCACAAAAATGATTTTTCAGTCCCCAATTTTTGATGCTGATACCCCATATGAGGGGGGGAAATTCTGTTTGGGAGCATGGCAGGGCTCGGAAAGGAAGTAATGACATTTTGGAATGCAGTCTTTGATGGGTGTAATGTTCAGTTTGCAGAGCCCCTGATGTGCCTAAACAGTGGAAACCCCCCACAAGTGACCCCATTTTGGAACCTAGACCCCCAAAGGAACTTACCTAGATGTATGGTGAGCACTTTGAAACCTCCAAGTGCTTCACAGAAGTTTATAACGCCTGGGCGTGAAAATAGAAAAAGCATATTTTTTCCACAAACATGATCTTTCAGTCTCCAGTTTTTTATTTCCCAAGGGTAACAGGAGAAATTAGACCCCAAAATTTGTAGTTCAATTTGTCCAGAGTATGCTGATACTCTATATGTGGGAGAAAACTACTGTATAGGCACACGTCGGGGCTCGGAAGGGAAGTAGTGACGTTTTGCATTGCAGACTTTGATGGCACGGTCTGCGGGCGTCATGTCGCGTTTGGAGAGCCCCTGATGTGCCTAAACAGTGGAAACCCTCCACAAGTGACCCCATTTTGGAAACTAGACCCCCAAAGGAACTTATCTAGATGTGTGCTGAGAACTTTGAACCCCAAGTGCTTCACAGAAGTTTATAACGTAGAGCCATAAAAATAAAAAATATCATATTTTTTCCACAAAAATGATATTTATGCCCCCAATTTTTTATTTTCCCAAGATTAACAGAAGAAATTGGACCCCAAAAGTTATTGTGCAATTTTTCCTGAGTGCGCTGATACTCAATGTGTGGGAGTAAACTGCTGTTTGGGCGCATGGCAGAGCTCAGAAGGGAAGGAGCACCGATTGACTTTTTCAACGCCGAATTGGTTGAAATTGAGATTAGATGCCATGTCACATTTGGAGAGCACCTGATGTGCCTAAACTGTGGAAACTCCCCAATTCTAACTCCAACCCTAACCCCAACACACCCCTAACCCTAATCCCAACCCTAATCAAAACCATAACCACAAACCTAACTCTAATACACCCATAACCCTAACTTTAGCCCCAACTCTAACCCTAACTTAAGCCCCAACCCTAACCCTAACCCTAATGGGAAAATAGAAATAAATACATTTTTTTAATTTTATTATTTTTCCCTAACTAAGGGGGCAATAAAGGGGGGTTTGAGTTACTATTTATAGCGGGTTTTTATGTTTGACAGCTGTCTTGCTAAAAGATGCTTTTTATTGCAAAAAATAGTTTTTGCATCACCACATTTTAACCCCTTAACGACCGCCGATACGGCTTTTAACGGCGGTCATTAAGGGTACTTAAACCACAGCGCCGTTTATTAATGGCGCTGTGGAAAAAGTGGATAGCGCCCCCCAGAGGCGCATTTTCTCCAGGGTCTCGGAGTACATTTTGATCACTGTGATAAACTATCACAGTGATCAAAATAAAAAAAACAGTACATAACCCCCCTTTATCACCCCTTAGTTAGGGATATATAATAAAATATAGAAATTATATTTATTTTCATATTTCTGTTAGGGTTAGGGTTAGGGCTAGGGTTAGGGTTAGGGCTAGGGCTAGGGTTAGGGTTATAATTAGGGTTAGGGTTAGGCTGAGTTCATACTATGTTATGGCAGTCCATTAGACGGACTGCGTTACATGGCGGTATAACGCAGTGTAACGCAGTCCATTAACGCTGCCATTCACCCCCATTTGAGGGCGCATCGCAACACATGTCGTAAAGCGGCATGCACTCGCGACATGCCATCATTCAGTGACGGAGCCTCGGACGCGGTCTGCAGCGTCTGGGCTCCGTCACCGCTAGCGTAGAGGAATCATCTGCTGATTCCTCTGCGCTAGCGGGTATAGCATAACGTGATCGCGTTATGCTATACCATTACCAGCCCGTCAACGCTATGTGTTGAACGGGCTGGTAAAATGCAAAATGAACCTAGCTTTAGGGTTAGGGTTGGAATTAGGGTTAGGGTTACAATTAGGGTTAGGGTTACAATTAGGGTTGGAATTAGGGTTGGGATTTAGGTTAGGGTTAGGGTTGGGATTCGGGTTAGGGGTGTGTTGGGGTTAAGGTTGGAGCTAGAATTGAGGGGTTTCCACTATTTAGGCACATCAGGGGGTCTCCAAATACGACGTGGCATTCAAAAAGTCAAATGACTCTCCCTCCCTTCCGAGCCCTGCCGTGCGCCCAAACAGTGGTTTACCCCAACATATGGGGTATCAGCGCACTCAGGACAAATTGCACACCAATTTTTGGGTTCTAATTTCTCCTGTTACCCTTGGGAAAATAAAAAATAGCTGGCTAAAAAAAATCATTTTTGAGGAAAAAAAATGATTTTTTATTTTCACGGCTCTGCGTTTATAAAGTTCAAAGTGCTCACCACATACCTAGATAAGTTCCTTAAGGGGTCTAGTTTCAAAAATGCGGTCACTTGTGGGGGGTTTCCACTGTTTAGACACATCAAGGGCTCTGCAAACACAACATGACACCCGCAGAACATTCCATCAAAGTCTGCATTACAAAATGGCGCTCCTTCCCTTCCAAGCTCTCCCATTCGCCCAGTGGTTTCACCCCACATATGGGGTATCAGCGTACTCAGGAAAAATTGCACAACAACTTTTGGGGTCCAATTTCTCCTGTTACCCTTGGGAAAATAGAAAAGTAGCAGGCTAAAGAATCATTTTTGAGGAAAAAAATGATTTTTTATTTTCACGGCTCTACGTTATAAACTTCTGTGAAGCACTTGGGGGTTCAAAGTGCTCACCACACATCTAGAAAAATTCCTTAAGGGGTCTAGTTTCCAAAATGGTGTCATTTGTGGGGGGTTTCCACTGTTTAGGTATATCAGGGGCTCTCCAAACGCGACATGGCGTCCAATTTCAATTCCAGCCAATTTTGGTTTGAAAAAGTCAAACGGCGCTCCTTCCTTCCAAGCCCTGCCGTGCGCCCAAACAGTGGTCCCCCCTACATATGGGGTATCAGCGTACTCAGGACAAATTGGAAAACAACTTTTTTGGTCTAATTTCTCCTGTTATACTTGGGAAAATAAAAAATTGGGGACTAAACGATCAGCTTTGTGGAAAAAATATGATTTTTTATTTTCACGCCCGGGCGTTATAAACTTCTGTGAAGCACTTGGGGGTGCAAAGTGCTCACCATACATCTAGATAAGTTCCTTAGGGGGTCTAGTTTCCAAAATGGGGTCACTTGTGGGGGGTTTCCACTGTTTAGACACATCAGGGCCTCTACAAACGCGACATGGCGTCCTGCCAATTCTGCGTTGAAAAAGTCAAACGGCGCTCCTTCCTTCCAAGCTCTGCCATGCACCCAAACAGTGGTTTACCCCCACGTATGGGGTATCAGCATGCTCAGGACAAATTGCACAGCAGATAGCAGTCCGTAATAATGTGGTCAGCAATGCACACAGCAAACTCCTCACCAGAGGTGCCGGTTTACTAGGGGCTTATTTCAGTCAGAGCCCTGAACCAAACACACAAACTCCTCACCGGAGATGCCCGTATTCTAGGGGCTTATTTCAGCCGAGTCCCTAAACACATGCATACGACCACACTGGCGCATAGCACATAACAGGATAAATACTAGCGCATGGTCATGAGGTCATGCGCACCTTTTATAGCTGCAGCAATCCTCAGGACCTTCCCGGAAGGGCCAATGGGAAACTACCCCCAGACCTAGAGCAGCTTCAGGACCTTCCTAGAGGACCAATGGAAGTTGCTGCAGTAACAGAGCATGTGGCCCCCGATCTCCAATGAGAGATCTTACCTTGGGCATGCTCAGAAAGGGAAATGCAGGACTTAGTCCCAAAGACGTCTGCTCGCCGCTGACCAGTACTGGCTACAATAGCAGAACCTGGAGAGGCAGCAGTAATCCTCTGCACAGTATCAAACTGGGCGAGACGCTGGGACTGACGTCTCTGCTGAGCAGATTCCACTGCGGCCGGAGACTGATGGGAGACCGCAGCGGGGATGGTTCGAGATTCCCCTTATGCAGAAGCGGGAACTTGACCCCTAACACTAATCATAATGATAACTGCAAATGTACAGACTGCGTTCATCGAAAGTTTACAAACTGTTTAATGTTTGGTAAAATACACACATCTTGACAATATGTATCAACACATTTACCTTTTTTGATTGTGATTGGTGACAGTGTATAAATATTCAATGAGTTTCTTGGTTCTTTAGAAACCTTGTATATTTCATCCAGACTGCACTTTGAATTTTTCATGAGGCATGTGGAAAGCAAAATAATCATCAAAGGATTTGCAAGCAAAATTAATAAAACTATCAAACAGGAAAAAGATATAAAAATATATCAAAAAATTTGAAATGTTCAATCAGTAATGAACTTTGTTCAAAAAGAGGAAAAGGAATGATTCTAGTTATTCCAAAGCCACATTCATGTAGACCAAGAGGGATTTAAGACCCCAAAATTTTCAAGATAGAATAAAAAAAACAAAAGCAAAAAAATATAAATACTGGGATACATGTCCTTCATGGTAGACTTACCAGCTGCATAAGAGCCACAAAGCAGCCACTTGTAAAGCACAGTACAGTAACTTCTGAATTAAAATTATGAACTCAAGTCATGACACCAGAATTGAACTTTAAAGTCTGTTATTGGAGAAATGTCAACAAGACCTATACAGAGCTTGTAATATCTACCATGAATCAAAAAGTGTATCTTCTTATGGGATGTGTGAGTTAGATACAGCATTGCTGTAAATTTAGTAAAAAAAAAAACATGTAAACTGTGCATGGGGCACATTTGGATTTTCCAACATGACAATCATAATTATCCAAAACTTAAGGCCTTGTTAAAAGTTTAGTGGCTGCTGAAGAACCTAATGATGGTTTTGAAGTGACTTTCACTGTCTCCTGACCTCTGCAAAAAATAAAATTGACAAGCACATCCAAACACAATGAAATAATGATACACATACAAGCTGCTGGGACTGTTATCATCCAAGCTAACAAATAGAACCCCACTCTGAAGGCATACAGGAATATGGGAACATTTAATATACAAATTTTGAGCTGAATTACTGCTATGCAGACCTCATATAAAAATTGAAGTACTTATCGCACAGTTTGATCAAATTGTGAGAGCCCATCTATCAATGACAAGAAGATTTCTGTGGATGGAAACTTACACTAATAGGTTTATCTCTCCTGGGGTTAAGCCTGAAAACTTCAAGGGCAAGTAGGACCAAAATCTGGAATAAAAAGAGAAGTGCTGTGGTTTTAGTCCTGACGAAAAGGTCGTGTGAGACCTTGAAACGCGTTGACCTATAAACCTTTGCAATAAAATACTATTGATTTCACGTTGCCATCGAGCTTCCTTTAGCAGCGCATTGAATGACACCTCCTTCCTGTTCTTCATTTTCCAAGAGAAGTGCTCAGTCAATTTGGAAGCAATTGCCTACCCTCAAAGGTAAATTGCAAAATTGACTAGCATATTCTAGCGTATTCTACAAAAATGAACATTCTGCTGTTGCTGCATTGCTACAGGATGCATACAAAAGGCATAAAAAAACAGTAAGTCTGTTAATGTGAATTTCCATCTAAGGGGTGTGAATGAGATGTAACTGTTTTATACCATGAGGCAGTTTGAGTATTGCATTCTTCTGGGGTAGAAGAAGGCAATAGGTCGAAACTACAGGATGTAATGACATGTTGGAACTGTCTTGTACTTTGTTATACTTTTTCCCTGATATACTGTATAGGAGGTCTAATTGTTATACACCATGCAATAATGTCATACTATAGTCATGAAAATTATGCTAGGATAAATGATTACTTCTATTGCACTATATCGCTTTACTCTATACGCTACTTGTTACATACTGTATATGTACAGTTGAAACCAGAAGTTTACGTACACTATATAAAAAGACACACATGCATGTTTTTCTCAATATCTGACATGAAATCAGAATAAACCTTTCCAATTTTAGGTCAATTAGGATTACCATAATTATTAATATTTGCCAAATGCCAGAATAATGAGAGAGAGAATGTTTTAAGGCATTTTTATTACTTACTGCACTGTCAAAAGTTTACACACACTAAAATTACTATGCCTTTAAACAATTCTGGACTGCCCATATGATGATGTCATGTTTTTGGAAGCTTCTAATAGGTTTTTTGGCAACATGTGAGTTAATTAGAGATACACTTGTGGATGTATTTTAATGAACACCTGAAACACACTGCTTCTTTGTGTAGCATCATTGGAAAGTCTCAAGAAATCAGCCAATATATCAGGAAGAGAATTGTGGACTTGCACAAGTCTGGCTCATCTTTGTGTACAATTTCTTGATACCTGAAGGCGCCTCATTCATCTGTACAAACAATTATACGCAAGTACAAAAAAGATGGGAATGTCCAGCCATCATACCGCTCAGGAAGGAGACGGGTTCTGTGTCCCAGAGATGAACGTGCTTTTGTCCAACATGTGCATATCAACCCAAGGACAAAAGAAAATACCTTGTGAAGCTGGCATCCGAAGTGAAAAGAGTACTGCATCAACATGGGCTGAAAGGTCACTCTGCCAGGAAGAAGCCATTACTCCAAAATTAACATAAAAAAGCCAGATTAATATTTGCAAATGCACACAGGAACACAGACTTTAATTTCTTGAGACATGTCCTATGGTCTGATGAAACTAAAATTGATCTTTTTGGGCATAATGACCATCGTTATGTTTGGAGGAAAAAGGGAGAAGGTTGGAAGTGACGTGGTCTGTGTGGACGTTTTGTCTAGTGCATCGGGGGTTGGTGCTGTGGCCTCTCTCTGGTTGTTGAAGGGCTTTGGGTGGCCTCTTTTGGGCTCTGTCCATTGTTAGTGGTACTCCTACTCTTGGCTGAGTTAGTTGATCCTTGAGTGCTTGTGCTTTGTGCCTTCTCTCGTGTGATCCCCTGTTTCTGACTCCGTCTGTCATCCTGTTTTGCACTTGTCTGCTGATTCTGTACCGTTTGTTGTTTGCCTGGTATTGACCTCTGCTTCGTCTTGTGACTGCTTGTTTGC
>JARQOD010000002.1:394035471-394267256 GCA_033576555.1 Oophaga sylvatica
AAAAGCATCAAATTTTGCCACATGGATGTATGAGGCATGTCACAGATAGACCACACAGTAAAATGTAGCCTGTTTTTATAAATAATGCAGCATGGTGCTGTCTTTAAGTGCACTCACACCCAGGGCTAAATAAAATACACACTGGCCACATGTTTACCTTGCACAGATATGAGCTGCCTCAGAGATAAGAGTACAACTAATTTGTGCACCTTTTTTTAATAAAAAGTACTGGTGTTTTTGCGTGAAAGGACACACAGGGCTCCAAAAAAATATTGCTGTACACTGGCCACACGTTCACCATGCACAGATATGAGCTGCCATGGAGATAAGAGTACGACTAATTTGTGCAGCTATTTTTTTAATAAAAAGCACTGGTGTTTTTACGTGAAAGGACACACAGGGCTCCAAAAAAATATTGCTGTACACTGGCCACACGTTCACCATGCACAGATATGAGCTGCCATGGAGATAAGAGTACCACTAATTTGTGCAGCTATTTTTTTAATAAAAAGCACTGGTGTTTTTACGTGAAAGGACACACAGGACTCCAAAAAAATATTGCCGTACACTGGCCACACGTTGAGCACGCACAGATATGAGCTGCCATGGAGATATGAGTACCATTAATTTGCGCACCAATTTTTTAAAAAAAGTACTGGTGTTTTTACGTGAAAGGACACAAAAGGCTCCAAAAAAAATATTGCTGTACACTGGCCACACGTTAAGCACGCACAGATATGAGCTGCCACGGAGATAAGAATACCACTTATGTGTGCACCTATTTTTTTAATAAAAAGTACTCGTGTTTTTAAGTGAAAGGACACACAGGGCTCCAAAAAAATATTGCTGTACACTGGCCACACGTTGAGCACGCACAGATATGAGCTGCCACGGAGATAAGAGTACCACTTATGTGTGCACCTATTTTTTTAATAAAAAGTACTCGTGTTTTTAAGTGAAAGGACACACAGGGCTCCAAAAAAATATTGCTGTACACTGGCCACACGTTCACCACGCACAGATATGAAATGGCACGGAGATAACAGTACCACTAATTTGTGCACCTTTTTTTATTAAAAAGTATTAATTGTCATGATACATAGTTTGCCCTGTCCTGCATTTCTGTATAACTTTGTTACTTCATCATCATTTAACTTAGGCTTATGTCAACACAGCTAAAGGACTCCCCATTGTTCTCCTAAAGGTACTGCCACACTAAACAATCCCGCTAGCGATCTCGTTAACGTCGCATACTAATGAGATCGCTAGCGTGATTGTTATAATATCGCTAGTAGCTGCCTAATTTAGCGATGTCGTTAAGGATGCTATCGCGGTTAGCGATCTCCTTAACGACTTTGGCGGTACAAAAGTACCGCACATCGCTCACAAAAAGGTGCCACACTCAGCGATATATGCTCACCAGCGGGACGCCAACGATAAAAATAGGTTCCAGAACGATGTGAATGATGAACGAGATCACAGCAGGGGCCAACGTTGTTGCTACATGCCACACACACCGGCGTCACTAACGAGATCGCTAAATAGTGACGTTTTTTAGCGATCTCGTTAGCGACGCTGTTTAGTGTGGCATACCCTTAAGCCGGGGGAGAACTCACAATACACATTCATATAGACATCTCGGAGCCATGCAATGGACCAAACCATTGACTGGTAGGTGGGAACCTCTCCTCCCCTACCCTTGGGCTGTTCCCAGTAGCCCAAGACAAGGGACTTATGCGTGACCAGTGTTGTGTTGAGAGATCCCTAGAGAAAAAGGGTGAGGGCTCTTAGCTGCGGCAAGACCTCACGTCAGTCTGTGATTTTGGACTTATTATGGACATCAGGAATAACATGGATATTTGATTTGATATGCTGCCTGCCTCAATAAATCCCGTTGGATTGTTCTTAGCCCGGTGGTCTCTTCTTGCTATCCGCATACCCCGTCACAAACAGTACCACTAATTTGTGCACCTTTTTTTATTAAAAAGTATTGGTGTTTTTACATGAAAAGACACACAGGGCTCCAAAAAAATATTGCCGTACACTGGCCACACGTTCACCACGCACAGATATGAGCTGGCACAGAGATACCACTAACACAAATTTGTGCCCTGTTTTTTTTTTAATAAGTGCTGGTGTTTTTACATTAAATCACACCCATGGCTCTGCAAAAATATTTCTGTACACTGGCCACACGTTGAGCACGTACAGATATGAGCTGGCACAGAGATACCACACCAAAATATATGTGGCTTGTATTCCAATTACACCCGAAGCTAGCTATATATGGCCAATATATCCTACAGGCAGCAGCAACAGCAACAGAACACACAAAGGGAATGGACCCTCTTGATGTATGCGATGATCTATATATGCACATACAGTGCCTGCAGGCCTTGCACTGATGTGTATAGAGCGACATTCACTTCCCTGCCTGCCTAACTCCGGAACTTATATACTCCAGAATTAGCCCTTAGAAGGACTGTTGAGTTATCAGGATTTGAGTAGTTTAGGATGGTAGACCCCACACTGACTAAGAAATCACCAAATCTGACCCTATCTCGGCAACCGCGATCCCTACACTGTCTGAATCCTGAGCTGAATGCGGCGAGCAGGGCGGCGTCTGGTCTCTTATACTCGTGATGATGCTGTGCGGCCAGCCAATCACTGCACGACCACAACAAAGATGGCTGCGGCGTTTCATTACCTGGCAGACATTCCCTGCAGCGTGATTGGATCTCTAAAGTCCGCTAAAAATGCTGGGTGGAGACCCCTGTTCCCGCTGAATAATCCCGGAAATTATTGCTGCTCGCCGAGTATGGCGAGTACCGTGATACTCGGGTGACTAACGAGTAGTGGCGGTGCGTTCACTCATCACTAGTGATATGTAAACTGTGATAAAGTCCTCAGCACTTTGGGTGAGTTCACTCTGGATGTGTTGCTTGAGTTCAAGTGCCTAGTTTAACCCAAAATAGACACTCTGCGATAGATGATAAATTTGATCAACTGGATAGCTCAGCATGCGTGCCCCATTGCCGGAAGCATGCTGCACACAGCTGCTTTTGCGTTACAGCGAATGCAATGACTTCCCATTAGTATGCGTTTCAACTGCCTTCCACCGTGTGAGCAGGCGCAAAGATACTACGCTCCATCAGCGTTCCATGGGGACGCATGAGCAGAAGAGGGAGTCATCATTCCTCTGTCAGTATGAGGTGCCAGAATGGGGCAAAGTATAGCAAATCGCTATGTCCAGTCTAATGTCCTGGTACAAACTAGGATCCATGCAGATGTCGCATTATAAAAAAGGGGGAAACATAAACAACATCATTTGCCTAAGGAGATGCCTTATTATAGTTATACAGAAGATATTCAGACTCTCTCTACTGATTAAAGGGCAGAGCGAACAATAAGGTTCCTGTAACCAAAATATATTTTTAGAATGTGATCTTTCATATGTAACAATTAACCACACAAAAAAGCTATGATAGCTCATATACAACTTATTAAGTGTTCATAAGGCACCAACAGTGCCTTCCATTATGTGACCAGAACCACCCCTTAAAAACTCATCCCTAGTTTGAAGGACAATAAATGATATTAATATTTTGTGCTACAAAAAAACAATACAATGTCAGGTGGGTATCCTGACAAAAGCCAAATGATAAATATCTTCTTCAGATGAGGAAAAACAATAGTGAACAAATAACCTATTGTGGTCAATAGAAAAAAGCAGGTAAACTTATAAGAAGGCTCTAACAATTTGCATCTACAGGAGAATCATAAATAACAGCCAAAATTAATTTGCTCATTTAGACCCCTAGGCGAGACAGTGTCCAACCTATGGATCCATCTGAGCTCTTTTTGAAGGATCCTCTTGTCCAAGTCGCCAACTCTACTTGAGGGGCAATAACTTCAATCACACAGAAGGAGAAGGACTTCAGATCACCATGGTGCACCTCACGGACATGCCTAGAGATGGGGGTCTCTCTGGCATGCCTGATGTCACCCAGATGATTCCCAATCCTCCTCCTCAGCTCCCTTCTAGTCTTGCCAATATACGGTAATTCAAATGACAAGTACATTTAAACAAATAGATCATGTCGCTCGTCTTGCAGTTAGCAGTTAGCAAAATGTCTGCTGCTGAATGTTTGACCCGTGCTCTCGCAGGTGAAATGGTTACCAGTCGCTATGAAGCCACAAAAAGAACAGCTGCCGCACCTAAAGGTGTGTGACTGTCTCCTATCAAGCCAAGTGCCACTCTTTTTAGGGGAGGTAAAGGTGCTGTGAGCCAGCTGATCTCCTATGGATCTCCCCCTTTTAACCGTAATGGCAGGTGTTCTAGGTAATAATTCCCTTATGTCCGCATCTCCCAGCAGAATGTCCCAGTGTTTATTGATGATAACTCTCACCTCTTGGGAGCAGTCATCAAATTTGCCTATCAGCCTTTGGAGGGGGTCTGAGTTGTTATTGGCTTTAGGTTGAAGAAGACTTGTCATTGGTAGTGGTTCCACTTGTTTAAATGCTTTCTGGAGGATATTCCTAGGATAGCCCCTCTCAAGGAACATATCCCTAAGATTACGTGCCTGAGTGTAAAAAGATGGGCCTGAGAAGCGATTCCTCTTAACTCTCAAGTATTGTCCCTTAGGAATCCCCCTCCTGAGTCCGAAAGTTGATGACTACTCTATCTAAGTAAATGGTTCTTGAGGTGGGCTTCCTGTAGATGCTGGATTGTAAACGGCCCTCATTGTCCTTACTGATGGTGATATCTAGGAAGTTAATGGAAATGGCATAGATTTCTGACGTAAACTTAAGGCCTATGTCATTGTCGTTCAAACTCTGGACAAACCTATCAAAAGAGAGGACATCATCTGTCCAGAAAATCAAAATGGCATTAATGTAGCGTCCCCAGAATAATATCTAGGGACACCACCAGGATGACTTATCCTCACCAAAAACAATAGTGTCCTCCTACCAGCCCAGGAGCAGATTGGTATAGGTAGAGGCAAAGGTGCTGCCCATAGCTGTGCTTCTGAGCTAGTGGTAGAACTTACCGTAAAATAAAAAATAATTATGGGTAAATAAAAAGTGAAGACGTTGACCTATGAACCGATTATGCTCAGCAAAATGGGTGACCCTAGACCTTAGGCAAAATTTAGTGGCTCGCAGACCCATATCATGGGGGGTGCTGCTATATAGTGCCTCGACAGTGATGTCCTCAATCTTTAGTAGTAGGTCCAACGTGTCACGTATGTACGATGGCATGGCCGTGACAACTGTCTCAGAACTTTGTCAATGTAGATGCAACAATTCTGTGTAATCAAGTCATTCCCCGAGACTGTTGGTCATCCGTTCAGGGTGATAGACCTTTGTGTACCTTTTGGAGGACGTAAAACACTGGTATAGTTGGTGTCTTCTGTAGCATAAAGTCTCTTTCATTTTTTCATTTCAAACCAGAGTCACAGGTCCCCATGAGTAAATGGCTTAGTTCAGCATTGGACCTTTAAGTAGGATCACCACGTAATACCCCGTATGTTGACACATCCATTTAAGACACATGTCCCTATAGTTTGTGTGATTTAAGATCACCAGGTTGCCTCCCTTGTCCTACAGCTTGAAAACCAAATTGGCTTTCGCCGATAGAGCCTCAAGGGCCCTTCTTTCACTAAAAGATAGATTGGAATCCGTTCTTCTCTTGATAGTGCTGAGTTTTCTCAGATTCGCCGTTGCAGAGTAAAAATATCAATACTTGTATTAGCGGACAAGGGAGGCATCCTGGTGCTCCTGTGTCTCAAATCGGTAAAGGGACCGGTTCCAAATGGTCTAGAACCCTCCTCCATCAGGTCAGTCAAAATTCTCACATCCGTGAGTTCGGTAGTATCAATGCCCAAAGCCGCACACTCTGCCTGATCATGACTCTTGAAAAATCTCTTCCACTTGAGTTTTCTAATGAATAAATTGATATCCTTAACCCATTCAAATTCGTTATATCTGCTGGTGGGACCAAAACCTAGTCCCTTGTTGAGGACTTATCTTTCAGCATCGGACAGGGAATAGGATGAAAGATTAATTATTCTGTTATTGTCACATTCTTTATTCAGTATTGAGGAGCCCCTAGCCGTCCTGTCAACTGGTAGGGGAAATTTTGATTTCTCCTCTCTAAAAAAGATGTAGAGGAGGAGGAAGCAGAGGACGCTCCAGAAGGAGGTGCTTGATGACCTGAACCCCCTTTTATAGGAACATATCTCCTCTTCCATGGTCTTCCCCATATTTCTCTACGGGGGCTATTGCCTTCGAACTACGTTGTTCTCGCTGGTGTTTCTCGCCATTTGAATAAGTAGGGTGCCAACCTCCACTGGCAGGCAGGGTCAGAACAGGGATAGTCTGACCATTAGCCCCCTGTCTGTGATACACAATTGTCATCTCTTTTCCCTCTCCCTGTTATTGATTTTCTGCTGTATCCTCATCGTTGGATACACTCCATTCGTGTCACCGGTTTTCCACCCCATCCTTACAGGGTTGTATAGGGGTAGAAGGGATAGTCGACGGTGAGCGGGGGCGCTATTTGCGCAGGTCTAGGGTGCCAACCTCCGCTGGTAGGTAGGGTGCATATAGTTTTAGAGTAGGGCCAGGCACCTCCCTTGGCCTTTTCTATCTAGTATCTTTTCTGTATTTGGTGATAGTATTGATTGTTTTTGCACCAGTAAGTTATTTTAGATTAATTAATAAAGGTTATCTTTTAATATAGTTCATTGGGGTCCCTTTCTGTGAATTCTATATACTCAGAGCAGCCAACTGAATCCACACTGGTGACCGCCCCCGTGGCTGAAACAAGAAGGCTGTTGGGGGAATAAAGTTAATTTTCTCCCCAAAGCGTTTGTTTAAGTGCGGGCGCCGAGCACGTTAGTAACACTATTACCCTACAGATTAACCCCATATCTGCAAGTTAATAGAATTTTTTTCAGGTGACAGATTCCCCTTAATGCTTCATTAGTGTGGCAATTCGTTCCAGGGAAGTCTTTTTTTTTCTTTTTTATGAAATCCAAATCAAGTCTTAAAATGTTTTAAATTCATGTGAAATTGTGAATTTCAGAAAGTTCAAACTGGTCTCAATACTCTGCAAGTTAATACTTTCATCTTTATTTTCTGTGACCCAGCCTCTGTGCAGCTTAAGCACCCCCACTTATGAGGGAGTCTGACACTGGTGGATATTCATCTTCTGCCGCATTAATGCCGCACTTGATCCTCAGCTGGATTTTTGAAGAGCAAGGGAGTTGTCCATATCAGGATCAGGATCTTTCTTGGATGGGCTTTTGAACCTGTTTCCTCCAGCCATAATATACAGACTATGCAACACAACGTTTCCCTATACCAGGATTCTGTGAAATGCAGTGCCACAGTATGGACACTAGGTGGCACCCTTTTCAAAAAGATTAAATAATATACTGTTTCACTGCCTTTTTCTAAAATGGAGGGAGATATAATGTAGGATGAATTGAAATAGTACACCGAGACATAGAAAGGCTGATAATGCCCGTCCGTTCAATATACTTTGAGAGTCAGGAGGGACTAGTTTATGAAGTGGGAAATAGGATTAAGCTTCTTCTTAGTACAGTGTGATGCACCTCAGCAGGCCAGGAGCACTATAAAAGAGACACATGCATCTGCTGCTCTCTACCTCTAATGGCTGCATCTCTAGAGATAAGCAGGTCTTTTGAGATTCAAATGAAAGCAAATTACTAAGGGACAGCACACAGAAAGAAACAAGGCAGATGTAACCAACCTAAAGCCCCCGTCACACACAGCGATCTCGCTAGCGAGATCGGTGCTGAGTCACTAGTTTTGTGACGCAGCAGCGATATCCCCAGCGATATCGCTGTGTGTGACATTCAGCGACGATCAGCCCCCCTGCTGGGTATCGTTGATCGTCACTGAATGTCCTGACATTTTTTTATCGCTGGTCTCCCGCTGACAGGCACGCATCGCTGCGTGTGACAGGCAGGAGACCAGCGATCCGCTGGTAACCAAGGTACACAGCGGGTTTCCAGGCGAGGGGCTGTGCCTGGAAACCCGATGTGTACCTTGGTTACCAGCTCCCTGCATCAGGGCACTGGTATCCAACGTACACTGCGGGTAACTAAGCGATGTTACCCGCAGTGTCGCTGTGCTGATCGCTGCCTGAGCTGCCTGTTTGGCAGCTCAGCAGCGATCATGTAGCGATACACCAGCGATCCTGATCGTTGTTGGGATCGCTGGTGTATCGCTATGTGAGACCCGGGCTTAATAGTTTATTCTCGTTAACACAGATATAGGGAGGAGTAGTTTTGAATAGGAAGTAAATCATATGAGAACAGAATGTCAGTATACAATATCAGCAAAGGTGACATCAAACACAAAATAACTTGGACAGTATAATTCCTCTCCTGTCCTGCCTTCTGATCATCACAGTGAATGTCCACTTCTGGATTGGAGTCTGCACTCGGTCTTCAGTGCTTGACCTGCAACAGTCGTCTGTCAGGCCAGGACAGATGAGGGCTGAGCCTCGGGTCTTGACAGGCGTAGTCTGGCTCATAAGTCTTGACCAGCGCAGAGCTAGGTCTCAGGTCTTGACAGATGTAGACTGTCTCATGGGTCTCAACCGTCATCATCTGGGTCCCACTCACTGGCGTGCGACGCCACCAGGGCTGTACTGATTACTCGGCTACTGCGTCTCTCTCTGCAAAAGTCCTGCTGGTTTTACATATTGGCACCAAACTGACCACTGCCTTGTTACTCCAGTTTTCTATATCGGAGAGCAGTGTTACAGATGTAACATGATCCAGTGCTTCCTTTGAACCTATCCTTACTGCAACATTTCTTCTTTCTTCTAGTTCCGCAGGGTTCCAGCTGAGCAGTAGGTGGCAGTCTCCAATCACAAATGGTGCACACTTCTGAGAAATCTCATCTTCTATTTTACACTCTCTGACACTACTCGACAGCTTTACCGAATTTCTCCCAAAAATTAGTTTTGCAGCAAATTAATTTGTTTAAATGTTTGTAATTGTTCTGAAAGTACATGTAAGGGAGAGGAGAGCGAGTACCTCTCTTACCATAACAGCTTATACTCTAAAGGATAGAAAGGACTCTGCTGACCATAGGAGCTTCCATTCTGCATAAGAGAGAGACTGTACAATCTGTACTCCACTGGGAACCACTGATCTGTGATCGCTCAGGTACTGATCACCACTGTACAAGCTATGATAATCCGCTAGATGTCATAGCTGCAGGGCATTATGGGTGAGCGCACGCGGCTGTGCAAAAAGACATTAGCCCACTATCTGATGCTATATAAGTGTGGGAAATCATACCAGCAACTTTTTTTTGCAAACCTCAAATTGAACCTCAAAGTGTTTCAATACACATGTGTTAGGTGTCAGGCGACGGCTGGATTTGAACCTGGATCTGAGGCATCAGTGGTCCCCCATCCAGGTATCAGCCAGGGCAGATACTGTTTAGCTGTTGAGCCCAACACCTGGCCAGTCCAAGAAATTACAAGTTGTCTCCAGAGTCTTTGTTAATAGTGACCTTAAGTATAAGTTGTAGAAGGAGACAGGGCTGTTGTAGCCTAAGTCCAGAAATGCCTGCACTGAGCATGTCCGTGACTTGGCGAGCCATGATTGGTGTTTAAGGTCAGATGATTGTCTGACCTGGCATCACCTGATTGGTCATGGATGACGTCATCGGTGATGCGATTGACGAGATGGCTGGGGGTGGAGCTTAGCCCTTAAATAGCTTGTCTGTCCACGGCGCGTCGCGGTCAGATCATACTAAAATAGGCAGTGCTCTTGTGTGGACGTACCAGAATCTGGACTCCACGTGCTCTCTAGCTTTGCTCTCCAGGACCTGCCAATGCCAGAGTTTGGTCGGCTAATTAGCACAGGTCCTTCAGGCAGGATTAGCTTATGCCAGCCAGGTAGCCAATGTGCGCAGTCTAGCTACGACTAGAGGGTAAACATACACCCTGAGCAGACTGCGGGGCACATAACCTGGGCATGACCTTCCAGCTGAACAGTGAAGCTTGCTCAGTCTGGTCTCACACCGGCTGACGGCACGCGGGCATCGCCACCATCTGAATATTGAAGCTGCTCAGTCCGGACGTAACCCGGTTGGCAGCACACGGGCATCACCATCAGCTGAATAGTGAAGTTGCTCAGTCCGGTCGCACACCGGCTGACAGCACGTACGCCTGGCGTTAGTCGCACGCACTTCCTAGCGGCTGGCACGTAGCTTCTGTGTAGTCAAACAAGGCTACGTCTATACCAGCTTGCAGCACATAGTGCTAACCTAATATCTGGCAAGTAGCTTCTGTGCCATTAACTGGGCTACATCTACGCCAGTTGATAGCACATCTCCCGTGACGCTAACGAAGATAGTGCCAATTCCACTTCTCTCTCCTTGTGTGAAGTAACACAGGCGAGATCTAATATAATCCTTCAGTTGTCAGTTTGATCCTCATACTATAGGGGTGTTCAGCAGCAGTGTCTATAAACTGCATCACGGACCCCGGGTTCGGTTGCAATCCATTATATATTAAAGTTGTTGCAACCGAGCGCATAACACATGAAACGATGAATTCCAGGAAATTAGACTACAGCACAATCCTCCGTGAATCAGTCTGCTCATTTGTACGCTACACTATCCAGATGATTAATGGTGAAGAGTGCCCAACAAAACCAGCTGCTGAGGATGGCCATCTGTTCAACTCCAGAGTGATAGCCTTCAAATCCCATCCCACAGATGGTCTTTTGACCCCACTCAATTTCACAACCAGAACAGAGGACAGCATGGAGTAGGAGAGACCCAAAGAGGACAGAAATCACGTAGGCCGCAGCAGGCTACAGCACAGGCTCCAGAAAGACTCAGCGTAACACCTCCTGACTTCTACAGACTGTAACAGGCAGGGTAATGAATAGTGTGGAGCCCAGCTTCGCTCAGTTCCACATAACCTGGAAGGGTGCATGAAGGATCAAACCACTAGAGGTCTCACTATGCATACACACACCTTCATCCGTCCCCTAAGACCACCAGAGGGAGCCCTAATAGGAATATAAAAGGAGGGTGAAGGCAGGAAGCCAAAGAGACTTGAGAGAAGTGCAGCTCAGTGGAGCAGAATAGTGCAGCTCAGCAGAGTTGAGCAAAAGGCAGAAGGCTGCAGTCTGCAGCAGAGTGAGTTCAGCTCAGTTCAGTAAAAAGCTAGGAGCGTGCAGACACTCTAAGAGCGGCAGAAGAGGCAGCACATCAACTGCCAGTGTGTATGATCTTGTGAGGGCCTGAGTAGGCCGAAGGCAAGAGGAGAGTAGCAAAGGGACAGAGGAGCCCAACCAGCTCACCCCATCAAGTATATACCAGATGCTGGGTCTGAGCCTACAGGGATCTCCACGACCCAGTAGGAGACCACCGGAGTTCCTGGAGGACTACAAGTCCCAGGAGCACCACAGAGCTGATACGTAATAGGGCCAGGAGGTACGGAGTTCCGTCAAGCAGGGCTCTGCAAGCAGGGACACTGTACTCCAAGAGAAGGACCAACCACAAGGTCAGTCAGGTGCAGGACAGAGACTAAGTTAGGCCCAGCTACAGGCAGGCCAGAAACTCATTACAGAAAGGCAAGGAACAAGGAGGCCTTAAACCTACTTAGTGGGAGAATCTCAATGTGCACCCTTCACCCTACAGTGCTCCGGGAGGTGCCTGCAACATCTTCAGTAAAGGTACCAAAGTGACTTGTGTGTGTGTCCACCTTCTTGTCCCTACCCTGCCGGGTCCCCCTCCGTCCTGCATCCCTACACATCTACCTGCCCTGGAAGGACACAGCCTCACCTGTAGGAGGCCTAACATTTAGCTGCACAACACCATCCCTTCCAGAGGATCTGCATAGCAGTGCTGTTCCCCCTGACCAGATACTACAGGTGGCGTCACGAATCATCATACAAACATTTATTCCCCTGTAAATATCCCCCCTTCATGGTGAGCACCCAGGGCCACGGACCGAGCTGTGTTGCCGTGACATCCCCCATAGGAGTTAATAGGCTCGGATCCTGTGGAGCCCAGCTTCGCTCAGGTCCACATAACCTGAAAGGGTGCATGAAGGATCGAACCACTAGAGGTCTCACTATGCATACACACACCTTCACCCATCCCCTAAGACCACCAGAGGGAGCCCTAATAGGAATATAAAAAGAGGGTGAAGGCAGGAAGCCAGAGGGACTTGAGAGAAGTGCAGCTCAGTGGAGCAGAATAGTGAAGCTCAGCAGAGTTGAGCAAAAGGCAGAAGGCTGCAGTCAGCAGCAGAGTGAGTTCAGCTCAGTTCAGTAAAGAGCTAGGAGCGTGCCAACGCTCTAAGAGCGGCAGAAGAGGCAGCACATCAACTGCCAGTGTGTATGATCTTGTGAGAGCCCGAGTAGGCCAAAGGCAAGAAGAGAGTAGCAAAGGGGCAGAGGAGCCCAACTAGCTCACCCCATTATGTATATACCGGATGCCGGGTCTGAGCCTACAGGGATCTCCATGACCAAGTAGGAGACCACCGGAGTTCCTGGAAGACTACAAGTCCCAGGAGCACCACAGAGCTGATACGTAACAGGGCCAGGAGGTACGGAGTTCCGGCAAGCAGGGCCCTGCAAGCAGGGACACTGTACTCCAAGAGAAGGACCAACCACAAGGTCAGCCGGGTGCAGGACAGAGACTAAGTTAGGCCCAGCTACAGGCAGGCCAGAAACTCATTACGGAAAGGCAAGGAACAAGGAGGCCTTAAACCTACTTAGTGGGAGAATCTGGATGTGCACCCTTCACCCTACAGTGCTCTGGGAGGTGCCTGCAACATCTTCAGTAAAGGTACCAAAGTGACTTGTGTGTGTGTCCACCTTCTTATCCCTACCCTGCCGGGTTCCCCTCCGTCCTGCATCCCTACACATCTACCTGCCCTGGAAGGACACAGCCTCACCTGTAGGAGGCCTAACATCTAGCTGCACAACACCATCCTTTCCAGAGGATCTGCACAGCAGCGCTGGTCCCCCTGACCAGATACTACAGGTGGCATCACAAATCATCATAGAAACATTTATTCCCCTGTAAATATCCCCCTTTATGGTGAGTGCCCAGGGCCACAGACCAAGCTGTGTTGCCGTGACATCCCCCAAAGGAGATAATAAACTCTGATCCGAGTACCCCCACGGCCCTGGCGGGCGGCTTATCTAACTGGCGTCACGAACAGGATTGCGCGCCTTGCAGTAACAGAGTAACTTGTGCCCTTTGCCACCGGGTACTGTGTGCCTTGCTAAAAGACTGTATATCGTATAGTTGTGAACATTTCCTGCCATTGCCCGCCATTTACAGCGTTACCGCGCGAAAACTAGGATGCGTACCTGCAAAAGCGCGTTGAGTTCTGGACACGCCCCCACGCGCTGACACGGCGGCAAGTCCTGGCAGGGAGCTTCAGTGAACGCTCTGACGTCAGAGCGCCGGCGACGCTGGTCCTCCAAGCAAATGTACCCTGCGGAGCTGCGGCCTACAGAAGAAGATAGGCCACGTTTCACTAGGGGGGCGCAGAAATGTCACAGCAGCAGGCCGACGGCGCGGCCCAGGCCGACAGCCCCAATAACTTACCCACTGGCGCTGCCGCACAGGCTGGAGCCGCTGCCCCCTCACCTGGGCCTGTGGCCCCGATAGTACCGCTGACACTGCCATATATGCCTGGAGCAAAGTGGCTTCCCAGTACAGCGGCAAACCAGACACCCTGTCAGGGTTCAAGCGAAAAATATGCAGCATACTGGACGTACTCAATGTCAGAGAAGCAGAAAGCTGCAGTGGTAGTGGGACAATTGACTGGTGCTGCAGAGAGAGAAGTAGAGACTTGGTCAGCTGCAGACCAGGAGTCAGTGCTTGCAATTTTCCTAAAGTTACAAACTACCTTTGAGGACCGCACCGAAACCGACCTCCGAATGAGGTTCTACAATGTTCTCAAAGGCCGGAGGACAGCATTCGGGACTACGCCTGCCGATTACAAGGGGCCCTGCGAGCTCTCAGACAGGTTAAACCCATGAGCGTCACCAATGAGAATAAAATGCTAAAAGAACAATTTGTATGGGGACTGAGGTCCCAAGCGGAAAGCAGGACTGTGCGTTGGTGGTCCTTGGATCATCCTGATGCTACTTTCGATGCTCTTAAGGATATGGCTATAAAAGGACTGCGACCCCGGGAAACGCCCGAGATGGCGACCCATCGTCACCCGGGGGAGGCCACTCTAACGCCAGCAGCATCCACCTTTCCCCCGCTGGTTGCTGAAGCCAAAACGCAGGCGGCGTTCCCTACTGAGCTGGACTGTCTACGTTCAGAAGTGCGCCAGCTAACCAAAAACCGGGCCACTGTAATGAGTGCCCTGCAACTACGGACGGAAACAGAAGGAGAGATCCTGCTAGCTGACTGCCCGGAGGATGCCCCCTGGATGAGCCGGATGAGACGGAGGACAACTCCACACCCAGGAAAGACCAGCGACCAGCATCATCCTCGCCGAGAGATCATCTGCTACCGCTGCCAGAAGGAAGGTCACATCGCACGCCAGTGTCCTTTAAATGAGCAAACCCTGGGTCCGAGGGCCAGCACCCAGGAATAGACTCATCAGGCCCCTCAGATTGGAACCGCAGGTTTGTGGGAGGAAGACCTTTCCTGTCCATCATATTGGACGGGATCGCAATATCTGCCCTGCTGGACACCGGATCTCAGGTAACCATCATACCTGATATCCTTTATAACAGGTTCTGGTCCATGGACAGTCTCCAATCCCCAAATCCTGAGTTTGCAGTATACGCCTCTAATGGCCTCCCTCTTGACTTACTGGGGGCTAAGAATGTAGATGTAAAAGTGGGGAGGGTGGAGTTAAAGGGCCAGGGACTTCTTGTAGTGAAGACTGTCAATGAGGAAAATGGATTGAATGTGGTTTTAGGCACTAACATTATTGGTAACTGTTTGGAGGAGGTTGTGTTTTAACTCCAACAGCTCGCCGATGTCACCAGACCAAAGCAAAAGGGAGCGATCTAGAAGGAGATCCGGGCCCTGATGTGCCAGCAGCAAGTGAAACTGACCGGTGGTGAGATTGGTAATGTACGGGTAACAGACCCGAACCAGATTGTGATACCCCAATGAGTGAAATGCTTATTTGGTGTAGAGCAGCCATAGGTCTGAGAGGGCAGAGCTACCAAGCAGTAGTAGCATTCGTGTGATTTTACACACTTTTCCAAAGGATGTTGCCAAAATTAAGCAATGGCATCTCGCAACGGGTCAACAATTTGAAAATGTTGAATTATTATCACAAAAATTTTCTAATGGAAACAAAAACAAGACATATCGCTTGTATTCGTGTCATTTTGCTTCCGATTGATGTATGGTGGATAATCGAGGAAGAACATTGAGACCGGTGGCAATACCTTCTATATTCCCTCCAGTTCAAGAGGGACAAACTTTAATTAATGAAAGCTTAGCAAGGAGAAAGCCTGGGCCAAGGAAAAGGCCTTGTGAACATCATGAATCTACAGAATCGGGTTCACATGATAGTTTAAACGGTTTGGAATCTTTTTCTACAGATACTTTACACAATCCAGAATCTCTTTCAACAGATAATATGAGCATGGGTGAAACTTCGGCATCTTCTGAAGCTAGCGTTACTAAATATGTTAGTATTGCAATACAGACTGATTATACTTTAGAAAATTCAAGCAAATCCTACACTGAAACAGTAGACATATCACATTTTCTACAAGAACTAATTTTTGACAAGGCCACTCCAGCCAAGTGTGACCAACTACAGTCAATTTCTACTCCTGAAAAAGTTAATGATTTCAGATCACCATTGAAGAAAAGACCATCCTTGGCTCAGTCATCCAAAAAAAAACTAGGATTTGAAAATTAATTTTTTAGGGGGACAACACCACTCTCACCATTTCATAATGTATCAAGTAATTTAGATTTTTTTCCTGAAGAAGTATCCCAACACATGGATGAAATTCAGTCCAAAAAAGAGGATTCCGATTTTATTCCTAAGTTTAACACTCCCAACGCATCAGAGTTCTGTTCTTTGGCATCTGTCAGTGGAGTTGAGTATATGACAGGCATAGAAGATGACGAAACACCATCTTTTGAAGAAACAGTGAGTGAAAGGAAGCTGATTGTGTTTGAGTCCAGTTTGGATATCCTAATTAAAAAAGTTAAATGCCAGTCTAAATACAGATGCAACCATGTTGTTTCTTCTTTTACTAAGAATGTCGATGGCTGCTGCATAACTGTTATAGGAAAGTGGATGGACACAAATTCAAATTTTTTTCTTCACAACCAAAAATTGGATATTATTCTGCCGGAAACATTTTGATGGCTTCAGCAATTCTTTTTAGTGGCCTCAACTTTGAAAAAGTTAAAGAACTTTTGAACATTTTCGGATTGTTGTCTATATCGGTAAAAACTTTTCAGAGATACCAAACTAAGTTTCTCTTCCCTGCAATTGATCTTGCATGGAAACAAGAACAAGAGAAAAACAAAAATGAATTAAGAGGAAAGTGCTTAGCCATTTGTGGGGACGGACAATGTGACAGTCCGGGGCATAGTGCAAAATACTGTGTTTACACCATGATGGACACAATAACTGACAAAATACTGGACTTTGAGGTAGTGCAATGTTCACAATGCATATCTTCAACTGCGATGGAGAAATATGATTTCACAATTTGCATAAATCGATTGCTCGCTTCAGGCCTTCGCATCAAGATTTTTTCCTCAGATAGGCATGTAGGAATACGTAAACTATTGAGAGAAGAATATTCTACCATCAACCATCAATTTGACATCTGGCACTATGCAAAATCAATCAAGAAAAAAGCTCAAACAAGCAAAGTCATCTAAAACTCTGCAAGGAAATAACACCATGGATAGACAAAATTGCTTTACATTTTTGGTGGTCTGTCAAAACATGTGACAACAATACAGAGCTACTTGAAGAGAAATAGCTGTCCTGCTTGGAATACAAAACCAACAATCATCAGTGGGAAGGCCGGCTTTACAAACAATGCAGCCATGGATCAGTGTTGGAGCCTGGTGACGAAGGGCGGATCTTGTGGTTAAAAAAAATACCCTACCATTCATAAAGATAAAGGACATTGTGTCAAGCCAACAGTTACTAAATGATTTGCCGCAGTTAGTGCATAATTGTCATACTGGTTCTCTTGAAAATTTTACACAGCCTTGCGTTAAAGTACAGGACAAAGCGTATCCATTTTGGTATTGATTCTATGGAGGCTCGGACAAAGCTTGCAGATTTGACGCACAACTGCAATGTGGGAAGACCTATAGCCACAGTAAAAGTTGCAAAGAAGAATGCTGAGGCTATCGGCACTAAAAGTACGAAAATGGTATTTCCAAAAGGTACTACAAGATGGATTGTTTGTGATGTTTTTGAAAAAGTTACTGTGGAATACATTGAAGAACTGTTTGTCACTGTATTAAAACTTGTGGAAGATGACATTACATCCGAATGGATGTCCAGAGCTCCAACACTTCCAAAAAATTTAAGCACCTTCGAACGGCCAAAAAAAGAGGACATGAAACGACAACGTATTGCCTGATTCCCAAAAAAATAAACAAACAATTTGTTATGCTAACTATGTTTTGAAAATGATATATACCTTTTATGATCATTTGATGTTAACCAATACTTTTCACATTTAAAGGGAACCTGTCACCCCACCGGGCGTTTTTAAGTAAAAAAGACACCTTCATCAGCAGTAAGGAAGCAGTGTGTGAAGGTGGCTCTTTTTTTTACGTTTACCTGCAACGCTGAAATATAGAGTTTTAAAAATCGGTACCCATACCTTAATTGCATCCCATAGGTCGATGTCTCCCCCTGACTCATCCACCCCCCAGCCGTCCATCACACCCCTTCACAGTCACCGTGCTTCCTCCTGAGATTATTTTCTTTGATTAATCTGCTGTGGGGCACCTCCACTCTTGGACCAGTCCTCGGACATGCGCAGTGCGCGCTGCCCGGGGACTGACATAAGGCTATTGCGCCTGCGTTTTTTTCATGGACAAGATCCCTACACGCAGTGTGAGTTAATCAGAACACACTGTGGGGCTAGGAATCTTGTGCCTGGAAAAGACGCAGGCGCAATAGCCTTCTGTCATTCCCCGGCCATGGCACACTGCGCATGAACAAGGACTGTTACAAGAGCGCAAGCGACCAACACAAGGTTAATAAAAGAAAAAATACTCAGGAGGAAGTGCGTTGACGCAGAAGGTGGGTGACGGACGGCTGGAGGGAGGATGAGTCAGGGGGAGACGTAGACCTATGGGATGCAATTAAGGTATCGGGACTTTAAACTCTATATTCCTGCGTTGCAGGTGAACATAACAAAAAGAGACACCTTCCCACACTGCTGCCTTAGTGCTGCTGAAGGTGGCTCTTTTACTAAAAAATGCCCTTGGGGTATGACATGTTTCCTTTCAATTTATTTATTTGATAAGTCAATTTTGACTATATTAAAATTATATTTATTTTCCGTACATATTTCTGGAGTCATAGACAGACGCTCACTCAGTATGGATTTGACCAGAATACAAAAAGCAGAAAAAAGGTACTGTATCAGAAGATACCAGCTGTATATAGTATAAGGGAAAATTTAAATCTCCGTATATATTTCCGGAGTCACACACAGACGCTCTCTCAGTATGGATTTCACCATAATACAAAAGGCAGAAAAAAGGTACTGTATCAGAAGATACCAGGTGTATATAGTATAGGGGAAAATTTAAATCTCCGTATATATTTCCGGAGTCACACACAGACGCTCTCTCAGTATGGATTTCACCATATTACAAAAGGCAGAAAAAAGGTACTGTATCAGAAGATACCAGGTGTATATAGTATAGGGGAAAATGTAAATCTCCATGTATGTTTCCGGAGTCACACACAGATGCTCTCTCAGTATGGATTTGACCGTAATACAAAAGGCAGAAAAAAGGTACCGTATCAGAAGATACCAGGTGTCTGTAGTATAGGGGAAAATTTAAATCTCCGTATATATTTCTGGAGTCACACACAGACGCTCAGTGAGTATGGATTTGACCAGAATACAAAAAGCAGAAAAAAAGGTGCTGTATCAGAAGATACCAGGTGTATATAGTATAGGGGAAAATTTAAATCTCTGTATATATTTCCGGAGTCACACACAGATAGTCAGCATGTAGTTGTCCGTGATACCAGCCGGTACACAGTAGTGTGTGAGGAGCGTACAGCTCTATACGGTGTGGGAAAAAATGAACGCTCGGTAACTGTGCAGAAAAAAAGAATAAAAGTAGTAGTGCTGTGCAAAAAGCAGCCTGCACAGCAGTGTACACACAGCAATACAGCTATCAGGCAGCCTAATAACCAGCGCTGCTGCACACAAGAAAATCCTCCCCGTCACTACACACTTACTGTACAGCACAACTGCTATCAGCACAAGCACAGAAGAACTTCTCTTTCCAGCCCTAACTCTCTCCCTACTGATAAACAGCAAGCAACCTCTCCCTACTTGTAAGATCGGCAGAAGTAAAATGGCGGTTGGCAGTCAGGGCTTTTTTAGCCACTATGACGCTGCCCAAAGCAAGCCAATCACTGCAATGCCCTTCTCTAAGATGGTGGTGGACACTGCCCATGTCATCCCATTGCCCACAGTGTACGTCCTTGCTCACTGGCTGAAAAAAGGCGCCTACAAGAATTATGGGAAATCCGACTTTGGCGCTCGGGTCGACGACCGCATGGCCGACCTCACGCTATGGTCGGATTTTGCTCGGCAAAAATTGACTTTGGTGAAATTCGGCGACTTATGAATCTGACCGACCTGTTTCGCTCAACTCTATTTACAATGCTTTATCCTAAAAATGTGAAGCTCTCATCAATAACTGGTTTTGAAATCAAGGATATGGGGTCATGCTTGACCATAGTAATACTTCTGTAAGGATGGCTTCACAACACGGTTTTTAGCATGTCCGTGGGGTTATGTTTTTGTAAGGACCACACTCACAGTAATGGACAGGGCCGGATTAGCAAATAAGCATGCCATTTATGTGTCCGAATCAGGGATATTGATTCATCCATACACAGAAACAGCACGTGTGAGCCCAGACAGGCAAGTGGCTTTGTCGCAGTTACTTTGACTTTTGCAGTGTATATACATAATTAATAATCTAACCTAAGTGAAAGGATGTGTATTACCTAAGTTTGAAAATGTTTATTGTGACGTTAGTAATCACTGTAGTTGAAACACACACACACTATATTTATTAGTTATTCTGAAATACCTCTTCATCACTGTCATTTTCTTCCAACATGTCACTTTCTTGTCCTTCCAATGAAATGTTAGCAGGTGCATTTGTCATATCTTCCTCCACAATATTAGTTATTGAAGAAGTTTCAGACAGTATTTCCTCTTCAAATAAAGACTTGATGAAATGGAAACCAAAAAAATTATTAATTTTTTAAAAAAAATTAATTTCAATGAAAATTATTTTTTTGTTACTTTATTAAGCTTTTATTACTAATTATAAACAAACATTTAAAGGGAACCTTTAACCCACCCCCAGTGTTTTTTTAATTAAAAGAGCCACCTTCACCACCACTTAAGGTACTGCCACACTAAGCTATCCAGCTAGCGATCTCGTTAGCGTTGCATACTAATGAGATCGCTAGCGGGATTGTTTCTATATCGCTAAATGCTGCCGCATTTAGCGATATAGTTAACGACGCTATCGCCGTTAGCGATCTTCTTAACGACTTTAGCGGTACAAAAGTACCGCTAAATCGCTAAGAAAAGGTGCCACACAGCGATAAGATACTTACCCAGCGGGAGCGCCAGCGATGAAATAGGGTCCGGAACGATTCCAGCGACGAGCGAGATCACAGCAGGAAGCTCGTCGCTGGAAGCTGCCGCACTGAACAACATCGCTAACGGGATCGCTAAATAGTGACGTTTTTTAGCGATCCCGTTAGCGATATTGTTTAGTGTGGCATACCCTTTAGACTACATTCTGTGAAGTTATGCATACCTGAATATTGAACGAATCGTCTTCCACAATGCAGGCCAAAATGGTGTAGTTTGTTTCAAAAACAAACTCTGATTCTGCTCCTGCAGAGATCTTCATTATGAAATCTTCATCATCAGTACTTAAAATCTGTTCAGACTCCTGAAACACATTGTGTTAATAGAAAATAAAGGTAAATTCAGTTTGTTAGTTCAATCACAAATAACAGTCCTAACAATACATAGTACAGCAAAAGCATTGTGAATGGGCTTTGTACAAATAATTTCCTTACTATGCTTTACCCATGACCAACTGTTTGACAGCTGTGGTGCGTGCGGAGACCAGAGAGCCACCACAGGAGGGGGAAATGACACAAATGGTGAGGGCAGAGTGTGTGAACGGGGGTGCGTGGGCAAACAAAGTTCATTGGGGGGGCAGACAAAGTGCCAATGGTGTCAGAGTGAGCAGGGGATAGACAGCAGTTGTCCCAAGTGCCACAGAGACTACACACATCTTCATGTCCCTACACACCCAATGCGATGTCATCATGCTACCCTATATGTTTTTTAACCCCTTTGCTACATATCACGTACTATACCGTCCAGGTAACCTGGGCTTTAAGTTCCAGTGAGGGGATAGTACAGGGCCGGCTCCAGGTTTTTATGGGCCCCGGGCGAAAGAGTCTCAGTGGGCCCCTTTAACACAGACCACGATTCATGATGCACAGATACTGCAGAGAGATATGGGTACAGTACAACGCCAAACACTTCTCTTCTTCCATTACATGAGTGATATCTATTGTACATTCTACAATAGCTCAGAAACCGCCAAATCCTCACAGAGCACAGTACAGACCGGACAGTACAGTCCTCCATACAATATTAAGGGCACCACATAGTCCTCCATACAGTATTATGGGCCAAAAATAATGCTCCATAAAGAATATTTGACCCCAAATAATGCTCCATACAGGATACTGGTCCCCATATAATGCTCCATACAAAATATGGAGCTCTCCTCTGCACTGCGCTGCGTTCTGCACTGTTACGGCTCAGGAAAGGGTGCTGTGGAAAGACTCCCCATTATCATCATCATTGCCTCCCCATTATCATTGACTCCCCATCATCATCATTGCCTCCCCATTATCATCATTGCCTCCCCATCATCATCATCATTGTCTCCCCATCAACATACACAACACACAAAGCACTGCACTACATACACACACGCATGCAGACACAGTCACAGACACACACTGATACACACAGACACACCTCACCTGTCCGGCACAGGTGCTTACTCTCTGCCACAGCTGGCCGCTGAATGATGATGTCATCCAGCGGCGCTGCTGTGAGAGGAAGCATGGGCGCCCCCTGGAGCCCGGAGCTGCGGAGGCACGGGGAGAGGTAAGTATTGTGCCGGCTGCTGCCGGGGCCCTGAGCAATCGGGGGGCCCAGTGGCAGCACTGGCACCACTCTCCTCCGCTAACGGGCACCGGGGTGCCCGACGGCGAGTGGGCCCCCCGCCTGCTCAGGGCCCCGGCACTTGCCCGGGTACGCCGGGTGCTGATGCCGGCCCTGGGATAGTACATCATATGCGATCAGCTGGGCTCACGGTGGGAGTGCAGCTGATCGCAGCCGGGTGTCTGCTGATTCTCACAGCTGACACACGTGACTAAGTGGCAGGAGCTTTCAAGGACCGGTACAGGCACATTAAACCATGGCACACTGTGATCAAACATGATCGTAGTGTTCTGTTGGTTTAGGGAAGCATCACGCAGGGAGAGTGCTCCCTACATGCTTCCCTGAGAGACAAAGAACAGCAAGATATGATCGCGCTTGTTTGAGGTTCTCCTCCCTGCAGGACCCCAGATCCAAGATAGCCACGGAGTCCTTGAAGGTCGTGCAGGGAGGTTGCTTGTTAGTTCCTGGTGAGAGCAGGCGCTGAGAAAGCCTCCTGCAGTGCGTGTCAGATCGCTGGTCGAACACAGGGCTGTGCACAGTGTCAGATCTGCAATATGACACAATACAGAGATGTCTTTTAGCGTGTAACAGCAGTTAAACATTTTAAATCCTCTGTATAAACCCGTTATAAATTTTAAATACAACCCCAGTTCAGCACCCCCTTAGTTATGGAAAATAATACTTTAAATTTTTTTTATTAATTTACATTTTAAAGTTTGTGTTAGTGGTGTATTAGGGTTTGGGATGTGTTGGGGTTAGATTTGTGGTTACGGTTATGGTTGGGATTAGGGGGGTGTTGGGGTTAGGGTTGGAGTTAGAATTGTGGGGGGGGTTTTCACTGTTTTGGCACATCAGTGGCTCTCCAAACGTGGCATGGAGTCTGATCTCAATTCCCGCAAATTCTGCATTGAAAAGGCAAATGGTGCTCCTTCCCTTCAGAGCTCTGCCATGCGTCCAATCAGTGCTTTACCCCCACATATGGAGTATCAATGTACTCAGGACAACTTTAGAGGTCCAATTTATCCTGTTAACCTTGTGAAAATGAATAAAAATTTTGTAAAAAATCATTTGTGTGTCTCAAAAGTTTAATGTTTATTTTTTCCTTACACGTTTCTTCTGCTACTGTGAAGCAACTGAAGGGTTCATATACTTTTTGAATGTGTTTTTCAGTACCTTGAGGGTTGCATTTTTTATAATATTGACCCTTTTTTTATTTGTTGCCTTATAGACTCCTCAAAGTGACTTCAAATGTGAGTTGGTCCATAAAACAAATGGTTTTGTAAAGTTTGTTGTAAAAGTTTTACATAGATGGACAAATTTTAACCCTTCTAACGTCCGATTCTAGCAAAAATTTTGTTCACAATTGGTGCTGCTGTAAAGTAGACATGTGGAAAATGTAATTATTTAAATATTTTATGTGACATATGTTAAATTTTTAAGGTGATAAAAAATAAAAGTGTGAAATTTTAAAAATGTATAAAAATTAAAACCTAGTTAAATTTTGTTAATAAATAAGCAAAAGTCATATGGAATACATTTTAACACTATCATGAAGTACAATATGTCACGACAAAACAATCGCAGAATCAGTAGTATCCGTTAAAGCTTTACAGAGTTCTAACCTCATAAAGAGACAGTGGTCAGAATTGAAAAAAATGGCCCGGTCATTAACCTGCAAAACACCAAAGGTGGTTTAAAAATGTATTTTATTAATTTTATTATAAAAAAAAACTTACCAAATTAGCTACATTCTGATCTTCATCGGTTGCCATTCTAATGTAAATAATAAAGTAAAAAAAATTAAACTAGCAATATGAATTAATACAATCACATTTGTACATCCTTGAAAAAAACAAAATTAATTTATATTTCAAACATCACAATGTTTTTTGTTTTTTTTTAAAAACAGAATGAAACTAATTCTTTTAACATCAACTTGTAGCGTTGACTCATTATGGCTAGTTATGGATTTAAGACATGGATGGATAGATAGATGCTAAAAAATTTGACAGATAGATCAATAAATACATACATAGATAATAGATAGAAAGATAAATAATAGATATATAGATAAAGAGATGGATAGATAGATAGATAGATATAAAGATGAGAGATAGATAAATAGATAATACATAGAAAGAAATATAGATATATAGAAAGATAGATAATATATATATATAGATTAATAGATGGATAGATAGATAGAAATATGATAGATAGATAATTAGATAGATAGATAATAGATAGAAAGAAATATAGATACATAGAAAGATAGATAATATATATATATATATATATAGATAGATAAATAGATGGATAGATAGATAGATATTCAAAAAAGAGCTGGAGCAGCACAGCAATACAACAATTGGGTGCAAATCCTCTTCAGCAATAATCCAATACTTGCCAACTTCGATAATAGATAAAAAGAGGCAGCACGCCATAGATTTACAATGAAAAAAGTGGATTTTAATCAGACCCACATATTATGGCCAATAATATTATGCCATAATATGTGGGTCTGATTAAAATCCACTTTTTTCATTGTAAATCTATGGCGTGCTGCCTCTTTTTATCATTAGATAGATAGAAAGATGATAGAAAGATAGATAAAAAGATGAGAAATAGATATATAGAAAGATAGATAAATAGATAGATAATACATAGAAAGATATATATATATACAGTACAGACCAAAAGTTTGGACACACCTTCTCATTCAAAGATTTCTCTGTATTTTCATGACTATGAAAATTGTAGAATCACACTGAAGGCATCAAAACTATGAATTAACACATGTGGAATTATACATTACACTTTACAAAAAAGTGTGAAACAACTGAAAATATGTCTTATATTCTAGGTTCTTCAAAGTAGCCACCTTTTGCTTTGATTACTGCTTTGCACGCAGAAAAGGTGAACGGATGGACTCTATATGCTTGGTTCCCACCGTGAAGCATGGAGGAGGTGGTGTGATGGTGTGGGGGTGCTTTGCTGGTGACACTGTTGGGGATTTATTCAAAATTGAAGGCATAGTGAACCAGCATGGCTACCACAGCATCTTGCAGCAGCATGCTATTCCATCCGGTTTGCGTTTAGTTGGACCATCATTTATTTTTCAACAGGACAATGACCCCAAACACACCTCCAGGCTGTGTAAGGACTATTTGACCAAGAAGGAGAGTGTTGGGGTGCTACGCCAGATAACCTGTCCTCCACAGTCACCAGACCTGAACCCAATCGAGATGGTTTGGGGTGAGCTGGACCGCTCACCGCTTCAATTTTGAATAATCCCCAACAGTGTCACCAGCAAAGCACCCCCACACCACCTCCTCCATGCTTCACGGTGGGAACCAGGCATGTAGAGTCCATCCGTTCACCTTTTCTGCGTGCAAAGCAGTAATCAAAGCAAAAGGTGGCTACTTTGAAGAACCTAGAATATAAGACATATTTTCAGTTGTTTCACACTTTTTTGTAAAGTGTAATGTATAATTCCACATGTGTTAATTCATAGTTTTGATGCCTTCAGTGTGATTCTACAATTTTCATAGTCATGAAAATACAGAAAAATCTTTGAATGAGAAGGTGTGTCCAAACTTTTGGTCTGTACTGTACATAGAAAGATAGATAATAGATATAGAGATAAATAGATGGATAGATAGATAGATAGATAGAAAGATGATAGAAAGATGAAAGATAGAAAGATGAAAGATAGATTAGAAAGATAGATACATAGATACATAGATAATAGATAGAAAGCAATATAGATACATAGAAAGATAGATAATAGATAAAGAGATAAATAGATAGATGGATAGATAGATGATAGACAAATAGATACATAGATAGATAGATAACAGATAAAAGGCAATATAGATATATAGAAATATAGATAATAGATATAGAGGTAAATAGATAGATGGATAGATAGAAAGATGATAGAAAGATAGATAGATGATAGATAGATAGATAGATAGATAGATAGATAGATAGATAGATAAATAGATAGATAGATAGATAGATAGATAGATAGATAGATAGATAGAAAGATGAAAGATAGATAATTAGATAGATATAAATATAGATACATAGAATGATAGATAATAGATATAGAGATAAATAGATATATGGATAGATAGATAGATACATAGATAGAAAGATGATACATAGATAGATATTTAGAAAGATAGATAGATAATAGATACAAAGAAATAAAGATACAAAGAAAGATAGATAATAGATATAGCGATAGATAAATGGATAGATAGATAAATGGATAGATAGATTGATAGATAGAAAGATGATAGGTAGATAGATAGAAAGACTGATAGATAGAAAGATGATACATAGATAGATAGATAATAGATAGAAGGCGATATAGATACATAGAAAGATAGATAATAGATATAGAGATAAATAGATAGATGGATAGATACATAGAATGATAATAGATAGAAAGAAATATAGATACATAGAATGAGAGATAATAGATATAGAGATAAATAGATATATGGATAGATAGATACATATATATATATGGATAAATAGATAGATATATAGATATTTAGAAAGATAGATACATAGATAGATAGATAATAGATAGAAGGCGATATAGATACATAGAAAGATAGATAATAGATATAGAGATAAATAGATAGATGGATAGATACATAGATAGATAATAGATAGAAAGAAATATAGATACATAGAATGAGAGATAATAGATATAGAGATAAATAGATATATGGATAGATAGATACATAGATATATGGATAAATAGATAGATATATAGATATTTAGAAAGATAGATACATAGATAGATAGATAATAGATACAAAAAAATAAAGATACATAGAAAGATAGATAATAGATATAGAGATAAATAGATAAATGGATAGGTAGATAGATAGATAGATAGATAGATAGATAGATAGATAGAAAGATGATAGAAAGATGAAAGATAGATAATAGATAGATACATAGATAGATAATAGACAGAAAGAAATATAGATACATAGAATGATAGATAATAGATATAGAGATAAATAGATATATGGATAGATAGATACATAGATAGAAAGATGATACATAGGTAGATAGATATTTAGAAAGATAGATACATAGATAGATAGATAATAGATACAAAGAAATAAAGATACATAGAAAGATAGATAATAGATATAGAGATAAATAGATAGATGGATAGATGATAGAAAAATACCGTATATACTCATGTATAAGCCGACCTGTGTATAAGTCGACCCCCCTAATTTTGCCACAAAAAACTTGGAAAACTTATTGACTCGCGTATAAGCCGGGTGTTTAAGTTGCCGTCCTGCTCTGTGCTCCCCCATCCAGCTCTGTGCGCCCCCATTCTCCTCTGTGCTCCCCTCCTCCTGCTCCATTATCCTGTCCTGCTCCGTGCTTTCCATCCTCCCCCGTCCTGCTCCGTGCTCCCCCATCCAGCTCTGCACTCCCCCATTCTCCTCTGTGCCCACCCCGTCCTGCTCCGTGCTCTCCGTCCTCCCCCCGTTCTGCTCTGTGCTCTCCGTCCTCCCCCCGTTCTGCTCCGTGCTCTCCGTTTTCCCCCCCGTCCTGCTCCGTGCTCTCCGTCCTCCCCCCCGTCCTGCTCCGTGCTCTCCGTCCTCCCCCCGTTCTGCTCCGTGTCCTCCGTCCTCCCCCCCGTCCTGCTCCGTGCTCCTTGTCCTCCTCCATGCTCCCCCCATCCTCCTCCATCATACTCACCCTCCCCGTGCCATCGCTGAACTTCCCGGCCGGCAATCCTGCGTTCTCCCCGGCTTCCTGCAGCTCTCCAGCGCTGAGCGGTGACGTAATACCGCTCATTAAGGCCATGAATATGGAGGCCACGCCCATGGGAGTGGCGTCGCGTCCATATTACATGACCTTAATGAGCGGGTATTACGTCACCGCTCAGCGCTGGAGAGCTGCAGGAAGCCGGGTACAACGGAGGATTGCCAGGACGTTCAGCGATGGCACGGGGAGGGTGAGTATGATGTCCCAGCCACCGGCTCCTACCGCCGCATCCCCTCCCCCACTGGTTTCTACCCTATGACTCGTGTACAAGCCGAGGGGGCATTTTCAGCACAAAAAAGGTGCTGAAAATCTCGGCTTGTACACGAGTATATACGGTAGATACAAAGATAGATAATAGATATAAAGAAATATAGATATATAGAAAGATAGATAATAGATATAGAGATAAATAGATAGATAGATACATAGATACATAGATTGAAAGATGCTAGAAAGATAAATAGATAGAAACATAGATAGATAGATAATAGATAGATGGAAATATAGATACATAGAAAGATAAATAATAGATATATAGATACATAGATAGATGGATAGATAGATGAAAGAAAAATAGTTAGCTAATAGAGAGATAAAAAAGTAGATGCAGGGATATATAGAAAAATAGAAGGATGGATGGATAGATAGCTGATAGAAAAATAGATAAATAGATAGAAAGATAGAGAGATAACGCCTAAAATAATAGATTGATGCATGAATAGATAGATAAGTATATAGATGGTTGTAAATATAGATAGATTATTATTATTATTATTTATTTCTATAGCACCATTGATTCCATGGTGCTGTACATGAGAAGGGGTTACATACAAATTACAGATATCACTTACAGTAAACAAACTAACAATGACAGACTGATACAGAGGGGAGAGAGGACCCTGCCCTTTCGGGCTTACATTCTACAGAATGGTGGGGAAGGAGACAGCAGGTTGGTGGGTCGCAGCAGTTCCGGTTTGGTTGAGGCGATATCTCCGGTAGTGGTGAGGAGGCAGCAGGGTCATTGCAGGCTGTAAGCTTTCCTGAAGAGGTGGGTTTTCAGGTTCTGTCTGAAGGATCCGAATGTGATTAATAGTTGGACGTGTTGGGGCAAAGAATTCCAGAGGATGGGGGATATTCGGGAGAAGTCTTGGAGGTGGTTGGGTGAGGAGCGAATAAGTGTGGAGGAGAGAAGGAGGTCTTGGGAGGATTGGAGAATACGTGAGGGAAGATATCGGGAGATTAGTTCAGAGATATATGGAGGACACAGGTTATAGATGGCCTTGTAGGTCAGTATTAGTAATTTGAACTGGATACGCTGAGGGAATGGGAGCCAGTGAAGAGATTTGCAGAGGGGAGAAGCGGAGGAGTAGCGAGGAGAGAGATGAATTAGTCGGGCAGCAGAGTTAAGGATGGACTGGAGAGGTGAGAGGGTGTTAGCAGGGAAGCCAGAGAAAAGAATGTTGCAGTAGTCGAGGCGGGAGATGATGAGGGCGTGCACAATCATTTTAGTAGATTGCAGGTTGAGGAAAGGACGGATTCTTGAAATATTTTTGAGCTGAAGGCGACAGGAGGTAGAAAGAGCTTGGATGTGCGGTTTGAAGGACAGGGCAGAGTCAAGGGTTACTCAGAGGCAGCGCACTTCTGGTACGGGGAAAGCGTGATATCATTAATTGTGATAGATAGGTCAGGTAAGGAAGATCTGTGAGATGGAGGAAAGATGATAAGTTCAGATTTGTCCACATTGAGTTTGAGGAAGCGGAAGGAGAAGAAGAAGGATATGGCTGATAGACGCTCAGGGATTCTGGACAGCAGAGAGGTGATGTCTGGGCCAGAGAGGTAGATCTGAGTATCATCGGTATAAAGGTGGTACTGGAATCCATGGGACTTTATGAGTTGCCACAGGCCAAGTGTATAGATTGAGAAGAGTAGGGGTCCTAGAACAGAGCCTTGGAGGACTTCAACAGAGAGAGGGTGGGACGAGGAGGTAGTGTGGGAGTGGGAGACGCTGAATGTGCCGTTGGAAAGGTATGAG
This sequence comes from Oophaga sylvatica, assembly GCA_033576555.1. Lineage (NCBI taxonomy): Eukaryota > Metazoa > Chordata > Amphibia > Anura > Dendrobatidae > Oophaga > Oophaga sylvatica. Next base: position 394,065,850 of record JARQOD010000002.1, read on the forward strand.
GAGATCCAGGATAGGGCGAGGTCCTTGACGCCAAAGGAGGAGAGAATCTGTAGTAGAAGGCAGTGGTCAACTGTGTCAAAATCAGAGGACAGGTCAAGAAGCAGGAGTATAGAGTATTGTCCGTTCGCTTTGGCTGTAAGTAGGTCATTAGTAATTTTGGTCAGGGCTGTCTCAGTGGAGTGATGGGGCGAAAACCAGATTGTAGAGTGTCAAAGAGCAAGTCAGAAGAGAGGTGGTAGGAAAGCTCAGCGTGGACGTGCTGCTCCAGGAGTTTGGAAGCGAATGGGAGCAGCGATATTGGGCGATAGCTGGACATAGTGGTTGGGTCGAGGGTTGGCTTTTTAAGGATAGGCGTGATTGTGGCATGCTTGAAAGCAGAAGGGAAGGTACCGGAAGTTAGTGATAGGTTGAAGAGGTGGGTTAGGGATGGGATAATAGTGGTGGTGAGGTTGGGGAGGAGGTGGGATGGAGTCAAGTGCACAGGTTGTGAGGTGTGATTTGGAGAGGAGACAATTAAGCTCCCCTTCGGTTATGTTGGAGAGGGAGGTTATGGGGTTATAATAGATAAATATATAATGGATAGATAGAGAGATAGAAAGATTGAAAAATAGATAGAGATAGAGGGATAGTGACATAGGGATACTACAGGGCAATGTATAATATGTAATATAAACCAATTTTTGTCAGCGTTTTCTGCTGTAACACACCTTGATTGAAGATCGTACCTGCCAGAAGAAGAGAAGCGCATCTGACGCCGCACAGGGTCAGAAAATGAGGGACTGGAAGAAGGGGGCAGGTGCAGCTAAAAGTGGACACTGCGCAGGCGCAAGATTGCATGCCCCGCAGTGTGAATACATGACAAAACACTGCGGGGAGGGAACTGGGGAACCATAGAGATGCAGGCGCAATAGTGTTCTGACAGTTCCCGGGCAGCGAGCACTGCGCATGCCCGAGGACTGTTGCTACAGCGCAGGCACCACACACAACAGAAAGGAAAGTGAAAAAAACGCTGTTGGAGGCACAGCGACGCTGAAGCTCCTTGATGGATGGATGGGGGGAAGTTGAGTCCCGGGCAGAAGCCACACCTCAGGGACACATATAAGGTATGAGGACCGATTTTTAAAAGTGAATATTTCTGCGTTGAAGGGTACAAAAAAAGAGCCACCTTCACAGACTGCTGCCTTAGTGCTGCTAAAGGTGGCTCTTTTACTTCAAAACGGCCGGGGGGGTGACAAGTTCCCTTTAAGTGTAATTTTTTTTTAATGCTTTCTGATGGGGCTATGCATACCAAAATGAGGATGTGGGCAATCATACCAGTGTAATGATTGGGCCATGCATACCAAGATCGAGATGGGAGCCAATCATACCAGTTTAAGGATGGATGGAGCCCTGTATACCAGGATAAGGGAAGGGGCCATGCATACTAGGACTAGATGGGAGCACTGAATACCAGGATAGGGTTGAGGTCGATCATTCCTGCCAGGATAGGGATAAGAGGGCCATGCCTACCAGGCTACAGATAAGGGGGACTTGCATACCAGGCAAGGGATGAGGAGGCATGCATACCAGGATAGGGATGAGGGATTCATGCATACCAGGTAGTGATGAGGGGGCCATGTGGATCAGGATGGGGATGAGAGGACCATATATACCAGGATAGGGGATATTAAGCACAGAATTAACCACATTTTTTGCTTCAATTTTTTTTCCTAATTTCCTCTTCTAAAACCTATGTGTGTCTCATCGTCTGCCACGTCTTATAGTCCGAAAAATATGGTAGATACCACACCAAAATGTACCCAAGAACATGTAATACTCTATGGATGAGCAATGTAATATCGATTTCTCAAGCGGAAAGCGGTATTTTACATATGAAATGTGCGTCGGGGTCCTTTTGCCTGCCTGAGCTCTTTTCACCTCTGGTAAGATGTGCCTCTCCTAACCATGTATTTATACCCACTTGGTTTGACTTTGTTTGTCTTTCTTTTACACACTTTGTTCATGATTTTTGTGACTAATATGATATTTTGTCCAATAAAAAGTTACCATTTAACCTTTATGCCAGAGTCACACTACCATAAAATACAGTCAAGTGCTATGCAATAAAACATCGCATAGCACTCTGCCCAGTGTTACTCTATGTGGCAGCTCACATCTGCAATATTTTTATTTACTCATGCTGAATCAGCATGCAAAAACAACTGCATCATGCTGTGATTGGCAGTGAGACTCGGCTCACTCGCACCCATATAAGTCTATGGGTGCGAGTAACACAATGCACAGCACTCGGATATCACCCGAGTGCAGTGCGATATACGCTGACAATGGCAGCAGAGAAGATGGAGAAATTAATTACTCTGCCTCCTCCTCAGCTGTACTCTGATCCTGTCATGTGAGCGGATTGGAACACAGTATGACACTCGGCTCCCACTTGCAGCAGAACTGGAGCCAAGGGTCATTAGCATATCACATCTGATGCTCTTGTTTCAGATGCCATACGCTGGTGTGACTCCAGCATTATACTCCGCATCCTCCTGTTTTCATCTCAAATATTTTTAAAGTGTAGTTTCTGTACTCCTACACACATAAATGCTTTGCACGAAGTACAAAACCAGGAAAAAATTATAAGGAGGGTCATCCATACAACCTTGAAGGCACCAAGTGTAATGCCTCATAAAAAGCATTAAAAATTTACTGTATTTGAAGTACTCCTACACTCATAAAGGCTTTGAACAAAGTGCAAAGCTAGGAAAACATAAGAAGAGTCATCCTTACACCCTTGAAGACAACAATATTGAACATTAAAAACACTTTATGTGCTTCTGTCATTTGGTGGTGTGGAAAAGTGGGGGTTAATCCAGGGTTTGTTTATTTTTATCAGAGTGAGCCTGTCAGAATTGTCTGTTGATAAGCAAAATCGTCTGTCTGTTATGAACCCCCTAAAAACCCACTCAGACAAGATGCTAGGGACAGTGCAGCATAACACCTAGAGGGACAGCTCATGTCAGGTGTCAAACTTTGAGTCCCAATAGTTGAAAATGGCAGAGGAATTAGGGAGTACTGTGGTTTGGTTGGCCTGGTATTGCTTTACCATCTTTGAAAATGTTTCCCTCCTTGTAAAAAGTACCTGGTCATCAAGCCCTGGACTCTGGGATAGTGTCATGAAATTGGCCCGGTCCTTTGACAGTATACCCGTGCCTCTTCTGTGTCTCACTTGCCTCTCCTCCTTGATTGGGCAAGGAGGAAGCTTCCCCCTGCTGCTAGCATTGTCTGATGGGAATTTTTTCAACATATTTTTCAACAATAGTCTTCTGGTATAGCAACATTTTAGAAGACCTCTCCAAGTCAGGAAGGTGAGACGCAAAGTTCTCCTTGTAGCGTGGGTCTAGCAATGTGAACAACCAGTACTTTTTTTGTCCAAGAAAAATATCACAGGAAAGGCAATATGTACCAAGCTCCTTACAGTCCCTACAGTCAACATTTCCCTGTCTCCGCCATGATGATGACTTTCCATCTCCTCCTCTTGCTCCTCATTCCCCTCCCCAGCCCGTTCACGTAGGAGAGATGGGAGGGAGGTTTTGCGGGTACTAGCCTTTGTTGCGCTAACCAATGGTTCCTATTCCTCCTCCACAGCCTCCACATTCTCGTTGTTACCCAATCCAAGTTGGGCAGATAAGATGAGGTTTTGCTGGTGGCATCTCCCTCCATCTCCACCTCGTCAGCATGCATAGCTCCACTTTATGTTTACTTGTGAGTAACAACTGTTTAAGTAGGCAAAGAAGCAGGATTCTTGTACTGACTATGGCATCATTGCCGCTAACCATCTATGTGTAGTCTTCGAGAACTGCACAAATGTCAGACATCCATGCACACTAGTGATGAGCAAGTATGCTTATTGCTCGGGTTTTCCCAAGCACGCTTAGGTGGTCTCCGAGTATTTGGAAGTGCTCGGAGATTTAGTTTCTGTTGCCGCAGCTGCATGATTTGCGGCTACCTGACAACCTGATTACATGTGAGGATTGCCTGTTTGATAGGGAATTCCCACATGTATTCAGGCTGTCAAGTAGCCGCAAATCATGCAGTTACGGCAACAGAAACTGAATCTCCGAGCACTTCCAAATACTCGGAGACCACCCGAAACGAGTATACTCACTCATCACTAATGCCCACTCTTCAGTTTTTATGTGCGGAGGATGACCAGAATACTAACGGGCGTGTTGGAGCTAGTTCTCAACAACTGGCCTCTGTTGTTTGCAAAGCCTTGCCAGCATGTGCAGTGTGGAGTTTTAGCATGTGGGCAGATCGCACACTAGTTGGTGAACAGGCACTTGCATTTAGAGTTACATACCAACAAAATGTACTCCAGACCACAAAAGAGTCGAAGAGTGAGAAATATAGTACTGATAAATTTTTGAACAAGTCTTTTGAGGCTTATATTGTTAGGGTCTGCGGAACGCACCAAAGATATAAAGTGGAGAGGTGCGTTCGCAGCCCGGGGTCCACCGTGCAAGCAAAGCCTGCTGCTAGTAAGATGACGAAAGTAGCGAACTCTGTTATCCCGCAGAGTCGCTAAAATAAACGCCGTAGCGCGTTGTGGCAGTAAGTGCAGACTCTGTTAATTCACAGAGCCGCTAACGGGATGCCACAGTGCTATATGGCGATATGTGCGAACTCACTTAGCTTCAGTGAGCCGCAAAGTAAAACGCTAGGGCGCTGTCTAGCGTCGAGAGCGAACCCTGTTACGTCACAGAGCCGCTGAAAACAAACACCGTGTCCTGTCAGGCTCTCAGGCACACGGTTAATTGCTAAGCGAGCATAATACGTGGTCATGCGCTAATGTCCTCGCGGGAGTCACCCGCAATCTATGGCGTCTGAACGCCAGACCCTGAATACGGCAATCAAACTCCTCACCGGTTATGCCGGTAATCTAGGGCATCTAGGACACCGACCCTGACCAGCTAGCACACTAAACTCCTCACCGATTAAGTCGGTATTCTAGTGGCTTATTTCAGCCGGGTCCCTAACCACACACACGCATGACCACACTGGCGCATAGCATACAATGGTTGATATTAGCGCATGGCGGCCCAGCCATGCTACCCTTTTATAGCAACAGCTACAGGACCTTCCAGGAACAAGGACCAATGAGAACCTGTTCAGAAGACTAGTAGTAACAGGGCCTTCCTGGCGGGCCAATAGGAGCTGCTGCAGTACCTGAGCATGTGACCCCTGATCTCCAATGAGAGATCTCACTCTGGGCACGCTCAGAAGGGAAAATGCAGGACTTTATCCCAAAGACGTCTGCTCCAGAACTGGCTATAATAGCAGATCCAGGAAAGGCAGCAACAAGTCACTGCCCAGTAGTGGAGTGGGCAAGACGCTTGGAACGACGTCTCTGCTGAGCAGGCTCCACTGCGGCCGGAGATGAATGGGAGACCGCAGCGGCACTGGTTCGAGACTCCCCTTGTGCAGGAGCGGGAACTCGAACCCTAACATTACCCCCCCCTCCTAGGGCCCCCCCTTCTCTGGGCCTCGCTGCGCTCAAAGGCAGCGATGAGTTGCGGAGCGTGAACATGCTCGGCAGGCTCCCAAGACCTATCCTCAGGCCCATAGCCCCTCCAGTCCACCAAATAAAACTTTTTGCCCCGTACCACCTTACACCCCACGATGGCGTTCACCTCATGGTCATCCGCAGATGAACCCGATGTCCCGGCAGATGACTCAGAAAACCGGGACATGAGCACGGGTTTCAGGAGGGACACGTGAAAGGTGTCGGAGATACCCAGGCGTGGTGGAAGAGCTAAACGGTATACCACAGGGTTAACCTGCTCGAGGACCTTGAAAGGACCCAGGTAGCGGGGTGCCAACTTAGTGGACTCAACTCGCAGCCTGATGTTACGGGCGGAGAGCCACACCAAATCCCCAGGAGCAAATGTAGGAGCGGGGCGCCGATGGGCATCGGCCGAAGACCTCATCCTCTCTTTGGAGGCCTGAATGGCATCCTGCGTGCGGTCCCAAATGTCCCGTGCCTCCACAGCCCAGTCTGCCACCCTGGAATCGGCGGAAGACACGGGCATAGGCACTGGTACCCGCGGATGCTGACCGTAGTTCAGGAGGAATGGGGTCTGTCCGGTGGAATCAGCCACAGCATTGTTTAATGCAAACTCAGCCCATGGTAGCAAGGATGCCCAGTCATCCTGCCTGGCTGAGACAAAATGTCGTAGATAGGTGACCAAGGTCTGGTTGGCCCTCTCTACCAACCCATTCGTCTCAGGATGGTACGCTGAAGAGAGATTTAACTCAATACTGAGTAGACGACAAAGCTCTCTCCAGAACCGAGACGCAAACTGGGGACCTCGGTCACTGACAATCTTGTCCGGCATGCCGTGTAAACGGAAGATGTGCCTAACAAACAACGCTGCCAGAGCCCGTGCAGAAGGTAACCGTGGTAGTGGCACCAGATGCACCATTTTAGAGAAATGGTCGGTGATTACCCAAATGATGGTGCAACCCCGAGACTTGGGCAAGCCCACCACAAAGTCCATCCAAACCATCTCCCAGGGCCTGTCTGCCACCGGCAAAGGGTAAAGTAACCCAGCTGGCCGTTGTCGTGGAGACTTATTTTTGGCGCAGGAGACACACGCCCGAACATAGTCTCCAACATCACGGACCATATGCGGCCACCAATATGTCCTTGCCAGCAATTCAGATGTCCTCTTTGCCCCAAAGTGTCCACCCACCCTGGACGAATGTGCCCAAGAGAGTACCTCCGGTCGCAAATTAGTAGGCACAAAAGTCTTGCCCGGGGGCACAGACTCTAGCGAAACTGGGGCCACTGTTCTCAGGCTCTCTGTGGGGACGATAAGCCGAGGCTCCTCCACCTCCTCCTCCGAGGACACCACAGAACGAGAGAGAGCGTCGGCACGAATGTTCTTCTCTCCCGAGAGGAAATGCAGTGTGAAATGAAACCGGGAGAAGAACAAGGACCATCTGGCTTGGCGAGAATTAAGCCGCTGGGCTGTCTGAAGATATACCAGGTTTTTGTGATCCGTAAAGACTTGGAAGGGAAAGCGAGCTCCCTCCAACAGATGTCTCCACTCCGAGAAGGCCAACTTCATTGCTAGCAACTCCCTGTCCCCGATGGAATAATTCCTCTCTGCTGGTGTGAAGGTCTTGGAGAAAAAGAAGCATGGATGCTTCCGACCTTGAGCATCCTTTTGGAAGAGGACTGCTCCAGCACCAACGGACGAGGCATCCACCTCCAATATAAATGGCTTATCAACATCGGGGCGATGTAGGATGGGAGCTCTAGCGAAATGAGACTTAATAGACGTGAAGGCCTTGGAGACCTCTTCAGACCACAATTTGGGATTAGCTCCCTTTTTGGTAAGGGCAACCACGGGAGCTACCAAAGTTGAGAAGTGGGGAATGAACTGACGGTAGTAATTAATGAACCCCATAAAGCGCTGCACCGCCTTTAGAGAGTGGGGTTCTTGCCAGTCCATCACCGCCTGTAGTTTGGCAGGATCCATAGCCAATCCCTGGGCGGAGATGATATAGCCCAGGAAAGGTAAGGACTCCTGCTCAAACACACATTTCTCCAACTTTGCGTAAAGGGAATTTGCCCGTAGGAGGTCGAAGACCCTGCCAACATCCCTCCGGTGGGAGTCAATATCTGGAGAGAAGATGAGTATATCATCCAGATAGACTACGACCGAGGTGGAGAGCATATCCCGGAAGATGTCATTGACAAAGTCTTGGAAAACGGCTGGAGCATTACAGAGCCCAAAGGGCATCACCAGATATTCGTAATGCCCATCCCTGGTATTAAAAGCCGTCTTCCATTCGTCCCCCTCACGGATGCGAATCAGGTTATAAGCACCGCGCAGATCTAGTTTAGTGAATACCCTTGCTCCCCGAAGCCTATCAAATAGCTCAGAGATCAGGGGCAACGGGTACTTGTTTTTAACGGTGATGGCGTTAAGACCCCTGTAATCAATACACGGACGCAATTCTCCATTTTTCTTCTGCACGAAGAAAAATCCCGCCCCTGCCGGTGACACCGACTTCCTAATAAACCCTCTTGCCAGGTTCTCCTGAATATATTGCGACATGGCCTCTGTCTCAGGAAGAGAGAGGGGATAGACCCTTCCCCGAGGAGGTTCTGCGCCAGGCAAGAGGTCGATAGGACAGTCATAGGGGCGATGAGGCGGAAGAGTCTCCGCAGCCTTCTTGGAGAACACGTCTGCATATGACCAGTAGTGCTTGGGAAGTGGAGTAAGATCTGCGGGTAACTCAGTAGTGGTAACCTGAACGCAACTTCTGACACATCTGCCTGTACATGCATCACTCCAACCCAGTATCCTACCCGAAGTCCACTCTATATGTGGGGAGTGGAAACGGAGCCAAGGTATACCTAGTAGGATCTCGTCTATTCCCTCGGGAAGGACGAGTAGGGAAATAAATTCCTGATGGGAAGGAGATACAGACAATGCAAGTGGGACAGTCTGGTGTGTAATTTGTGAGGGCAATGACGACCCATTCACTACCCGAACAGTCACTGATTTGTCAAGCGCCACCAGAGGTATTGCATGACCGCGAGCAAAGCTAGAGGACATGAAATTCCCCTCTGCTCCTGAGTCCACGCAAAGGTCGGCGGTGAGAATGGAAGTACCAACAGTGATTGTCCCTTTAAATGTTATCTTGGAGGAAAATGCCGCTGTCTCTAGTGAACCTCCTCCCAGGGCCACTAGACGCGATCGCTTCCCCGATCGCTGTGGACATCTGTTGGCATAGTGTCCTGTCTGCTGACAATGGTTACAAACCACGGATACTCGGACGGACCGAGACTTAGGTCCTGCATGAGGAACTTCTGTGGCCTTTTGAGGTTCGGACGCCAGATCGGGGAATTCGAGAGGTTTGGCAAAGGTAGGAGCCAACCGAAACCTCTGCCTACACTGGGCCCGCTCCAACCTCCGCTCGTGAAAACGGAGGTCAATGCGGGTAGATATGGAGATAAGCTTCTCCAGTGTGGCGGGAATCTCCCTGGTAGCCAAAGCGTCTTTAACATGGTCAGCCAGTCCCCGCCAGTAGATAGGAATAAGAACTTTATCAGACCAATCTAGCTCAGCAGCCAGAGTCCGAAACTGGACGGAAAACTGACTGACCAAAGACGAACCCTGTGTCAATGCCAGCAGTTGTAGCGCCGTATCGTGGGTGACCTGGGGTCCTAAAAAGACCTTTTTAAGAGCCTCCAAGAAACGAGGAGCACTCTGTACCACACGATCATCGCGCTCCCACAGCGGCGTTGCCCACTCCAACGCTCTGCCCGAGAGTAGAGAAAGTACAAAACCCACTTGTGCCCGATCCGTGGGAAAACGTGCAGCCAGAAGCTCGAGATGTATAGAGCACTGACTCACGAATCCCCGACATTGCTTGCTATCACCGGCAAACTTGTCAGGAAGCGGGAGGTGGGATAATGTAGGGGCAGAGGTGGCAGAGGACAAACTGGCTGCAGCCACGCTAGCAGCCTGAACAGCGACTGCGGTAACATCCACAGCTGAGGTTGTGCTCTCAAGAGCCTCCAACCTACCCTTCAGCTGCTGGATGTACTGCAATAGACGCTGTTCGTCCGCCATTTTACTAGCCAGACCCTGGCGCTAATATTATGTTAGGGTCTGCGGAACGCACCAAAGATATAAAGTGGAGAGGTGCGTTCGCAGCCCGGGGTCCACCGTGCAAGCAAAGCCTGCTGCTAGTAAGATGACGAAAGTAGCGAACTCTGTTATCCCGCAGAGTCGCTAAAATAAACGCCGTAGCGCGTTGTGGCAGTAAGTGCAGACTCTGTTAATTCACAGAGCCGCTAACGGGATGCCACAGTGCTATATGGCGATATGTGCGAACTCACTTAGCTTCAGTGAGCCGCAAAGTAAAACGCTAGGGCGCTGTCTAGCGTCGAGAGCGAACCCTGTTACGTCACAGAGCCGCTGAAAACAAACACCGTGTCCTGTCAGGCTCTCAGGCACACGGTTAATTGCTAAGCGAGCATAATACGTGGTCATGCGCTAATGTCCTCGCGGGAGTCACCCGCAATCTATGGCGTCTGAACGCCAGACCCTGAATACGGCAATCAAACTCCTCACCGGTTATGCCGGTAATCTAGGGCATCTAGGACACCGACCCTGACCAGCTAGCACACTAAACTCCTCACCGATTAAGTCGGTATTCTAGTGGCTTATTTCAGCCGGGTCCCTAACCACACACACGCATGACCACACTGGCGCATAGCATACAATGGTTGATATTAGCGCATGGCGGCCCAGCCATGCTACCCTTTTATAGCAACAGCTACAGGACCTTCCAGGAACAAGGACCAATGAGAACCTGTTCAGAAGACTAGTAGTAACAGGGCCTTCCTGGCGGGCCAATAGGAGCTGCTGCAGTACCTGAGCATGTGACCCCTGATCTCCAATGAGAGATCTCACTCTGGGCACGCTCAGAAGGGAAAATGCAGGACTTTATCCCAAAGACGTCTGCTCCAGAACTGGCTATAATAGCAGATCCAGGAAAGGCAGCAACAAGTCACTGCCCAGTAGTGGAGTGGGCAAGATGCTTGGAACGACGTCTCTGCTGAGCAGGCTCCACTGCGGCCGGAGATGAATGGGAGACCGCAGCGGCACTGGTTCGAGACTCCCCTTGTGCAGGAGCGGGAACTCGAACCCTATCATATATAGCAATATAATGTACCCAAGAAGATGTAATCCAGCAAAATATTTAAATACTTTTTTTGAGTGTTATGTATCCAAGAAATGTAACAAAGACCACAGAATACTGTATGGGTAAGAAATGTTACCAAGCCAAATGTTTAATGTTTTTTTGTACTGTTATATACCATCAAAATATGAAAGAAAGCACATAGTAATCTATGCTGATGAGCTATCTAATCCATAAATATTTTTTTCAAACTGTGTGGATGAGTCATTGAATCCATAAAAAATTTTTGAACGTAAATATTTTCAAAGTGTACTTTATGTACACACATTAGGGATTTTCAGAAAGTACAAAGCCAGTAAAACATTTTAAGGAGGATCATCCATAGACCCCTGAAAGGCAACAACTGACAGGCCTCATTCAAATATTTTATAACTGTAGTTTCTGCACTACTACACTCAATTTTTTTTGCCCCCCCAAAATAAAGTGCAGCTATATATTTGTCAACAGATTGCATAACCCTAATCCCTCTCTACAGACTGGACTCTGTCACTCTCTCTAGTCCTGCGACTCTTGTTCCCTTCCTATTTATTATGCTTTGCTTACATAGCGCTATTATATTACACAGCACTTTAAATACATTATCATCGCTGTCCCCATTGGGCTCACAATCTAAATTCCCTATCAGTATATCTTTGGAATTTGGGAGGAAACCAGAGTACCCAGAAGAAACCCATGCAAACATGGAGAGAACAAACAAACTCCTTGCAGATGTCGCCCTTGGTTAGATTTGAATCCAGGACCCCAGCGCTGCAAGGCTGCATTGCTAACCACTGAGCCACCATGCTGCCCGGGATAAATGCACATTGTATGTGACACAGACAGCAAAGCAAATGATCAGTCCTTTGAAGATCTGTTAGTATGATGTCTCAGCTTCAGCACCAGTATCAATACTACAGGACTCTGATTTGTTATACTGTGCACACAGGCCTAGACAAGCACTCTCTCCCGCCAAAATGAACTGTTACAGAGCTGTGCAATGATGTCTGTGTGTTTTCTTGTAACCCCTGATGATGTAACACTGCCAGCCAACCACAGTAATGCCACTACAAAGATGGCTATGGCATTACAGTGATGGGCAGACAATCCCCGCATGCTTATTAGCTATGTAAAAGGTGAGGAGGGGATTCAAGTGTTAAATCCAGCACCGCCCAATGCTCGCTGAGTAACGAGCACATCTGAGCATCCAGATACTCGAGTCATATCCTAGTATCACCAAGCATGTTCGCTCATCCCTAATGATAAACAATATATCTGGAAAACTTTTCTATTAGTTGTATTTCTTCTATATTTAGCTACTTTTGCAGAAGAAATTATTTTTCCATTTTTTGAGAGCAATAACTTTTTTTATTTTTTCTTTGTTTTTGCCAAAACATACAAGGGAGTATTTACATAAAAATTTGCTTAGAGCCCAAAATTATCATTCCTTTCACATTTCATTTTTTCAAAAGGTATGATAAACGGGAAAAGAATTTTGGTATTACAACATTTATTAATTTTTTTTCTTACAATACTTACTAGTTTCAAAGGGAAAATGAAGATGTAATCTATTGTTCTCACTAATAATACACAGTACAACTTATGTTGTACAACACATTGTCATTAGCAGTGCAGGGTGCCAATGGGCTGATGGAGGGAGAGATCTTTCTAGATCAAAGTCTTTACATATTCGGTCAGTGCGACCATGACATCTAAAGAGCTATAAAATTCGAGCTTAAAGGGAATCTGTCACCCTAAATTGGCGGGATATTTAAATGGTGGCAGTCAGGTCAGATGGGCGGTGCTTTAGGTACTTGCCTTAACATGTTGCTCGCCGCTGTCTCCATTATTTCTGGGAATTGTAGTCGTTGCCCTTCATATAACGCGTCTGCGCATTGCAATCTTGAATTGCGCATGCGCTGTATGCTTTGCCCGCAGATTGCAATGCGCAGGCGCGTTATATGGAGGGCAACGACTGCAATTCCCAGAAATAATGGAGACAGCGGCGAACAACATGTTAAGGCAAGTACCCAAAACACCGCCCATCTGACCTGACTGCCATCATTTAAATATCCCGCCAATTTAGGGTGACAGATTCCCTTTAAACTTAAAAATGAAGATATCCATCAATTTGTGGAAATACTGCAATTTTGCCAGAAAATTGCTGATGTCCCTCTGGAGCATTAGCCTCATGCCTTGAAATTATTATCTCTGCAAAATGTTGAGCAATACAGTATGTGTTGTTTTGTTACAAATATATGCCTCAAATTAGTGGGATCAGGTGAAGTTAATGAATTACGCATACCTCAGGGACGTATCAGAAAATACATAAATCAGTAGTCACAAGACCAGCATTTTATTGGCTCTTCAATAGCAGATGTGTGAATGAAAATCCACATCTGCTAACAGTGGTAAGTAGTGTTGAGCATTCCGATACTGCAAATATCGGGTATCGGCCGATATTAGCTGTATCGGAATTCCGATTCCGAGTTCCGATATTTTCGTCTTATCGGATACCGGAATCGGGATTGTCACTGTCACTGTCAGTGTCCGTCGGTCGGGTCTGTCAGGAGTCAGCGGCACTTACCTGGCAGAAGATCTCCGGCGGTCACGTCCTGCACTGCTTCATGGCCGCCATCTTCTTTCCCCGGCGGTCACATGCAGTTTCTCGCGATAACTGCAGTGACTGCTGGGTAATCGCGGCCGTAAAGCAGTCAGTCCGATGACGTCACCGCCGGGGAAGCAGGTAATCAGCTGTGCTGCGTTGCAATGACAGGCTCTGCCTGTCATTGCGATGTAGCAGAGCTGGATCGTCGTGGGACTATCGTTATGGACTGCGTCGGACAGGTGGTATACTGTTGGTTTGTTTTTTTTCTTTTTTTACAGGAGATCGATGGCGTCGCAGGAATGAGTGTATAATAAAAGAAATGAAAACTGTGTTGTCTCTTTTATTTCATTAAAAGACTTTTTTCTTGCTGTGTCTTTTTTTTATACATTTAATAACTTTGGGATTAATAATGGATCGGTGTCTTATTGACGCCTCTCCATTATTAACCGGGCTTATTGTCACCGTGCAATCAACGGTGACAATAACCCCTTATTACCCCGCTTGCCACCGCTACAGGGCAAGTGGGAAGAGCCGGGTAAAGTGCCACAATTGGCACATCTTTTGATGCGCCAAATGTGGGGCTGCTGTAGCCTGGTATTATCAGGCTGTTGAGGGCCAAAATCCATGGGCCTTGACAGTCTTTTAATACCAGGCCGCAGCAGTCTGCATTTACTTGGCTGGTTAACAAAAATAGGGGGGATCCCCACGCCGTTTTTTTTTCGAGGGATCCCCTATTTTTGTTAACCAGCCAAGCTAAGCAGACTGCTGTGGCCTGGTATTATCAGGCTTGCAAGGTCCATGGATATTGGATCCTTACCAGCCTGAAAAACCAGGCCTCAGCGGTCTGCTTCATCTGGCTGGTTAACAAAAATAGGGGGGACCCCACGCCAATTTTTTTCGAGGGGATCCCCTATTTTTGTTAATCAGCCAAGATATGCAGACTGCTGTGGCCTGGTATTATCAGGCTGGCAAGGTCCATGGATCTTGGCTCCTTAACAGCCTGAAAATCCAGGCCTCAGCGGTCTGCTTCATCTGGCTGGTTAACAAAAATAGGGGGGACCCCACGCCAATTTTTTTCGAGGGGATCCCCTATTTTTGTTAATCAGCCAAGATATGCAGACTGCTGTGGCCTGGTATTATCAGGCTGGCAAGGTCCATGGATCTTGACTCCTTAACAGCCTGAAAATCCAGGCCTCAGCGGTTTTCTTCATCTGGCTGGTTAACAAAAATAGGGGGGACCCCACGCCAATTTTTTTCGAGGGGATCCCCTATTTTTGTTAATCAGCCAAGATATACAGACTGCTGTGGCCTGGTATTATCAGGCTGGCAAGGTCCATGGATCTTGGCTCCTTAACAGCCTGAAAATCCAGGCCTCAGCGGTTTTCTTCATCTGGCTGGTTAACAAAAATAGGGGGACCCCACGCCAATTTTTTTCGAGGGGATCCCCTATTTTTGTTAATCAGCCAAGATATACAGACTGCTGTGGCCTGGTATTATCAGGCTGGCAAGGTCCATGGATCTTGGCTCCTTAACAGCCTGAAAATCCAGGCCTCAGCGGTCTGCTTCATCTGGCTGGTTAACAAAAATAGGGGGGACCCCACGCCATTTTTTTTTCGAAGGGAACCCCTATTTTTGTTAATCAGTTCCCTCTGACGTCACTGATTGTGTCCCTGGCTGACCTGAAGTGAAAGTGGAAAGCAATCAATTAAGCTTTCCACTTAAGGGCCCGTCTCACATAGCGATATCGCTACCGAGATCGCTGCTGAGTCACTAGTTTTGTGACGCAGCAGCAAGCTCACCAGCGATATCGCTGTGTGTGACATTCAGCGACGATCAGCCCCCCTGCCGGGTATCGCTGATCGTCGCTGAAATGTCAGGACCTTTGATCGCTGGTTTCCCGCTGACAGGCACACATCGCTGCGTGTGACAGGCGGGAGACCAGCGATCCGCTGGTAACCAAGGTACACAGCGGGTTTCCAGGCGCGGGGCTGTGCCTAGAAACCCGCTGTGTACCTTGGATACCAGCGCCCTGATGCAGGGAGCTGGTATCCAAGGTACACAGCGGGTTTCCAAGCGCTGCGCGGTGCCTGGAAACCCGCTGTGTACCTTGGTTACCAGCGGATCGCTGGTCTCCCGCCTGTCACACGCAGCGATGCGTGCCTGTCAGAGGGAAACCAGCGATCAAAAAAAGGTCCTGACATTTCTGCGACGATCAGCGATACCCGGCAGGGGGCTGATCGTCGCTGAATGTCACACACAGCGATATCGCTGGTGAGCTCGCTGCTGCGTCACAAAACTAGTGACTCAGCAGCGATCTCGGTAGCGATATCGCTATGTGAGACGGGCCCTTAAGCGATGTTACCCGCAGTGTCACTGTCCCAGATCGCTGCCTGAGCTGCCTGTTTGGCAGCTCAGCAGCGATCATGTAGCGATACACCAGCGATCCTGACAAGTGCATATCGTTGTCGGGATCGCTGGTGTATCGTTATGTGACACCCAGCCTTTACTCTCCTGTCAGGCAGGAGAGGAACTCATTCATTTGGGGTTTACTGTGAGGCTGCAGCATTAGCTGCGGTCCCTGCAGTAAACATTAACCCTTTCTGAAGGATTACACCGTGGGACCTGACTGTGCATGGGATAGGTAAGAATAATTTTGCTTTTTTATTTTATTTTTATTACAGGAAATGGTTTTTGCAGTAAAATAAAAGATGGTCAAAAACATGTGTCTTTATTTCATTAAAATGATTTTTAATTAAAGTGTGTGTGTTTTATTTTTATTTCATGCAATAGGATTAATAATTGATAGTTGTCTAATTGACAGCTCTCAATTATTAACCTGGCTTAAGGTCACCTTTCAATAGCAAGGTGGCTTTAACCCCATATTAACCCATTCGCCACCGCTACAGGGCAATGGGAATAGACGGGCAAAGTGCCAGAAAGGGCGAATCTAATTATAGATTTGTCTTTCCTGGGGTGTCTGGGGGCAGATGTTAGTAGCCGGGGGGGCAAAAATAATGGTCCCTCTCTGGGCTATTATTATCTGCCCCCACTCACTGGCTTTGTCTGTCTGGTTGCGAAAATAGGGCGGGAGCCCACGCATTTTTTTTCAGCAATTTTACACCTCATATATATATATACATGTCATTGAATTTGTGACACATATATATATATATTTATATTTGTAGTTCATACACTTCTACATAGTATAATAGCCGCTAATTCAATTGCCGGCTTTTGTGAAAATGCAGAACCCGACATGAAATGACACTTGGTGTACATAGGGTTAACCATGTCTTTTCATGTCCTTTGCTATCTAATTTGCACAAACAATTAAATCAGACTATGTGTGCAAAATTTCACACCTGTAGGGGTTAATTAAAGGTGTAAATTCGTTGTAAAAAAAACGGACTTTTTTGCTACGAATTTACACCTTTAATTAACCCCTACAGGTGTGAAATTTTGCACACATAGTCTGATTTAATTGTTTGTGCAAATTAGATAGCAAAGGACATGAAAAGACATGGTTAACCCTATGTACACCAAGTGTCATTTCATGTCGGGTGACATGAAATTACACTTGGTGTACATAGGGTTAACCATGTCTTTTCATGTCCTTTGCTATCTAAGGCCGGAGTCACACTGGCGACAAAATCGGACGACTGCAATGCGATGAAATATCGCATTGCAGTCGGACCTATGTTAATCTATGGAGCAGCTCCCAGTATCAGATTTTTTGTGGTCCGTTTTAAACGTCCGTGTACAATCGCAGCATGCTGCGATTGTCACCGATTGTCGGTCGACAATCGCCAATGCAAGTCTATGGGAGCGATGAAAAATCTGATTACAAACGGACCACACTGTGTGACTTGCGATGAAATCGCATCGGTGTCCTTTAGAAAAGCCGGCAATTCATCCCCGCCTATACTGTAAAATCACACTGACAGCTTTAATAAAGACTAGAAAGAATAGATATATACACATAGAACACATACATATATATATACATGTCATTGTGACATGTATATATACATATATTTATAGTTCCTAGACTTCTACATACTGTAATAGCCGCTAATTCAATTGCCGGGTTTTGTGAAATCACAGAAGCCGACATGAAATGATACATTGTTTCCACACATTTAACCATGTAATTTCATGTATTTTTATATATGTTTGAAACATACAATTACATGAGTGTATTTGTGCAAAATTTCAGACATGTAGGGGTTAATTAAAGGTGTAATTTCGTTGAAAAAAAATGCGTGGGCTCCCGCTGTATTTTCTCCACCAGACAGACAAAGCAAAGCGAGTGGGGGCAGATAATAATAGCCCAGGGAGGGTGCATTTTTTTGTGCCCCCCCTGGCTACTAACATCTGCCCCCAGACACCCCAGAAAGGGCAAATCTATAATTAGATTCGCCCTTTCTGGCACTTTGCCCGTCTATTCCCATTGCCCTGTAGCGGTGGCGAATGGGTTAATCTCACCTTACTGTCACCTTGCAATTGAAAGGTGACCTTAAGGCAGGTTAATAATTGATAGCTGTCAATTAGACAACTATCAATTATTAATCCTATTGAAGTAAATAAAAAAACACACACACTTTAAGAATAAATAATTTTAATGAAATAAAAACACATTTTTTTGACCATATTTTATTTTACACTAAATCCGTGCGAAGCCATTGATCTCCTAAAATAAAGAAAAAGAAATAAAACAACATTATTCTTACCTATTCCGCCGATCTGTCACGTCCCACGCTGTAATCCTTCACAAAGGGTTAACTAGCTTTGAGCCAAGCAGTGCAAGTAATCCTGCATGCTCAGCTCAAAGCTCATGAATGAATAAGTTCCTCTCCTGGCGACAGGAGAGGATGTGTTTCATGAATGAAGCTTAATTGATTGTGTCCACTTTCACCTTAGGTCAGGTCACTACAGTTAAATTGGCAAGAAATCAATTAAGCTCCATTCATGAATCTATTCCTCTACTTTCGCTGGGAGAGGAACTTATTCATTCAGGGGAATACAGGTCTGAGACAGCATTATTAGCTCTCTGCGACCTGTAACCTGTTAACCCTTTCTGATGGATTACACCGTGGGACCTGACTGTACATCGGATTGGTAAGTATAATTTTGCTTTTTTATTTTATTTTTATTACAGGAAATGGTTTTAGCAGGAAAATAAAATATGGTCAAAAACTGTGTGATTATTTAATTAAACTTATTTTTTATTAAAGTGTGTGTGTTTGATTTTTCTTTCATACAATAGGATTAATAATTGATAGTTGCCTAATTGACAGCTATCAATTATTAACCTGGCTTAAAGTGACCTTTCAATTGCAAGGTCATTTTAACCCCTTATTAACCCATTCGCCACCGCTACAGGGCAATGGGAATAGACGGGCAAAGTGCCAGAAAGGGCGAATCTAATTATAGATTTGCCCTTTCTGGGGTGTCTGGGGGCAGATGTTAGTAGCCAGGGGGGGCACAAAAAAAATGTACCCTCCCTAGGCTATTATTATCTGCCCCCACTCGCTTGCTTTGTCTGTCTGGTGGAGAAAATACAGCGGGAGCCCACGCATTTTTTTTTAACGAATTTACACCTTTAATTAACCCCTACATGTCTGAAATTTAGCACACATATACTCATGTAATTGTATGTTTCAAACATATATAAAAATACATGAAATTACATGGTTAAATGTGTGGAAACAATGTATCATTTCATGTCGGCTTCTGTGATTTCACTGAAGCCGGCAATTGAATTAGCGGCTATAACAGTATGTAGAAGTGTAAGAACTATAAATATATGTATATATATATATGTCACAATGACATATATATATATATATATATATATATATATATATATATATATATATATATATGTATATATCTATTCTTTCTTTTGGCATTTAAATACTATTCTTTTGGATCCATTATATGTCAGTTTTGCAAGCCTGCGAGAAAATCTCGCAAGTCGGATGAAAATCGGATGTTACAAGGTACACACACATGCGATTAAATCGCATCTTTGAAGGAAAATCGGATGCCAGAAGGATGTGTGATGTTTTTATTTTGATCCGATTGTCGACCGTCTAAAACGGACCGATTTTTTGTGGTTGTGTGTGACTCCAGCCTAATTTGCACAAACAATTAAATCAGACTATGTGTGCAAAATTTCACACCTGTAGGGGTTAATTAAAGGTGTAAATTCGTAGCAAAAAAAGTCCGTTTTTTTTACAACGAATTTACACCTTTAATTAACCCCTACAGGTGTGAAATTTTGCACACATAGTCTGATTTAATTGTTTGTGCAAATCAGATAGCAAACGACATGAAAAGACATGATTAACCCTATGTACACCAAGTGTCATTTCATGTCGGGTGCTTCTGTCTTTTCACTGAAGCCGGCTTTACCCGGCAATTGAATGAGAGGATATTTTACTATGTAGAAGTGTATAAACTATACATATATGTATATATATATGTCACAATGACATGTATATATATATATATGTATTCTATGTGTGTATATTTAGTGTTTACAAGGAAAGAATGGGTTTTTTTTAGTTGCGATATTTTGTTCCCATAGACTTACATGGGACTTCCGGTATCGGTATCGGGTATCGCCGATATTTTAGTGATATCGGCGATACCATTCCGATTCCGATACTTTAGGATATCGGAAAGTATCGCTCAACTCTAGTGGTAAGTTTAATAAACTCATTTTTATTTTTATTAAGTAACCTATAAAACATCTAGATAGCAATCATTTACAATTATTTAATGCACTAAAGAATGAAGACTGTTTAATAAAAATTGAAAATGATTTTAGGAAAAACTAACCATTGTTGGAGAATATAGACAAAGTGTGAAAGTATAAAAGTGTACAAGGTAAGTCAGAGGTGATTGTAATAAATTGTATTACAACAGACATGTTTTTTTGCTGTTAATACAGAACAATAGACTATCGTTAATACAGAACAACCTTTGCAAAATGCATTTGTGCTCCTGCATTTAATTCACACAACAATCTGAAAAATATTTTCCTTTATCTTATTTTTGCAAACTAATAATGGCAATGGACATTGGGTGTAATCATAAAAGCTTCTGAAAATTTTGACACATTCCATATTGTCATTATATGTTTTACAATCTTAGTCATCTTGGTGCTTCAGTCCATATAACAGAAATCTGTAGCTGTGGCACTCATGTACTCTCACATGGAATCTGTTAGGTCCCATATTCTCCACTATAGTCAGGGCCAAAAGTTTTGAGACTGACCCAATTTTTTGTTTTCACAGAAAGTTTTCTGCTTCAGTGTTTTAAGTTATTTTGGTCATATGTTTCCATAACATTGAAATACCATTGTAAGCATTTCATAAGTTTTTTTTTTTTACTTTTAATGAAAAATGCATCAAGTTTATGCAAAGACTCAATATTTACAGTGTTGACCTATATTTTTCAAGACTTCTGCAATTTGCCCTGATATGTTGGCTATCAGCTTCTGGGACAAATCCTGACTGATGACAACCCATTCTTGTCTCATCAGTGCTTGGAGTTTATGACAATTTCTGAGTTTTTTTTGAGTTCCACCCATTTTTTTAAAATTGACCACAAGTTCTCAATTGGATTGAGATCTGGGGAGTTTCTTGGCCATGAACCCTAAATTTCAATGTTTTGTTAACCAAGCCACTCAGTTCTCACTTTTGCCTTGTGACATGGTGCTCCATCATGCTTCATTTTAAAATTGCTCCTAGATCATTGGTAGTAGTTGTTCTTGGAGGATGTTTATATACCACTCCCTTAGATTAAAAGAAACCACACATGGGAAGTATAGGGACTGAACTGGGGAGGATGGGGTAAACACAACTTCAGACTATTTAGGACATCTGAAAAAATGATTGGAGAAGAAAAGATGAGCGCTAAGATGAGTCTTGTGTGATACTAACAGTAAAGCATCCTGAGACCATTCATGTTAGAGGTGCTTTTTTTAAGGGAGTGAACTTACTCAAAAATTTGCTTAAGAACTTTGCTATGAATAAAGAATGGTATCTAAAACATCCTTCAAGATTAACTTTTCCAATGATCCAGGAGCAATTTGTTGATGAAAAATGCTTTTTTCAGCATGATGGAGCATCATGTCACAAAGAAAAAGTGATAACTAAGTGATTTGGTGAACAAAGCATTGACATTTTGGATCCATGGCCAGGAAACTCTCCTAATCACAATCCCATTGAGAAGCTGTGGTCAATCATCAGAGAGCATGTCGACAAACAAAAATATAGAAATTGTGTTAAACTCCAAGCACTCATTAGGCAAGAATAGGTTGTCATCAGTCAGGATTTGAATCTGATC
Source organism: Oophaga sylvatica (assembly GCA_033576555.1). NCBI lineage: Eukaryota > Metazoa > Chordata > Amphibia > Anura > Dendrobatidae > Oophaga > Oophaga sylvatica. The sequence continues at coordinate 394,087,565 of JARQOD010000002.1, forward strand.
TCCAGCATGTCAGGGAGAATTACAGGAGTCTGGAATGAAACTTATCAATATAAGTTTAAAAATCTGAATGCTTATTAATGTACTTCTGTAACCATAGAAACATCTGCCTAACAGATCTCAAAACACTGAAACAATAAACCTAAGGGAGATTATCTTCATTTTATCTTTTGCTGTCATGGGTTCAAATGAAATTTTAAAAGAATTATTATAATAAGTTATTTTCTAAGCAAAAAGGGGTACAATATCAGACTAATGATGGCAATAACTGCTATATACAGTGGCTATATTACATTATTATTATTACTACATAACAACCTGTGTTTAAATAGTTTTGTAATCTGATTTGTGTGTGATGCATCAGCACTAAATAGCCCAAGTTGGTGAAATGAGAAAAATAAAGGCATAAATTACTTTTGTGGGATCAAATAACTAATAATTGGCAAGTGCACATGTATTCACCCCTTTTGCTATGAAACCCCTAAAAATTTCTGATGCAAGCAATTCACTTCATACATCACATGCTTAGTGAAAGGAAGTCCACCTGTGTGCAATCTGTTACAAGGTCTGTCAGTATATACACACCTTTTCTGAAAGGCCATAGAAGCTGAAACACCATTAAGCCAGAAGCACCATTAACCAAACAACACCATGAAGACCAAGGATAAATTAAACAAGTCAGGGACAAAGTTGTTGAGAAGTCCAAGTCAGGGTTGGGTTTTAAAAAAAAAATCTAATCTCTAATGATCTCCAGAGCACCATCAAATCCATTTTTATCAAATGCAAAGAACATGGTCCCACAACAAACCTGCTAAGAGAGGGCCACCCACCAAAACTCTCAGCCTGGGCAAGGAGGGCATTAACCAGAGAGGCAGCACAGAGACCAGAGGTAACCCTGAATGAGCTGCAAAGTTCCCTAACAGATTTTGGAGTATCTGTCTATATGACTGCAGTAAGCTGAACACTCCATAAAGGCGGCCTTTATGGAAAAGTGGGCAGAAAAATAGCCTTTACTTACACACAAAAATTGTAATGCTGATTTTGAGTTTGCCAAAAGACATATTTGGAGACTCCCCAAATGTATGGAGGAAGGTGTTTTGGTCAGATGATACCAAAATTGAACTTTTAGCCACCAATGTAAACGTGATGTCTTACGCCAAAGCAACAGAGCTCATCAACAAAAGAACACATCCCCACAATGAAACATGGTGGTGGCAGCATCATGCTGTTGGAATGTTTTTTGTCAGCAGGGACAGGGAAAAAGTTAACAGTGGAGGGGAAGATGGATGGTGTGAAATACAGGGATTTTCTTGAGCAAAACCTGTTTCAGTCTGTCAGTGATTTGAGAATTGGACAGAGGTTAATCCTTCCAGCAACACAATGACCCAAAGCATACTGCTAAAGCAACACTCAAGTGGCTTCAGGGGAAACAAATAAATGTTTTGGAGTGGCCTAGTCAAAGCCCATATCTTTAACCAATAGAAAATCTGTGGTCAGACTTGAAGATTGCTATTCACCAGAGGAAACCATCTAACTTGAAGGAGCAGGAGCAGTTTTGCCTTGAGGAATCGGCAAAAATCCCAGTAACAAGATGTGAAAAGCTCATAGCTACTTATCCAAGCGACTTGCAGTTTAATTGCTACAAAAGGAGGCTCTACCATGTACTGACTTTAGGGGGGTTAATAGTTATGCACACTGAAGTTTTCAGTTATTTTATCCTATTTGTTGTTTTCTTATAAAAAAAATATAGCCAAAAATTCACAGTTGTAGGCATGTTGTTTACATGAACTGATGCCAACCCTAAAAAATTTGAAATTTCAGGTTGTGAGGTAACAAAACACAAAAATGCCAAGGAGAATACTTTTTGAACCCACTGTAAAAGACCTTTCTTAGGCCCATACACCTGCTTTGAGATTGATCTGTAAATTATGAATGTATATTATTAATGATTTCATTTTAGCAGTATTTCACATTTTAAAATTATTTGAATTTTTGCATTCTGTGCAAGCTGGGGTGTGGCCTCTCTCCCTTGAGCTGGAAATAACATGTAAAAGCTTCCCCAAGCTGCTGGTGTCCACAGGTCAGGGCCCAGTCCTTTTGTCTTCCCTTATTCACACACTGAGGTTAACTCTGACACATGGTAAGGTTTTTAATATTAGACAGCTTAGGATCGTCCCGACCAGGGTCACCTTGTTGACGGTGGGATGGCTTTTATGCTATTTTCGATCAAAAAACAGTATTACTAAGAACCCTGTGTTATTTAAATGCACTTTTTCTTTTTACTTATTTAATTACAGCAGGGTTTATGTTTATTTTGCTTCTTGTAGGTCTTGTATACTTTATGACCAATGTGAACATGCGCTTATGTGTGCATGTATATCAACTTAAACCAAGCTCAATTTTTGTGTTTATTTTGAATATGGCACTGAATTTGTTGCTAGATATACTGTATGTAAGTATGTAGGTATAACTGTCATATGTTAATTACATGTATTTTTTTCACAGAAAAATTGAAATGTCTAAAAAGTGCCCAGCTAATATGCTTGGTTAAATAATGCAGGAAAATAACAAAACTATTATTACAGATTTTTTCCTCCTTGGCTTTCAAAATCATTCCAATTTGAAAATTGTATTTTTCATCACCGTCATATTAGTCCAGTTTGTGACAGTAACCATCAATATATTTCTCATCTCAGTAGTGATATACTTCCACCATCTTCATACCCCAATGTACTTTTTCCTGAGCCAACTGGCCATGGCTGAAATGATGTTCATCATAAATATCATGCCTAATTTGCTTTGTGTGATCTTTACAGAAGGCGCCATGATATCTGTCACTGGCTGCGTCATTCAGTTTTACATATTCTCTGTTGCTACGAATGCTGAGTCTTTCTTTCTTACATTAATGTCCTACGATCGATATCTAGCTATATGTAAACCATTACGTTATTCTTCATTGATGGACTTGCAGTACTGCCGAAAACTAACCATACCAACTTGGGTCTTCAGTTTCATATCAACTCTCATTGTCATTATTCAGCTCTGTATGTCACAGTTTTGTGGCTCAGGTTTGATTGACCATTATTATTGTGATCTGACTCCACTTTTAGAACAATCTTGCATGGATGTATCTCTACTAAAAACACAGATATTTCTCTTCTCCTTACCTATAGCAGTTTTTCCCTTTGTTTTCATTATTGTAACTTATCTCCATATAGTCGCTGCGATACTCAGAATACCGTCGGCCATTGGAAAGCAAAAAGCCTTTTCTACCTGTAGTTCTCATCTGGCTGTCGTCTATATGTATTATCTCACTCTAATAACTATCTATATAATTCCTAAGAGTGAACAGGCTTCAGACCTAAATAAGTTTTTATCCCTTCTGTATACTGTGGTAACACCTCTGTGCAATCCTATCATTTATACGCTAAGAAATAAAGAAATCAGGGACATTTTGGAAAAACGCATATTGAAAAAAAAAGTGTTTTAGGTTCTTATTTTATAGCTGACATTGTTTCAAGCAGTTATGCCATATGTGTTTTTTGGTAAAGTTCTTATGCCCTAAAGCTGCAGTTTGAAAATGTCATAAGTTAAATTTGTATTCCAATCTCATTCATTTATGTCATATATTCACAGGATATGCCATATGTGTATGCTAAATACAGATTCCACACTGAAAAGGCAGTTTGAAGGCATTTCATAATGATTTTACATGCATTTATGCTACCTCGAGAGTAAATAATTAAACATTAGCTATAAGGAGGAACCATTGTTTTACTGAACTTTTGCTCTATGGCTTTTTAGGAGGATTACCATATATACTCATGTATAAGCCGAGATTTTCAGCCCATTTTTTAGGGCTGAAAGTCCCCTCTCGGCTTATACCCGAGTCATATACAGGGCTCGGCGGGGGAGCAGGGATGTCATATCATACTCACCCCTCCGCCGGCACGTCTCTGCAGCCCCCCTGCTTCTCCCACAATCTCCGGCTCCTTCCTGCAGCGGTCACATGGCACCGCTCATTAAAGTCATGAATATGCACATATTTTTTTTGCAGCAGCAGCAGCAGTGCAGCAGCATAAGGGACCTATACTATGGGGCATAATCTGGAGCATATAAGGGCATAATCTGTGAAACATATGGGGGCATAATCTGTGGAACATATGGGGGCATAATCTGTGGAGCATATGGGGGCATAATCTGTGGAGCATATGGGGGCATAATCTGGAGCTTATAAGGGCATAATCTGTTGAACATATGGGGCATAATCTGTGCAGCATATGGGGGCATAATCTGTGGAGCATATGGGGGCATAATCTGTGGAGCATATGGGGGCATAATCTGTGGAGCATATGGGGCATAATCTGTGCAGCATATGGGGGCATAATCTGTGGAGCATATGGGGGCATAATCTGTGGAGCATATGGGGCATAATCTGTGGAGCATATTGGGCATAATCTGTGGAGCATATGGGGGCATAATCTGTGCAGCATATGGGGGCATAATCTGTGGAGCATATGGGGGCATAATCTGTGCAGCATATGGGGGCATAATCTGTGCAGCATATGGGGACATAATCTGTGCAGCATATGGGGGCATAATCTGTGCAGCATATGGGGGCATAATCTGTGCAGCATATGGGGCATAATCTGTGCATCATATGGGGCATAATAATTTTTCACCCTAGGCTTATACGCGAGTCAATAAGTTTTCCCAGTTTTTTGTGGCAAAATTAGGGGGTCGGCTTATACACGGGTCGGCTTATACATGAGTATATACGTAACTGAGAATGCAGTCTTCAAGTCTGTCAAATACACTTTTAATTATTTTTTAGGAACATTTTAATACATGTGCACCATAAAAGCAAAAACTAAGTTCCTTACCTCAAAGTGGTTGAATAAGTGTCTATTCAGACTACGCACCTTTTTTAAAACGTCTGCAAGTACTATGCCTTATGAAAATTGATCTTTATTAGAAATTTTAATACCTTTGTGGATTTTTGTAGTCTCTGATGTGTGTCATACTTTTTGAGTATATTTTTATATGTCGCTGTTATAACAGCTATGCTGACCTACGTGGTGTTGTTATATGAGAAATGATCTACACTAGTCTTTTTATATGACACGAGAGAGATCTGCCTTGGAAATATGGCCATGATATGTGCCCCTATTGGTGGAAAGCTGGTTAAATGTATATGAGTTTAGACCAACATTCAACAAATAGGTATGTGCCTCGAGAATGCGCCCAATTGAAGAGACTGATGCAGGCCCTGTTGGTGGAAGCCACAATTACCATACAGTCATGGCCAAAAGTTTTGAGAATGACACAAATATTAATTTTTACAAAGTCTACTGCTTCACTTTTTCTAATGGCAATTTGCATATACTCCAGAATGTTATAAAGAGTGATCAGCTTAACAGCAATTACTTGCAAAGTCAATATTTGGCTAGAAAATGAACTTTATCCCCCAAAACACATTTCAACATCATTGCCGCCCTGCCTTAAAAGGACCAGCTAACCTCTTTTCAGTGATTGCTCCATTAACGCAGGTGTGGGTGTTGTGAGAGACATGACTGGAGATCAATCTGTCATGATTAAGTAAGAATGACACCACTGGACACTTTAAAAGGAGGCTGGTGCTTGGCATCATTGTTTCTCTTCTGTTAACCATGGTTATCTCTAAAGAAACACATGCAGTCATCATTGCAATGCACAAAAATGGCCTAACAGGGAAGAGTATCGCAGCAAGAAAGATTGCACCTCAGTCAACAATCTATTGCATCATCAAGAACTTCAAGGAGAGAGGTTCCATTGTTGCCAAAAAGGCTCCAGGGCACCCAAGAAAGACCAGCAAGCGCCAGGACCATCTCTTAAAAGTGTTTCAGCTGCGGGATCGGGCTACCAGCAGTGCAGAGCTTGCTCAGGAATGGCAGCAGGCAGGTGTGAGTGCATCTGCACGCACTGTGAGGCGGAGACTCTTGGAGCAAGGCCTGGTCTCAAGGAGGGCAGCAAAGAAGCCACTTCTCTCCAGAAAAAACATCATGGACAGACTGATATTCTGCAAAAGGTACAGGCAATGGACTGCTGAGGACTGGGGTAAAGTTATTTTCTCTGATGAATCCCCTTTTCGATTGTTTGAGACATCAGGAAAACGCCTCATTCGGAGAAGGCAAGGTGACCGCTACCACCAGTCTTGTCTCATGCCAACTGTTAAGCATCCTGAAACCATTCATGTGTGGGGTTGCTTCTCAGCCAAGGGAATCGGCTCTCTCACAGTCTTGCCTAAAAACACAGCCATGAATAAAGAATGGTACCAGAATGTCCTCCAAGAGCAACTTCTCCCAACCCTCCAAGAGCAGTTTGGCAATAAAGAATGCCTTTTCCAGCATGATGGAGCACCTTGCCATAAAGCAAAGGTGATAACTAAATGGCTCAGGGAACAAAACATAGAGATTTTGGGTCCATGGCCTGGAAACTCCCCAGATCTTAATCCCATTGAGAACTTGTGGTCAATCATCAAGAGACGGGTGGACAATCAAAAACCTAAAAATTCTGACAAAATGAAAGCATTGATTGTGCAAGAATGGACTGCTATCAGTCAGGATTTGATCCAGAAGTTGATTGAGAGCATGCCATGGAGAATTGCAGAGGTCCTGAAGAAGAAGGGTCAACAGTGCAAATATTGACTTGCTGCATTAACTCATTCTAACTGTCAATATAAGCTTTTGTTACTCATATGTTTGCAATTATATTTCTGTCTGTGATAAAAACATCTGTCAAACACACATAAAAACCAGAGGGCAGCAGATCATGTGAAAATATAATATTTGTGTCATTCTCAAAACTTTTGGCCATGACTGTACATTTGTAGCATAACCTATGCATAAGCCATAAATGAAAGAAATGGGAAAATTATTTTAATGTTATTCTTGCTTGCCTTAGATCAGGAATCCAAACATGTCTCAGCAACAGAGAGACAAAATAAATATTTAAAAAAAAATGTTTTATTCTACTTTGTGTCCACTGTTACACTATGTGTCCATTTAAATAGGAAACATTTGGTGAAGGGTCCTCTCTAACTAAACTATTGTTAGCCTCAAACTTTTCATTTTCATGAAGGAATTCAGAAAAAATGGACACCAGAATTTGTTATCCAATTTCTCCTGAATGTGTTAATATCCCATTGGTCAGAATCTACTGTTTGGGCATACTATTGGGCTCAGAGGGGAAGAAGCTTTGTTTGGCTGAAATAGTTTGTCAATGACATTCCGTATTTAAAGAGCTCTTGAGACGCCAAAATATCATAAATTCCTCCCACAAGTAATCCAATTTTGTAAATTAAACCACTCAAGGAATTTATGTAAAGTTTTAATATTTTAAAATAATTGGTGACTCAATTTTTTTTTAGAAAAGTGGGCAGTGAAAATGAAAAATTGCATTATTACTACTAAAATGTTGCTTTAGCCCCACATTTTTCATTTTCACTTTAGGTATAGAAGAATTTTCCATCTATATGGAAAAATATAGATGATGTTATATGTTGTGTACTTGTCCATTCTAAACCTCACAAATCATGGAGGTTATGCAAAATATTAGATGTAATAGTATTTGTTTTGGGGTGTATTCATTTTTACATCAACTAATTTGAGTAAAACTGAAGATTTTGTAATGAAAGTTATATTATTAATCTTACTTTCATGTTATTATGATTTAAAAAAAATTCTATGAAATTCAGTCTTGGCAAAATTTTGGAAATTGTTCTTGTGTTCAATGAGATATTGAGCAACATCTTACTTTCCAAAGAGTGTGTACCCATTTATGCTGAGCACTGTACATTTTGAAACATTCCTTCATACCTTGGTGTCCTTTCTTATCCCCCTTTGCACACCTTGCATCTTTTTGTCACCTGCCTCTTCTTGCAGTTCAAAAGAAATCTATCACCAATTGTTTGCTACCTCATCTGAGAGCAGCCTGATGTAAGCAAAGAGAAGTTGAATCCAACTAGGTATCACTTAGATTACTGTGTGCAGCCATTCTGACATAATTAGAGCTTTTAGATTAAGTAATGAAGCAGCACTGAAAAGCTAACTCCTTCCACACGCGGCTCTCTATATACAATGTCTATAAACAGTGAGCTGCCTATCACAGGAGGAGGAGTTGCGGACCAGGAGGCACAGGCTTCTGGTTCACAGCAATGATAAGCTTCTGGTGCTAAAACAATCATTGCAGGCAAACAAAACCACAGAGCTTGATTAGGAGGCATCCCTGAAATCTGTGTTTTAACTCCTACAGCATGTTGTCTTGAATTGCTAAAATTCATCACCTTTGGCTCCAGATGTACAGTAACCTTCCCCTCTCCATGTAATAAAAAGCTAGTTTTGTAAGTAATAAAACAATCATATGTACAGAGATAGATAAACAGATAGTGTAATGGACTTGGTGGAACCACTGTGCCATGATCCGAGGAAAGCTTAATGGCAGCTGATAATACCGCAATTCAAGGAGAAATGAGGGAGACGGAAACAGGAGCTACACCAGGACTGACCTCTGGTACTGATAGATGGTAGCTGACACCCAAAGGACAGGAGGCAGGAACTGCCAGGTATGATAGACTTGTCAAACACAGGTGGATACGGCTGATAGAGAGCCAGAGGAGAAATGCGGAATGAATTGGCGGTAGTAATTTGCGAATCTGAGAAACTGCTAGACAGCCTTTAGACCGTCTGGACAGGCCACTTCAAGTATACATTCTCGAGATCCATTGTTAGGCCAGTTTCGGAGATGATGTACTCCAGAAACAAAAGAGAGGTCTGCTCGAAGACAAATTTTTCATATTTGGCTTACAGACAGTTCCTACTTAACCTCTGCAGAACTGTTGTGAATAATCTGGAGGCGACTTCTGAGTTGGAGCTCCCTCCGGTGGTTGCTGAGGGTAATGAACTAATTGCCGAATGGCCTTCAGCTGGCTCTGAATGGTCTGATATAAGTGACCTGAACTCCCTTCAGCCTTGCCGGTAATCAATTGTTCTTCTGGTCTAGCTTGGAGCTCAGCTTGCAGTCCTGCTCTCATTCAGATAAGTGATTTGCTGTTTTTTTTTCCTCTGGTTGGATTTTCTTTGCTGGTTTGCTGCTTGCAGTGGACTTCAGCCTGGTCTGTTGTGAATAGGCTGGAAATGAGTTCTGAGCAGAAGCTCCCTCTGGTGGTTACAAACGGTACTGGACTGTCCAGTGAAGATTGTGAGGATTGGGAATCAGGTGTTACTGACTGGTCTTATATAAGGGAGTCACCTTCCCATCAGGGTTGCCGGTGATCAATTGTTCTGGTCTCAATCCTTGATTCCTGTTTCCTTTGCAGCCTGCTGTGTCGTGTCTGAATCTCCTGCTAACAGATAAGACATTTTCTTCTTTTTGTTTTTGTGCTTGATTTTTGCATTTTGTCCTGCACTTCTGTGGGGGCCTTCAGGGTCCCCTCTGGGGGCTTTTTGCCTCTCAGTTCAGTTCAGCCACTGATGTTTGTACATTTGCTTTTTCCAGTTTTTTCAGTGGCTGCTGTTTTGTTTTTGGTTACACCAGAGAACTAATTTAGGTGGTAGAGGTCGTGTGATCTCAGGTGTTTTTGAAATTAGTAGAGTTGGTGCTTTTCAGGGTTTTTTGGGATTGCAGTAAGTGCCCTTCCTATCCTTTTCTATTTAGTAAGTTTGGGCCCCAACCTTTGCTCATACTATTTTCTGTCTGTGTCAGTATTTCTTCTTGTCTAACCGCCATTACATGTTTGGGGGCTTTCTATGTTCTTTGGGGATCTGCTCCGGGGCAGATAGCTTTCCTCTTTCTATCTTTAGGTGTAGTTAGTTTCTCAGGCTGTGACGAGGCGTTTAGGACCAACGTAGGAACGCTCCACGGCTGCCTCTAGTTGTGGTGGTTAGTCAGGGTACTGCAATCTCATAGTTTCCAACTGCTCTGGTGTATTTCCTTTTTTGCCTGCTCTCCTCAGCTACCAAATCATAACAGTATCACCGGCCTAAACTGAAAATTATATGGTACTCACAGAAGGGAAAAATATTGTGAAAGAAAAAAGTTGTCAGAGTTGTCAGAGATTTTTTTTTTTCTGTTTGTTGCATTTTTTTTTCCCTCTGTATCTCTGGGTGCTGAGGAGGATTTTTTTTTTTTTCTCTCAATGGAGTTTGCACAATTGTCTGGCCGTGTGGATCAGCTTACCACTGAAGTTCGGAGTATTGCTACCTATCTTGCTAGGTTGCCTGTTGTGGAACCTAGGATTCCCATGCCAGATTTGTTTTTAGGGGATCGAGCTAAGTTTCTGAATTTCAAAAATAACTGTAAATTGTTTTTTGCCTTAAAATCTAAGTCCTCAGGGAACGCAGCGCAGCAGGTTCAAATTGTAATCTCTCTCCTGCGCTGCGACCCTCAGGATTGGGCTTTTTCCCTGACACCTGGGGATCCTGTTTTGAGTGATGTTGATGCGTTTTTTCAGGCTTTGGGTTTATTGTACGATGAGCCTAATGTCACTGATCAAGCTGAAAAAACTTTGTTGGCATTAAGTCAGGGGCTTGAGGACGCTGAGTTATACTGTCAGAGATTCCGTAGGTGGGCAGTCCTGACCAAATGGAATGACGACGCTTTGGCAGCTCTTTTTCGGAAGGGACTGTCAGATAATGTAAAGGATGTTATGGTGGGATTCCCTGTTCCCTCTGGTCTCAATGATTCTATGTCATTAGCGATTCAAATTGACAAATTCTCAATTTTTCATATTTCTAAGGCAGTGATGCAATTCATTTTTCATATTTCGTGTTTGCAAGCTATAGCGCTGCAGTGTGCTACCCTTTTTTCTTGTATGTGCGTGAGTTGGTGACTCTGGGTTTAGCACCTGTTCACACTGGATCTATGTTTGGATGTGCCGGTCAGTTTTTTGATATGTATTCATTTACCTTCTACCTGAGCACTCCAACTGTTGGTCACAGGCTTTTTAATTACACCAGGTTCATTACCCCTCCACAGAGATGTAGATTTTAGTCTTAAGAGAGGATTCATATGTTCCCATGCAGACAGACTTTTCTAAGCGAGGATTGGCATTAGTTAGGACCTGATATACGAGAAGAGCCTTGACGTGGCTATCAGGCTCACATAATTTGGCCATCTTATGCGCTAAGACTTCTCAATTTTTCATATTTCTAAGGCAGTGATGCAATTCATTTTTCATATTTCGTGTTTGCAAGCTATAGCGCTGCAGTGTTCTACCCTTTTTTCTTGTATGTGCGTGAGTTGGTGACTCTGGGTTTAGCACCTGTTCACACTGGATCTATGTTTGGATGTGCCGGTCAGTTTTTTGATATGTATTCATTTACCTTCTACCTGAGCACTCCACCTGTTGGTCACAGGCTTTTTAATTACACCAGGTTCATTACCCCTCCACAGAGATGTAGATTTTAGTCTTAAGAGAGGATTCATATGTTCCCATGCAGACAGACTTTTCTAAGCGAGGATTGGCATTAGTTAGGACCTGATATAAAAGAAGAGCCTTCACGTGGCTATCAGGCTCACATAATTTGGCCATCTTATGCGCTAAGACTTCTCAATTTTTCATATTTCTAAGGCAGTGATGCAATTCATTTTTCATATTTCGTGTTTGCAAGCTATAGCGCTGCAGTGTGCTACCCTTTTTTCTTGTATGTGCGTGAGTTGGTGACTCTGGGTTTAGCACCTGTTCACACTGGATCTATGTTTGGATGTGCCGGTCAGTTTTTTGATATGTATTCATTTACCTTCTACCTGAGCACTCCACCTGTTGGTCACAGGCTTTTTAATTACACCAGGTTCATTACCCCTCCACAGAGATGTAGATTTTAGTCTTAAGAGAGGATTCATATGTTCCCATGCAGACAGACTTTTCTAAGCGAGGATTGGCATTAGTTAGGACCTGATATACGAGAAGAGCCTTGACGTGGCTATCAGGCTCACATAATTTGGCCATCTTATGCGCTAAGACTTCTCAATTTTTCATATTTCTAAGGCAGTGATGCAATTCATTTTTCATATTTCGTGTTTGCAAGCTATAGCGCTGCAGTGTGCTACCCTTTTTTCTTGTTTATTACAATTTTTTGACACTATTTTGCTGCTAAAAAAATATTTAGCTGCCAAAAAAATATTTAGCTACAGGGCAGATATTTAACACTGGGTTTTGTCCGCCACACGGATCGCATATCATTGTGCTCAAAATTGTGCCATTTCAGGCATCCATAGAATTGTTTTTGTTGTCTCTTAGCCTACTTATTGACACAATTTTGCTGGCCAAAAAAAAATACAGGACAGATATTTGAAAGTGTGGTATTTTCATCACACGCCTCATTTATCTGTGGGCTACAAATTGTGGCATTTGATGCCTCCATTCAACTGTTTTTGCTATGTGTTACCCTAGTTCTTGACAGTATTTTGCTGTAAAAAATAAAAATACAGGCCACATATTTTACAGTGTGGTATATCCGTCACACGACTCAGCTATCTGTGGGCTAAAAATTGTCTCATTTCAGGCCTCCATTCAACTGTTTTTGCTGTGTATTACCCTAGTTCTTAACAGTATTTTGCTGTAATAAAATAAAAATACAGGCCACATATTTTACAGCGTGGTATCTCCATCACATGCCTCATCTATCTGTGGGCTACAAATTGTGGCATTTCAGGCCTCCATTGAACTGTTTTTGCTGTGTTACCCTAGTTCTTGACAGTATTTTGCTGTAAAAAATAAAAATACAGGCCACATATTTTGCAGTGTGGTATATCCGTCACACGACTCAGCTATCTGTGGGCTAAAAATTGTCTCATTTCAGGCCTCCATTCAACTGTTTTTGCTGTGTATTACCCTAGTTCTTAACAGTATTTTGCTGTAATAAAATAAAAATACAGGCCACATATTTTACAGCGTGGTATCTCCATCACATGCCTCATCTATCTGTGGGCTACAAATTGTGGCATTTCAGGCCTCCATTGAACTGTTTTTGCTGTGTGTTACCCTAGTTCTTGACACTATTTAACTGTAAAAAATAAAAATACAGGCCACATATTTTACAGTGGAGTATCTCCATCATATGACTCAGCTACCTGTGGGCTTAAAATTGTGTCATTTCAGGTCTCCATTCAACTGTTTTTGCTGTGTTTTACCCTAGTTCTTGACACTATTTTGCTGTAAAAAAAATACAGGCCACATTTTACAGTGTGGTATCTCCGTCACACCACTCAACTAACTGTGGGCTACAAATTGTGTAATTTGAGGCCTCCATTCAACTGTTTTTGCTGTGTATTACCCTAGTTATTCACACTATTTTCCAGTAATGAAATAAAAATGCAGGCCACATATTTTACAGTGTGGAATCTCTACCAAATGCCTCATCTATCTGTGTGCTACAAATTGTGTCATTTGAGGCCTCCATTGAACTGTTTTTGCTGTGTGTTGCCCTAGTTAGTGTCACTATTCTGCTGTAAAAACACTATTTAGCCTCATCTATCTGTGGGCTAAAAATTGTGGCATTTCAGGCCTACATTCAGCTGTTTTTGCTGTGTGCTACCCTAGTTAGTGTCACTATTCTGTTGTAAAAATAAAATATAGGCCACATATTTTACAGTGTGGTATCTCCGTCACACGACTCAGCTATGTGTGGGCTAAAAATTGTGGCATTTCAGGCCTCCATTCAACTGTTTTTGCTGTGTGTTACGCTAGTCCTTTACACTAATTTCCTGTAAAAAAATAAAAATACAGGCCACATATTTTACAGTGTAGTATCTTCATCACATGCCTCATCTATCTGTGGGCTACAAATTGTGGCATTTGAGGCCTCTATTCAACTGTTTTTCCTGTGTCTTAGCCTAGTTATTGACACCAGGTTGCTGAAAAAAAAAATTGTTACCTGCAGGCCAGATATTTTAAACTGTGGTTTTTCCGCACATGGATCACATATAAGTTTGCTTCAAATTCAGCCATTTGTAATGAACGTGGAAAATATTGTAGTCCACTTAAAATGGGCAAGGCGTGTAGCAAGGGACATGGAAGTGGATGTCATGGTGATGGCGCATGCAGAGGCCGAGGCAGAGGCTGTAGGCAAGCTGAAATTGGGCCACAACTAACACCCACACCTTCAAGCTCGAACTTCCGGTCCCAATTACTAGGGGTCCGCAGCAGCACACCACTATTGAACCCAGAGGAGTGTGAAAAGTTTGTTGGTTGGATAGCAGATAATGCTTCCAGTCAGTTTGCCACAACCACACTGTCTTCCACACAGTCAAGTCGAGTAGCCGTGAGTCTGGACCGCATATTCCTCACCCTGATCCTCCTTCCTCCCATCATGCCGAGTGCCCAGATACAACTGATCTCACACTTGGACACTCCGAGGAGCTGTTCACTTTTCCATTTATAGATTCGGGCCTCTCACCCGGTCCACTTGAAGTGCCACTTGAAGTGGGGCAAGATGAGATTGCATGTAGCGATGCCTAAATATTTCAGCAGCCACGGTCACACGAAGGCGACGTTGGGAACGTGTCACAAGAGGTGGACAATGATGAGACACAATTGCAAGAAAGTCAGGAGGATGACCAGGGTGCAGAAGTTGAAGACGAGGTGGTGGATGATATAGTAGCTGACCCTGGCAGGAGGACATGCAGAGTGAGGACAGCAGAACACAGGGGGAGGAGGCGTAGCACCTCAACAGGCAGTAAGAAGCAGTGCGGTGGCTGCAGACAGAAGTCGGGCAACCATTCCTCGTAACACCAACACTACAGAAGTTGGCAGTACAACTATTAGGTCTTCCCGAGTCTGGTATTTTTTTTTAAAAACTCTTCTGATAACCCCAAACAAGCCAACTGCATCACCTGCCTTGCCCGCATTTGCAGTGGTAGCAAAACTACCAGCTTGACCACCACCAGCATGATCAGGCACATGGCAGCAAAGCACCCGACTTTGTGGGTCCAAGCCCAGGCTCCAGGAATAGTGTCTCCGGGTGACACCACTGCTTCTTCCACTGTTGTGCATGCAAGTCAATCCCCTGTCCATAGTGCACGCAAAGATGCCTCCTGCCTTGCACCTGTCGTTGCACACACTCAACGAGCACCAACATCAAGCACCTCCACGTCCTTGTCCCAGCACAGCCTTTAGTTGTCCATACACCAGTCACTGGAAAGCAAGCTGTAAGGTTCTTTGTCTCTGTTGACATGTTCCTTGAAACTCAGTTTTCCGTCGGCCATTTTGCTTTCTGTCTTTCTGCAGCTCTTGCCCTCAGTTAATATGGAGTTTCCAGTTTTCATGTTCCCGCCCTGATTCTTCCCTCTTGCTTTTTAAGCAGCCTCAGCTGAACAATCAGTGCTCCTGAATCAAGCCTCAGTCAGTCTGTGACCTGACTCCTGGAAACCTTGGACTTGTACTCCAGCTATTCCCTACTGAGGAACCTTGGAACACTTTTGGACTCTGGAAACCTGCTGTTTGGTGAATCCATGTTTGCAGAGGAATTACGGTACAGAGAAGAGATCCTGAACCTGCTTTGGAGATTTATTGTAGTGCTTGAAGTTACTCTGGCCTGCTGTGTCTCCTGTCGCTGTTCCTGCAAACTGTGTGAACTTTTCAGCAAGCTTGTATGAAGTAATACAAGTCATTTCATTTCAACCTATGTCTCCTGTGTTTTCCTCGCACCCAAGCACAAGACGCTATAGGAACTGTACACTATACATGACAAGATTCAGGAGCCAATGTTTAGTGTCTGCTGGGTCTGGGAAAGCCGTGTCTGCTGTGACTGTGGATATCAGATGTCCGTTTAATACCTTATGTGATGACAGTGGTTGTGACTTCTCACAACCATTCCAGGTGAGCGCATTCCCTTAAAATTTTACTCTGGAGTGTTACCACAGGTAAACACTATTGTTTTTTTTTTTTCCTTTCCTCTTCTCCTTCCAGCACTTCTGCCTTAAAAGATCTGGAAGATGGAGGCCCGCATAAAGGAACTTTGCAGAGTGACTGATACAATCCTTTCAGATGTACAGACTTTAAAAACCCGTTTTGCAAGCCTACAGGACCTCACTAATCATAATTTGCAAGTGTTTGGACAGACTACCCAGGAATTGCGAGCCAGGATTGAGGCTCTAGAGGAACGAGCCCAGGCTCCTGCCATAACCCCGAGTTCTGGGATCCCCAAATTACCTCCTTTTCGTTTTGGCGGTGAACGTGAGAAATTCAGGGGATTTATTAATCAATGCAATTTATTTTTCTCTGCACATGCTTCACAATTTCCCACTGAACGATCCAAAGTGCTTACTATAATCATGTTGCTTACCAATAAGGCTTTGATGTGGGCAAACCCTCTGATTGAGACTGAGGATGATTGTTTGAATCACCTTGATGCTTTTATTTCAGCCATGGGGCAGGTGTTTGATGACCCCAATCGAGGTGCAACAGCTGAAGCAGCCATGTTAACTTTGCGCCAAGGTAAGCTTTCAGTAGCCGAATATGCCCTGGATTTCAGGAGATGGGCTCTTGATACCACTTGGGACACTTCCGCTAAAAAATCTATTTTTCGGAAAGGGTTGTCTCCACTGATTAAGGATGAACTTGCTCGTGCCGACCCTCCCACTGCGTTAGGTGACTTTATTAACTATTGTATCCGTATTGATGCTCGTCTGACTGAACGCAGACAAGAGAGATGGTTCGAAAATAATCGCACTAACCTTTTACTACCTCCCTCCTCAGCTAAGGAACCTTTGAGTAGGATCACAAGGGAACCAGAACCTGAACCCATGCAGGTGGACTCTTTACAAAGACGGGTTAGTGATGCACGCAAAGAACATCGTATAAAGGAAAATCTATGTTTCTACTGTGGTAAGTCAGGGCACTTCATTATAAACTGCCCCAGCCGTTCTTGTAAGACTACTGCAGCAGTCATTCACTGTGAGTGTTGCGAGATGAGCTCTGTCATGTCCGAGCCTCAGGCTCCAGAGAGATCTGCTGCAAGAGATCTTGATTTCTCGGACTTAAACTCTGTTAGTTCTGGGGACGATGACGGTATTAACGCTGCAATTTTTCAAGTTTCCTCAGCGGTGTCCCAGCTGAGTTGTAAAAGAAACAGTTCTCATTGCTTCCTTTCCATCAAACTCTGGGTTGACTCAGTCTGGGTGTCTAGCTCTGCTATGATCGACTCAGCAGCAAGTGGAAATTTTATGGATATCTCCTTTGCTCTGAAACAGGGGATACGTTCAGTGAAGAAGGCTACTCCAGTACAGATGGAGACTGTGGATGGCTCTCTACTGACTTCTGGCCCAGTGGATCAAGAAACAGAGCCTTTGAGGGTCCTTATGGGTAAAGATCATCAGGAGAAAATGTCTTTTTTGCTTATCTCTTCTCCCCACTTTCCCATTATTCTAGGGCTACCATGGCTGCAGGCGCAGAATCCTACGATTAACTGGGAGACCAAGGAATTACACTTTCCGGAGAAACAGATGAGTCAAGAAGTTTCAGCTTGCTCTGTTCCTAAGGAACCATGTCAGTCCCTGAACTACCAGCTGTATACCAGGACTATGTGGATTTATGTGACAAGAAAAACGCTGATCAGCTTCCTCCTCACCGTCCATATGATTGTCCAATTGAATTATTGCCTGGAGCCGAGATACCTTTAGGTAAGATCTACCCCCTAGCGGGGCCCGAGCTAAAAGCTTTGAAGGATTATATAGACGAAAATTTAGCCAAGGGCTTCATACGCCCCTCTTCATCTCCCGCAGGTGCACCCATCTTCTTTGTGAAGAAGAAAGATGGATCTCTGAGACCCTGCATAGACTATAGGGAACTCAATAAGGTTACTATTAGAAACCGTTATCCATTGCCTTGAATCCCTGAGTTGTTGGAGAGAGTGCGGCATGCCAAAATTTTCTCTAAACTGGATCTCCGTGGGGCCTATAACTTGGTCCGTATTAGACCTGGGGATGAATGGAAGACTGCTTTCAGGTCACGCTATGGACACTTTGAATATCTAGTTATGCCTTTTGGTCTGAGTACCGCCCCAGCCACTTTCCAACACTTCGTGAATGATATCTTCAGGGATCTCCTAGATACATTTGTGGTGATTTATCTGGATGATATTCTAATTTTTTCTAACTCCACAGAGGAACATCATGGACATGTGAGAATGGTCTTAGAACGCCTAAGACAAAACCATCTCTACATCAAACTTGAAAAATGTGAATTCCATAGGACCGAAATTCAATTTCTGGGGTATGTACTATCTACGCAAGGGATTAGTATGGATGGAAGCAAGACCCAAGCCATCAAGGATTGGCCAATTCCTATAAATGTGAAGGAGGTGCAGCGTTTCATCGGGTTTGCCAACTTCTATAGACGTTTCATTAAGAATTTTTCTGAGGTAGTGTCACCTATCACCCAACTTACCCGGAAACAGTCTAGGTTCTCCTGGACCCCGCAAGCTCAGTGAGCATTTTCCTGTTTAAAGGATAAATTTAGCACCGCACCTATCTTAGTACATCCCAACCCCGAGCTTGCCTTCATAATAGAGGTGGATGCTTCAGACTGTGCCGTTGGAGCTATACTCTCTCAGAGAACAGGTGAGTCTTGCATCCCTGTGCCTTCTTTTCCCAGCAGTTGTCTTCGGCTGAGAGGAACTACGATGTGGGCAATAGAGAATTGTTGGCCATTATTGCCGCCTTCAAGGAATGGAGACACCTTCTTCAGGGAGCTGCACAGCAAATAGTCGTCCTGACAGACCATCGTAACCTTGAATTTATCAGGTCGGCTAAGTGCCTGACTCCTCGCCAGGCTCGCTGGAATCTTTTCCTAAACCAATTTAATTTTGTCATTTCTTATAGACCAGGATCGCGCAATGGAAAGGCTGATGCACTCTCTAGGATTCATTCAGCAGAGACACGTCCACTTACTCCTCCTAAGACTATTCTTCCTGACTCTAGATTCCTGGGAGTGATTCATAATCAAGACCTACTTAAGGACATCAAGGAAGCATACCATTCTTTGTTGGCTCAACCCCCAAGGGACGTAAGTCTTGTCTTTAAGAATGGTGTGTGGATTCAGGGACAACGTCTGTATATACCTGAAACAGTCAGATTGAGAGTATTGCAACTCATCCACGATTCCAAGATAGCCGGGCATAGGGGAATTCTAAAGACACAAGAATTTCTTTCTTGTTTCTTTTGGAGGCCCACTTACAGGAAAGATGTCTTAAACTATGTCACTTCATGTGAAGTCTGTGCAAGATGCAAAACACCTCGCTCCTCACCAACTGGTCTGTTGCAACCTCTTCCCACCCCGTCCCGCCCGTGGGGATCCATTTCTATGGACTTCATTGTGGAGTTACCAACCTCTCAAGGGAAGAACACCATTCTAGTGGTGGTTGACCGTCTAACAAAGGCAGCTCATTTTATCCCTTGTGTCGGCTTACCCACTGCAAAACAGACATCAGACTTGATGATTAAGAATGTGTTTCGCTTACATGGAGTACCGGATGAGGTCATTTCGGATCGAGGGGTGCAATTCACTTCAAGGTTTTGGCAAAATTTCTGTGCAGCATTGGACATTAAAGTAAACCTTTCTTCTGCTTTTCATCCCCAGACTAATGGACAGACAGAACGAACCAATCAGACCCTGGAGCAGTATCTCCGCTGTTTCATCTGCCACCTACAGGATGATTGGGTGGATCTACTTCCACTGGCTGAGTTCTCTTATAACAACTCTCAGAGCACCTCCACTAAGCAGTCTCCTTTTTACTCCAATCTAGGTTATCATCCTAACATTCTTCCTCGATTTCCCATAGATACGCCCTTGCCGGCAGTGGCTGAAAGAATCACTTCTTTACAAAAGAATATGGATCTTCTAAAGGAAAATCTAGAATTGGCTCAGGAAAGGTACAAGAAAGCAGCAGATAAATTTCGTAAACCTGCACCAGCTTTCAAGGTAGGAGATTTGGTCTGGCTGTCAACCAGAAATCTTAAATTAAAGATTCCATCGTCTAAATTGGGACATAAGTACATTGGACCTTATAAGATCAATAAGATTATAAGTGCTGTTGCTTGTCGTCTTCAACTGCCCAAAACTATGAGAATCCACCCTGTCTTTCATGTATCCCTACTAAAGGCTGCAACACCCAATACGTTTCCTGGACGTTCTTCTCCTTGCCCTGACCCAGTGCTGGTCGAGGGTCAGGAAGAATTTA
Organism: Oophaga sylvatica; assembly: GCA_033576555.1. Lineage (NCBI taxonomy): Eukaryota > Metazoa > Chordata > Amphibia > Anura > Dendrobatidae > Oophaga > Oophaga sylvatica. Next base: position 394,107,778 of record JARQOD010000002.1, read on the forward strand.
TGGTGGAAAGGATTCTAGATTCCAGGTTGTACAGAAATCAGTTGCAATATTTGATTAAATGGCAGGGCTACCCAGTGGAGGACAACTCATGGGAACCAGTCAATAATGTAAATGCTCCTCGCCTTCTCCGCCAGTTTCATCAGAGGTACCCTGACAAGCCTGGTCTGAGGTCATCCGGAGGTTGTCCCTAAGGGGGGGTAAAGTAAGGTTCTTTGTCTCTGTTGACATGTTCCTTGAAACTCAGTTTTCCGTCGGCCATTTTGCTTTCTGTCTTTCTGCAGCTCTTGCCCTCAGTTAATATGGAGTTTCCAGTTTTCATGTTCCCGCCCTGATTCTTCCCTCTTGCTTCTTAAGCAGCCTCAGCTGAACAATCAGTGCTCCTGAATCAAGCCTCAGTCAGTCTGTGACCTGACTCCTGGAAACCTTGGACTTGTACTCCAGCTATTCCCTACTGAGGAACCTTGGAACACTTTTGGACTCTGGAAACCTGCTGTTTGGTGAATCCATGTTTGCAGAGGAATTACGGTACAGAGAAGAGATCCTGAACCTGCTTTGGAGATTTATTGTAGTGCTTGAAGTTACTCTGGCCTGCTGTGTCTCCTGTCGCTGTTCCTGCAAACTGTGTGAACTTTTCAGCAAGCTTGTATGAAGTAATACAAGTCATTTCATTTCAACCTATGTCTCCTGTGTTTTCCTCGCACCCAAGCACAAGACACTATAGGAACTGTACACTATACATGACACAAGCAGAAATACGCAGCCAATACTCCATAGGTCACAGTACTAAATTCAAAGTGAATAATCATGTGCACAGCCGTATAGGAGTATCTGAGTAGGTTCCCACACCATATAAATATAGCAAATAAACTCAGAACTCAACTTCAGTAGAGTGATGATTTTTAATCGTGTCCACAGTAATAACAGAAACGTTTCGGTCCTGAACTTGGACCTTCATCAGTCACTGTGTGGTTATAGAAAAAGTAAAATAAAGTAAAATAAAAGGATTTTACAAAAGGGAAACAAAGTATGTACAACAATAGTAATAAATCTTGGTCAAACGAAAATAACAGTTCATGAGTATGCTGTAATTCAGGAGCATAACTAGATCAAAAATTGAGGACGGATGTGATGCGAGAGTAATAGGTAATAAAACATACCATGGACTACTGTGAGTAGGTGGACCCAGCAAAAAGAGGGGCTATGCCCGGAATATCTGTATAATGATATAATAGGTATAGTGAGACAATGTGGCTAAGTAAAAGGATCAGTGATAAGTGAGAGATAAACCTACCAGGTTTAAATTCTGTTCGATATAGGTGATCAAATATGGCAGCGGTTACCTGGAGAAAAGCAGGTGGAACATGAGCAGAGTGCGGTACTGAGCGGTATTCCATGAAGGATATACTGGATAGCGAGTAACTAACCTGGGGGGTCCCGGTGGAGCAAAAATGTGCCTGCGGTGGACGCGGTATCCGCCGCTAGTCCGTGCATGTAGTGAATGCAATTGTGCAGGCTAAATAAAGGGAAGAGGCGGGACTATGTAGCTATGGTACCTATCAGGCGGCTCCAGCTCAGAACAGGAAGTGACGTGGCAGGAAGTGAATGGCCGTGCGTGTCACTGTCAGGTGATTTATTCCAGTGGATAGCCAGCATTCTCCTTGGTCTTAAAGAGCGGTGCTGTGAGAGGAGGCATTTTGTAAAGTAGAAACAGGTAGTGCGGATATCAAAGTAAGGTGTCCGGCATGTGAGGAAACATGTTCAAAAGGCTAGTATAGGCGGCAGAAAGGAAATATTTGTTAGTCCTTATATTATTAAGGCGGTATTATATCATAGCAGAAAAAAGATTCATACATAAGTTATGTTCTGTATATGTAGGTATCGTCATGATGGTTTCATCCCAAACCATTCAACAGGGACATAAAAATATCATAGATAGTAGAAATATAGTAACCACTTGAACACTTAGTACATTTACTTAATTATGATGTCACACATTTTTAACCTATGGGTGAGAAACAGATATGGAGTCAATGGACAGCGGTTCTAAATACAAAGTTGAGATATATAAGAGCTTATATACACACAGCAGAGGTATAAGTTGATAAACAGCCACAATTGGTATGAAGGGAATACAGATATTGTATGTGACAAGTAGGTTACGTAAAAGATAATAGATCATAATCCCTATTTAGTCCTTTAGGAGATAAGGTATCCAGGGTGTGTATCCAGTAGGCCTCACGGCGTTTTAATTGTCGTATACGGTCACCACCTCTCCTTGGTTGTGGTACTTGTTCCAGGACCTGGAACCTCAGTTGAGCTATGGTATGACCCTGGGTTAAGAAATGATGTGGTATAGGGAGAAGTGTATTCTTACACCTGATTGTGGACTTGTGTTTGGATATACGGTCCTTAACGGGTTGGGTTGTCTCCCCCACATACAATAATCCACAGGGACATTTAATGACATAGATGACAAAAGGAGTGTCGCATGTGAAAAAACCTCTAACTTTGTATGCTTTGCCTGTGTGGGGGTGATGAATAATTTCACCCTTTAGTACGTTACTGCATTGTGTGCAGTTTAAGCACAGTTTAAGCACAGTTTAAGTTGACACGCACGGCCATTCACTTCCTGCCACGTCACTTCCTGTTCTGAGCTGGAGCCGCCTGATAGGTACCATAGCTACATAGTCCCGCCTCTTCCCTTTATTTAGCCTGCACAATTGCATTCACTACATGCACGGACTAGCGGCGGATACCGCGTCCACCGCAGGCACATTTTTGCTCCACCGGGACCCCCCAGGTTAGTTACTCGCTATCCAGTATATCCTTCATGGAATACCGCTCAGTACCGCACTCTGCTCATGTTCCACCTGCTTTTCTCCAGGTAACCGCTGCCATATTTGATCACCTATATCGAACAGAATTTAAACCTGGTAGCTTTATCTCTCACTTATCACTGATCCTTTTACTTAGCCACATTGTCTCACTATACCTATTATATCATTATACAGATATTCCGGGCATAGCCCCTCTTTTTGCTGGGTCCACCTACTCACAGTAGTCCATGGTATGTTTTATTACCTATTACTCTCGCATCACATCCGTCCTCAATTTTTGATCTAGTTATGCTCCTGAATTACAGCATACTCATGAACTGTTATTTTCGTTTGACCAAGATTTATTACTATTGTTGTACATACTTTGTTTCCCTTTTGTAAAATCCTTTTATTTTACTTTATTTTACTTTTTCTATAACCACACAGTGACTGATGAAGGTCCAAGTTCAGGACCGAAACGTTTCTGTTATTACTGTGGACACGATTAAAAATCATCACTCTACTGAAGTTGAGTTCTGAGTTTATTTGCTACAGTACTAAATTCACACATTTCTCATCTGCTTGTGCTTGAAATGTTGCCTTTTAGGCTAGTGGAGATAAAAGCTTTCTGCAGCCTGATGGTGGCGGCCATCCCAAGGTACTCGGTCCCCAGCCGCCACTATTTCTCCCGGTGTGCCATCCTGGCATTACACAAGCACGTTTCCCACAACCAGGGCAGACGTCAGCACTCGGCGCACCCGGGCAAGTGTCGGGACCCTGAGCAAGCTGGGGGGCACACTTGACGTCAGGGACATTGGCACACTATGGGGGTCCGGTTTCTGTTCCAGTGCCGACTCCTGTAAGTGGGCCCCCCCACTTGCTCAGGGCCCTGTCATTTGTGATACTTACCTTTCCCCGTTCCATCACTGCGGCGTCTTCTGACTGTGACATTCAGGTCAGAGGACGCTATGACGTCATGCCTGTGCGCCCTCTGCCAGAACAGTCACAGTGCAGAGAGCTGGAAGATAGTGACGCTGAGGAGTCCGGAGCAGAGCAGCAAGGAGAGGTGAGTATTTCATATTATTTTTTTTATTTTTGAAGCATTATATATAGGGACCATTATACACTCGTATGAGGACCATTATACACTGAAGCATCGTATATGGGGCCCATTATACACTGGAGCATCATATATGGGCCCATTATACACTGGAGCATTATATGGAGTCCATCATATAGTGTATGGAACATTATATGGGCCCCTTTATATATAGGGACCATTATACACTCGTATGAGGACCATTATACACTGTAGCATCATATGGGGCCAATTATATATGGATTATTATATGGACCCATCATATACTGGAGCATTATATGGAGTCCATCATATAGTGTATGGAACATTATATGGGCCCCTTTATGCATTGAGCAATACATGGGACTCATTATTCTGTATGGAGCAATAAATGGGGCCTATTATATACTTTATGGAACAATATATGGGGCTCATTATTCTGCATGGAGCAATATATGTGGCTCATTATTCTGTATGGAGCAATATATGGGGTCCATGATTCTGTATGGAGCAATATATGGTGCCCATAATACTGTATGGAGCATTATATGGGCTCATTATACTGTATTTAGCATTATATGTGGCTCATTATACTGTATTGAGCATTATATGGGGTCCATTATTCTGTATGGAACAATATATGGGGCTCATTATTCTGTGTGGATCACTATGTGGTGCCCATAATACTGTATTGTAGAATTTACAATAGATATCACTCATGTAATGTAAGAAGTGCAATCTTTGGCATTGTACTATATGTATATTTTTTTGCCGTGTCTGTGCATCATGAATTGTGGTATGTGTTAATGGAGCCCACTGAGACACTTTTATCCGGGGCCCACGAAAACCTGGAACCTGCCCTGCCCACAACATTACCTGTGCCCTCAACTATGCTGTTACTGGGAAAGTCCACCTAACCACGGACACGTGGACAAGTGCTTGTGGGCAGGGACGGTACATCTCATTTATGGCACACTAGGTTAACATAGTGGAAGCCGAGACCCAGTTGGACCTTGGGATGGAACGCAACCTCCCAATGCCGAGGATTGCGTGCCCTAGGTCAGTCAGGGTAGCCCCCACAGTTGTACAGCTCCTGCAACTCATCCTCCTGCTCCTCCTCCTCCTCTTCAGCCTCCATCTCCGAAATTACCACATCAGTCACAATCTGGAAACACTGCAGCACTGCCTCAGCCAAGCAGCAACAGGCTGTACTGAAGCTAATATGCTTAGGTGACAAACCGCACAATACTGAAGAGTTGTGGAAAGCTCTGAAAGAGCAGGCAGATCTGTGACTGACACCGCTGAACCTACAGCCAGGCATGGTCATGTGTGACAATGGCCGGAGCCTGGTGGCGGCTCTGAGGTGAGGTGAGCTCACACACATACAATGCCTGGCCCATGTGCTTAACCTCATTGTTCAACGGTTTCTCAAAAGCTACCCGGAGCTGGCAGATCTGCTTGTCAAAGTAATCCACATATGTGCCCATTTTAGAAAGTCAGATACAGCTTCTGCCGCCCTTGCCATGCTTCAGCAGCGTTTGCAGCTTCCGGCTGTTAGGGGTCGAGTTCCCGCTTCTGCACAAGGGGAATCTCGAGCCATTCCGGCTGTGGTCTCCCATTTGTCTCTGGCCGCAGTGGACTCTGCTCAGCTTAGACGTCGGTCCCAGCGTCTCGCCCAGTCTAACAGTGTGCAGAGGATTACTGCTGCCTCTCCAGGCTCTGCTATTGTGGCAAGTACTGGTTAGCGGCGAGCAGACGTCTTTAGGACAAAGTCCTTGTTTTCCCCTTCTGAGCATGCCCAGGGTGAGATCTCTCATTGGAGATCAGAGGTCACATGCTCAGGTACTGTAGCAGCTCCTATTGGTCCGCCAGGAAGGTCCTGTGACTACTGGTGTTCTGGAACAGTTTCATTGGTCCTTGTTGCTGGCAGGTCCTGTAGCTGTTACTATAAAAGGGTGGCATGGCTGGACCGCCATGAGCTAGTATCAATTGCATTATGTGCTTTGCGCCAGTGTGATCATGCACGCATGTGGTTAGGGCTCGGCTGAAATAAGCCCCTAGAATACCGGCACCTCCGGTGAGGAGATTTGAGTGCAAGTGGTTAGGGCTTAGCTGAAATAAGCCCCTAGAATACCGGCTTCTCCGGTGAGGAGATTGCTTGATTGCGTTGCTGTCTGCGTGATCACGGACTGCTATCCGCACAGCAGTTATCTGTGTATCCCTGTGGTGTTAACAGGACCCAGTCTTTTTCTCAGCGGCTCTGTGACGCAACAGGGTTTGCTTTATAACGCTGGTACAGCACCAGCGAGAAGGTTGCAGTCTAAAAGATAACCTTTAATCCATTAGGTTAAAACATAAAGGAAAACATGTCTAAATTGGAGAATCATATTATGGAGATAAAAAAGAAAAAGTTCACCAGAGACACCCAGGACTATGCCATGGACAAGGTTTATAATTGGCATTTTAGACCACAGTCTATTCTCAAAAATAGGTTCCATAAACGCAGACGTCACATGGGAAGGGTTAATTTTAGTGACTTAAATGTCTCTTCTGATGTTTCTACATTTTTAACGTCGGATGACTATTCGGACTCTTCTTGTGCTTCCACAAGTAGTTCCGCTCCCCAGTCTAACAAAAATCTGAATAAATCTACTCCAAAAAACGGAGAAGACGTGCGGGGCGCAAACACAGGAGGAAGCAGATATACGACACGCTTTCAGAATCGACGTTATCAGAAACACTAGTAATTAATTTATCAAGTTACATCATTTCTAGTGATCAAACGTCTCTTTTGAGTAAAGGACTTAGTTTTTCACCATCAAAGGACTTCGATGTTTTTTCTACTATACTGGACATTAATAAATTAGCCCGTAATCTAACCATTAAATGTCATTTTTTGTCAGAGGACATTTCAATACCATATGAGTCCTCAGAGGGGGAACCACCCATGGATACATTCAGAACTTTAAAAGAACAAAAAGCGCTATTACATTTGAGTTCGCTACAAAAAGAATCATGTGTTGATAAGATTACAATTAGTGATCATTTTCCTACTAGTAATCCATTATTTTATCCACTAAATTCTAGACCCAATGTACTTGATGGATTCCAGGACATGATTGAGAAAGAATTGCAGGAACTAAAGATTAAAATTAATAATAATAATTCTAGAAAATCAAATGCCAATTTGTCTTCTGTTGAAAAAAGGCTCTATTTGATCTCAAACAAAATAAGGATCTCATTATAAAAGAATCCGATAAGGGTGGCTCAATAGTGTTAATGGATGCTAGTCTGTACAAAAAAATGGTATTTGTTGATTTAGATAATACGGAAATGTATGAGAAAATACCCAATGATCCCACAGATCAGTACAATCTGGTTCTTTTCAAATTAATACAAGAGGGCTTGCATATGCAAGTCATTGACAAAAAAATCTCTGATTTTATGTTTAATGATCATCCTATTGTCCCTATCTATCATGCGCTCCCCAAGGTCCATAAACAAGTGTTCCCACCTCCTCTTAGGCCAATTGTGGCAGGTATTGGGTCCTTGGGAGAACGATTGGGATCTTGGGTAGATTTCCATTTACAACCACTTGTACAGGCTCTTCCAGGATACATTAGAGACTCCAAATTTATTACTACTATCTTTAATAAATTTACCTGGAATAATAATTTTTCATGGCTTTCTTGCGATGTTGTGGGGCTTTATCCATCCATTCCTCACAACATTGCTATCCAGAGTCTATCCTTTTATTTGGACAAATACGGTCTTTATGATACCGCTACTTCTGAATTCATTTTATTAGCAGTGAAATTCCTGTTATCACATAATTATTTCAGATTTGATGATTGCTTTTTCTTACAGAAGAGTGGAGTAAGCATGGGGGCTAAATTCTCCCCTTCACTGGCTAACATTGTTATGGCCCATTGGGAGGAATTATTTCTATATAACGATGACAATCCTTACAGTACCAAAATTATATGGTATGGCCTTATATAGATGACCTCCTGTTAGTGTGGGGGGGTACACAGGATGAAGCAAAGGAGTTTATTAATTACATCAATGATAATGGGTTCAATTTAAAATTTACATTTTTTCATGATTTTTTTTCTATCAATTTTTTGGATTTAACTTTGTCAACAGACATTGACAAACATCTAGTGAATATTTCTCCTTTTTACAAACCCACAACAAGTAATTCCACTCTCATGGCAAGTTCCTGTCATCCTAAACACGTTGTAAAAAATATTCCTTATGGAGAATTAATTAGATTGAGACGTAATTGTAGCGACTTCTCCACCTTTTTAGAGGAATCAAACAAAACTTGCAACAAATTAATCAAAAGGGGATATAAAGAAAAGGATTTAATTCGGGCCAGAAATAGAGTCACTAATATAAACAGAGAAAGCCTTTTAAAAAATAAAAAACTGCAACCAACAAATGCAGTAGGTTTCTCTGGTGTCACTTTCACAACAAATTATAGCTCTCAATACAATAATATAGTCTCTATCATTAAAAAATATCTACCTCTTTTAAATCAAGATAAAAAATTAAGAGAGGTTTTAAAAAATCCTGTGCGGTTTGTTCCAAAAAAAGCTCCCACACTAGGCTCATTATTATCTCCCAGTATTTTTACTGATCCTGATAAGTCTCGTTCTCAAAATAATTGGCTAAACCTGAGGGGTTTCTACAAATGTGGTGCTAACATATGCAAAGCATGCAGATTTGCACGTAAAACAGAGAAATTTTTTTCAGCTCAAGACTCTTCAGTTTTTTACATCAAGGATTATGTTAACTGCAACACATCATTTGTTATTTATCAAATAGAGTGCATTACTTGCAAGCTACAATATATAGGTTGCACTACATGTCCTCTCAAAGTGCGTATCAGAAGACATTTAGCCGATGCGGTAAATCCTAATGCTATCTCTCCATCTGCAGCTTCAAAGCATTTCTTAACACACCACAAAGGCAGTGTTAACTCTTTCAGGTTTAATGCTATAGAGAAAGTTCACAAACCTTTGAGAGGAGGTAATCACAAACGCAAGCTGTTCAATAGAGAATCCTTCTGGATTTTCACATTAAACACGAGAACACCATCAGGGTTGAATTATAGACAGGACTTGATAAAATATTACAACTGATCAGAATTGCTTGGATTTTTCTGTATATACATTGTTTTCCTTATATGATCTTCTGTGATTTTATTATTTTGTGTTTTTTTTATTTTTCTCTTCTCTTGGATTTTAGAAACTATGGTGTATTCATTATTCAAATGATGCTGATTGTCTGACCAATCATGTTTGACTTCCTAGCATATATTCTCACACTCTGTAATCAGAACATAGATCTTGATGAAGACTGCTAAGTCGAAACGCGTCATCTGTTATTGAAGTGTTTTTTTCCTATGCCCGACAATCCTGTGCCACTTATGTTTTAACCTAATGGATTAAAGGTTATCTTTTAGACTGCAACCTTCTCGCTGTTTTTTTTTTTTTTTTTCTCTTCCCAAGTACGTTTGCTTCATGGAACCGTGCTGAGCACCAGCTGTCTAAGGAAGATTTCACAGAAGGGTGAGCTGACTATATATTTTTTATTTCCCATTTTCTCTTGCTGGTACAGCACCCTAGCTTTTTACTTTGCGGCTCACTGAAGCTAAGTGAGTTTGCATCTATTGCCATATAGCGCTGTGGCCTTCCCGTTAGCGGCTCTGGGGATTAACAGAGTTCGCACTTACTGCCACAGCTCGCTGCGGCATTTATTTCAGCGACTCTGCGGGATAACAGAGTTCGCTACTATCGCCATCTTACTAGCAGCGGGCTTCGCCTGCACGGTGGACCCCGGGCTGCGAACGCACCTCTCTAATATATCTATTAGGTGCGTTCCGCAGACCCTAACATAATACTAGCGCCAGGGTCTGGCTAGTAAAATGGCTGATGACCAGCGTCTACTGCGGGACATCCAGCAGCTGGAGGGTAGGTTGGCGGCTCTTGAGCGCACAACCTCAGCTATGAATGTTACCGCACTAGCAGGTTCAGGCTGCTAGCATGGCTGTAGCCAGTGTGTCCACTGCCACCTCTGCCCCCACAATATCCCACCTCCCACTTCCAGACAAGTTTGCTGGTGACAGCAAGCAATGTCAGGGATTCGTGAGTCAGTGCTCTATACAACTCGAGATTCTGGCTGCACATTTCCCCACGGATCGGGCACAAGTGGGCTTTGTAATATCTCTTCTGTCGGGCAGAGCATTGGAGTGGGCCACCCCGCTGTGGGAGCGTGACGACCGTGTGGTGCAGAGTGCTCCTCATTTTTTGGAGGCTCTAAAAAAGGTCTTTCTAGGACCTCAGGTTACCCACGATGCGGCGCTCCAACTTCTGTCAAGTTCACAGGGTTCGTCCTTGGTCAGCTGTTTTGCTGTCCAATTTCGGACTCTGTCCTCGGAGTTGGACTGGCCAGATAAAGTCCTCATTCCCGTGTTTTGGAGAGGACTAGTGGGCCATGTGAAAGACGCCTTGGCTACCAGGGAGATTCCCGCCACACTGGAGAAGCTTATCGCCATATCTACCCACATCGACCTCCATTTTCACGAGCGGAGGTTGGAGCGGTCCCAGTGTAGGCAGAGGTTTCGGCTGGCTCCCACCTTCGCCAGACCTCTAGAATCTTCCAGCCAGGCGCCCGACTCCCATGAGGCCATGGAGGTTTCTCGAGCAGGACCTAAGTCCCGGGCCGCTCGAGTACCCATGGTCTGTAACATCTGCCAGCAGTTAGGACATTATGCCAACAAATGTCCACAGTGGTCAGGAAAACGGTCGCGTCTAGTGACCTTGGGAGGAGGTTCACTAGACACTGCGGCATTTTCCACCAAGTTGTCCTTTAAGGGGACAATTACTGTAGGTCCATCCACGCTCACCGCCGAGCTCTGTATGGATTCTGGAGCCGAGGGGAATTTCATGTCCTCTGCATTTGCTCTCCGCCACACTATACCTCTGGTGATGATCGCCAAACCAGTGACTGTGCGAGTAGTGAATGGATCAACTCTGCCCTCACAAATCACCCACCAGACTATCCCTCTCACTTTATCTATGTCACCTTCCCATCAGGAGAGTATTTCTTTTCTTGTCCTGCCCGAGGGAATAGACGAGGTGTTGCTGGGAGTACCTTGGCTCCGTTACCACTCTCCCCATATTGAGTGGTCCTCTGGGAGGATATTGGGTTGGGGTGATTCATGTAGAGGCAGGTGTGTCAGGGAGTGCGTTCAGGTCACCACCACAGAGATACCCGTAGATCTCACTTCTCTTCCTCAGTGTTATTGGTCATATGCAGACGTTTTCTCCAAGAAGGCGGCGGAGACTCTTCCACCTCATCGCCCCTACGACTGTCCTATTGATCTTTTGCCTGGAGCAGAACCTCCTCAGGGAGAGTCTACCCCCTCTCGCTTCCTGAGACGGAGGCCATGTCCCAGTATATTCAGGAGAATCTGGCAAGAGGGTTCATTAGGAAGTTGGTGTCACCAGCAGAGGCGGGGTTCTTCTTTGTGCAAAAGAAGAACAGAGAATTACGTCCATGTATTGACTACAGGGCTCTTAACGCCATCACCGTCAAGAATATGTACCCGTTGCCCCTAATCTCTGAGCTCTTTGATAGGCTCGGAGGAGCAAGAGTATTTACCAAGCTTGATCTACGTGGTGCCTATAACCTAATTTGCATCCGTGAGGGGGACGAGTGGAAGACAGCTTTTAATACCAGGGATGGGCATTATGAATACCTGGTGATGCCCTTCGGGCTCTGTAATGCTCCCGCTGTTTTCCAAGACTTTGTCAACGATATCTTCCGGGATATGCTCTCCACCTCTGTAGTAGTCTATCTGGATGATAGTCTCCCATTCGTCTCCGGCCGCAGTGGACTATGCTCAGCTTAGACGTTGGTCCCAGCATCTCACCCAGTCTAACAGTGTGCAGAGGATTACTGCTGCCTCTCCAGGCTCTGCTATTGTGGCCAGTACTGGTTAGCGGCGAGCAGATGTCTTTAGGACAAAGTCCTTGTTTTCCCTTCTGAGCATGCCCAGGGTGAGATCTCTCATTGGAGATCAGGGGTCACATGCTCAGGTACTGCAGCAGCTCCTATTGGTCTGCCAAGAAGGTCCTGTGACTACTGGTGTTCTGGAACAGTTTCATTGGTCCTTGTTTCTGGCAGGTCCTGTAGCTGTTACTATAAAAGGGTGGCATGGCTGGGCCGCCATGCGCTAGTATCAATTGCATTATGTGCTTTGCGCTAGTGTGATCAAGCACGCATGTGGTTAGGGCTCGGCTGAAATAAGCCCCTAGAATACCGGCACCTCCGGTGAGGAGATTTGAGTGCAAGTGGTTAGGGCTTGGCTGAAATAAGCCCCTAGAATACCGGCTTCTCCGGTGAGGAGATTGCTTGATTGCGTTGCTGTCTGCGTGATCACGGACTGCTATCTGCACAGCAGTTATCTGTGTATCCCTGTGGTGTTAACAGGACACAGTCTTTTTCTCAGCGGCTCTGTGACGCAACAGGGTTCGCTTTATAACGCTGGTTCAGCGTCCTAGCTTTTTACTTTGCGGCTCACTGAAGCTAAGTGAGTTTGCACCTATCGCCATATAGCGCTGTGGCCTTCCCGTTAGTGGCTCTGGGGATTAACAGAGTTCGCACTTACTGCCACAGCGCACTACGGTGTTTATTTTAGCGACTCTGCGGGATAACAGAGTTCGCTACTTTCGCCATCTTACTAGCAGCGGGCTTCGCCTGCACGGTGGACCCCGGGCTGCGAACGCACCTCTCTAATATATCAATTAGGTGCGTTCCGCAGACCCTAACACCGGCTCACTGACTGGTGTGTAATGTCCCCATGCTTTGGAACTCTACACTGCATACGTTGCAAAGGATTTGTGAGCAGAAGAGGGCAGTTGTTGACTACCAGCATCAACAAGGCTGTCAATATTCCGTTCAGACTCCACACATAAGACTTTATGAGTGGACATCGATGTCAGACATATGTACTAACCAAGATGGTGAGCGGCAATTACCCCATAATTAGCATCACCATCCCACTTCTCTGTATTCTGAAAAGCTAACAGTTGACTTGTCCATTCCATACTTAGTCATTTTTTTTAATAAGAATTGTGTGAGATTCTTTGTCAAATGCTTTGCTGAAGTCAAAATACTATATCTACAGCATTACCCTGATCCACCCAGTCAGTGACTCTGTCATAGAAGGAAATTAAGTTAGTTTGACATGACTTATTAGTTTCAAACCCATGCTGACTCTGGTTAATCACTTCATTCTTATACAGGTACTTACATACATGTTGTTTAATAATTTTTTCAAAGATCTTTCCTGGTATAGAAGTCAGACTCACCGGCCTATAGTTCCCTGGGTCCACCTTCTTCCCCATTTTGAAGATAGGAACAACATTTGCTCTTCTCCAGTCTTCTGGGACTTCTCCTGTTCTCCAAAAATTTTCAAAGATTATAGAGAGTGGTTAAAAAATGTATACTGCTATCTCCTTCAGTACTCTGGGGTGTAATTCATCTGGACCTGGAGATTTGAATTCATTTAGGTTAGCTAAGTGTTTCCTCACTATCTTTCTGTTTATAGATATTCTGGATTTTCCTATTTCTATAATAGGACAGTGAAGATCAGTTGATGTTACATTTCCTGTCCGAGAGATCCACACATGGGTATACGCTTCCTGATTTGGGCTATTTGGTGTTATCCTCCTCCTTCTCCTCATCCTCCTCCTTCTCCTCATCCTCATCATCCACCATCACTAGATCACCATGGTGACCGTAGTACGTGATGCAACAGCCACATTATTGTGTTAAAGGGTGTTTATGATGCCCGTTAAAAAAATGTTTACACATTATATTGATGTGTACCCCCCAGGGGGAAATGTTTGTCAGTCCATACACATGGTCTATGGACATTACAAGTATAGGAGACCCGCTCCTTTAAATTGGGAAAAGATTTATAGGAGGACATCCTCGACGTCTCTTCAGACACCACCACAAGATCACCCGGGTGAATGTGTTCTGCGATGCAACAGCCACGTTAGTGTTTTCAAGGGTGTTTCTGATGCATATAAAAAAAATGCTAACACAGTATGTTGATGTGTACCCACCAGGGGGAAATGTTTGTCAGCCCATACACTTAGTATATGGGCATTACAAGTATAGGAGACCCACTCCTTCAAACTGGGAAGACATTTTTCAGAGGCCACCCGCCACGTCTTTTCTGACTCCACCACGAGATCACCAGGGTGAATGTATTGCATGATGCAACAGCCACGTTATTGTTTTGAAGGGTGTTTATGATGCCCGTAACAAAAATATTTATACAGTATGTTGATGTGTACCCCCCAAGGGGAAATGTTTGTAAGCCAATACATTTTGTGTATGGGCATTACAAGTATAGGAGACCTACTCCTTTCTAATAGTAAAAAATTTTTATGAGGCTCTCCTTTTTGTTTCTTCCAAGGGGGGATAAGAGCGTGTGCAAATTTGGGGCATGCCTTGCATTCACTGCATAGCAAAACAGTATGGGAAACCCAGTTCCTAATAATGGGAACTATAGGGGTTGGTCAGCTGCTTCAGCAATGCAATTCTCCACTTTTGGGTCTTCTTCCTCAACACTGCAATTCTACACTTTAGTTTCTTCAGCCTCAACACTGAAATGCTCCACTGCCAGGAGTTGTTTAGCCTCAACACTGCAATGCTCCACTGCCAGGTCTTCAGCCTCAACACTGCAATTCCCCACTGCAGTTTCTTTAGCCTCAACACTGAAATTCTCCACTGCAGGTTTTCCAGACTCAACACTGACATTCTCCACTGCCGGGTCTTCATGCTCAACACTGATATTGTCCAATGCAGGTTCTTCAGGCTCAACAATTCACTGAATAGAAAAACAGTATGGGAGTTCCAAATTACTAGGAACAATGCTTTCAGGTGTCCATCCAGTATGTCGGATCAAAGGGTTATTGGGGTGCATGTAATTTTGGGGCATGGAAGGCCTTGCATTCAATGCATAGGCAAACAGTATGGCAATACCAAATAAAGAATAATGGGAACTTTGGTTTCATGTGGCCATCCAGGATGTCTGTTTTTTGGGTTATTGGGGTGCATCCAAGTTTGGAGCAGGCCTTGCATTCACTTCATAAGCAAACTTTATGGGAGTACAAAATTCATAATAATGAGAACTTTGGCTTCATGTGGCCATCCAGGACGTCTGTTCCAAGTGTTATTGGGGTGCGTGTAACTTTATTGAAAGGCGGACCTTGCATTTAATGCATAGGCAAACAGTATGGGAGTAAAACATTTCTAATAATGGGAACTTTGGTTTCATATAGCCATCCAGGATGTTGGTTCAAAGGGTTATTGGGGTGCGTGTAACTTTGGGGCAGGGCAAGCCTTGCATTTGATGCATAGGCAAACAGTATGGTAGTACCAAATGAAAAAAATGGGAACTTTGGTTTCTTGTAGCCATCCAAGATGTTGGTTCAAAGGGTTATTGGGGTGCATGTAATTTTGGGGCAGGGCAGGCCTTGCATTCAATGCATAGGTAAACAGTATGGCATTACCAAATAAAAAATAATTGTATCTTTGGTTTTATGTGGCCATCCAAGATGTTCAAAGGGTTATTTGGGTATGTGTAAGTTTGTGGCAGGGCAGGCCTTGCATTGACTTCATCGGCAAACTGTATGGGAGTAAAAAAATAAGCATAATGGGAAATTTGGTTTCATGTGGCCATCCAATACGTTGGTTTAAGAGTTATTGGAGTGCGTGTAACATTGGGGCAGGGCAGGCCTTGCATCCAATGCATAGGCAAACAGTTTGGCAGTACGAAATAAAGAACAATGGGAACTTTGGTTTCATGTGGTCATCCAGTACATCTGTTCAAAGGGTTATTGGGGTGCGTCTAACTTTGTGGTAAGGCGGGTCTTGCATTCAATGCATAGGCAAACAGTGTGGCAGTACCAAATAAATAATAATGGGAACTTCGCTTTCATGTGGCCATCCAGAAAGTCGGTTCAAAGGGTTATTGGGGTGCGTATAACTTTGAGGCAAGGCAAGCCTTGCATTCAATGTAGAGGCAAACACTATAGGAGACCCACTTTCTTATAATGGGAACATTTTTTCATGAGGCCCTCCTGTACGTCTTGTCAAAGGGGTATTGGGGTAAGTCCTAATTTTTGGCAGCCCAGCCACTCACTGCATAGGTAATAACAGTATAGGAGACCCACTGTTTAATAATGGGAACAACAAAGCATAGCCCTTTAAGAATATTAATGCCGCCTGATGCCCCTATAAAAATAGGCTTTGTGACTTTCAGAGTCCCTACGTCATAAATGAAACAGGATGTGTCTGATGATGTGTCACACACCACATGGCCAGCTAAGGTTGTTAAAAGTTAAAATGACATTTCCCTGCGAATTCATTTGTATTGGTTGAAAGCAATGCTAAAGTTGAAAATCGCATCAAAAACGCTACGTCCGAACATAGCCCAAGTGGTGGAGGAACATTTTTTTGAGGGGGTTATTTTTTTTGCCTTACATGCAAATCATTACCCTGGAAATGATGTTTCTTAACATATTTCCCAGGAAAATCCATTTTGGTTGCATTTTTGTATGTTTTAGTGTGCGCCTGTAAAAGTGGCTTAACACTCTGACAACATTGTTCACAGCAGTGACCTAGTAGTCAGAAATACTTCCAGGGTCTTCCCCGTGATGTTCCCATGCCATTTGAGCACTGTTCCCATAGATTTCCGATGTTTTGGTTTTTTAGTGTGCGCCTGGAAACCCGATGTGTACCTTGGTTACCAGTAGATCGCTGGTCTCCTGCCTGTCACACGCAGCGATGCATGCTGGACAGCGGGAGACCAGCGATCAAAAAAAAGTCCTGGCTTTTCTGACACGACCAGCGATTTACAGCAGGGGCCTGATCGCTGGTACGTGTCAGACATAGCGAGAATGCTGCTGAGATTGCTGTTCAGCAGCAATCTCGCTAGCAATCTCGCTATGTGTGATGGGGCCATAACAGAGTCATGATCTCAATGGCTCTTCCAAAGTTCTATCGATATGTTAAGTGTGCAACAAGGGACAGCAGTATATTGGATCTCCTCTATGCAAATGTTAAAGACGCCTATTCATCGTCTGCATTATCCCCCCTGGGGAAATCTGACCACAACCTTATACTATTGTCTCCATCTTATCAACCTGCTGTCAGTAAACAACCAGCCACAATAAAACTAATCAGGAGGTGGTCTCCTGCAGCTGAAGAAGCTCTGCAAGACTGTTTTGACCTCACAGACTGGGAGGTGATATGCGACAGAGGAGAGCATGATGATGTAAGTGATATTGTCGGGAGAGTAACTGATTACATAAATTTTTGTACTGATACTGTAGTACCAGTTAAAAAGATTTGATGTTATGCAAATAACAAGCCTTGGATTACAAAAGAATTGAAATACTTGCTAAATGAGAAAAAAATGGCATTTAAAATGAAGGATACTAAGAAACTGAAATTTATACAAAGTGACCTAAAAGGGAAAATTAAGAATGCTCGTGAGGCGTAAATTAGAAAATAAACTGTCACACAACAATTCCAAGGAGGTGTGGTCGGGCATGAAGCAGTTAACTGGGTTTAAGGCAAGGTCGGAGTGTGGGGAAGTGGATATGCCCATGGCTAATGAAATGAACGAGTTTTTCAGCAGATTTACCAACATGTGCTGCGTCATCAGGAATAAGGGTTGGAGCTGAGGAACGATCGGCAGCATTGACTTTGGGTGATGAACTGTCTGCTTTCACTGTCTCCCCAAGGGATGTGAGGAAACAGTTTCGTAAACTAGTCATTGGCAAAGCAGCTGGGCCTGATGGCCTCAGTCCACGTGTCCTAAAAGTGTGTGCAAACCAACTGTGTAATGTCTTTCAGCACCTGTTTAACAGGAGCCTACAATCACAGAGAATACCAGTGCTGTGGAAGACCACCTGCCTGGTGCCAGTTCCCAAGATCACCTCTCCAACTTCCCTACACGACTATTGTCCAGTGGCCTTAACATCGCATACTATGACATCATTGGAGAGAATAGTACTTGCCTACTTGTGCCCGAGGGTGAGGGCCTACACTGACCCCCTGCAGTTTGCGTACCAGCAGAGATTGGGGGTGGATGATGCGGTAGTGTCTCTGCTACATGCAATGCATTCGTTCTTGGACAATGATGGCACTGCAGTGCATGCCATGTTCTTTGACTTCTCTTGTGCTTTCAATACCTTACAGCCGCCCTTATTACGAAATAAGTTGACTGCTATGGCGGTAGATGAGGGGATGGTGAACTGGATAAGTGACTTCCTGACGGACAAGCTGCAGTTTGTAAGGATGGGGGAGGTGGTATCTGGCAGTGTACGGAGCAGTGTGGGAGCCCCTCAGGGTACAGTGCTGTCGCCCTTCCTCTTCACATTGTATACAGCTGACTTTCAGTATAAATCCGACTTCTGTCACCTGCAAAAATTCTCAGATGACTCAGTGATTGTAGGGGGCATTGTGGGGGACCGGGGGGAGGAGGAATATAGAAGGGTGGTTTCTGACTTTGTGGATTGGTGTCAGACTGTCTAGAACTAAATGTGAAGAAAACCAAGGAGATGGTGGTGAGTTATTGAAGGAAAAAGGATGATTACTTACCAATCACTATTGCTGGCCAGGAGGTGGAGATGGTTGAGAACTACAAATATTTGGGGGTTCACCTTGACAGCAAACTTGATTGGAGGTGTCATACAGAGAAGGTTCACAAGAAGGGAATGAGCAGACTGTACTTTCTGCGGAAGCTCAGGTCGTTTAATGTGTGCAGCAAAATGCTGGAAATGTGTCACGGGTGTGTCACTGCGAAGATCGTCGCGATTGCACACCCTGACTTCTCACAGCTGAGGTTCTGGTGCTGGGTGTTTTTCGGCACTGAGGGAGTTAATTCTTCCTCTCTCTGTGCTGGACTAGACCAGCCTCGCTCAGCTGCAATTAATGTTGTGGTAATTGGTTTCCTTCATATACCTGCCTGTCTGCTGGGGAAGTGTCGGTGAAAGCATTCATGCAGACCAGCAGAGCGGATCGTATTGAGAAGTCTAAAGCTAAGAGTACCTGTTGTGGTTTTCTCCTCTCCTCGCTTTATTATTTATCTCCTTACCCGTTGGTATTCCCTCTGTAGTGATAGTTTTGTATGCAAGGTGGTCTTTTATTTTACCCCTTGTACTGTCTCGTTCGTCTTATACTGTGTGTGAAGGCAGTTACCTTCCTGTTCCCTGTGGTGGTAATCAGGGTCCTTCTCAGGACTAGATTACAGTGGTTAGGGATTCACAGGAGATAGGGTTACGCTGGCGGCCTGGACCTCTGTACCATCAACAGTACCTCCAGGTAGAGGGATTAGTCAGGACCCCAGCTTAGGGTCAGCATAGACCCCGGTCCTCCTGTATACAGAGACAGCGTGACATTTTCACCGACCACACTAAAGATTCTCCCCAGCCACCATGGATCCAGTAGCCAGTCTAGCTCAGCAGTTGCAGAGTTTGTCCATGGAGCTGAGGGACGTTAAGTCCAAGGTTTTGTACCCCCCGGAGCAGGCCAGACCTGAACCTAAAGTAGCTCTCCCGGACAGGTTCACTGGAGGGCGGGACAAATTTTTTGCTTTCCGGGAGGCATGTAAATTGTACTTTCGGCTGCGACCTCAGTCATCTGGGAGTGAAGATCAAAGGGTGGGAATTGTCATCTCACTCCTACAAGGGGACCCCCAATCCTGGACGTTCTCTCTTCCCCGGGCTCCCCCGGGCTCCCCGGCTCTCCAGTCAGTGGATAGATTTTTCGCAGCTCTGGGTCTTGTATATGATGACCCGGATCGGGTCTCCCTTGCTGAAACTAAGTTACGTAAGATACAGCAGGGAGATCGTCCGGCAGAGGAATTCTGTTCGGAGTTCCATAGGTGGGCCACGGACACCCAGTGGAATGACCCGACTCTTAGGAGCCAGTTTTGTCAAGGTTTATCTGACAAATTAAAAGATGTGTTGGCGCAGTATGACCCTCCCACGACACTGGAAGCCGCTATGGCCCTTGCTATTCGTGTTGACAGACGTCTTCGGGAGAGGTGCGGGGTAACTTCGCCCCCTGTGATGACTCCACCTTCCTCAAGGGTCCCTTATACGGAGGTTCCCCTGGTCAGTCCAGAGGAGCCTATGCAATTAGGAGGGACATCATTCCGGGGGAGGGGATCGGTGGGGCGCCACAAAACAAGAAGTTGTTTCTTCTGTGGAAAAAAGGGACATTTTATTAGGGGGTGTCCATCCCGTCCTTTGCAGAGTGAGAAGTCGCCGGAAAACTATTGATCCCAGATTGTGTGGTGGACGGCAATCTGGGAGTAAGTATTTCGTCCCTAAGTTCGTCTCAGTTTCTCGTACCGGTGGAGGTGGTGGTGGGTGCGAAAACTGAGAGGATATCTGTTCTTCTGGATAGTGGGGCCGGGGCTAATCTGGTGGATGCTCGCTTTGCCCGGGTTCAAGGTATGCGTTTGAGTGGGTTGGCTAAACCCGTCCCCATATTCTCGATCGACGCCAGACCTCTCGGTCAGGGAAGTTTTGTGCAAGCAGTGCATAACATAGATCTTCAAGTGGGGGTGCTACATAAAGAACTGTTGTCTTGTTATGTGTTGGAGGGTCTTCCCACTCCTATAGTGCTGGGCCTGCCTTGGCTAACTAAGCATAACCCGGTTATTAATTGGCAATCCAGAGAGATAACCCAATGGAGCGATTTCTGTAATAAAAACTGCATGAATACGGTCATTGGTGCGGTCGCTCCTAGGGCCTTACCTCCATTTCTGGTGGACTTTGAGGATGTATTTTCAGAAAAAGGGTGTCAAGAACTACCTCCTCATCCGAGTATGACTGTGCTGTTAACTTGCTCCCTGGGGCCAAGTTACCGAAATCTAGGTTGTATAACCTTTCTGGTCCTGAGAGACAGGCCATGAAGGATTATATTTCAGAGAGTCTGGCTAAGGGGCATATTAGACCTTCATCTTCCCCGGTGGCCGCCGGGTTCTTCTTTGTGAAGAAAAAAGATGGAGGCCTACGCCCTTGCCTGGATTTCCGTGAGCTTAATCGGATTACGGTCCGAGATCCGTATCCGCTCCCACTTATTCCCGATCTCTTCAATCAGATCGTGGGTGCCAAATGGTTCTCTAAGTTGGATTTCAGGGGGGCGTACAATCTGATTAGGATGAAGGAGGGGGATGAGTGGAAGACGGCGTTTAACACTCCGGAGGGGCATTATGAGAACCTTGTCATGCCATTTGGTCTGAGTATTGCCCCGGCGGTGTTTCAACACTTTGTAAATGACATCTTTCGCCACCTAATGGGACAGTTTGTGGTCATATATCTGGATGATATCTTAATTTACTCGCCAGATCTTGTGTCTCATCAGGAGCATGTTAGGCAGGTGTTACAGATCTTGCGGGATAATAAACTGTACTCCAAATGGGAGAAGTGTGTGTTCGCCGTACAGGAACTTCAGTTTTTAGGGTTCCTGGTGTCAGCATCCGGTTTTCGTATGGACCCTGGGAAAGTGCGGGCAGTTCTTGAGTGGGATCTGCCAGAAGATCTTAAGGCATTACAACGTTTCCTGGGGTTTGCTAACTACTACCGGAAGTTCATTCGTAATTTTTCGTCCATAGTTAAACCTCTCACAGACATGACTAAAAAAGGGACGGATTTTTCAAAGTGGTCTGACAAGGCTTGTCAAGCGTTTTCCTCTTTGAAAAAATGTTTTGCTTCAGCACCCATACTTATTCAACCTGATGCGTCACAGCCGTTCATTGTTGAGGTGGACGCTTCCGAGGTAGGGGTGGGAGCAGTATTGTCACAAGGTTCGTCCCCTGGTAAATGGCATCCGTGCGCCTTCTTCTCTAAAAAATTGTCGTCCGCTGAGAGGAATTATGATGTCGGCAATAGGGAACTCTTGGCCATTAAGTTAGCTTTTGAGGAGTGGCGTCATTTTTTGGAGGGGGCAGTCCACCCGGTCACCGTCATTACCGATCACAAAAACCTGCTACATTTAGAGTCCGCTAAACGTCTGAATCCCAGACAAGCTAGGTGGTCGTTGTTTTTTACCAGGTTTAATTTTGTCGTCACATATCGTCCTGGCTCAAAAAATGTTAAGGCGGATGCCTTATCTCGCTGTTTCCCAGGGGCTGGGAATATGGAGGACCCGATTCCGGTCCTTCAGGAGGGGGTGGTGGTGTCGGCAGTATGCTCTGAGCTTGAGGAGGAGGTATTGGAGGCTCAGGGGGACGCCCCTGTAGGACCTCCAGGGAGACTGTTTGTTCCAAATCAGTTGCGACAAAAGGTGTGTGAAGGTAGTTACCTTCCTGTTCCCTGTGGTGGTAATCAGGGTCCTTCTCAGGACTAGATTACAGTGGTTAGGGATTCACAGGAGATAGGGTTACGCTGGCGGCCTGGACCTCTGTACCATCAACAGTACCTCCAGGTAGAGGGATTAGTCAGGACCCCAGCTTAGGGTCAGCATAGACCCCGGTCCTCCTGTATACAGAGACAGCGTGACAAAATGTTCTACCAGTCCATTGTAGCAAGCGCCATCTTTTTTGCTATCATTTGCTGGGGCAGTAGTGTGCGAGTAGCTGACGCTAATAAGCTCAACAAACTTATCAAGAAGGCAAGTGCAGCTGTTGGCCTCCATCTTGACTCTTTTGAGGAAGTATTGGAGGATAGGATTCAAAAGAAGTTTAGGGCTATAATGAACAATAATACACACCTACTATACGAGCTGTTCTTGAAGCAGAAACACATTCAGCAGCCGTCTAATCCTTCCAAGGTGCAAGAATGAGAAATTCAGGAAATCGTTTGTGCCTACCGCTATGGGGATGTATAACAATTTACTAAGGGTGAAAGATGGCTATGACCTAGGACTGGTGCACTAATAGAAATGATTAGAGATTTGTGTACCTTGGTTTGTTACGTATTGTGGTTAGTCATGTACAAGATCTGTAATTACTCTATGTAATGCTGTTTGTAATGTTTTGTTTGTAATGCTGTTTTAACGCTGCTGTGATACCATAATTTCCCTCGGGATCAATAAAGTGTATCGCATCGTATCGTATAAGCAAAAGAGTGGTGAATGACTCCCATAATTATAAGCAACCTATCACGCTGCAGTAAATGTAAGTACAAATGGTTTCATTGTGTAACATTGAAAAAGAAAGCAGTCACATTACAAATGGTTAAAAAAAGTGCTCATGCCATATAAGGGACTGTGTCCACAGAATAGGAGACCGATTCACCTTATATTCCTGGAGTTGGTAACTACGTCCTCACACTCGTGTTTCGCCACTGTCTTCTTCCTGGGGGCGTGACGCCTCCAAGAAGCCTGACACCCTCAGGAAGAAGCCAGTGGAGAAACAAGTGTCAGTAGGCCTTGTAGATCAGGGGTCCCCAACTCCAGTCCTCAAGGCCCACCAACAGATCATGTTTTCAGGATTTCCTTTGTATTGCACAGGTGATGCAATTATCACCTGTGCAATACTAAGGAAATCCTGAAAACATGATCTGTTGGTGGGCCTTGAGGACTGGAATTGGGGAACCCTGTTGTAGATGATGCCCAGAAAGAGCATATACTTGAGTTGTTGGCAAGTGCAGCTTCAAGTGGCCTCTCCTCCTCTACCTCCACCTCAACATCACAAACAGTACAGTCCACAGATGTGGCACCCAAATTCCCCTTGCTTCTCTTCGCATCCCAACTATCCAACCATTCAACTGACTTTACGGAACCATGGATGGTTGAGTCTGAAGAGCTGTTCACACATTCTATGCCATGTTCATCTGAAGTGTACTCAAAAGCTTCACAGAATCAAGAGGAGGAAATATGAATCGATGTTGTGAATGTGTTAGAAATGAATTCTGAGCAGAAGCTCCCTCTGGTGGTTAAAAACAGTACTCTTTCTATCTTTAGGTGTAGTTAGCCTCTCAGGTTGTGACGAGGCATCTAGGACCAACGTAGGTACGCTCCAAGGCTGCCTTTAGTTGTGGTGGTTAGTCAGGGTACTGCAATCCAGTAGATTCCAACCTCTCTGGTGTATTGCCATTTTTTCCTGCTCTCCTCAGCTACCAAATCATAACAGTATCACCGGCCAAACTGAAAATTATATGGTACTCACAGTAGGGAAAAATAGTGTGAAAAAAAAAAGTTGTCAGAGTTGTCAGAGATTTTTTTTTCTGTTTGTTGCATTTTTTTTCCCTCTTTTTCTCTGGGTGCTGAGGATTTTTTTTTCTCTCAATGGAGTTTGCACAGTTGTCTGGCCGTGTGGATCAGCTTGCCACTGAAGTTCGGAGTATTGCTACCTATCTTGCTAGGTTGCCGCTTGTGGAACCTAGGATCCCATGCCAGATTTGTTTTTAGGGGATCGAGCTAAATTTCTGAATTTCAAAAATAACTGAAAGTTGTTTTTTGCCTTAAAACCTAAGTCCTCAGGGAACGCAGCACAGCAGGCTCAAATTGTCATCTCTCTCCTGCGCGGCGATCCTCAGGATTGGGCTTTTTCCCTGACACCTGGGGACCCTGTTTTGAGTAATGTTGATGCATTTTTTCTGGCTCTGGGGTTATTGTACGATGAACCTAATGTCACTGATCAAGCTGAAAAAAACTTGTTACCATTAAATCAGGGGCTTGAGGGCGCTGAGTTATACTGTCAGAAATTCCGAAAGTGGGCAGTCCTGACCAAATGGAATGATGATGCTTTGGCAGCCCTTTTTCGGAAGGGTCTGTCAGAGAATGTAAAAGATGTTATGGTGGGTTTCCCTGCTCCCTCTGGTCTCAATGATTCTATGTCATTAGCGATTCAAATTGACAGACGTTTGCGTGAGCGTAGAGGTATGCGTGGAATAGTGTTGCCTTGTGAACCAGCTTCTGAACCCATGCAGTGTGATAGAGTGGCTTCTGGGGCACAGCGTCATGAGTTTCGAAAATGCAATGGGTTATGTTTCTACTGTGGTGACGCCTCTCATGCTATTTCAGTCTGCCCTAAGCGGGGAAGACGTTTTGCACGCTCAGTTGTCTTGGGTAGTGTTCAGACTAAATTTCTGTTGACTGTTACCCTGATTTGCTCCCTGTCCACATTTTCTGCTCAGGAATTTGTTGATTCGGGAGCAGCTATTAACCTGATGGATTTGGATTTTGCTAAACGTTGTGGGTTTCCCTTGATACTCCTACGGAAGTCTATTCCCCTACTGGGGATTGATTCTACCCCTTTGGCTGAGAATAAACCCCAGTTCTCTACACAGGTGCTAATGAGGGTTGAACCTGATCATCAGGAGAGTTGCAAATTTTTGGTGCTGTATAATCTGCATGATATTATTGTACTAGGTTTCCCTTGGTTACAGTCTCATAATCCTGTTTTGGATTGGAAATCTGTGTCTGTAACCAGTTGGGGCTGCCAATATGTTAATGCCAACACTCCTGTTTTTTCTGCCTCTCCCCAGGCTCAGGATGTTCCTGACTTTTTGACTGATTTTTCTGATGTGTTTAGCGAAAGTAAATCTGCATCCTTGCCCCCCCATAGGAGCTATGACTAGTGCCTGGTAGTAAATTCCCTAAAGGTCGCCTTTTTAACTTGTCTGTACCTGAACATGACGCTATGCGGTCTTATATCAAGGAGTCATTGGAGAAGGGTCATATCAGACCATCCTCTTCACCCTTGGGTGCCGGTTTTTTCTTTGTGGCCAAAAAGGATGGTTCATTAAGGCCGTGTATTGATTATCGTCTCTTGAACAATATCACTGTGAAATATCAATATCCGTTACCCTTGATTTCTGACCTGTTTTCCAGGGTGAAAAGTGTTACTTGGTTTACCAAGCTTGACCTCAGGGGGGCGTATAACCTTATTCGCATTAAGCATGGGGATGAATGGAAGACGGCATTTAATACCCCAGAGGGGCATTTTGAGTACCTAGTGATGCCCTTTGGGCTCACTAATGCTCCTTCCGTCTTCCAGTCCTTCATGAATGACATTTTCAGGGATTTTGTGGATAAATTTCTGATTGTTTATTTGGATGATATCTTGATTTTTTCCAATGACTGGGACTCTCATGTGAAACATGTTCGGACTGTGTTCCAGATTTTGAGAGAGAATGCTCTGTATGTGAAGGGATCAAAGTGTCTTTTTGGCGTACAGAGGATCTCATTTCTGGGATTCATTTTGTCCCCATCTGTTATTGAAATGGACCCGGTCAAGGTTCAGGCCATCTGTGATTGGGTCCAACCTACTTCATTAAAGGCTCTTCAGAGATTCTTGGGTTTTGCCAATTTTTATCGTAAATTTATTGGTAATTTCTCTGTTATTGTTAAACCATTGACTGATTTGACCAAAAAGGGTTCTGATGCGGTGAATTGGCCTCCTGAGGCAGTCTCTGCGTTTCAGGAACTTAAGCAGAGATTCACTTCTGCTTCTGTTCTAAGGCAGCCTGATGTTTCTCTGCCA
Organism: Oophaga sylvatica; assembly: GCA_033576555.1. NCBI lineage: Eukaryota > Metazoa > Chordata > Amphibia > Anura > Dendrobatidae > Oophaga > Oophaga sylvatica. Next base: position 394,134,209 of record JARQOD010000002.1, read on the forward strand.
TTTCAGGTGGAGGTTGATGCCTCTGAAATTGGGGCAGGTGCCGTTTTGTCCCAAAGAGATCCAGAGACCTCTAAAAGTAACCCTTGTGCCTTTTTCTCTCGAAAATTTTCTCCAACTGAACGTAATTATGACGTGGGTAATCGGGAGTTATTGGCCATGAAGTGGGCTTTTGAAGAGTGGAGATATTGGCTGGAGGGAGCCAAACATCAGGTGGTGGTCCTCACGGATCATAAGAATCTGGTTTATCTGGAATCAGCCAAGCGACTTAATCCTAGACAGGCCAGGTGGGCCTTGTTTTTCACACGTTTTAATTTTGTGGTTTCCTTTCTTCCTGGCACTAAGAATGTTAAGGCGGATGCCCTCTCGAAGAGTTTCCTTGCAGACTCTCCTGAGTTATCTGATCCTGCTGTTATTTTGAAAGAGGGTGTAGTTCTTTCCGCCATCTCGCCCAATTTGAGACTGGCTCTGGAAGGGTGTCAGAAGGATAAACCCGAGCGCTGCCCTATTGGGAAATTGTTTGTCCCAGACCGGTGGAAAAAGAGTGTGATGTCTGAGATTCATTGTTCCGCGTTGGCCGGTCATCCCGGAATTTTTGGTACCAGAGACTTGGTTAGTCGGTCCTTTTGGTGGCCTACTTTGTCTCGTGACGTCAGGGAATTTGTGCAGTCCTACGGGACTTGCTCTCGCTCCAAGCCTTGCTCTTGCTCTAGTGGTTTATTGTTGATGCCATTGCCTGTGCCCAAGAGACCATGGACCCATATCTCTATGGATTTAATTTCCGACCTCCCTGTTTCTCAGAGAATGACCGTTATCTGGGTGATTTGTGATAGGTTTTCCAAAATGATACATCTTGTGCCATTACCTAAGTTGCCTTCCTCCTCCGAATTGGTGCCTTTGTTCCTTCAGCACGTGGTTCGGTTACACGGCATTCCTGAGAACATTGTGTCTGACAGAGGAGTCCAGTTTGTTTCCAGATTTTGGAGGACTTTGTTCTAAACTTGGTGTTCAATTGTCTTTCTCCTCGGCTTTTCATCCTCAGACCAATGGACAAACTGAGAGAACAAACCAGACATTGGAGACTTATCTGAGATGCTTTGTGTCTGCTGATCAAGATGACTGGGTCTCTTTTTTGCCTTTGGCTGAGTTTGCTCTTAATAATATGGCTAGCTCTGCCACTTTGATGTCTCCATTTTTCTGCAATTTTGGGTTTCACCCTCGATTTTCTTCGGGACAGACGGAGGCTTCTGTCTGTCCAGGTGTTGACTCTGTTGTGGAGCGTATGCAGCAGATTTGGGACCAGGTAGTGGAGAGGTTGTCCCTCTCTCAGGAGAGGGCCCAGCGGTTTGCCAACCGACATAGGACTGATGGTCCTCGGTTTGAAGTGGGGGGACTTGGTCTGGTTGTCCTCAAGAAATATCCCTATGAGAGTTGCATCTCCTAAGTTTAAGCCTAGGTTCATTGGACCTTATAAGATCATGGAGATTCTTAATCCTGTTTCCTTTCGTTTACTTCTTCCAGGGACATTTAAGAACCATAACGTGTTCCACAAGTCCTTCTTGAAGAGGTTTGTCGAGCCAGTGGTTCCTATGGCTGCGCCTCCTGACCCTGTTTTGGTTGAGGGCAATCTGGAGTATGTGGTTGAGAAAATATTGGATTCTCGTTTTTCTAGACGGAAACTCCAGTATTTGGTTAAGTGGAGAGGTTATGGTCAGGAGGACAATTCTTGGGTGTTTGCTTCGGACATCCATGCTAGGAGACTGATCCGTGCGTATCACAGAGCTCATCCTGACTGACCTGGTTGCCCAAATGAGGGTTCGGTGACCCCTCCTCAAGGGGGGGGTACTGTTGTGAATGTGTTAGAAATGAATTCTGAGCAGAAGCTCCCTCTGGTGGTTACAAACAGTACTGAACCATTCAATGAAGATTGTGAAGATTGGCAATCAGGAGTTACAGACTGGTCTTATATAAGGGAGGTTCCCTCCCATCAGGGTTGCCGGTGATCAATTGTTCTTGTCTCAACTTTGGTTCCTGGTTCACTTGGAAGCTTGCTGAGTCTTGCCTGCATCTTCTGCTTACAGATAAGATATTTTCTGCTTTTATTTTTGTGCTTGCTTTTTGCATTTTTTCCTGCACTTCTGTGGAGGTCAGCCAGGTCCCCTCCGGGGCTTGTGCTCCTCTCAGTTTATCTGAGCCACTGTTATTTGTTCATTTGCCTTTTCCAGTTTTTTCAGTGGCTGCGGCTTAGTTTTGTTACACCAGAGAACTAATTTAGGTGGTAGAGGTCGTGTGATCTCAGGCGTTTTTGCAATTAGTAGAGTTGGTATTTTTTTAGGGTTTTTTGGATTGCAGTAAGTGTCCTTCCTATCCTTTTCTTTCTAGGAAGATTGGGCCCCAACGTTTGCTCATACTATTTTCTGTCTGTGTCTGTATTTCCTCTTGTCTAACCGCCATTACATGTTTGGGGGCTTCCTATGTTCTTTGGGGATCTGCTCCGGGGCAGATAGCTTTCCTCTTTCTATCTTTAGGTGTAGTTAGCCTCTCAGGCTGTGACGAGGCGTCTAGGACCAACGTAGGTACGCTCCACGGCTGCCTTTAGTTGTGGTGGTTAGTCAGGGTACTGCAATCCAGTAGATTCCAACCTCTCTGGTGTATTGTCGTTTTTGCCTGCTCTCCTCAGCTACCAAATCATAACACACCGATGCCCAAAATGTTTTTATATTGAATCTGGGGCAGGAAAAAGTAAGGTCCGAAAAACATACTGACCCTCGTTATCAGATGTTAACCCCTTGGGGGGAGGTGATCCTGATCAGACTCAGATATATGAGGCTCATGCAGACTGTGCTGTGCTGTCAGGGCAAGAAAAGGAGGAGGGTGAGTCCAGTTGTTAGGAATGTGATAACACAGGATGATGATGATGAGGAGTTAGATCTCAGTTTGAATGAACAAAGAGGCACACAGCTGAGTAGGTATTCTGAGGAGGAAGACGAGGAGGTTACATTGCGCCGTCCATCACAGACGTAGTGATTTAGCCACAATGAACGATGCATCCTCAGCCACAATTGTGCCTCTGAACAGCACTTGTTATCAAAGCTTGCATCATGCAACAGTTGGGTCACGATGTCCCAGTTAGATGACAGGACACAAGGCATGTCAAAATCTCTTTTATATCGGAAGAAACTCTTAAGAGGGTTCTCTGAATCCCCTATCAATCCCTCCTTTTGAGAAAAGATATGATTCTTCTCGACCCACAGGTACCGTCACTACACTACCTGGATTGTGTTGTGCACATATCAAACATGCCTGTGTAATAGTAGCAGCCGTTGTGAAATCAGGGGCTTATCTACCAGAGCACACACGGCGTTTTTGAACAGGTGCGTTGGACCTTGAGCCGCTTGAGCCATCACAGGGTACAAGGATCTTGGCAGGCAGACCCGCTGTCCCACCTTCCACAAAATTTCATGGTCCTGAGCTCCAGCTTTCGACCAGACCTTCTTCTCCTCCGGTGGCTTGCTAAGTCAGAGCCCGTAAGATACTTAAGTCTACCTGGTTACTCTCAGTGCTTACCATGATCAGTGGAGGTGCCTCAGGGGTCTGGTTTGCCTCGGCTTCCTTGCGACTTGCTTGGCGGCTTGGTCCGCCTTGTCATTGCCTCGTGCTTTATCAGTAGTGAGCTTCATGTGTGCCTCTACCTTTACTATGGCAACCTCTTTTGGGAGCAACAACGCCTCCATTAACTGTTTGATGAGGTGCCCATGTTTAATAGAAGTGCCTGTTGATGAAAGGAAATCTCTCACCCTCCATATAGGACTGTAGTAATGGGCCACCACAAAACAGTATCTGGAGTCAGTGTAAATGGTGTATTGCTTACCTGTTGCCCTCCTAAGCACTTCAATGAGTGCAGTCAACTCTGCCACTTGTGCAGACATGTGAGGAGGGAGTGGTTCTGCTTTTATTACCTCTTGCTGTGTGACCACTGCATACCTAGTGTAGAACTGGCCATCCTCTCCGATGCTCCTTGAACCATCTACAACAAGCACAACATCTGGATTAGTGAGAGGTACATCAGAAAATGTGAGAATCCTGCAGTTTCTTGAGCCATAAGAGCTATACAGTCATGTTCATGGTATGCATGAAAGAGTTCATCCTCTGTCAGATTTTGCAAAACAGTGGTTTTCCTTGTCCCTCCCTTCCTTCTCCCCCTTTTGAATTCACTACATCAATTGAAATTAGAGCAGCTGGATTCAAAGTCATGCATCGTTTTAGGGTCACATTGGAAGGCATTAAGAGTGCACATTGAAGTTTGAGATGTCTTGCTACAGCGATATATTTGGGTTGGACCTGGCTGAGGATGCTGTGTAGGTCATGTGGCATGTAAATGGTTACTGGATAGTCCAGTACAATCTCTGATGCTTTTTCTAGTAGAAGTGAGACAGCTGCTACTGCTCGAACACATGATGGGGTTCCTCTGGCAAAAGGATCCAACCGGGCTGAGTAGTATGTGACAGGCCTATGCTGTTGGCCATGTTTATGGGCTAGAACCCCTGTAGCATGTGCTACAGAACTCCCCAGCACCCCGAATATGATATGCATGTATGATAGGTACAATGTGAGATGCATGTCCCTAATGCATCAGCCGACCGGCTGCGACCCCTGGGCAGAGGTAAGCGAGATATCCCACTTCTGACCTCCCCCCACCTTTGTAAATCCCACTGTAAATGATCGGGGGCCGCCGGCCACCTGCAGCTATTGTAATGTACGTCTGGCGTCTTAATTGGAGCCTGTTATCTACTGGCCCACCACATATTGATTGTCCTGTCCTCTGTATGTGCAGTACAGACCAAAAGTTTGGACACACCTTCTCATTCAAAGATTTTTCTGTATTTTCATGACTATGAAAATTGTAGAATCACACTGAAGGCATCAAAACTATGAATTAACACATGTGGAATTATACATTACACTTTACAAAAAAGTGTGAAACAACTGAAAATATGTCTTATATTCTAGTTTCTTCAAAGTAGCCACTTTTTGCTTTGATTACTGCTTTGCACGCAGAAAAGGTGAACGGATGGTCTCTACATGCCTGGTTCCCACCGTGAAGCATGAAGGAGGTGGTGTGATGGTGTGGGGGTGCTTTGCTGGTGACACTTTTAGGGGATTTATTCAAAATTGAAGGGATGAGCAGTCCAGCTCACCCCAAACCATCTCTATTGGGTTCAGTTCTGGTGACTGTGGAGGCCAGGTCATCTGGCGTAGCACCCCATCACTCTCCTTCTTGGTCAAATAGCCATTACACTGTCTGGAGGTGTTTGGGGTCATTGTCCTGTTGAAAAATAAATGATGGTCCAACTAAACGCAAGCCGGATGGAATTGCATGCCTCTGCAAGATGCTGTGGTAGCCATGCTGGTTCAGTATGCCTTCAATTTTGAATAAATCCCCAACAGTGTCACCAGCAAAGCACCCCCACACCATCACACCTCCTCCTCCATGCTTCACGGTGGGAACCAGGCATGTAGAGTCCATCCGTTCACCTTTTCAGCGTTCCAATCAGTAATCAAAGCAATAGGTGGCTACTTTGAAGAACCTAGAATATAAGACATATTTTCAGTTGTTTCACACTTTTTTGTAAAGTGTATTGTATAATTCCACATGTGTTACTTCATAGTTTTGATGCCTTCAGTGTGATTCTACAATTTTCATAGTCATGAAAATACAGAAAAATCTTTGAATGAGAAGGTGTGTCCAAACTTTTGGACTGTACTGTATATATATTCTGAGACCTGTGAGTAAAAGGTTGTCACACTGGAAATACGTGGAGAAGCAGTGATCTTTTATATGTTCCCATGTAACAAAGCCTTTCAAGCCAGTGTCCTTCATTCAGAAGTCAGGAAAAGCAGAGTGGACCTCCTGAAACACGGGGTGGTAATGTAAGAGGTATTACAGCACTGTATACCCCGTTACAGCATGTCCTTGCATTTCTGTGCAATAAAGGAGGAAAAGTTTAGCATAATCTGGGGTGCCTAGGGCTGGAGCAGAGATGATTGCTAGTTTGAGTGAATAAAAACCATCTACTGCTTCCTGAGTGAGGTGGAAAGGATGTATGGGCAGATAATCATAGAGTGGCTGCAAAAGAATGGATGCAGAATGAATCCAAGGCCTACAATATAACGCCAGCCCCAGGAAGGTACGTAGGTGTTGAACCCCTGTGGGTGGCTTTAGCAGTTCAATTGCCTTCTTCCTATCCTCAGTCAAGTGGCTTGCTCCCTGTCATATGCAATATATCTGAGACACAACTTTTAGTTGACACTACTTTAATTTTTCTCTGGATGCCTTACACCCTTTGGAAGCAAGGTGTTGAAGCAGTGAGACTGTGGCTTGACAGCCCGCATCTCTGTCTGGGGCGCAAAGGAGGAGGTCATCCACATACTGGAGTAGAACAACTTTAGCATGTGTAATGACCCAGTCCTGCAGAACAAGATGTAATGCAGCAGTGTACAGAGTTGGGGAATTATGAGCTCCCTGCAGTAACACCATCCAAGTATACTGCTGGCCTCTGAAAGAGAAAGCAAACAGACATTGACAGTCTGAATGGAGAGGCACAGAAAAGTATGCATTTGCCAGGTCAATGCAACTAAAACAAGCTGCTGTTGTGGGTATCTGTGACAGAATGTTATGTGGGTTGGGAACTTCTGGTGTTAGCAGCTCAGTGACATCATTTAAGGCTCTGAGGTTCTGTACCATTCAGTAATTGAGTGGCTCCCCTTTTTTGCCCTTTTACTTTACTGGAAATATGGGAGTGTTTGCTACAGACTTCGTAGATTTTATGGCCCAGAAGCAATTAGATCTGTGATGATTTTCCCTATTGCCTCTTCCTGGGCGGCACTTAGTGGTTACTGTCTGATTTGAGGGGGCTTTGCTCCTGGCTTTAGATGAATCATCACTGGAGGGACTGGCAGATGTCCAATATCAGTTTTAGACTTTGCCCATAGTGTGTCAGGGTCCTGTGCCATTGCCTCATCATCATAAGGTGGGGAGGTGGAGTCAGATATGTGCAGACACGACAACACTTTACACAATGTGGATTCTGGAATTCCTTTACTGTTAACTTAACTACCATCTGGTTCGTATATGATATGGACCTGTATTGCTTGGAGTATGTCAGAACCTAGAAAATTAATGGGTGATTTGTCACTGATAAATAACCTAGTCAGACATGAGTGGTCAACCAGTTGAAGGGGGAATGATTTGGTCAATTTACAGTCCTGAATCAGTCCCTCAAAACCTTGTGTGTAGATGGTATCATCTGATATGTCTCATGGTCTGACATGTTCCTGGCGGATAACTGTTTTGGCTGCCCCCATATCTACCAGGAATGGAATTTTTCTACCATCTGGGAGATGTACTGGGACTACCCCTTGTGCGCTTGGATGTGAGGGTGCCCTAAGGGGGTAGATGGCTACGGGGTTGCCTGTTTCCTATTGGGGGTTTTGGGTCAGAGCGTCCGTCCTGGTCTACTTCTCTTTCTTAGGTAATCTGCACTGACAGCTGATTTGTCCCCTCTTGCCACATTTATAACACTTAATCTGTCGATGATCTTTCCTGCCTGAATTAGCCCTCTGACCTTTCTGAACATCATTGGAAACATACTGTATCTGGACTAGCTTCATCTTCTGATCTAATTCAACCCCTTTTGCCACCCGCACCAACTCTTCTATTGGGCATGTTCTTCAGTCAGGTTTAGCTGCCGGAACCTTTTGTCTGAGCTGTGGTTTAAGACCTGCTATAAAAGCTCCACGGAAAAGTTTCCTTCCTACCTCTCCTATTCTCTCATAGCCCAAATATGCATGTCATGCATGTCTCAGTTTCAGATTCCCCCAAAAATGGTCTACTGTATCCTTGGGACCCTGTACCACATCTAGGAGGGAAATTGTGGATTCTCCTACCCTCTCCTGGCACCATACATGCAGATCTCTCAAAAAAGTGCATCCCTGACTCTACAGACCTGACGTACTGCATTCCCAACTCATGGGCTGACTGATATGATTTCCCACTCTGTTTATTTCCCCCCAGAACTGACTCCATTCTTGCATCCCCAATTTTCCCCCTTAAGATGGACTCTAAATCTGCCCATGTGCATGTGTAAGTATTGTTTAGTCCTACCATCCATCTGTAAAAGGCCATTGGTAAGTCAAATGGGTCAGGGGCGTCCTTGATTAGTGTCATGTGATCTTTTGGTCCCCATGGTTTGTAGTGGGAAACAGTAGCCGTGTGTGCAGTCTGGAGTCTAGGGGTGGATGTTGTATGCTGCAGAGCCAGTTGCGTCCATAGTCTGAAGATTGGGGTGATAATCCTCGTCGTCTGGTGTGGTTACTGCACTGTCTTTTGATTTTAATACTGTGGTATTGTGCCCAGGGTCCTGCGTCCTAGTCTGAGTATAGATGACAGGATACAACCCTGTTCCCCCATGGGGTCTTTGCCTCCCGCAGGCAGAACATTGTTCATACCAATCGGGGTTTTGCTGTCCACACATACACGTCCATCCATCTGGTCCTGTCAGTGCAAGAGCCATAACATGAGCTTGATATGGTGGAGGAATTTTTGCTTTGCTTATTCCCTTTGGGGTTTCCTTCTTGACCCAAAAACCTTCTCTTTTTATTTCTTTTGCTACCTCCGCCCAAGCTTTTGCTTGTCTAAACATCTTATTGTCAGTGATCCATCTCGTACTTGTAGCTAGAGCAGATTCCCAGAGGGAAGAATCTAGAGGATTACCTTCCATTCCTAAACCTTTCAGCAACTTACTTGAACATCTCACAGCAACTCTGCTTTTCCTTTTCTCATATGCACTATATGCATTGCATTCCTCCTGGTACTCTTTGCTGTCTATATTCCCCATTACTGCCTATGTTCTCTCTCTGGTTGATGCTTACTGTATTCCTGATGTGCAGTGCTACTTGTGCCCACATTTTCCCGGCCCCTCAAATGGCATCTATAGCGCCCTTATTACCCACAACTTGCAGTTCCTAAACTGACTTCAGCATACTGTAGCAGGTTTTAGGTGTGCGGACCCCCAAAAACAATGATTTGTGACTTTGCCAATGGACTACACTAGGGTCACTTCACTAAATCCCCGTGGCCTTTCAGTGGGAAATGGTACGTTCCTCAAATTAAACCTAGCATACACAGAAATTCTATATATCAACCAGAGAGCAAACCCAACTCATGATAGGCAAACTAGTATGATACAAGCTATCTCAAAATTTTCTAGCACCATATGGGAGCAGCTGGTACATATAAGACAAGACAGAAGACAGACAGACTTATCTCCTGACTCAGGGCACCCATTCGATCGTTTTTTTACACCGCATCTCTATCACGCCCCAAGAAGACGTACATAGTTTTTCTCTGTGTGTATACTGTTATGTTTCGGTAGCTGAGGAGTGCAGGTAAAAAAAAAGGCAATACACCAGAGCAGTTGGAATCTATGGGATTGCAGTACCCTGACTAACCACCACAACTAGAGGCAGCCGTGGAGCGTTCCTACGTTGGTCCTAGACGCCTCGTCACAGCCTGAGAAACTAACTACACCTAAAGATAGAAAGAGGAAAGCTATCTGCCCCGGAGCAGAACCCCAAAGATAATAGAAAGCCCCCAAACATGTAATGGCGGTTAGACAAGAGGAAATACTGACACAGAAAGAAAATAGAATGAGCAAACGCTGGGGCCCAAACTATCTAAAAAGAAAAGGACAGTTAGGGTACTTACTGCAATCCCAGAAAACCCTGAAAAACACCAACTCTACTAATTTCAAAATCACCTGAGATCACACGACCTCTACCACCTAAATTAGCTCTCTGGTGTAACAAAATCAAAACAGCAGCCACTGAAAAAACTGGAAAAAGCAAAAGAACAAAACTCAGTGGCTGAACTAAACTGAGAAGACAGAAGCCCCCGGAGGGGACCCAGAAGGCCCCCAAAGAAGTGCAAGACAAAATGCAAAAATATAGCAATAACACAAAAGAAGAAAAAATCTTATCTGGTAGCAGGAGATGCAGACACGACACAGCAGGCTACAAGGGAAACTGGAATGAAGGATTCAGACCAGAACAATTGATCACCGGCAACCCTGATGGGAAAATGACTCCCTTATGTAAGACCAGTCAGTAACACCTGATTCCCAGTCCTCACAATCTTCACTAGTACCGCTTGTAACCACCAGAGGGAGCCTCTGCTCAGAACTCATCTCAAACCCATTCACAACAGTACCCCCCCCTTGAGGAGGGGTCACCGAACCCTCATTTGAGCAACCAGGTCGGTCAGGATGAGTTCTATGATACGCACGGATAAGTCTCCTAGCATGGATGTCCGAAGCAAACACCCAAGAATTGTCTTCCTGACCATAACCTCTCCATTTAACCAAATACTGGAGTTTCCGTCTAGAAAAACGAGAATCCAATATTTTCTCAACCACATACTCCAGATTGCCCTCAACCAAAACAGGGTCAGGAGGCACAGCAGCAGGAACCACTGGCTCAACAAACCTCTTCAACAAGGACTTCTGGAACACGTTATGGATCTTAAATGTCCCTGGAAGAAGCAAACGAAAAGAAACAGGATTAATAATCTCCATGATCTTATAAGGTCCAATGAACCTAGGCTTAAATTTAGGAGATGCTACTCTCATAGGAATATTCTTTGAGGACAACCAGACCAAGTCCCCCACTTTAAACCGAGGACCATCAGTCCTATGCCGGTTAGCAAACCGCTGGGCCTTCTCCTGAGAGAGGGACAACCTCTCCACTACCTGGTCCCAAATCTGTTGCATACGCTCCACAACAGAGTCAACACCTGGACAGACAGAAGCCTCCGTCTGTCCTGAAGAAAATCGAGGGTGAAACCCAGAATTACAGAAAAACGGAGACATCAAAGTGGCAGAGCTAGCCCTATTATTAAGAGCAAACTCAGCCAAAGGCAAAAAAGAGACCCAGTCATCCTGATCAGCAGACACAAAGCATCTAAGATAAGTCTCCAATGTCTGGTTTGTTCTCTCAGTTTGACCATTGGTCTGAGGATGAAATGCCGAGGAGAAAGACAATTGAACACCCAGTTTAGAACAAAAAGTCCTCCAAAATTTGGAAACAAACTGGACTCCTCTGTCAGACACAATGTTCTCAGGAATGCCGTGTAAACGAACCACGTGCTGAAGGAACAACGGCACCAATTCAGAGGAGGAAGGCAACTTAGGTAATGGCACAAGATGTATCATTTTGGAAAACCTATCACAAATTACCCAGATGGTGGTCATTCTCTGAGAAACAGGAAGATCGGAAATGAAATCCATAGAGATATGGGTCCATGGTCTCTTGGGCACAGGCAATGGCATCAACAAACCACTAGAGCGAGAGCAAGGCTTGGAGCGAGAGCAAGTCCCGCAGGACTGCACAAATTCCCTGACATTACGAGACAAGGTAGGCCACCAAAAGGACCGACTAACCAAGTCTCTGGTACCAAAAATTCCGGGATGCCCAGCCAATGCGGAACAATGAATCTCAGACATCACACTCTTTTTCCATTGGTCCGGGACAAACAATTTTCCAACATGGCAGCGCTCGGGCCTATCCTCCTGACACCCCTCCAGAGCAAGTCTCAAATTGGGCGAGATGGCGGAAAGAACTACACCCTCTTTCAAAATAACAGAAGGATCAGATAACTCAGGAGAGTCCGCAAGGAAACTCCTCGAGAGGGCATCCGCCTTAACATTCTTAGTGCCAGGAAGAAAGGAAACCACAAAATTAAAACGTGTGAAAAACAAGGCCCACCTGGCCTGTCTAGGATTGAGTCGCTTGGCAGATTCCAGATAGACCAGATTCTTATGGTCCGTAAGGACCACCACCTGATGTTTGGCTCCCTCCAGCCAATGTCTCCACTCTTCAAAAGCCCACTTCATGGCCAATAACTCCCGATTACCCACGTCATAATTACGTTCAGTAGGAGAAAATTTTCGAGAGAAAAAGGCACAAGGGTTACTTTTAGAGGTCTCTGGATCTTTTTGGGACAAAACGGCACCTGCCCCAATTTCAGAGGCATCAACCTCCACCTGAAATGGCAGAGAAACATCAGGCTGCCGTAGAACAGGAGCAGAAGTGAATCTCTGCTTAAGTTCCTGAAATGCAGAGACTGCCTCAGGAGGCCAATTCACCACATCAGAACCCTTTCTGGTCAAATCAGTTAATGGTTTAACAATAACCGAGAAATTACCAATAAATTTACGATAAAAATTGGCAAAACCCAAAAATCTCTGAAGAGCCTTTAATGAAGTACGTTGGACCCAATCACAGATGGCTTGAACATTGACCGGGTCCATTTCAATAACAGATGGGGACAAAATGAATCCCAGAAATGAGATCCTCTGTACGCCAAAAAGACACTTTGATCCCTTCACATACAGAGCATTCTCTCTCAAAATCTGGAACACAGTTCGAACATGTTTCACATGAGAGTCCCAGTCATTAGAAAAAATCAAGGTATCATCCAAATAAACAATCAGAAATTTGTCCACAAAATCCCTGAAAATGTCATTCATGAAGGACTGGAAGACGGAAGGAGCATTAGTGAGCCCAAAGGGCATCATTAGGTACTCAAAATGCCCTTCAGGGGTATTGAATGCCGTCTTCCATTCATCCCCGTGCTTAATGCGAATAAGGTTATACGCCCCCCTGAGGTCAAGCTTGGTAAACCAAGTAGCGTTTTTCACCCTGGAAAACAGGTCAGAAATCAAGGGTAACGGGTATTGATATTTCACAGTAATATTGTTCAAGAGACGATAATCAATACACGGCCTTAATGAACCATCTTTTTTGGCCACAAAGAAAAAACCGGCACCCAAGGGTGAAGAGGATGGTCTGATATGACCCTTCTCCAAAGATTCCTTGATATAAGACCGCATAGCGTCATGTTCAGGTACAGACAAGTTAAAAAGGCGACCTTTAGGGAATTTACTACCCGGCACTAAATCAATAGCGCAGTCATAGCTCCTATGGGGAGGCAAGGATGCAGATTTACTTTCGCTAAACACATCAGAAAAATCAAACAAAAAGTCAGGAACATCCTGAGCCTGGGAGGAGGCAGAAAAAACAGGAGTGTTGGTATTAACACATTGGCAGCCCCAACTGGCCACAGACACAGACTTCCAATCCAAAACAGGATTATGAGACTGTAACCAAGGGAAACCCAGCACGATAATGTCATGCAGATTATATAGAACCAAAAATTTGCAGCACTCCTGGTGATCAGGTTCAACCCTCATTATCACCTGAGTAGAAAACTGGGGTTTATTCTCAGCCAAAGGGGTAGAATCGATCCCCAGTAGGGGAATAGACTTCTGTAGGGGTATCAAGGGGAACCCACAACGTTTAGCAAAATCATAATCCATCAGGTTAATAGCTGCTCCAGAATCAACGAAAGCCTGAGCAGAAAATGAGGACAGAGAGCATATCAGAGTGACAGTTAATAAAAACTTAGTCTGAACACTACCCAAGACAACTGAGCGTGCAAAACGTCTTCCCCGCTTAGGGCAGACTGAAATAGCATGAGAGGCATCACCACAGTAGAAACATAACCCATTGCGCTTTCGAAACTCATGACGCTGTGCCCCAGACACCACTCTATCACACTGCATGGTTTCAGGAGCTGGTTCACAAGGCAACACCACTCCACGCATACTTCTCCGCTCACGCAAACGTCTGTCAATTTGAATCGCTAATGACATAGAATCATTGAGACCAGAGGGGACAGGGAATCCCACCATAATATCCTTTACATTATCTGACAGACCCTTCCGGAAAAGGGCCGCCAAAGCGTCGTCATTCCATTTGGTCAGGACTGCCCACCTACGGAATCTCTGACAGTATAACTCAGCGTCATCAAGCCCCTGATTTAATGCCAACAAGGCTTTTTCAGCTTGATCAGTGACATTAGGCTCATCGTACAATAACCCCAAAGCCTGAAAAAACGCATCAACATCACTCAAAACAGGATCCCCAGGTATCAGGGAAAAAGCCCAATCCTGAGGATCGCCGCGCAGGAGAGAGATGATAATTTGAACCTGCTGCGCTGCGTTTCCTGAGGACTTAGATTTTAAGGCAAAAAACAATTTACAATTATTTTTGAAATTCTGAAACTTAGCTCGATCCCCTAAAAACAAATCTGGCATGGGGATCCTAGGTTCCACAACAGGCAACCTAGCAAGATATGCAGCAATACTCTGAACCTCAGTGGCAAGCTGATCCACACGGCCAGACAACTGTGCAAACTCCATTGGGAGAAAAGATCCTCCCCAGCACCCAGAGATACAGAGGGAAAAAAATGCAACAAACAGAAAAATATCTCTGACAACTCTGACAACCTTTTTTTCTATCACAATATTTTTTCCCTTCTGTGAGTACCATACAATTTTCTATTGGCCGGTGATACTGTTATGTTTCGGTAGCTGAGGAGTGCAGGTAAAAAAAAAGGCAATACACCAGAGCAGTTGGAATCTATGGGATTGCAGTACCCTGACTAACCACCACAACTAGAGGCAGCCGTGGAGCGTTCCTACGTTGGTCCTAGACGCCTCGTCACAGCCTGAGAAACTAACTACACCTAAAGATAGAAAGAGGAAAGCTATCTGCCCCGGAGCAGAACCCCAAAGATAATAGAAAGCCCCCAAACATGTAATGGCGGTTAGACAAGAGGAAATACTGACACAGAAAGAAAATAGAATGAGCAAACGCTGGGGCCCAAACTATCTAAAAAGAAAAGGACAGGAAGGGTACTTACTGCAATCCCAGAAAACCCTGAAAAACACCAACTCTACTAATTTCAAAATCACCTGAGATCACACGACCTCTACCACCTAAATTAGCTCTCTGGTGTAACAAAATCAAAACAGCAGCCACTGAAAAAACTGGAAAAAGCAAAAGAACAAAACTCAGTGGCTGAACTAAACTGAGAAGGCAGAAGCCCCGGGAGGGGACCCAGAAGGCCCCCAAAGAAGTGCAAGACAAAATGCAAAAATATAGCAATAACACAAAAGAAGAAAAAATCTTATCTGGTAGCAGGAGATGCAGACACGACACAGCAGGCTACAAGGGAAACTGGAATGAAGGATTCAGACCAGAACAATTGATCACCGGCAACCCTGATGGGAAAATGACTCCCTTATATAAGACCAGTCAGTAACACCTGATTCCCAGTCCTCACAATCTTCACTAGTACCGCTTGTAACCACCAGAGGGAGCCTCTGCTCAGAACTCATCTCAAACCCATTCACAATAGTATACCGTCAGGGATGTTTCTTCACATGAATCCTGGCAAGCCAGTTAGCATGAAAGATAGTCTCTAGTGGCAAACCACACGAGGACTGTTCCGTACCCTCAAAGGTGAGACATACATTCACACTTCAGTCACACGCTAGACACATATAACAGACATATAACAGGGATAGCAGCACAGCACGTTGTCCAATCCAATATACAGTTCAAGTATCACTTGGATCTGTGTGACCGCTGGTGCTCAGTCTGCGGTTGCCGAATTGCAGGTATTGGAGCCTTCTGTTTTGCTCCCACCCAGGGACGCCAAAATGTTAGGGTGATCTTAAATTAGACCATAAAGTATATTGGATGGTTGTCAAATATTATGAGTAGTGTTGAGCGATACGATAATGCAAATATCGGCTATCGGCCGATATTAGCTCTATCGGCCTTTCGATAATTCGTTTCGATATTTTCGTCTTATCGAATACCGGAATCGGATTTGTCACTGTCACTGTGAGTGTCCGTCGGTCGGGTCTGTCAGGAGTCAGCGGCACTTACCTGGCAGAAGATCTCCGGCGGTCACGTCCTGGACTGCTTGATGACCGCCATTATCTTCTCCCTGGCGGTCACATGCAGTTTTTCGCGATAACTGCAGTGACTGCAGGGTAATCCCGGCCGTAAAGCAGTCAGTCCGATGACGTCACCGCCGGGGAAGCAGGTAATCAGCTGTGCTGCGCCGGGATGACAGGCTCTGCCTGTCATTCTGATGTTGCAGAGCTGGATCGTCGTGGGACACTCGTTACTATGGACTGCGTCGGACAGGTGGTATACTTTTTTTTTTTTTTTCATTTTTTTACAGGAGATCGATGGCGTCGCAGCAGGATGAGACAGTAATAAAAGAAATGAAAACTGTGTTTTTTTTTTTTTTTATTAAATTAAAAAAATTTTTTTGGAACATTCACCCGTCCGGGTACATAAACAATTTAACTATTTATTTACATACAGGGACCCTGTCCGGGTTATTTAGACTTCTTTGGCAGGGGTGTTCCAGGTACCACCTGGTACTCTTCTGGTGCTTGCCAAACATCCGAGACACCAAGGACCACCAGGACCTGATGACGTCGTGTGGCCTGTACAGTCAAGTCGTGACCCGCTATCTGGGTCTGTGTGGCCACCTCTTTCATCTCTCTCCGGGTCTGGAGCCCTATGTCACGGACTGTACGAACCCCAGGGGGCCTAACAGGCGCCGGGTACGGGCCAGCTATACTTATCATGTCCATAGCTGGGGCTGCTGAGGAGACCACTGAGGGAGGCTGGGGAGATTTACGGCATGGGGTGGGCACTTTTGCAGAGGCCTGGATGTGGGAGGCTGAAGGCTTCGAGGGTCTCACAGGTTCCTGACACACTGGGGAGTAGGGGTCGCACCTGGTAACATTTAGGGCGTACCACCCATTGTAACCCCAGTGTCGGGTGTAAGTCACCAAGTCTCCTGGCAACAGGTCCCTCCCCGGGTGTCCTTCTGGGAGGTGAGCCTCCACGTCCCGCCGGGTCACAAAGACTTCTAAATCAAGTCCAGGCTCCTTGATGAAGCCCCACCCACCTTTCAATTTAAAGCTCCGTACTGCACCCTTACGCCGCGGCTCACTCAGGGTTCCTTTAACCTTTCTCATCCGGTCCTTATCTGCCCGGTCCTTCTCCAGGTGACGTTGGCGAAGTTTTAGGGTTTCTCGCTGCTCCCTTTGTCGCTCTGCTTCCCGCTCCAAACGTCTCCACTCTTCCTCCTGACGCCGGTTGTAATTCTCCTCCACCAGTTGCTCCATGTCTCCACCACTCCACTGCAGCTTACAGTGTCCGGTTTGCGGCAGCTCTCCTGTCGCCCCCCAGTCCTGGCGGCGCTCCCCTGCGGAGGAAGCAGACGGCTCTAAATCAGATGACAGTCGGGGCTCCGGTACAGGCAGGTAGTGCTCTGGTGCCTGCGCGGCCTCCTCCATGAGGACGGGTGTCGCTTCTTCTGTCTCAGCGACGGGGGCAGACAGCGGGTTCTGGGGTGCTGACGGTGCTGCGGTTTTTGCAGGAACGGGTGCCTCCACTGCGACAACGTCAACCGGATCACATTGCAAGGGCTCCTCTACTATAACGGGTGCCTCACCTTCCGGTACAGACACTTCAGGTAAGAGGGATTGGCGCCGCTCCAAGTTTATTTTTAGGGCACGCCAGCTGGCTTCCATCCTGGCGACCTCCTCCCGGTGCCGGGCCAGGCCTCTCAGGGTATCCTCCGCTTCTTGCAGCGTAGGAGGGTTTACAGGCCGGGTGCCCAACGGTGATTCCGTGGCGATCGGGTCGCTTCCGTGGGGGGAGAGCTCTGACTGCTCCATCCCTTCCCACTTCTGCTCGTCGTGTCCATTAGCCATCTCTGCCAAGTCACATGTGTCATATCTGGAGAGGGCCCCTCTTTTGTAGGGAGGCGGGACCTTCGTGTTAGTTTCCGCACACTGAGGAGGATGAGGAGGCGGAACTCCAGAGCTGTGGGGCACGATGTTACATTGCAGTACCATTTACAGTGGGCGGCCATCGTTTTCATGCCACTGAGTGAGTGACACCCACGAAGAGCACGCCCTTCTTCTTCACCAGTGCCTCGTCGTGACGCAGATATGGCGGAAAAATGGCAAATGCATTCTCTGATGATTTTAGCAATTCTCAAGCACAAAACCAGTGCAATTCAGGCACACAGGACTCGCTGAATAGCGAGCTACAGAATCCTGTTTGTGACGCCCAAGTTGAGTCGCACAGAGCCAGAGGTTTTCGGGGTACTCGGCACCGAGCCCGTCGACTTCTATGGGGTATGTCACGTCTTTACCCGGCAATTGAATTAGAGTCGATTTTACTATGTAGAAGTGTATAAACTATAAATATATGTATATATATATATGTCACAATGACATGTATATATATATATGTATTCTATGTGTGTATATTTTGTGTTTACAACGAAAGAAAGGTTTTTTTTTGTTGCGATATTTTGTTCCCATAGACTTACATGGGACTTCCGGTATCGAAATCGGATATCGACGATATTTAGTGCTATCGGCGATACAATTTCGATACGATATTTTTAGATATCGAGCAATATCGCTCAACACTAATTATGAGACTGGAGCCGATGGATTTACACAGAGACAGGAAGTGTCTGTATCAAATACCATAAAATTTATTGAACAGATGGACATGTTATATACCCTTTAGGATGGGTGTACATCTCAGTACTATGCGCATGTCAAAACTTGTTATTGCAAGTAAGCGGAACTTTTTATTACAGGTAAAAACATCATTATCTATCATGTGATTTTCCATTACAGACAAAAAGCAAATAGGCGTTTACTATGTGAGCCTTAAATGTCAGCACATTTGCTCTAATCACCATAAGGCTAATGGGCCTTTTATTTGTTTTATTTATTATTTCTAGCACCAGCACTCATAATTAGTCACCTTTGATCAACACAGCACTTGATATCAATAGCTTGCGTCATGCAACAGCTGGGTCACACTGTCCCAGTTAGATGACAGGACACAAGTCATGTCAAAATCTCTTTTATATTAGAATAAACTCTTAAGGGGGATCTCTGAATTCCCTATCAGTGATGTGCAGACACAAGGTATTCCACTCTACACATGTTGCAGCCACTGTATCATCAGCAACGAGCACTGACACAATATGTCGTTTCGTATAGCCTGGGCCAACACAGTACGGACGCGGCGCATATCATGTTTACAGAGTGGGCATAGATTAAGGACCTCTGCAGCCTTCTGCACAGTTTCAAAATGACTACTAAGATGGTTAACGCTGACGACGCCATCATCAGCATCACTATTCCGGCCATCTATATGCTGGAGCAGACTTTTAATAGCCTGCGGGAAGAGATGGTAGTCCCAGAAGAAGAGGAGGAAGCAGAGGAGGATGCGGAAGGGATAATATTGTCTCGAAGTTCAAGACTGTCGTCACAAAGGCGGGTGCCAAGGGATGGTGGATTACTGCGATTGAGGGGTGCTGGTGATAACAGAAAAACTGTTATTGAAGGTGCAAGATCTGAGGAACAAATGGAGGAGGAAGAAGTGATGGGCAAGCAACTGCCGGATGAAGAGGATAATCCTCCTCTCTCTGTTGTTCGTGGTTGGCAGGAGGGGATGGAGAAAACAAGCCTCATTTTTACCCAGCCACCAACACAGCATGGACTTGGACCTCATGATAGAACCCGACATATGAGTGCCTTCTTGCTGCACTATCTGCAACATGATCCCTGTATAGTTATGATTAGGAATAATGCTGACTACTGGGTTGCCATTTTATTAGATCCATGTTATAAAACCAAATTTTGCCAGATGATTCCCACCCTACAAAGGGACCCGCAAATGCTGGAGCATCGAAACACGCTTTTATACAACCTTAAGAGAGCTTTTCCCAAGACAGCAGTGAAGCACACAGTTCACATCGCAGCTGTAGACTTCCAACCTCCAGCCCGTCAATGCCAAAATATTAGCAGCAGCAGCAGTGGTGGAAGTGGAAGATGCAATTTCTTTGAGTCCTTTGACACTTTTTTTAAACCAACTCGTGCACCAGCATAACCAATAGAGTCCAAGTCTTAAACCTTGTGAATGAATTGAGAAGATGGTGCAGGACTGTCTAGAAATAAATATCAATATCATCAGGGAGGGTTTGGACCCTTTAACATTTTGGTGTTCCAAAATGGATGAGTGGCCTGAGCGTGCCTCACATGCCTTGGAGTTTTTATTGTGCCCGGCAGCCAGCGTTCTCACAGAACGTGTCTTCAGCGCTGCTGGTGGTGTCCTGATGGATAAGCGCATCCGGCTGTCCTCTGAATATGTTGATCGGCTAATTTTCATTAAGGTGAACAAGTCATCGGTCTTCAAGGACTTTAGCACCCCACTCGCAGACTGTATAGACTAGGTGATATTGCATTTTTTAGTGTGATGCATTAATGTCACATAACTGCTCTCTGTGATATCTTTAGTGTGGCTTCTGTGCTTGCTGTGGCTGTTGCTACTGCTGCTGATATTAACACAAATTTGTGGAAATGTGAATAGTCATGGTTGGTCTACATCTGATGGATTGGGTGTACTGGATGGCCTGTCGGTCCTTATTATACTGTTTCTACTGTGGTGAAATTGATGTCACTTTGGTGGTGTCTGCCAATAATTTTTGGAAACGTGAACACTCCTGTTGGGTGTCCATCTGCTAGACTGGGTGTAGTGAAAGACCTGTCGGTCCCTATTATACTATTTCTACTGTGCTGAAATTGATGCCAGTACTGTGGGGTAAGGCACTCATTTCTTGAAATGTGAACACTCCTGGTTGGGTGCCCATCTGCTGGATTGGGTGTAGTGAAAGACCTGTTGGCCCCTATTATACTATTTCTACTGTGGTGAAATTGATGCCAGTTCTGTGGAGTAAGGCCCTCATTTCTTGAAATGTGAGCACTCCTTGTTGGGTGTACATCTGCTGGATTGGGTGTAGTGGAAGAACTGTCGGTCCCTATTATACTATTTCTACTGTGCTGAAATTGATGCCACTTTTGTGGTGTAATGCACTCATTTCTTGAAAAGTGAACACTCTTGGTTGGGTGTCCATCTGCTGGATTGAGTGTAGTGAAAGACCTGTCGGTCCCTATTATACTATTTGTACTGTTGTGAAATTGATACCACTTTGGTGGTGTCTGCCAATAATTATTGGAAATGTGAACACTCATTATTGGGTCTCCTTCATGTGTGTTGCCTGTTGCAGTAGGCCTCCGATACAGTCAGGCCTGCATTTTTTGGACTCAAATAACCGTGCTACTATCCTTAAATTTTTCTGACAATGGTAGTCTAAAAAACTGATATTTGTGCCACCTTATTGTGGCTCAGCATGAAAGCAGGTAGAGTTGCTGCATGTGGTATCAGGGCTCCCAGCAAACGGGGCCTATACCAATCCCTCACCCACCTCATCTTACTGTGACGTTCAATTGAAAGCTGTAAATGCTGTCCAGACCCGATACCTCATGCCTGGCTGATTGCTGCAGTGCCATGCTACAATTAGTACTCTGGGTGAATTGAGGCCACTTTCCTGGTGTCTGCCCCTAATTTGATGTGTTTTGGCAGTATTTGGGGCCATTATAAGGTGTTGTGCATGCGTTTGTTTTTGCCTCCCATTGAGGTGAATGGTGTTCGGTTATGTTCGGCGAATATATTCGAAGAATTAATCAGTGAATATTGCAAATTCGGCCAACGTAATCCGAAACGAACATTGATATATTCGCTCATCTCTAATTTTAAACAGAAAAAGATTTAAAGTGCCATATTACTGTCACATATATCCTAAGCGTCCTAGTGGACTGCGTATATTGGATATATAATATAGTGCAAAGTTAGGTAAGAGGCATAATGATACTATTCACTTTCACCAGTCACGCATGTTTGGTGCCTCGGGGTGATCCTCGACTCTGCCCTTTCTTTCAAGCCAGATATCCAAGCCCTTGCCTCCTCATGCTGACTACAACTCAAAAACATTTCACAAATCCGTACATTCTTTGACCAAGAAACTGCAAAAATGCTTGTACACGTCCTCATCATCTCCCACCTCGACTATTGCAACCTTCTACTCTCTGGCCTCCCCTCTAGCACTCTTGCACCACTCCAATCTATCATAAACTCTGCTGCATGACTAATCCACCTGTCTCACCATTATTCCCCAGCCTCTCCTCTCTAAACCCTAAAACTATGACATACAAAGCCATCCACAACCTGTCTCCTCCAAACATCTGTGACATGGTCTCCCAGTACTTACCTACACTCAACCTTCGATCCTCTCAAGATCTTCTCTACTTCCCTCTTATTTCTTCTTACCACAACCGCATACAAGACTTCTCCCATGCTTCATCCGTACTCTGTAACTCTCAACCCCAACACATCGGACTTTCGCCTACCACGGAAACATTCAAAACAAATCTGAAGAAACACCTCTTCCGACAAACCTACAACCTGTAGTGATCCTCAGTCTACTGAACCGCTGCACGACCAGCTCTACCATCCACTAATCTATCCTCACACATCCCCTGTAGACTGTGAGCCCTCATGAGAAGGGTCCTCTCTCCTTCTGTACTTGCGTGTGCCTTGTTTTGCTCATGTTTAGTGTACTTGGCTATGTATGCCCCTTTTTCTCATGTAAAGAGCAATGGAATAAATGGTGCTATAAAAATAACTAATAATAATTATAATATTATCCACCACCTCGTCTTCCAGTTACGCACCCTGGTCCTCCTCCTGACTTTATGGAAACTGTGTCTCATCATCGTCCACATCTTGTGACACAATCCCACCGTCGCCTTAGTGTGAGTGTGGCTGCTCAAATATTTGTTCATCGCTACATGCGATATCATCTTGCCCTGCTTCAAGTGGACAGGGAGAGAGGCCCGAATCTATAAATGGAAAATTGAACAGCTCTTCAGAGTGTCTAAGTTTGGGATCAGTTGTCTATGGCCACTGATGTCAATAACTTGGCTAAGAAACTGCAGCAAAATTTAAATTGAGAACTGAAATGGCACAATTTTGAGCACACTATGTGATCCGTTTGACAGACAAACCACAGTGTGAAATATCTGACCAGTAGGTAACCTTTTTTTTATGAGAAAACTGGTGTCAATAACTTGGCTAAGACACTGCTACAAAATTTATATGGAGGCCTGAAACGGCACAATTTGGAGCAAACTGATATGTGATCCATGTTACGGACAAACCCCAGTTTAAAATAGCTGGATTTCTAGCGCTGTAATATGGAAAGGATCTGGCTGTATTCTGCAGTGCCAAAAAGCAAATGGAGCAGAAAAACGGTGTTCTCTGGATTGCTTTTAAAGAAAAAAAATCAGTATTAAGATCTAAAATGAATTATTCCTGGCCCTTGATACTTGGGGCTACGTATATAAATATCTGTAATAGGCAGCAGCAGAAACTACTGGAATGGACCCTCTTGCTGTATGCAATGAAGTCTGACACATACACTGCCTGCCTGCCTAGCACTGATATCTATAAAGCTTTATTAGTCCTCAGAAGGACTGTTTGTTGAAATGGATATGTGCATTACAGATGGTATACCCACACTAATTACGAAGCAAACAAATCTCTCCCTAGCTCAGCATCAACTCTCCCTACACTGCCTGATTCCGTAGCAGACTGTGACGAGCATGGCGGCGCCAGGTCTGATATAGACCTGATGACGCTGTGCAACCATCCAATCATTGTAATGCCACAACCAACATGGCTGCGGCATTACAGTGTGTGGCAGATAATCCCTGCATGTTCATTGGCTCTCTAAAGAGCGCCAAACATGCAGAGTGGGGACCCGAGCAACCCCGGAAATACTCTGTGAGCACCATGTAGTGACGAGCATGCTCGCTCATCACTAAAAGAAACATATCCATAAAAATTGAATGCCACTCGGTTGGTCCATGTGACATCTGATTTTTGTTATCCATCCACAGACTTGAATTGAGTGAGTCTCATCGAAGACTCAGATGAGGCCACCATCACACATTCAGTATTTGATCAGTATTTTACATCAGTATTTTTAAGCCAAAATCAGGAGGAGCAATCAGAGGAAAAGTATAATAGAAACACGTCACCACTGCTGTATTTATTAGCCACTCCTCATTTGGCTTACAAATACTGATGTAAAATACTGACCAATTACTGAATGTGTCATTGTGGCCTGAAAGTTATGCATACTGCAATTTTTTTTCTTGGATGGTTGGACCAAGGAAAAATCAGTCATCTGAACAGTCCTATTGAATAACATGGGTTAATGTGCTGTCCGTGTGCTATCTGATTAAAAATCGGACGGCACAAGTCTAATTTTTTCTCTCTTTCGCATGAACCCTTTCACTGATGAAACACAGACAATTATTTTCATCTTTCAATTGCCCAGATTTTAATAATAAACACATTTACATTTTTTTTTTACTTTTATCATCATCATTACCTGTAATCGCACTGGGAATTTTAGAAAAACAGACATGTTGCGCAATACAACAGAGATTTGTTTTATGTTGTTAAAAATAAAAGTGTAATGTTCCTGCATAAGTCAAAAATTACTTACACCACAGGGATTTGAAAGAAAATGATAAAACAACAGCTCAACAGTTTATATGGTTGTTTAATACCATTTAGGTGTTTTAAAAGTCAATGTCTGCTGATAGTGGTAAGTTTAATAAATTAATTTACATTAATTTACCAATAGAACAACAGAGCAGCAGTTATTCATAACCCTTTAAAACTTTAAAGAATGCATTTGAGAAAACTGATGAGAATATTAGGAAACAATCAACTATATTTTTTTCAACGTGGCAATAAAAAATGTTAAAGTGAAAGAGCACCTAAAATCCCCAAGGTTTGGTCGAATTTATGCTTAAGGCAGTGTATACAAGTTCCACTCTACTTCTCTCTTTGTTTACGGATTTATTGCAGTTTTGCAGTGTTTTGTTTTTGTAAAGAACATAACATGTAGTTACAGTTTTACACTAATTTAACCACAATTAATAGTGCACACAAAATTGTCAACCTGTTACCCATCAAATAGCGATTTACATGTATGTGTATTCACCACGCATTTAGGCTATATTCCAATGATGAGCTTTTGGTGACATTTTTATGTTGCAGTCTACGGTGTGCATTTTTTTTATGCTAGAGATGAGCGAAACTGACTAGATTCAAATTAATAAAATCACATGGATTTACCTTGAAATTCGATTTACTGTGAATTTATTCTTATCAAATTGAATGTTCCTTAGAATACTCTGGAGAAACCCCAAGACATAATGTAAAAACCGACTCTTTGCATGTAATATCATGGGGATGACAATAACATCGCCACATAAGCTGTAGCCTACTGACGCGCATAGTTGAGACTCCCAGCCATGACTAGACCTGGGACGACCCATACCATACTCGTGGTCCGATGTCCTGGCCTTGCATATAGATGCACAGCATGGAGGCGGTAACAAGATGCATCTAGGACCATATGGGGGAGAATGAGTAACAGAGGTGACTAGAGAGCTGAGCGGTGAAGTAAATATTCGTTGTTTCTTAACCTTTTACCATCCCTCTATGGTTCAGCAAAATAGTGGCCAGACGTATGGAGCAAATTCATGCTAGGCGTGTGGCACCTTCTGAAGAATACAAATTTTTTAAATTCATGTAGAATAAAATTACACTCAAATAAGTTTTCCCATCTCTAATAAAAGCATATTAAATATTTAAAAGAATGCAGAACTAATAGAGATTACATTGGGATGTAAACAAGGGGATATTATGGGCTCATAGATATTTATGAATTTGGAAATTATACCATTACACCTGTTATTTTTATAAGATGCCCAACATGCGTTGCATTTTTTAAATGTTTTATTTTAGTAGTATTTCGTATTTTTTAGTCATTGATTAATAAAAATATATTGATAAGGTATTACGTTTGATATACGTTATATTCCAGCTTTGGGTTAATTATATGTGTTTATTTTTTACAGTAGAATTAAAATACATGTATAAAAATAAACCCACGGTAATGCCATGCAGGAAACTAACAAAACTATTATTACGGAATTTTTCCTTCTTGGATTCCAAAACCTTTTCATTCTGAAATTTTCATTTTTCTTTAGCATCTGCATAGTACAATTTGTAACATTAACCATCAATATATTCCTCATCCTACTAGTGATATATGTCCACCATCTTCAAACACCAATGTATTTTTTCTTGAGCCAATTGTCTTTGGCTGACTTAATGCTCACAGTAAATATCATACCTAACCTGCTACATGTAATTTTGACAGAAGGCGCCATGATATCTGTCACTGGCTGTATCATTCAGTTTTACATATTCTCTGCTGCTACCAATGCTGAATCTTTCTTTCTTGCATTAATGTCATATGACCGATACATTGCCATATGTAAACCATTGCATTATTCTCAATTAATTGACCTGAGGTTCTGCCTTAAATTAAATATACCAACCTGGGTCTTAAGTCTTATGTCAACTTGCATTGTCACTATTCAGCTCTGTATGTCAAAGTTTTGTGGCTCAGGTTTGATTGACCATTATTATTGTGATCTGACTCCACTTTTAGAACAGACTTGCACTGATGTATCTCTACTAAAAACACAGATATTTCTGTTGTTCATTCCTATAGCCATTTTTCCATTCGTTTTCATTATTGTTACTTATCTTCATATAGTTGTAGCAATACTCCATATTCCATCGTCCATTGGGAAACAGAAAGCCTTTTCTACCTGTAGTTCTCATCTGACTGTTGTCTGTACCTATTACTTCACTCTAATAACTATCTATATCATTCCTAAGAGTGAACAGGCTTCAGACCTAAATAAGTTTTTATCCCTTCTATATACTGTGGTAACACCTCTGTGCAATCCTATCATTTATACACTGAGAAATAAAGAGGTCAGGAATATGTTGGAAAGATGTATAATAAAAAGAACATTCATGGATTAAGTTTATATTTTCTCTATAGTTGTCAATGTTACAAGCAGGACAAAACAGAATAAAACATTAACTCTTCCAGATGAACTTTTTTTTAAGTAAAGTACATACAAAGACTACAATTTGAAAGTGACTTTATTAATTTATGTAAAGCTGCTTGTTATAGATCCTACAGTGCCACCAAGAATGTCCTGATCCATTCCATCAAATAAAGTAAACACCCTCTTCAAATTTTTCCTGGATTTGTTCATTTTTTTAAATTTTGGGGCCCTAATGCACACTCAGGAGAGTATATTTCCTATGAATAGTACTGTATATCACCGTTAAACACAGAGTGCACCCAGGAGATGTATGACTGGTGTGGCTGTGCAGTAGCAGCAACAGAAGCCTCACAGTAAGAATTAGGACAAGACAAGCAATGACATGTTTGGCAAAATAGAGCCAGCAATGGTAGCCCTGGCAGCAATAGTACTACAGTATAGATGACATAGTAGACAGGGTGTAAATGCCTGTCTGAGCATGGGCCATTGCCATTGATGGCAGTAGAACTGTGTAGAAGATAGGCAAGGGATCATGCGGGCATATGGAATGGCTGATGAAATCATTAGCATCATCAATATAAGTTGGTACTGGTCTATGCCTATTTAATTTTGACAAATTAAAATTTTCCCATGCTGACGGAGGATAACCTGGGCCCTTTAGGTGTTATAAAGCCATGCGCTGTACTTAATCTCCTCTTGGCAGTACACTAGAAATGACAGTAATCCCCTTAGGCTGTCCAGGCGCTGCTATATGCTGATGTGCATCAGGTTGGTGCACCAGCAAAGGAAATGAGCAGGGCTCATCTCACTGAACGCTCATACTCCTTCCCCGTGGGCAGAATACTACTTAGACAAAACAGGGTGAGTATAACACACTGCGGTAATACTTTATTGGATCATTAACAGTCAACAACATATAGTACAGTCCCAGCAAATACACAAGATGGCGTACACAAAGGAGGTAGCGACAAACTTAGGAAGCTGACAGAGTACATTGAAGTATGTGGCCAGGTGACCTGATTGTCCCAACCTGAGAGCTCCAAACATCTTTGTGGGTTCACTGAAGACCAGTGGAGCAGATCTGTATTCCACCGGTTGGTGCCATGGTTGCTGTCCTGTAGAGTCTCACTGGAAACAGATGCAGATCCCTCTTTTATATTCCACAGCTCTTATACAGGGCATTCTTCTACCGGATTGGTGAATGGTGGCAGGAGGTAATCCCTCATTATTCGAGTGTTCAATTAGCCTGCATATTTTGTCCTCCAAGGTTTGTAGAATAATAAACTGCAGAGGCTAGTACAATAGATGATCAGCAGGCATTCAACATATTGACAAAAATTGTTTGTTCAAATAACCAGCATCTTTTTCATCCAAGTTTAGTAGAATAATAATTTGCGGGGGCTGGTAGTTAATCAGCAGGCATTTAACAAATCAACAAACAAGTCAACATACAACAAGAGTCAACGTTCAAGTTCATATGAACAATAGCTCATATCCATTGACCTACAGAACAATATGTCTGGTATAATTAAGAATAAATGCTGTGTCAACAAATGCCAATATACCCGTCTCCAAAAATTAACAAATTTCCTAATAATTTATAAATTGGCGAAAGAAAATTCCACTTATTGGCATGCCAAGAATTTTGCTTGATAATTTAAAACAAGTTTGATCTTTCTATCCTGTTCTACTCAGAGGTCCAATACTGGATCTTCTATTGAGGCTGAGCACACATATTTATTTCATAAAAGGCAGCACAATCTAGATATTCTGGCATAAATTATGGTTAATTTGGACATGTTAAAGTGCAATTTCCACATATTAGGATGAATTATGCATGTTTACATCATTGTTGTCAGAGGCAGGACCTGTGTCACCACCCTGCACACTCAGGCAAGTGCCGGGGCCTACTCACCGTCAGGAACAACAACATGCTATGGGGCTTGTGAGTTGGGGGAGCCCAGTGCCAGCACCTGCGAGTATGCCCCACGGCTTGCTCAGGGCCCCGGCACTTGCAGTGCTTTCTCTCCCTATTCCTCCGCAGCTCTGGTATCTTCCGCTTTTTCTGATTCTCTGATGTCTTAGGTCAGAGGGTGTGATAACATCATTACAGTGCGCCCTCTGCTGTGTGCAGTCAGAGTGCACAGATCCGGAAGATGACAATGCTGAGGAGTCCGGACCTGCGGCCAGTGAGAAGAGGTATTTGAATTTTTTTTTAACTATGAAGCAATATATAGGGCTCACACTGTGTGGAGCAATTTATAAGGCTTATTCTGTATACAGTCATGGCCAAAAGTTTTGAGAATGATTGCAGTCCATTCTTGCACAATCAATGCTTTCATTTTGTCAGAATTTTTAGGTTTTTGTTTGTCCACTCGTCTCTTGATGATTAACCTCAAGTTCTCAATGGGATTAAGATCTGGGGAGTTTCCAGGCCATGGACCCAAAATCTCTATTTTTGTTCCTGAGCCATTTAGTTATCACCTTTGCTTTATGGCAAGGTGTTCCATCATGCTGGAAAAGGCATTGTTGATTGCCAAACTGCTCTTGGAGGGTTGGGAGAAGTTGCTCTTGGAGGACATTCTGGTACCATTCTTTATTCATCGCTGTGTTTTTAGGCAAGACTGTGAGAGAGCCGATTCCCTTGGCTGAGGAGCAACCCCACACATGAATGGTTTCAGGATGCTTAACAGTTGGCATGAGACAAGACTGGTGGTAGCGCTCACCTTGTCTTCTCCGAATGAGGCGTTTTCCTGATGTCCCAAACAATCGAAAAGGGAATTCATCAGAGAAAATAACTTTACCCCAGTCCTCAGCAGTCCACTGCCTGTACCTTTTGCAGAATATCAGTCTGTCCATTATGTTTTTTCTGGAGAGAAGTGGCTTCTTTGCTGCCCTCCTTGAGACTAAGGCCTTGCTCCAAGAGTCTCCGCCTCACAGTGCGTGCAGATGCACTCACACCTGCCTGCTGCCATTCCTGAGCAAGCTCTGCACTGCTGGTAGCCCGATCCCGCAGCTGAAACACTTTTAAGAGACGGTCCTGGCGCTTGCTGGTCTTTCTTGGGCGCCCTGGAGCCTTTTTGGCAACAATGGAACCTCTCTCCTTGAAGTTCTTGATGATGCGATAGATTGTTGACTGAGGTGCAATCTTTCTAGCTGCGATACTCTTCCCTGTTAGGCCATTTTTGTGCATTGCAATGATGACTGCACGTGTTTCTTTAGAGATAACCATGGTTAACAGAAGAGAAACAATGATGCCAAGCACCAGCCTCCTTTTAAAGTGTCCAGTGGTCTCATTCTTACTTAATCATGACAGATTGATCTCCAGCCATGTCCTCATCAACACCCACACCTGTGTTAATGGAGCAATCACTGAAAAGAGGTTAGCTGGTCCTTTTAAGGCAGGGCTGCAATGATGTTGAAATGTGTTTTGGGGGATAAAGTTTATTTTCTAGCCAAATATTGACTTTGCAAGTAATTGCTGTTAAGCTGATCACTCTTTATAACATTCTGGAGTATATGCAAATTGCCATTAGAAAAAGTGAAGCAGTAGACTTTGTAAAAATTAATATTTGTGTCATTCTCAAAACTTTTGTCCATGACTGTAGAGTATTACATGGGGCTCATTCTGTATGGAGCAATATATAAGGCCCATTCTGTATGAAGCATTATATGGGGCCCATTCCGCATGGAGCAATATATGAGGCAAATTCTATATGGAGTATTATATAGGGCCCATTCTGTATGAAGCATTGTATGGGGTCCATTATTCTGCATAGAGCATTATATGAGGCCCATTATACTGTTTGGAGAATTATATGGGGTCCATTATCCTGTATGGAACAATATATGGAGACCATTATTCTGTATGGAGCATTATATGAGGCCCATTATTCTGTTTGAAGCAATATATAGGGCCTATTATTCTGTATGAAGCAAAATATTGGTCTCATTATACTGTACGGAGGACTATGTGGTGCACATAATACTGCATGTAGGACTATGTGATGCCTATAATACTGTATGGAGTACTATGTGGTGCCCATAATACTGTACGGAGGACTATGTGGTGCCCATAATACTGGTTTTGGCTGAATGAGAGGCTTCTGATGCAAAGGGTAACATTCCTCTTTGTGGAGAGTTACATGTCAAGATTGACATGCCGAGGTGAGGAGACTTTCAAGCTGCTATGCTCCTCTGATAAATATGCAAAATGTCTCTTCAGGTAGGAAGAGGACTACAACTCTAGTGCCACCTTTAGAAAGTAACAATCCTAAAACTCAATATCGACTCTCTAATTAGCCTTGTCACATGACTTAGGATAAAAGCCAAAATCAAAATCTCAATTTGCAGACACTGTGTTTCGGGGTACTGCCCATTGTCACTTCAGAGTGTGAAATTTGTTTTGGCTGGGTGAGAGGTGTCTGACCAGGGACCAAGGGGTAAAGGAAAACCAATACTTACATCTGATGATAAGTTTTTCAGAGTTACCAGACTCACAACACAAATTTACAGCATGTTATATTACAGTTAGCATAAATGTTGTCCAGACATCAAGCAGCAAACACATTTCAACATCAACTGTCTATAGATACTGTGAGAAGCAGGCCTTTGTAAGCAAATTGCTGCATAAAAGAAACTAATTAGGACCACAAACAAGAGAAAAATAGTTTGTGTCAACCACCACAAGGACTGGACTTTAGATCAATGGAAATTTGTACTTCATATGTTGTGAAAAAATTTCAGACTATTGGTACAACTGCCAAGTGTCACGGGTTTACCGAGACAGAGAGGAGCTAGAATACCACAGAGTGTGATTTTCCCCATCTTCCACTCCCCGGTGTTTACCTCTGCTTGTATGATTGGTATTTTCCTTTATCCCTGTTTGTATTACTTTGTTAGTCTGGTTGGTGTATTATGGCAGAGCACTACTCCCCTCTTCCCTGGATGGGGAGGGGTACAGACTGAGGGCATATTCAGAAGCAGAAGCTAAGGCAAGGTATGTGGCCCCAGCGTTTTCACCCTCAGAAGTAATCCAGGGAACATTGCAAGCTAGGGCACCCCTAGCATTAGGGACAGGTAAGGAGCCCCTGGTCTCGGTATAGTCAACTCGACAACAGATTTGTGACACCATGAGGGTGAGTTTCCACGGTCAGGAAACGCTGCGTGTTTGGCGCTGTGCGCTGGCGCAGCGCCAAACACGCAGCGTCCAGATGTTACAGCATAGTGGAGGGGATTTCAAGAAATCCCGTCTCCACTATGCGTAACAATACGCAGGTGGCAGACCTGCGTAAACGGACATGCGGCGCGTCTTTTTAGACCGCAGCATGTCCTCGCGTATTGCGGCGACGGTGCGTCGCCGCAACAGAATTTAACACAGGGCTATGTAGCCCTGCGTTCTTTCCGGAGGTGTCCTGAACACCTCCGGAAAGATCGCGCGTCATAAAGGGGGCGGGGCTTAGACGGAGCGGAATTTCCGCTCCGTCCAAAGCGCTGTGGTTCCGGACCGTGGAACCACAGCCTTACTTTGTAAAACACAGTAAACACACCATCAGGCTTTGTAAGGGTTTTGTGATCAAAAAGAAGAAGGAATGGAGTGCTGTGTCAGATGACATGGTTTCCACAATCACAATCACCTGACCTCAATGCAATTGAGATGGTTTAAAATGAGTAGGACCACAGAGTGAAGTCAAAGCAGCCAGTAGATGCTCAGCATCTCTGAGAACTCCTTAAAAACAATTGGAAAGCCATTCCAGGTGATTACCTGATTAATCTGTTCAGAAAATGGCTAGAATATGTAAAGCTATCATCAGAATAAGGGCTCACCCACACGAGAGTATAACATGGCTGAGTGCCATCTGATGTTTTGTTGCATAGCACCCGGACCAATTTTATACTATGAAGAGAAAAAAGGGGAAAATCCAGCGTGGAGCAGAAATAGTTTAAAAAATTAAATTCTTTAATAAATGTGATTAAAAATAAACAGCAATACTTAAGCAGTACAGGTCCACAAAAATGTAGCAGAGCGATCAACGCGTTTCGACGTTAAGTCTTTCTCAAGATCTAACTCTGACTGAGGCTAAGCGTTATTTATAATAGTAACGCACTACACCTGGGGAAGAACTCCTGGTGTAGCACCCATGTGAAAAGGATTAAATATAACTACAAAAAATAGCTGCAGTGAATAAATATAACTAACATAACCAAATTGAGACAACACCAAAAGCAATAAGTGACAATAAAAATATACACAGATTAAAAATGTTAACTATTAGCTAGAAACTCACGATATAGTGAACTTATACTATGGGGCAGTGCAGATCTGCAAACTTGGCATGCGAAAACAATTGCAGTTTCCTGCAAGTGACTTCAGAATTCGAATCATGCACACATACAAGTCTATGGGAATGTAAACAGGTTTTTGGATGCAACAGCCCAGATAATGAGGAGACGGTGGCACTTAACCAACACTATTTATTTGACTGACACAGAAAGAAAATCTATCTATAAGTATATGTATATGTAATGTATATATATATATATATATATATATATATATATACACAAGTAAGCACTATATTATGGTAATGGTTACAAGGTCAATAAGTATATTATGACATTATCAGAACACATGATGCGACTAAATTTAATTTCTATGCAAAGTTCTATTATACTATTATATACACTGTTCTTAATGTTCTTATCATCTAGCAGTTAAACGACTATTAATGCCTTTTGGCCTCAGCTTAATGGGTGTCACTCTCAGTACTAGGCCCTTCCCCATTGTAGTCTCTGTAAGCATGTCTGATTGTTAAACTGGCCCTAGCAGGGGTCACCGGTATTTCCCACTAGGTTGCGAGTCCTAAATATGTGAGTCACTAGATATACAGTGTGCTTGCCGCACTGGCTGTCTCTGTTCCCTGAAGAATGGAACCAGCCCATGAGCCTGGTTAGGACCTGGTCAGGGTCTTCTACTGGAGATGCTTATGGCATGGCTCATAGTCTTCCTCACAGCTTAGGCCTTCTACGAAATATGACTGCTCTCGAACCCTTCAGTGAGCATGGTGACTGTAAGCAAACTTCGCAAGCACACGACCTGCCTGGTGCAGGTTCTGGCGACAACTCCCACCTTCTCAGCTGGAAGTAACAGCCCACTCTGTACCGTACATCTACCCTGGAAGTAGCGTCCCAAAGGAACGCCCCCTGAGGAAGGCATTTGGCCGAAACATGCATTGGGGAGGCGGGGGTTGGAGCTGTGTCCTGATTATACTTACCTGGTATATCCACTGCTCTCATATGACTTCTCCTATATACCTTCTATGTATCATTTCTATGGGACATTGTTGTTGTGGGCATTTGCAGGCAATATACTATGTTCCATATGTTATCTCTCTCCCTTGTACTATAATAGTGATTTATTCCTATGATAGACTACTATGTCAGTGTTGCATAGGATTGAGGGAGTAATATGGATTTGAATTTTGTCATATGCATCATATAATGGTATTCCTCTTTCTCCATATGATATATTCTATGTATGTGGCCATACCTATAACATTCATGCAGGCACTTATCCATACCCTCGCTATGTGTTTTTTGCCATGCGGTGTTTTTCACATGTCACTGTTTTCGTCTCCTCTATTTCTACCTCTGACTTTTTTGGTAATATTTTTAATCAATAAAATTTACTCTTTGCAATTATATGGACATTTTTTGCACTGCTTTGTTTCGTGGTTTTCACTTCTACGAAATATGACTGCTCTCGAACCCTTCAGTAAGCATGGTGACTGTAAGCAAACTTCGCAAGCACATGACCTGCCTGGTACAGGTTCTGGCGACAACTCCCACCTTCTCAGCTGGAAGTAACAGCCCACTCTGTACCGTACATCTACCCTGGAAGTAGCGTCCCAAAGGAACGGTCCTCTGCAACAGCCGGATCATCTCCCGAGCCTCGTTCAGATCTGGTCACAGTCTTCTACTGGAGCTGCTTATGGTCTTCTACTGGTGTGGCTTATGGTCTTCTGATCGCACTGCTTATGGTCTTCTGCTGGTGCAGTTCTAAGTCTTCCTCACAGCTCAGGCCTTCTTCAGCATGTGACTTCTCTTGGACCCTTCTTTGGCAATGGTGGCTGTAAGCTCACTTCACAGCCACACAACCTGCCTTGTAGGGGTTCTGGCGCCAACTCTTGCCTTCATGGCCCGGCCAGGCCTTTCATATTTTGAACCTGCAACACAGGTTCATTTTTAATCTATTCCACTCTTACATTATTACCAATACAATTATTTTGCTTTCACTTCCTCTTTTGTCATTGATCTGCAGGTGGCTGGCTTTAAACACTGTTATATGGGTCCCTTCACTTCTTCATTCTCTAACAGGTGCATGTCAAATATTCATGGACAAAGAATGAGGAAGATGGAGAAATTAAGTTCTCCATCTTCTCCACGACTATGCAGTGATTCTCTCATGCTAGAGAATCGGATCACACTAAGGTGACGACAGGCTCAAACTCTGACAGAGCTTGATCAGCATGGCATTAGCATAATCGGCCTGACTCTCTTGTATAAGAGAATCAACGGTTGTGTGACTCCAGTCTAAAAGGAATGTACATTGAGAGAGCCAAGGTTTAACAATATATTCTGGTTTGTTTCATCCATGTTTATTTGATCCTTGCTTTCATACATGTTTCTTTGTGTTTTTGTAGTCTATAGTCCGAATCAACAATGTGCTCATTCTATTAAAAAATAAGCTCATGTATGAGCAGATGTGTCCAAACTGTGGACTAGCACCATATGTGGCGTCAAAGTACATTATGTAAAAGATAGATACAACAGCAATTGTCAAGCCTTGCCTTACCATAGACTCTCAATGGGATTTAGGTCTGGACTTTGACTGGGCCATTCACACACATGAATATGCTTTGATACAAACCATTCCATTGTAGCTCTGCCAGTATGTTTAGGTTTGTGGTCCTGCTGGAAAGTCAACCTATGCCTCAGTCTCAAGTATTTTGCAGCCTCCAACAGGTTTTCCTCAAGGATTGCCCTGTATTTAGCTCCATCTTCCTATCAACTCTGACCAGCTTCCCTGTCCCTGCTGAAGGAAAACATCCTCACAGCAATTCAACAGCGCTCTACAGACATCATATTCACTGTCGCAATTGGGGTTCACAATTTCCTATCAGTATGTTTTTGGAATGTGGGAGAAAAATGGAGAAATGGACATAATTTCCAAGTGGGCCAGACAAAATTGTTGGCATCTTTCCAAAATTGTGGATAAACAACTTTGTTTCAAGCATGTGATGCCCGTTCAAACTCACTTATGGCAAGTATCAGGTGTGGGCAATATAAAAATCACACCGGGAACAAGATGTAAAGGGGAGAAGCTGACTGAGTCTTTGCATTGTGTGTCTGTGTGTGTCACATCAAGCATGGGCAACAAAAAGAGGAGAAGAGAGCTATCTGAGGACTTGAGAACCAAAATTGTTGAAAAATGTCAACAATCTCAAGGTTAGAAGTCCATCTTCAGAGACATTGATGTTCCTTTATCCATGGTGCACAACATAAGTAAGAAGTTTACAACCCATGGCACTATAGCTGATCTCCCTGGATGTAGACGACAGAGAAAAATTGATGAAAGGTTGCAATGTAGGATAGTCTGAATGGTGGATAAGCAGCTCCAATCAAGTTCTAAAGAAATTAAAGCTGTCCTGCAGGCTCATGGTTCATCAGTGTCAGCGCGAGCTGTCCTTCAACATTTAGATGATATGAAACGTTATGTCAGGAGACCCAGGGGGACCGCACTGCTGACACAAAGACATAAAAAAGCTTCACTGCAGTTTGCCAAAATGAACGTAAGCAAAAATCCGTAATACTACCCCTTCACACTCTCCCACATGCTATTTTGTCACACTACTTTCAACCATACAGTCCTCTCTCACTATTCCCAATACTATCCCTTTGCACTATTTCTTCCCACACTGTATCCTCACACTATTCCCCCTCATACCGTCTCCCATATTAATCTCCCCATACTGTCTCCTTACACTCCTGTCATATTGCACCACAAAATATAGACTTCCACACTGTCATCACAATTATTCTCCTCATAATGTCACCTCACGCTAAATTTTTTCAGAAAATGAAGTTATACTGAAGCTCCATAAGCAGGGACTGGGGCAAAGTATTGTATTTTTCGAATTATAAGACGCACTTTTTTCCAAAAAATTTGGAGGGAAAATTGGGGTGCGTCTTATAATTCGAATATACCTTACCATCCCCGGTGGAGCAGGGTCTCAGGGTCGCTGCTGGAGGAGGCAAGAGTGGTGCGTTGCTGTAGGCCACAGGCTGGGATGAGGGGGTGTTTGGAGGTGTGACACTACAGGTGTTTGGTGGTGCAGGGGCTCCGCTGACATTTTGTGAAAGCCCAGTACCACTGCTCTTCCATGGTTTACATTGCGGTGGACTCCAGGAAAATGGCTGCCAGGGGCAGCGCATGCACAGATGGAGAACTAGGCACCAAGATCTCACGAGATGAGATCTCAGCGCCAAGGTCTCCATCTGCGCATGCGCCGCCCCCGGCGGCCATTTTCCAAGAGTTCACCGCAAAGTAAACCAGTAAGCCATGGAAGTACAGGGGCTCCGGGCTTTCACAAAATGTCAGCGGATCCCTCGCACCACCGAACACCCGCAGCATCAGACATCTGAACATCCCTTTCTCCCAGTCTGAGGCTCACTGCATCGACCAACCCCTACCTCTGCCAGCAGCGACCCTGGGACCCCGTTTTACCACAGCCACCACACCAGTAAGCAATAAGACGCAGATGTGTGGCCCAGCTGCGCTTGGTACACATGTCTCCAGGAGAGT
Organism: Oophaga sylvatica; assembly: GCA_033576555.1. Taxonomy (NCBI): domain Eukaryota; kingdom Metazoa; phylum Chordata; class Amphibia; order Anura; family Dendrobatidae; genus Oophaga; species Oophaga sylvatica. The sequence goes on from JARQOD010000002.1 coordinate 394,171,946, forward strand.
GCACAGATAAGGTAATTGTGAAGCCTGATATTCATTCACATCACACACTTCCAACACTGCCACCAGAGGGCAACTTAGACTATTTAAGTTAGTGTGACGTAGGAGTTCAGTTCAGTTCAGTTCAGTCTGAGGGAGATTCAGACCAGTTTGCTGTCTCGGGACAGAGCAGTTCAGTCTTGGAGGGAGAGGAGAGAAGACTGATTCCTGACAGAGCTCAGGTAGTTCTATTTGTACTGAAGTGGAGGCTAGTACAAGTGGGAAGGAATCACTCTAGCCTAGTCAGAGCTACATTTGAATCTGAAGCTGTTACTCAGAACAAGCTGCCTGTGTTCCCTATGAACGTGGAAAGTAACTCTCAGAGCGAGCATGAAATCAGTTTGACAGAAGCTCCTGATAGCCACTCTGGACAGATTCTTTGAAGGAAAGAAGGAAAGGGATTACAGCAGCCATAACACCGAGGCAACTGAGAACAGGTCAGTGAGCTTGGAAAAACGACTGACAACTACACCTACTGTTACCCGTGCTTATGTTAAGGGCAAGAGCAGGGCGACAGGCAAGTGGAGAAAGACGGATAAGTGACCAAGGTGACAGATCACTTTCACTTAATTAACCGGACACCGGGGTCCGAAGCATTGCTAGTACTTCACGTCTAGTAATAAGATACACCGGAATCCTTGCTGGACTTCAAGTCACAGAAGGTAGCCCTAAGCGTTGATACGTAACTGGAGTCAGGGAGAACAAGGACTTTTAGCTAGGCCAAGTTGAGAGGACTTCGTTCTTGCCAACATCTGAGCATCAGAGACAGAAAAGACTCTACCACAATGTCAGCCGGGCGTAGCTGCTTCAGTAGGAGTTAAACCTGACTTCACGCAGGTTAGGACTCACATACACTTCAAGGAGAAAGGAGGCCTTAAAACCTGCTCAGCAATCCCCTGAATGTGCATTCTCCAACCTGACCAGCTTCCCGGGACATACCTGCCAACAACATCAGTAAAGGTATGGAAAGAGACTGAATTGTGTGTGACTGACTTATTCTGCAACACCATTGACTTTGAGGGAACAGTCCCACCTGTGGGGGACTTAACATCAAGCTGCCCAATAACATCCCCTCGGAAGGTCCATATTGCAGCGCTGGTCTATCTGATCAGAAACCACAGGTGGCGTCACGAACAAATCTTTATAATCCCCTGTAAATATCCCCTTTGTATGAGCGCCCAGGGCCACGGACCGAGCTCTGCTGCCAGTGACAACCCCCATAGACTTCCATGGGCTCGGTGCCGAGTACCCCATAGCCCTGGTACCACGTGCGACTCATCTTTGGCGTCACGAACAGGATACGAAGCTTACTGGATGTGAGTCTTGTGTGCCTAGATTGAACTGTTTTGTGCAAAAAGACTGTTTGCTATTTTTGTAATTTTTGGCGCCATTTTCTGCCATTTTGCTGCCATATTCGCGCCCTGAGGCGCTGGTGAAGAAGGTGGGCGTGCATTCGTGGGCGTGTACCCCCCTGTGGCGCGAAAGTGATGGGCGCCCTCTCTAAATGCTACTATAATGTGAGAGCCTGCCCCACTGCTAAGGAGATCCGCCTCCTCTTCATTTTCTATGCCAAAAAGAGGAAGCGCAAATCCCGCCTCCACGGAAGAGACCAGATTGTTCCAGATGGAAAGCACAGTCTGGCCTGGAGAGAGATGGCGGAAGGACAGGAGACGCTGTGTGGAGGAGCGGCGGCGCGCAGGCCCCGTTCCCCAGAAAAGCTACTGCCTGTGCCGGAGCCGTCCCCAGTTCGGGACACTAACCAAACCATGAAAGAAGTGATGGAGGTGGAAGCGGTGTTAAGGGACCTGACCCGACACCGAGAAGATATGGAGGAGCTGGAGAAAAAATGGCGTGCCCGGAAACAGCGGCTGCTGTGGGACGCAATGCTCTCTCCCCCAGGAACGCAGCCAGTACCTGTGCTCCCTGTGCCACCACCGTCAGCAGCTGATGAGAAACCGGAGGCCGGCCCCGAAAGAGCTGATCCCGACTCCACCGATGATCCGGTCGGAGGGACGGAGGCTGAGGAGGCCCTGCCCAGTCCGGAGTGCCAGCCAGGCCAGGAGGCCGCAGCGGAATGCAGTCCCCCAGTAGGGACACCGGAGGGAAGCCAGCCGTCCATGATGGAGGTCGACTGGGACGTGATGGAGTATCTGGACGATGTGACCTATGACATCCAGACCGATAATGAATGGGGACGCAGCGAGCAGGAGAAGCGACGCCGGGAACACAAACAGCGGCGGCAGCAGGAGCAGAGGGAGTTGCAGCAGTTTCGCCAGAGGTACCAGGAAGAGATTCTCGCTGAAAAGGAAAACGTCAGGAGAGATAAAGGTACGCTTCGGAAACCGCAGCGCCAGGGGACGGTGTGTGCCTCTAAGGCCCGAGGAGTTTGGGGTTACATATGTGAGCCCGGGTTCTCTCCAGAGATCTATGTTCACTGCTGCGATGCGGGGTTCCATCTGTTAAAAGGGGATGTTGTCACCTACACGCGACACTGTAGTCGTCAGGGGTGGTTTGCCTTGAATGTCTCCCGTGTCTCAACATCCAAAGTCACACCCCCCTCAGCACCCAGCCGTGCACCAGCATCGCAACCAGCGTCCTCTTCTGCACCAAGATCATATCCAGCCTCATATTCTGCGACCCAACCTGCATCGCAACCCACGGTCACTTTTGCATCGCAATCTGTGTCATATTCTGAGTCCTGTTCCAAATCGCAAAAGCCTGATGCGACTTCAATAGAGCCACTAAGCAAACCCGCGTCCTCAATGGAAGATTTATACCTGCATGAGGCACCAGTTGAGTCCCTAGTGGATTATACAAGAACTGTAGCTACGCAAACCTTGATTGCAGGCCATGACTTGTTTGTTATGAGTTCAAAAGAACACCCCGTCGTTCCAGCCCCAGGAGTGGAAGACGTCATTGAAATCTGCAAAAGAGAATAAGACCAGTAGGACCCAGACAGGGTTTACTGCCACTGTAAAAAAAGTTGAGAAGTTGAAAATTTTGCACTTTATTGATATGTATGAAAATGTTTACATAATTTGCTAAATGTGATGATGTTTGCATAGAATACCCCAGTTGGGTAAAGTGAGTCAATTGAAATGTGATGTCTTGAAAAGGTTTTATCAAAGGACTGCGTGGCTGTGGACTGTGCCAGCCCAAAAACTTTCATTGTAAATAGTTCGCACTTCGGTGCCCCATCTTGGTTTTACATAAAGCCTTACTACCTCTGAAGAAAAACCCGTATGGTGTGGCCTAGAGTGAGGTCTGCAGCTCAGAAGTCCTGCAGCCCACCCAGGACCCACGTGGGAGGTTTTTGGTGCGGGTCCTCCACAAGAATCTTGTCTTATATATTTATGTGAAAAAAAAAAAAAAGTATTTTGATAATTTTCTACTGACCTATGTACAAATTGTAACGTTAAAGAGTCCTTACCTCCCGCAAGGGATGAGTTATATGTTAAATGTTGATGTTATATGCAAAACAAAAATATTTTTTCTTTTCTATTTCAGCCCGGGAGTGCTGAGTTTAACCAGGGGGGGATGTGTGGCCCAGCTGCGCTTGGTACACATGTCTCCAGGAGAGTGCACAGATAAGGTAATTGTGAAGCCTGATATTCATTCACATCACACACTTCCAACACTGCCACCAGAGGGTAACTTAGACTATTTAAGTTAGTGTGACGTAGGAGTTCAGTTCAGTTCAGTTCAGTCTGAGGGAGATTCAGACCAGTTTGCTGTCTCGGGACAGAGCAGTTCAGTCTTGGAGGGAGAGGAGAGAAGACTGATTCCTGACAGAGCTCAGGTAGTTCATTTTGTACTGAAGTGGAGGCTAGTACGAGTGGGAAGGAATCACTCTAGCCTAGTCAGAGCTACATTTGAATCTGAAGCTGTTACTCAGAACAAGCTGCCTGTGTTCCCTATGAACGTGGAAAGTAACTCTCAGAGCGAGCATGAAATCAGTTTGACAGAAGCTCCTGATAGCCACTCTGGACAGAGTCTTTGAAGGAAAGAAGGAAAGGGATTACAGCAGCCATAACACCGAGGCAACTGAGAACAGGTCAGTGAGCTTGGAAAAACGACTGACAACTACACCTACTGTTACCCGTGCTTATGTTAAGGGCAAGAGCAGGGCGACAGGCAAGTGGAGAAAGAGGGATAAGTGACCAAGGTGACAGATCACTTTCACTTAATTAACCGGACACCGGGGTCCGAAGCATTGCTAGTACTTCACGTCTAGTAATAAGATACACCGGAATCCTTGCTGGACTTCAATTCACAGAAGGTAGCCCTAAGCGTTGATACGTAACTGGAGTCAGGGAGAACAAGGACTTTTAGCTAGGCCAAGCTGAGAGGACTTCGTTCTTGCCAACATCTGAGCATCAGAGACAGAAAAGACTCTACCACAATGTCAGCCGGGCGTAGCTGCTTCAGTAGGAGTTAAACCTGACTTCACGCAGGTTAGGACTCACATACACTTCAAGGAGAAAGGAGGCCTTAAAACCTGCTCAGCAATCCCCTGAATGTGCATTCTCCAACCTGACCAGCTTCCCGGGACATACCTGCCAACAACATCAGTAAAGGTATGGAAAGAGACTGAATTGTGTGTGACTGACTTATTCTGCAACACCATTGACTTTGAGGGAACAGTCCCACCTGTGGGGGACTTAACATCAAGCTGCCCAATAACATCCCTTCGGAAGATCCATATTGCAGCGCTGGTCTATCTGATCAGAAACCACAGGTGGCGTCACGAACAAATCTTTATAATCCCCTGTAAATATCCCCCTTTGTATGAGCGCCCAGGGCCACGGACCGAGCTCTTCTGCCAGTGACAACCCCCATAGACTTCCATGGGCTCGGTGCCGAGTACCCCATAGCCCTGGTACCACGTGCGACTCACATGGATTGTAAGAAGCACCACCATTTTATTAAAAAAAAGTTTTTTTTCCTATTTTTTTCCTCAAAATTTGGGGTGCGTCTTATCATCCGATGCGTCTTATAAACCACAAAATACGGTTTATGCAGATGGGTAAGGAATTGGTTAAATTACAGGAAACAAAGAGTTGTCATAAATGGTACATTCTCCAAATGGGATATAGTCAACAGTGGGGTACCGGAGGGATCTGTGCTCTTTTTAACCTCTTTATTAATGACCTTTTGGATGGGATTGAGAGTAAAGTGTCAGTCTTTGTTGAAGACACCAAACTATGTAGGATATTAAAATCTGACCTTGACATTACAATATTACAAAACGATCTGAATAAGATGACTGAATGGGCAAACACTTGGCAAATGAGATTTAATGTAGATAAATGTAGAGTAATGCACCTATACATGCACCTTTAATGCTGCATATACATTACATAGCAGTGTACTTAGAACTACAGAACAAGGGAGGGACTTGTGTATTCTGGTTACAAGTAAGCTGTGCAGTAGTACTCAATGTCAAGCAGCAGCCGCCAAAGCAAACAGGATTTTTGGATATATAAAAAGAGAGATTTAATCCCGCAATCCCAATGTATTATTACTCTTTTATAAATCACTGATGAGGCCACATCTAGAATATGGGATCCAGTTTTGGGCTCCACATTTTATAAAGGCTTGTCATGATCCAGTCAGGGTTTTGAGTCCTGTCTGCCCTATTCCCGGGCTGATCATGTCAGGGGTTAACTTTATCTGGCCTCATTTTGGATTCAGTTTTGCTATTGCTTCCTGCTGCATCCTGTAGGCCATGTCAGTTATATTTTCTGCCTATGGCGTGAGTATCTGACTCTGGTGGTACCCTGATTAGTCCTCCTGCCGTTTGTCCTGTCTGTTTTGTTCCCCACTCCCCGTCCCAACTCAGTGTTTCCCTTTCATGTTTCGGACTCTTTAGTATTTGACTCGGCTTGGACCCTGACCTGCTGTTTGTCTATGGTCTTTGGCATATCTGCTCTTAACTGGTACTGACCCATTTGGCTCGCATCTGACCCTGTGTTTTGTTTATTCCTTTGGTACTGCGCTACTGTCTAGGATCTGACCCAGCTTGTTTGACTATTCTTCTGCCACCTGGTGGCAGCCCCGCTGCTGCACTGCAGGTCTGCTCTTGCTGTGTACAATCCTCCCTCCACTCTATTGCCATCTAGTGGAGTATGCATCTACCAGCATATCAGCAGCGTTACATTATAACTGACCAGACATTTCTTTTCTCTCTTCTCTCTCTCTCTATGGATCCTCTTTGTACTCTTGCAGATCAGATGTCTGATTTGACTCAAATTATGGAGGATTTGCCTGTTGAACATAGAGCCCTTGCTACTTCTCATAATCAGCTTCAAAAGGAGTTCTCTGAGACTGTTAAAATCCTGAACAGACCTATCTCTCAACCTGCCTGCAGCTACTCGGACCCCATAGTTGTCTCATTCCATGCTCCTGAACCTACGGTTAGGCTCCCAGATACTTTTTCCGGAGAAAAGGAGAAGTTCCGTACATACAGGGAGAGTTGTAAGTTGCTTTTCTCCCCGATACCCCGTTCCTCTGGGGATGAGAGTCAACGGGTGGGGATAATTATTTTGTTACTTCGGGAGGGTCCCCAGACTTGGGCTTTTTCGTTACCTGCTACTGCCCCTGAACTTATGTCTGTGGATAGGTTCTTTGAGGCCTTAGGACTGATTTTTGACAAACCAGTCCAGGTCAGGGTGGCAGAGGACACTATCATGGGTCTCTTCCAGGGTAAACTCACTGCTGAATGGTATTGCTCTGAGTTCAGGCAGTGGGCCACCGAAGTCACCTGGAACAACTCTGCATTTAGTTGTCAGTTCAGGAGAGGACTGTCGGATCATCTTAAGGATGCGCTGACTCTCCATTCGCCACCCAGCTTCTTGGAGGAACCTATGACTCAGGCCATCTGTATGGATCGGAGGTTGCAGGAGAGAGACTTAATGCAACAAGAGACTTCTTTACATCTGGATAATTCCGATGTGGCACCCTATACTGAACCTATGGAGTTAGGGGCCACCAACCTGAAGGAGAAGGAGAGGAGGCGACAATGAGAGGGGAGATTGTGTTTTTACTGTGGAGATACTGGACCTTGGAAAAAGGACTGCCCCTCTTGCCCACTGATTGACAAGCTGCCGAGTCTGGGTGATTATCGAGGAGGTCACCCAGACTCTCAGGTACCTTTTTCCTCATGTCAAAAAATGTTGCTGGAGGTGGAACTTTGTTATGGGGATTATTTCACACCCACTTCAGCTTTCCTGGACTGTGGGTCATCCTTGAACTTCACTGACTCACGCTTGGTGTCTAAGTGTCAGAGAGAGACAATTAGGCTTGAAACACCTATTCATACCATTGCTATTGATAAAACTCCGCTGGTTAAGAACATTGCATCAGGAACGCATCTTATGTTATGTTATACACAATCTTCCAGCGGGACTGGTGTTGAGATTCCCCTGGTTACGGTTACATAATCCTGTTATTGACTGGGAATCTCAGGATATTGTAATATGGGGGCCTAATTGTTTTAAAAGTTGTCTTTCTACTGTTATGTGTAGGGTTGAGCATTCCGATACTTCCGATACCTGAAATCCAATGTAAGTCTATGGGAACAAAATATCGGAAGTACTTCCGATACTTACTTCCGATATTTTGTTCCCATAGACTTACATTGGATTTCAGGTATCGGAAGTATCGGAAGTATCGGAATGCTCAACCCTAGTTATGTGTTGTCTATTAATCTGGAGGGTATTCCGGAGTACCTGAAGGATTTTAAGGACATGTATTTCGAAAAAGAGGCTGAGGTTTTACCACCACATTGTTCCTATGATTGCGCTATCAATCTGGTTTCGGGTGCTAAATTTCCCAAGGCCCGTCTGTACAATCTTTCTGGCCCGGAACGTTCCGCTATGAAAGAGTATGTCTCTGAAAATTTACGTAAAGGACAAATCCATCCCTCTGTCTATCCTGTGGCTGCTGGATTTTTTTTTTGTTAAGAAAAAAGATGGTTTACGCCCTTGCCTCAATTTTCGTGAACTTAATAAGATTACGGTGAGAAATACTTACCTTCTCCTGCTCATCCCTGATCTTCAATCAATTGTCTGGGGTGAAGTGGTTTTCCAAGTTAGACCTCAGGGGAGCATATAATTTTATTCGTATACGGGAGGGGGATGAGTGGAAAATGGCATTTCTCACCTCTGAGGGATTGTTTGAAAATCTGATCATGCCCTTTGATCTCACCAATGCGCCAGCTGTGTTTCAAAATTTCATTAACAATGTTTTTTCTAACTTCAATTGTGCGTTTTTTGGTGATATATTTAGATTACATCCTGGTGTTTTCTTCTGACAAGGAATCTCACTTGGTTCAACTGCGTGCAGTTCTTCAGAGGTTATGGGAGAATTTGCTGTTCGCTAAATCTAAGAAATGTGTATTTTTTGTCCAAGAGCTGTCATTTCTTGGGGTCATTCTGTCTACTAAAGGGTTTTGCATGGACCCTGGAAAGGTACAGGCCATTGTTGATTGGGTGCAACCCAAAGATCAGAGAGGTCTTCAGCGCTTTTTGGTGTTTTCTAATTATTATCTGAGATTTATTAAAGAGTTTTCTCAGGTGGTCAAGCCTCTCACTGATCTCACTCGTAAGGGGGCTGATGTTAAAAACTGGTCAGTCTCTGCAATTGCAGCATTTTCTTCAATGAAAAAATGTTTTATATCTGACTCTAGTGGTACCCTGATTATTCCTCCTGCTGTTTTCTGACTTTACCCGTTTCTGTTTTGTTTCCCACTCCCCGTCTCGACTCAGTGCTTCTCTATCATGTTTAGGACTCTTTGGTATTTGACTCGGCTTGGACCCTGACCTGCTATTTGTCTCTTGTCTTTGGCATATCTGCTTCTGACCGGTACTGACCCATTTTGCTTGCATCTGACTCTGTGTTTTGTTTATTCCTTTGGTACTTCGCTATAGTCTAGCATCTTACCAGGCTTGTTTGACTATTCTTCTGCCACCTGGTGGCAGCCTCGCTGCTGCACTGCAGATCTGCTCTTGCTGTGTGCAGTCCTACCTCCATTCTATTGCCATTTATCGGAGCTTGCATCCACCTGCATAGCAGCAGTGTTAGGCTGGAGTCACACTTAACGTATAAAGCGTATAAAAAATCGGTCCGATTTTGACAGGCGAGAATCGCACAAATGTTCCCCGAACAGTGATCCGTATGTAATCCGTTTGCAATGCGATGATGCGATTTCCTCGCATCTAGTATCCGTGTGACATCCGTATGGCATCCGTATGCAATATGATTTTAACATGAGCTTTTACATACAGCAGTTCTCTGTATGTAAAAGCTCATGTTAAAATCGCATTGTAAATCACAACTGTAAACAGGGAGCGTCAGGGGCTGACCCAGGGGAGTAAAGTACCAAGACTGCTGGAACCAGGTGGCCGGCTCACAGAAGATTGGAGTATGCAGAAGTAGAAGTGTGTAAAGCGTGGACACGGGAACACGCAGAGTAAAGAACAGTGCCAGGCGTGTACCTGAGGGTACGTAGAGTACAGGACAATGCAAGGCGTATGCACGAGTGCATGCAGAGTACAGTACAGTGCAAGGCATGTGCCCGAGGGCACGCAGAGTACAGGACAGTGCAAGGCGTGTGCACGAGGGCACGCAGAGTACAGGACAGTGCAAGGCATGTGCACGAGTGCATGCAGAGTACAGGACAGTGCAAGGCGTGTGCACGAGGGCACGCAGAGTGCAGGACAGTGCAAGGCATGTGCCCGAGGGCACGCAGAGTTCAGGACAGTGCAAGGCGTGTGCACGAGGGCACACAGAGAGTAAATCTAGGCAGAGCACACACTGGGAATCATGCCTGGGAATAAGGCAAGGTTTGAGCAGGCGCTGGGAGGCAAGATAGAACACAAGGCAAGGGACCTGAGTACAGACAGCAGCCAAGCAGGAGCCAAGCTGGTCTAGCTAGGAAGCGCAACAATAATCAGGCGCCGCCTACAGGAAGAGGCAGCCTGATATAGGGCAAGTGTGCTGGAACTTCCGCGTCAGGTCCTCCAAGACCACAGAGACGTCAGATACGGAGCGGGCGTAGTCAGGCTCAGGAACACATGCGCGCTGGACAAAGATCTGGAATTGAGTGAACAGCCACAAGGTCAAGCGCGGGAGGTGTGCGTGCGCACTCAATGTGATAACGTTGGGTGCTGAGCCCCGGCGCCAGAGGAATGCGGTGAGAGCGGCATGACATATATATATATCTAGATAGATAAAAGCCGGCAAATGATATAGAGTAAGTATAGAATAGAATAGGTTAGAATAGAATAGATAGAATACATATACAGTACAGACTAAAAGTTTGGACACACCTTCTCATTCAAAGATTTTTCTGTATTTTCATGACTATGAAAATTGTAGAATCACACTGAAGGCATCAAAACTATGAATTAACACATGTGGAATTATACATTACACTTTACAAAAAAGTGTGAAACAACTGAAAATATGTCTTATATTCTAGGTTCTTCAAAGTAGCCACCTTTTGCTTTGATTACTGCTTTGCATGCAGAAAAAGTGAACGGATGGACTCTACATGCCTGGTTCCCACCGTGAAGCATGGAGGAGGTGTATGATGGTGTGGGGGTGCTTTGCTGGTGACACTGTTGGGGATTATTCAAAATTGAAGCGGTGAGCGGTCCAGCTCACCCCAAACCATCTCGATTGGGTTCAGGTCTGGTGACTGTGGAGGACAGGTTATCTGGCGTAGCACCCCAACACTCTCCTTCTTGGTCAAATAGTCCTTACACAGCCTGGAGGTGTGTTTGGGGTCATTGTCCTGTTGAAAAATAAATGATGGTCCAACTAAACGCAAACAGGATGGAATAGCATGCCGCTGCAAGATGCTGTGGTAGCCATGCTGGTTCACTATGCCTTCAATTTTGAATAAATTCCCAACAGTGTCACCAGCAAAGCACCCCCACACCATAATATCTCCTCCTACATGCTTCACGGTGGGAACCAGGCATGTAGAGTCCATCCGTTCACCTTTTCTGCGTGCAAAGCAGTAATCAAAGCAAAAGGTGGCTACTTTGAAGAACCTAGAATATAAGACATATTTTCAGTTGTTTCACACTTTTTTGGAAAGTATAATGTATAATTCCACATGTGTTAATTCATAGTTTTGATGCCTTCAGTGTGATTCTACAATTTTCATAGTCATGAAAATACAGAGAAATCTTTGAATGAGAAGGTGTGTCCAAACTTTTGGTCTGTACTGTATACACATAGAATAGGTATATATATATATATATATATATATATATACACAGTTTTATGAAAAAGTTTGGGCACCCCTATTAATCTTAAGCTTAACCCCTTAACGACCGCCGATACGCCTTTTAACGGCGGTCATTAAGGGTACTTAAACCACAGCGCCGTTAATTAACGGCGCTGTGGAAAAAGTGAATAGCGCCCCCCAGAGGTGCATTTTCTCCGGGCTCTTGGCTACCGGGGGTAGCCGAGACCCCAGAGAACATGAATCAGGTCTGTTTTTACCGACACCGATGTTGCGATCGCCGTTATTAACCCTATAACGGCGACCGCAACAACAACAAAAAAAAGTTGTGCCATTTAATTTCTCTGTCCTCTGATGTCATCGGACATCAGAGGACAGAGAAAAAGGGTCCCCAGGACCCCCATGTGGCCCCCGATCCAATCCATGTGGCCCCCGATCCAATCCATGTGGCCCCCGGGCCCTCCGTTGTCCCCCGGTGCCAGCGCTGTTAAGAAAATGGCGAGCGCATGCTCAGTGCGCCCGCCGCTATGTGCCGCTGTGCTGGTGGGGGGATGGGCAAATATTCTCTGGGGTCTCGGCTAGGTAGCCGAGACCCCAGAGAACATGATCCGGGTCGGTATTCACCGATCCCGGTGTTGCCATCGCGGCTATGCAAGCATAGACGCGATCGCAAAAAAAAAAAAAAAAAGATTTCTCTCCCCTCTGATGTGATCGCACATCAGAGGGGAGAAAATGAGGGTCCCCGTGTCCCCCTGAACCCCCGCTATACTTACCGGTGTCCTCTGGCAGGTCCCCCTGGCCTCCTATCATCCCGGTCTTCTTCCTGCAAAAAAAAAATGGCGGGCGCATGCGCAGTGCGCCCGCCGATCTGCTTGGAGGCAGATTCAAATTTTTTTTCATTCATTCTCATAAAAGTACATTTTAATCACTGTGATAAACTATCACAGTGATCAAAATAAAAAAAACAGTACATAACCCCCCCATTTATCACCCCCTTAGTTAGGGACATATAATAAAAAATAGAAATTATATTTATTTTCATTTTTCTGTTAGGGTTAGGGTTATAATTAGGGTTAGGGTTAGCATTAGGGTTAGGGTTATAATTAGCGTTAGGGTTAAGCTGGGTTCATACTGCGTTATGGCAGTCCATTAGACGGACTGCGTTACACTGCGGTATAACGCGGTGTAACGCAGTCCGTTAACGCTGCCATTCACCCCCATTTGAGGGCGCATCGCGACGCATGCCGTAAAGCGGCATGCGTTTGCGACGTGCCATCATTCAGTGACGGAGCCTCGGACGCGGGCTGCAGCGTTTGGGCTCCGTCACCGCTAGCGCAGATGAATCATCTGCTGAATCCTCTGCGCTAGCGGGTATAGCATAACGTGATCGCGTTATGCTATACCGTTACCAGCCCGTCAACGCTATGTGTTGAACGGGCTGGTAAAACGCAAAATGAACCTAGCCTTAGGGTTAGGGTTATAATTAGGGTTAGAATTAGGGTTAGGGTTACAATTAGGGTTAGGGTTAAAATTAGGGTTAGGGTTACAATTAGAGTTAGGGTTATAATTAAGGTTAGGGTTACAATTAGGGTTGGAATTAGGGTTGGGATTTAGGTTAGGATTAGGGTTGGGATTAGGGTTAGGGGTGTGTTGGGATTAGGGTTGGAGCTAGAATTGAGGGATTTCCACTATTTAGGCACATCAGGGGGTCTCCAAACACGACGTGGCGTTCAAAAAGTCAAATGGCGCTCCCTCCCTTCCGAGCCCTGCTGTGCGCCCAAACAGTGGTTTACCCCAACATATGGGGTATCAGCGTACTCAGGACAAATTGCACAACAATTTTAGGGTTCTAATTTCTCCGGTTACCCTTGGAAATAAAAAATAGCTGGCTAAAAAATCATTTTTGAGAAAAAAAATGATTTTTCATTTTCACGGCTCTGCGTTTATAAATTTCTGTGAAGCACTTGGGGGTTAAAAGTGCTCACCACACATCTAGATAAGCTCCTTAAGGAGTCTAGTTTCCAAAATGGGGTCACTTGTGGGGGGTTTCCACTGTTTAGACACATCAGGGGGTCTCCAAACACGACGTGGCTTTCAAAAAGTCAAATGGCGCTCCCTCCCTTCCGAGCCCTGCCGTGCGCTCAAACAGTGGTTTACCCCAACATATGGGGTATCAGCATACTCAGGACAAATTGCACACCAATTTTGGGGTTCTAATTTCTCCGGTTACCCTTGGGAAAATAAAAAATAGCTGGCTAAAAAATCATTTTTGAGAAAAAAAATGATTTTTCATTTTCACGGCTCTGCGTTTATAAATTTCTGTGAAGCACTTGGGGGTTCAAAGTGCTCACCACACATCTAGATAAGCTCCTTGGGGGGTCTAGTTTCCAAAATGGTGTCACTTGCAGGGGGTTTCTACTGTTTAGGTACATCAAGGGCTCTGCAAACACAACATGACGCCCGCATAACATTCCATCAAAGTCTGCATTACAAAATGGCGCTCCTTCCCTTCCAAGCACTCCCATGCGCCCAAACAGTGGTTTCACCCCACATATGGGGTATCAGCGTACACAGGAAAAATTGCACAACAACTTTTTGGGTCCAATTTCTCCTGTTACCCTTGGGAAAATAAAAAAAATAGTGGGCTAAAGAATCATTTTCACGGCTCTACGTTTATTAATTTCTGTGAAGCACTTGGGGGTTCAAAGTGCTCACCACACATCTAGATAAGTTCCTTAAGGGGTCTAGTTTCCAAAATGGTGTGATTTGTGGGGGGTTTCGACTGTTTAGGCGTATCAGGGGCTCTCCAAACACGACATGGCGTCCAATTTCAATTCCAGCCAATTTTGGTTTGAAAAAGTCAAACGGCGCTCCTTCCCTTCCAAGCCCTGCTGTGCGCCCAAACAGTGGTCCCACCCCACATATGGGGTATCAGCGTACTCAGGACAAATTGGACAACAACTTTTGTGGTCTAATTTCTCCTGTTACCCTTGGGAAAATAAAAAATTGGGGACTAAACAATCAGGTTTGTGGAAAAAATATGACTTTTTATTTTCATGCCTGGGAGTTATAAACTTCTGTGAAGCACTTGGGGGTTCAAAGTGCTCACCACACATCTATATAAGTTCCTTAGGGGTTCTAGTTTCCAAAATGGTGTCACTTGTGGGGGGATTCCACTGTTTAGACACATTAGGGCCTCTACAAACGCGACATGGCGTCCAGCCAATTCTGAGATGAAAAAGTCAAACGGCGCTCCTTCCCTTCCAAGCTCTGCCATGCACCCAAACAGTGGTTTACCCCACATATGGGGTATCAGCATGCTCAGGACAAATTGCACAAAAACTTTTGGGGTCTTGTTACCCTTGGGAAAATAAAAATTGGGGTGAACAGATCGTTTTTGTGGAAAAAATATGATTTTTTATTTTCACGGCTCTATGTTATAAACTTCTGTGAAGCACTTGGAGGTTCAAAGTGCTCATCACACATCTAGATAAGTTCCTTAGGGGGTCTAATTTCCAAAATGGGGTCACTTGTGGGGGGTTTCCACTGTTTAGACACATCAGGGCCTCTACAAACACGACATGACGTCCAGCCAATTCTGCGCTGAAAAAGTCAAACGGCGCTCCTTCCCTTCCAAGCTCTGCCATGCACCCAAACAGTAGTTTACCCCCACATATGGGGTATCAGCATGCTTAGGACAAATTGCACAAAAACTTTTGGGGTCTTGTTACCTTGGGAAAATAAAAATTGGGGTGAAAAGATTGTTTTTGTGGAAAAAATATGATTTTTTATTTTCACTGTTCTATGTTATTAACTTCTGTGAAGCACTTGGAGGTTCAAAGTGCTCACCACACATCTAGATAAGTTCCTTAGGGGGTCTAGTTTCCAAAATGGGGTCACTTGTGATGGGTTTCCACTGTTTAGACACATCAGGGCCTCTACAAACACCACATGGCGTCCAGCCAATTCTGCGTTGAAAAAGTCAAATGTCGCTCCTTCCCTTGCGACCTCTGCCGTGCGCCGAAAAAGTGGTTTACCCCCACATATGGGGTATCGGCTTATTCAGGAGAAATTGCACAACAAATTTTGTGGCTCATTTTTTCTTTTAACACTTGTGAAAATAAAAAAAATAGGTTCCGAAGTAAAGTTTTTGCAAAAAAAGTTAAATGTTAATTTTTTCCTTCCACATTGCTTCAGTTCCTGTGAAGCACGTAAAGGGTTAATAAACTTCTTGAATGTGGTTTTGAGCACCTTGAGGGGTGCAGTTTTTAGAATGGTGTCACTTTTGGGTATTTTCTATCGTATAGACCCCTCAAAGTGACTTCAAATGTGATGTGGTCCCTAAAATAAAAATGGTGTTGTAAAAATGAGAAATCGCTGGTCAACTTTTAACCCTTATAACTTCGTAATAAAAAAAAATTTTGGTCCCAAAATTGTGCTGATGTAAAGTAGACATGTGGGAAATGTTATTTATCTCAGAATCAGCAGGATTCGTTAAAGCGTTCCAGGGTTATAACCTCATAAAGTGACAGTGGTCAGAATTGTAAAAATTGGCACTGTCATTAAGCTGCAAAATGGCTCTGTCACTAAGGGGTTAATGTTTTATAAAAATTGGTGTTTTTGCAATAGCTATTTCAGTTTGATATATCTAATAACTAGTGTTGAGCATTCCGATACCGCAAGTATCGGGTATCGGCCGATATTCGCGGTATCGGAATTCCGATACTTAATTCCGATACTTTTTCAATATCGTATACCGGAATCGGAAGTTCCCATAATTCTTTGAGAGGCAATGTGATGTTAGTCAGCCAATGATGAATCTTATGAAGTGTGGGCACATCCTGTAATGCTGCGGTCATCTTAACTAATGGCATGGCTGTGATTGGCTGCTGAAATGATGTCAGAATGCACTATAAAAGGCGCCGCAGCCATTTTAGCGTCACTGTGCTGTGAACTCAGTTAGGGACAGAACGCTACTCTGCTCACTCTGAGGGACAGTTAGATATTGCGATTTTGTGTACTACTGTGCTTGAGGCAGGCTAGTTTACCAACCGCTGTGTAAAGCTTCATTTTGCCAGTGTTGTTTTAACAGCTCTGTGCAAGGTGTGTGTGTGACAGTGCAGGTGACGCTGCAGTTTGCTCTGCATCCACCGCTGTTTGTAGGCATCTGCACGTGTCACTGACTCTTTTTTTTTTTTATTTTATTTTGTGGAATTGGTGCAGCTCCATTATATTAGAAAAAAATCAAATCTATTAGTGTGACGTGCTTCCATCCGTATACAATACATTGGTTGCAAACACTATAGAAGTACAGAAAGGAGCCTTTCACAGCTACTGAACAGTTGTCTGCAGGGTTTACTGTAGTCTGTGAGCTTTTAATTTTGTGAGTGCAGATTACGCTCCAGTTAGTTCTTCAACCACTGCCGGTTGTAGTCTGCTGAGCGTGTGTCACTGCCTCATCCTTCACATTTTTCTCTAATTGGTGCTGCTCCATTTTAGTGGAAAAAAATCTAATCTATTAGTGTGACGCGCTTCCATCCGTATACAATACATTGGTTGCAAACACTATAGAAGTAGACAAAGGGGCCTTTAACAGCTACTGAACAGTTGTGTTTCAGTGTTCACTGTAGTCTGTGAGCTTTTCATTTTTTGAGTGCAGATTACGCTCCAGTTTGTTCTTCAACCACTGCTGGTTGTAGTCTGCTGAGCGTGTGTCACTGCCTCATCCTTCACATTTTTCTCTAATTGGTGCTGCTCCATTTTAGTGGAAAAAAATCGAATCTATTAGTGTGACGCGCTTCCATCCGTATACAATACATTGGTTGCAAACACTATAGAAGTAGACAAAGGGGCCTTTAACAGCTACTGAACAGTTGTGTTTCAGTGTTCACTGTAGTCTGTGAGCTTTTCATTTTGTGAGTGCAGATTACGCTCCAGTTTGTTCTTCAACCACTGCCGGTTGTAGTCTGCTGAGCGTGTGTCACTGCCTCATCCTTCACATTTTTCTCTAATTGGTGCTGCTCCATTTTAGTGGAAAAAAATCTAATCTATTAGTGTGACGCGCTTCCATCCGTATACAATACATTGGTTGCAAACACTATAGAAGTACACAAAGGGGCCTTTCACAGATACTGAACAGTTGTGTTTCAGTGTTCACTGTAGTCTGTGAGCTTTTCATTTTGTGAGTGCAGATTACGCTCCAGTTTGTTCTTCAACCACTGCCGGTTGTAGTCTGCTGAGCGTGTGTCACTGCCTCATCCTTCACATTTTTCTCTAATTGGTGCTGCTCCATTTTAGTGGAAAAAAATCTAATCTATTAGTATGACGCGCTTCCATCCGTATACAATACATTGGTTGCAAACACTATAGAAGTACACAAAGGGGCCTTTCACAGATACTGAACAGTTGTGTTTCAGTGTTCACTGTAGTCTGTGAGCTTTTCATTTTTTGAGTGCAGATTACGCTCCAGTTTGTTCTTCAACCACTGCCGGTTGTAGTCTGCTGAGCGTGTGTCACTGCCTCATCCTTCACATTTTTCTCTAATTGGTGCTGCTCCATTTTAGTGGAAAAAAATCTAATCTATTAGTGTGACGCGCTTCCATCCGTATACAATACATTGGTTGCAAACACTATAGAAGTACACAAAGGGGCCTTTCACAGATACTGAACAGTTGTCTGCAGGGTTCACTGTAGTCTGTGAGGAATAACCACACTTAGGCCTTATAACTTTTCTGACTTTCTTTATCAATCTACCAAGATGAAGAAGTCAGTGAGTAAGGCACGTGGTCGTGGTCGTGGCCGTGGATTTGCAGCAGGGAGAGGACGTGGGGATTCTGTGGCTGCTGCCGCACCCAGTGACACAGCATCCACCAGTTTTCCCCGTGAGCGTTCCTTTATGCGCACTTTTGTAGGAGCTCAGCGTACCCCCCTGCTGCGTGAAGAACAAATTGAAGCCGTTGTTGGTTGGATGGCAGCCAATGCATCGACTTCAATAGCTTCCACCTCCTCTCAGGACCACAGCACTGTTGAACAACCATCAGTCTCTTCACCGCCTGCCAAATTGCCCAGGCAGTCAGAGAGCTCTGTACAGGAGCCAGCTGAGTCTCTGCTTCTGTTCTCAGAATCTGTTGGCTTGCAAACAGGGGCCCAGCCAAGCAGCATTCTGGAATGTGAAGAAGAGGCAGTATGCAGTGATGCGCAACAGCTGTGTCTCTCTGAATCTGAAGAGGCGGGTGAGCCAGTGCCGATGGTCAGCACACCGCAGAACGCATCTGATGATGATGAGACTCAGTTGCCAGTTTCTGTTGAGCATGGTGCTGGCCAGACCACCCAACAACAGCAGGTGTTGGAAGAGGGTAGTGGTGGAGATGATGAGGTCCAAGACCCAACATGGCGTGAGGAACAGGAAGGTGGTGGGAGCAGCTCTGAGGAAGAGATTGCCCCAACGGTCCAAACAGTAGGGAGAGGTAGGCTGCAGACTCGCTTGCCTGTAGCCTCCAGTTTGGCACCCGTTCGGAGCAGTTCTCTTCCAACAGCCAAACCGGGCGCTCCCAGGACTTGCTCTGCGTGGTCCTTTTTTGATACAGTTGCAGATGATATTTGCTATGTCAAATGCAAGCTGTGTAATCAAAAAATTAAAAGAGGTAAAAGTGTCAGTAACCTTAATACAACAAATATGTGGAAACATGTGCGGTCAAAGCACTTTGTTGAGTTACAAAGACACACTGGAGATGTAGGCCAACCTACAGCAGCACCTACATCTTCAGCTCGTGTTGGAGCCTCTTCCTCCAGTTCACACACAGCTGGTTCGGCTTCCTCACAGGATCGCCATGGAAGAACCTCTGTCACTGTTGTCCAGAGACACAGTGTTATTCCACCCACAGCTGCAAGTTCCCTGTCATCCTCACACACCCAGGCCACAAAACAGCCATCGGTAGCACAGGCATGGGATAAAAGACGGCCATACTCGGCAAACCATCCACGAGCACAGGCTCTGAATGCTGGCATTGCAAAACTCCTGTCCCTTGAAATGCTGTCATTCAGGCTGGTGGAGACTGACAGTTTCCGTGAATTAATGGCATTGGCAGTCCCACAATACAATGTGCCCAGCCGATTTTATTTCAGCAGGCAAGCCGTCCCTGGTCTGCAAAAGCATGTTGAGGCAAAAATTAAACATGCGCTACTAAACGCCGTCAGTAGCAAGGTCCACCTGACCACCGATGCGTGGACCAGTACCCATGGCCAGGGACGATACCTTTCACTCACTGCCCATTGGGTGAATGTTGTGGAGCCGGGTACAGATCTTGCGAGTGGCGCTGTACGTGTTCTGCCAACTCCAAGGATTGCCGGAATCAAGTCTGTCCACATTGACTCCTCCTCCTACTCCAGTTCCTCAGAATCATCGCTGCAGGAGCCGTCACGGTCTACCTCCACATGGACCCGTGGACGCTTACCTGATGCGACCGATATGAGCACAGCCGTGGCCAAACGGCAACAGGCCGTTCTGAAATTAATTCCCATGGGGAATCGAAGCCACACAGCGCAGGAGGTCTGGAATGCCATCAAGCAGGAGAGCGACGTGTGGTTTTTGCCAGCGAATCTCCAGCCAGGCTTGGTAGTGTGTGACAATGGCCGAAATCTGGTGGCAGCTCTGGGCCTTGGCAAACTCACTCACATACCATGTCTGGCACATGTGCTCAACTTGGTCGTGCAGAGTTTTTTGAGGGACTATCCGGATCTTGATGCACTGCTGCACAAGGTCCGCCTAGAGTGCGCTCACTTGCGACGTTCCAGCATGGCCAGATCGCGCATTGCAGCTCTGCAACGCAGATTGCGCCTTCCTGAACATCGCATCATATGTGACGTATCCACCAGGTGGAATTCAACGTTACATATGTTGGAGCGGTTGTGTGAGCAGCAGCCAGCAGTAATGGAGTATCAGCTGCATCAGGCGCAATCAACACGCAATTTGCGCCGTCCACACTTCACCATTAATGAGTGGGCCACTATGAAGGACATGTGCCACGTTTTGCGTGCGTTTGATGAGTCAACGCGGATGGCGAGTGCAGATGATGCACTAGTCAGCCTGACTGTCCCCCTTATCTGCCTGCTTCAAAAAACACTGCAAGCAATAAGGGATGAGGTTTTGGAAGAGGTGGAGGATGAGGAGTCACAAATTCCATCACCTTCTGGAAAGTCAGCGCAACGTGGTTCCTCACAAAGGGCTGGGCAGGGCTCACTTTGTGAGGAGGATGAGGAGGAGGAGTCAATGGAGGAGGAAGACATCGCTCCAGAGGGAGGTACACAACGCTCTAGTCAGTATGTAGAGCGAGGGTGGGGTGATGCAGAGCAGGCAGAGATGACGCCTCTTGCAGAGGACAGTGTTTCTTTGCCAGTTGGGAGTCTGCAGCACATGGTTGATTTCATGCTGCAGTGCCTAAGAAACGACCGCCGCATCGCCCACATTCTCACGACGTCTGATTATTGGGTGTACACCCTTCTAGACCCTCGCTACCGGGACAACGTCAAAAGCCTCATCACACCGTTGAACCGGGAGCGTAAAATGCGGGAGTACCAAGACACACTGGTGCAATCCCTAATGTTCTACCTTACTGCCGAGAGCACTGCTGCTGCTACTGCTTTACAAAGCAGCTCTGTGCGTCGAGGCAGTGTAGAGAGCTCTGCAACAAGAGGGAGCACACGCAGTGCCTCTGCACAGGGAAAGACCAGTATGTTAAAAATGTGGCAAAGTTTTGTGGCAGCGCCACAAATGTCTACACCATCCGAGAGGGCTCCAGTCAGCGGGAGGCAACGTATCCGTCAGATGGTGACAGACTACTTGGCTTTGCCTCTCAGTGTACTCCCAGATGGCTCTTCCCCATTCAAGTTTTGGGTCTCTAAGCTGGATACATGGCCAGAGCTTAGCCAGTATGCATTGGAGGTGCTGGCTTGCCCTGCTGCCAGTGTATTATCGGAGCGCGTCTTTAGTGCTGCAGGTGGTGTACTAACAGACCGTCGCATGCGACTATCCTCCGATAATGTAGACCGGCTTACTTTTCTGAAAATGAACAAGGCATGGATCCCGCCAGAATTTGTCTGTCCATTTTCAGATTAAATAACTGGTTCGCAACGTTATCCATGTCTCCTGTTATGTTCATCTTTCTACCACCTGAACTCTACTCCCTGGGCTCCAACACTGCCAGTTGCTGCTCAGAAGTGTCGTGTCCACAGAACAAAACACAAGCTCTACTGTTAGTGGGGTTCAGTAACGCCAGCTGTTCCCCTGCTGTGTGAACGGCAAGAAGTCTCCTGTTCCCGACACATGGACAGAAAAACACATGACCAACATGCTCCAAATAGGGAAGAGCCGTCACCCTGCTTGTTATGCTGAAAACATGAAATTGTGAAGTTTTGCAGGCCTAGAATGATAAATTTTTATGACAAATATGGACAAATAATAATTTGTCATCACAGCGCATATCTGCACATGTCTATTAGAAATGGTAACAAAAAATAAAACATAGTCTACTCTTCACATTTTGAAATTAATGCATAAAAGTACATTTCATACTTATGAATTAATGCTTTTTAAGGAACTTTATCTGTACCTGTAAGATAATGCAGTCAATGGATGTACGAATCATTAAATCCTCATCATCATCATCACGAGTTTTATTTATGACAGACATTATAAAATACACATACTGATGCCAACTGTAACTTCAAACACCATATATGAAATGGCCAGCATGTAAACATGGTAATAATGTCCAATAATAAATTATTACATCTAGAAAGTGCATCATGCATACTGACAATAGGTTGTTATACCTGCAAGTGCTGTTGAAACAACCACAAGAGATATAAATTAATACTGGTATATAGGTATCACAGTGCATAGTTACTCATGGACAATGTTGATGTAATACTGTATCTCAATTAAGTCAGCGTCAACCATTAGGCTTGTTAGTCTTGTACATTGTTAAAGAGGGAACGTAATTTTTTTGTTTGTCATAGGTGGAGTATTACACATTAAATTATTACTGCTGTATTTTTTTTTGCGTCCCTAGTGTGCAATAACGCAGCCTAACCTCACATTTTATAGTCAGCTAATTGCCACACGCTACCCTACCCTACGCGTGACAGTAGGAAGGTAGTGTTGACGGATAAAGCTTTGCGCAACCAGACATTCTTTTACCCTCTTCAACACTCTACAAGCAAAAAATGCATGATTTCAGCCGCAGACTTTATTGACGTACAGTATAACATCGGCATTACCCATCAGAGGCTGTCCACTGTCTGATACAGACATAGAATATACCTTTGCTATCCGTAGCCTTTGTTTCACCTACACTTGCAGGCACACACTTAAATTGTGACAAACAATGCCTAATGTTTTTTTAAATGGTTATTTTTTATCGTACATTATTGTGTCATCAATCATCACATTGATGAGTCCATGCTGGACATGTCATACATGCTATAGAAAGTTACGATTTTATGAACTTAAATAATTGAAATGTCTGTGACTGTCACATAAAATTTGCGATGATGATGATGAGTGACTATTACAAAATCCATTGTCTTCACTATGTTATGGTTTAACATAGCGTTCCTTAAGCATTATTCATAAAAAAAAAAATGGACTTTTATTCTTAAATTTACAACACTATATTTTGTTACCAATTTTTTGGGTGTTGTGTTGTTCCATTTATTTTTGGCATGTGCATATATGCGTTTATATTTGTATTTTCTTTATTTTTCCTTCTTGAAATTAGAAAACATGTGTATCTTTGTACTGTGTTAGCCAGTAGATAGAAAAATATTTAGACTTCAGAGTCAGCAGTGGTTGATACCTTTTAATGGATAACTGAAAAGATGGAAACAAATTGCAAGCTTTCAAGGCTACTCACATCTCTTCATCAGGCAAAGAATAAATAAAAAAATTAAGCATCACATATTTCTATACACAACAGGACACAGGAATAGTGCAATAGGTAAGACAAGTAAGTGACGTGTATCAGAACTGTCATTATCTCACAGGGATGAACATAAATATTGGAACAGTTCCTAGATAAGGATAGAAAGTTTGATTGCCCTCTCATTGGCGTCTTTTTTTGGGTTTTCATGACCCTGGAAGGGCATAGACGCAGATTCCTTAATTGATATAGAATGACATAAATCCGTGTGATCTATTCATTCCATCACTAACAGTGTCAAAGGTCATGATGAGCTTATATTCTGAAACCTTTGTACGTTTCTCATATTTGAAGTTATATTTTAATACCAGTAATTCCATATCCATCATGCTATGACCGGGCATACAAAAGTCTTTTGCCACAGGTAAATTCATTAATTTATCTGTGATTGTGTGGCGCTGATAATTCATCCTTGTTCTCCTTTTTGTTGCCGGTCTCCCCTCACTTGTCCCTCCCTCACTTGTCTTAGCTATTCCTGTGTCCTGTTGTGTGTAGAAATATGTGATTCTTCATTTTTGGCTTTACTCTTAGCCTGATGAAGACACCTGAGTAGTCTCGAAAGCTTTGAATTTGTTACCATATTTTCAGTTAGCCATTAAACGTTATCAACCACAGAGGACTGTCAAGTATAAATATTTTTCTATTCTTGTAATTGAAATTCATCATTTTATTGTCGTAGTAAAACTTCATTTATTCTTGTTTGAAGTACATACATTTGCAATGGCCACGTAACAAGGCAATAACTCAATATTTTATGCCTACACCCTCCTTGACCCTGGGCTTCAACAGCGCCAGTTGCTGCTCAGAAGTGTTAGATGCACAGATGAAAACAATCGCTGATGTGTTTCTGGGTTCAGTAACGCCTGCTGTTCCCCTGCTGTGTGTCTGGCAAAAATTACTGCTGCTAACTACAACTTCTACTTCAAACGTCTCATACTAGGCCTCTGCCTACACCCTCCTTGACCCTGGGCTTCAACAGCGCCAGTTGTTTCTCGGAAGTGCTGTTAGCACAGTCTACACTTGCTCCTGTGTTACTGGGGTTCAGTAATGTCAGCTGTTCTCCTGCTGTGTGAACGGCAAACAGTCCTGCTGCCTCCACCCTGTTCTCTTCTCATCCCTGGGTTACAACACCGCCAGTTGTTTCTCGGAAGTGCTGTTAGCACAGTTAACACTTGCTCCCGTGTTACTGGGGTTCAGTAATGTCAGCTGTTCCCCTGCTGTGTGAACGGCAAAAAGTCCTGCTGCCTCCACCATGTTCTCTTCTCATCCCTGGGCTACAACACCGCCAGTTGTTTCTCGGAAGTGCTGTTAGCACAGTCTACACTTGCTCCTGTGTTACTGGGGTTCAGTAATGTCAGCTGTTCCCCTGCTGTGTGAACGGCAAACAGTCCTGCTGCCTCCACCTGTCTCTTCTCATCCCTGGTTACAACACCGCCAGTTGTTTCTCGGAAGTGCTGTTAGCACAGTCTACACTTGCTCCTGTGTTACTGGGGTTCAGTAATGTCAGCTGTTCCCCTGCTGTGTGAACGGCAAACAGTCCTGCTGCCTCCACCCTGTTCTCTTCTCATCCCTGGGTTACAACACCGCCAGTTGTTTCTCAGAAGTGCTGTTAGCACAGTCTACACTTGCTCCTGTGTTACTGGGGTTCAGTAATGTCAGCTGTTCCCCTGCTGTGTGAACGGCAAAAAGTCCTGCTGCCTCCACCATGTTCTCTTCTCATCCCTGGGCTACAACACCGCCAGTTGTTTCTCGGAAGTGCTGTTAGCACAGTCTACACTTGCTCCTGTGTTACTGGGGTTCAGTAATGTCAGCTGTTCCCCTGCTGTGTGAACGGCAAACAGTCCTGCTGCCTCCACCCTGTTCTCTTCTCATCCCTGGGCTACAACACCGCCAGTTGTTTCTCAGAAGTGCTGTTAGCACAGTCTACACTTGCTCCTGTGTTACTGGGGTTCAGTAATGTCAGCTGTTCCCCTGCTGTGTGAACGGCAAAAAGTCCTGCTGCCTCCACCATGTTCTCTTCTCATCCCTGGGCTACAACACCGCCAGTTGTTTCTCGGAAGTGCTGTTAGCACAGTCTACACTTGCTCCTGTGTTACTGGGGTTCAGTAATGTAAGCTTTTCCCCTGCTGTGTGAACGGCAAACAGTCCTGCTGCCTCCACCCTGTTCTCTTCTCATCCCTGGGCTACAACACCGCCAGTTGTTTCTCGGAAGTGCTGTTAGCACAGTCTACACTTGCTCCTGTGTTACTGGGGTTCAGTAATGTCAGCTGTTCCCCTGCTGTGTGAACGGCAAAAAGTCCTGCTGCCTCCACCATGTTCTCTTCTCATCCCTGGGCTACAACACCGCCAGTTGTTTCTCGGAAGTGCTGTTAGCACAGTCTACACTTGCTCCTGTGTTACTGGGGTTCAGTAATGTCAGCTGTTCCCCTGCTGTGTGAACGGCAAAAAGTCCTGCTGCCTCAACTTTAATTTCCATGGGTACCTTCTGCTACCATCCGGGTTCCAGTACCGTCAGCTGGTTCTCCGCAGTGCCTTTGGCCTAGGTGCCTCCATGTCGGTATCCGAGTTCCAGCAACGTCTGCTGGTCCTTGGTAGTGCTTTGGAGCACAGGTACCTCCTGCTTAGTAACCGTGTCCCAGTAACGTCAGCTGGTCCTCGGTTGTGCCATTGGCTCTTTTCCTTCTGCTGACCCTCCGGGTTCCAGCACAGTCAGCTGGTCCTCGTTACTTCCATTGGCTTTTGTACCATCACCAACAGGACAAAGAAGGTTAAGACAAACTACAAGATACAGAACAAGAGACAGAAGAACAATAAGCAGAAGATCAAAAAGCAGAAGAACATTAAGTATAAGACCAAAATGAAGAGCAAAATATATGCTCTAAATTCTAAGCAGAAGAAGACTAAGCAGTGTATGGGGGTGAGTCCGTTCCTCCTCGTGGTGCCCCTGGAAAATGCCTGATGCTGCTGCAGGCTAAACTGAACGCGGACAAATACTGTTGTAATTAAAATCTTTCGTGACAGCAAGAACGGAAGGATGAAAATTCAGAGTTTTACAGATTACAAGTACAGGAATGTCTGTCACAGATAAGAATATGATGAAAAGGATGAATAGGAAGAAGATGAAGAAGTAGAATATGAAGAATAATAACTGTTTAATAAGAACAATATAAGTAATGTTAACAAAAAGATGAATAGCAAGAAGTTTTAGAAGATTAAGAAGGTGAAGATGAAGAATAATTTGATGAGAAAGATGATGCTGCTGAAGATTATGAAGGAGAAAGTGTGTGAAAAGTTAAAAAGGTGAAGAGCATGGAAGTTGTGAAACAGACATATTTGACAAAATAGAAAAAAGGTTAACAACATTGTCAATTTCTTCGTCAATCCAAACGTATTTCAAAAAAAGAAATATTAATGCTATTCCATTGCATTGTGTTAAACATCTATGCCTTTAATGTCTCCTCAACCTCCCCCAATAAATTCTACATTACTCTTTGTTGTTTTCCTTCATGTACAATTAACCAACAAGGCAAGAATGGTTTTTTTTTAATTCCGATATTTTGTTCCCATAGACTTACATTGTATTTCCGGTATCGGTATCGGGTATCGCCGATATTTTTTGGGTATCGGCGATACCATTCCGATTCCGATACTTTTGGATATCGGAAAGTATCGCTCAACTCTACTAATAACTATTGGACACAGTAATGTTTCTGCCTTGCAATGAGGTTTATTGTACTAACAGAAAATGTGCAATCTGCATCCAAACAAAATTTGACAGGTGCATAAGTATGGGCACCTCACCAGAAAAGTGACATTAATATTTAGTAGATCCTCCTTTTGCAAAAATAGCCTCTTGTCGCTTCCTGTATCTTTTAATGAGTTCCTGGATCCTGGATGAAGGTATTTTTGACCATTCCTCTTTACAAAACAATTCCAGTTCAGTTAGGTTTGATGGTCGCCGAGCATGGACAGCCCTCTTCAAATGATCCCACAGATGTTCAATGATATTCAGGTCTGGGGACTGGGATGGCCATTCCAGAACATTGTAATTGTTCCTCTGCATGAATGCCTGAGTAGATTTGGAGCGATGTTTTGGATCATTGTCTTGCTGAAAGATCCATCCCCTGCGTAACTTCAACTTTGTCACTGATTCTTGAACATTATTGTCAAAAATCTGCTGATATTGAGTGGAATTCATGCGTCCCTAAACTTTAACAAGATTCTCTGTGCCGGCATTGGCCACACAGCCCCAAAGCATGATGGAACCTCCACCAAATTTTACTGTGGGTAGCAAGTGTTTTTCTTGGAATGCTGTGGTTTTTTGACGCCATGCATAATGCCTTTTTGTATGACCAAACAACTCAATCTTGGTTTCAGCAGTTCACAGGACCTTCTTCCAAAAAGAAATTGGCTTCTCCAAATGTGCTTTTGCATACCTCAGCCGACTCTGTTTGTGGCGTGCTTGCAGAAACAGCTTCTTTCGCATCACTCTCCCATACAGCTTCTGCTCGTTGTATAGTTGACCGATGCACAGTGACACCATCTGCAGCCAGTTGATGCTGCAGCTCTCTGGAGGTGGTCTGAGGATTGTCTTTGACTGATCTCACCATTCTTCTTCTCTGCCTTTCTGATGTTTTTCTTGGCCTGCCACTTCTGGCCTTAAGAAGAACTGTCCCTGTGTTCTTCCATTTCCTTACTATGTTCCTCACAGTGGAATCTGACAGGTTAAATCTCTGAGACAGCTTTCTGTATCCTTCCCCTGAACAACTATGTTGAATAATATTTGTTTTCAGATCATTTGACAGTTATTTTGTGGAGCCCATGATGCCACTCTTCAGAGAAGATTCAAACAGGAGAACAACTTGCAAGTGGCCACTTTAAGTAGCTTTTCTCATGATTGCATATATCTGGCAATGAAGTTCAAAGCTCAATGAGGTTACAAAACCAAAAAAAGTGCTTTAGTAAGTCAGTAAAAAGTAGCTAGGAGTATTTAAAACAAGAAAATGATAAGGGTGCCATACTTATTCACCTGTCAAATTTTGTTTGAATGCAGATTGCACATGTTCTGTTAGTACAATAAACCTCATTTCAAGGCAGAAACATTTCTGTGTCCAATAGTTATTAGATATATCAAACTGAAATAGCTGTTGCAAAAACACCAATTTTTATCAAACATTAAGCTTAAGATTAATAGGGGTGCCCAAACTTTTTCATATAACTGTATATATATATATATATATATCCATATATATATGTCAGTGACACATGTATACAGTATATATATCTTTATATTGCATAGAGATATAGATAGAAGATTAGCCGTTAATTCATTTGTCGTCTTCTGCAAAATCAATGCAGGAGCCGGCAGGATAGGAGACATGGTTTACCTACTGTAAATCCATGCAGAATAGTTATATATGTAGATTGATAAACAAATAGTTCACGCACATAAAAAACTGCAAAGCACAAAAGGAGGTATTATGAAGAAATAAATGTATAAGTATATTTAAATAAGAGACAGCAATCAACAACCAAGAGCACTCTGTAAAACAGTGTATTACATATAGAATAAATATTGCACTTAAAAATATATATTGCAATAAGCACCGTGGGAGAAAGGTGATAAGAAAAGCCTGCACTTAATAAAAGTTATTATCCTCAGATAAGTATGCATAGAATAAGCAAAAACCTGCATAAGATGTTTGATGATAACAGGATAAATGATAAATATATATATGTGTATATGTGTGGACACACCACAGAGAAGTCCAGAAGAGTCCTCTGCACAATAGGGCAGTATAAATATATCAATGGAAAAATCCTTAAGAAGCCTGTAGCAAGATGTCAGTAATATTGAGACTGTCCCGGCCGGTGACAGCTCAGGTAAAAAGTAGTCACTGATGAAATGTCAATGGGAGCAAGCCTGCGTGTGCAGGTTTTACCTGATGACCCCGATGGGTCCCTCGCTGGAAACAATCCTCCTTCAGCCTCCTATGGCCTGCTGGTTGTCTGTACGTCCGTTGCTGGAAGCCGACTTCCTGAGGCCTCCGTGGCCTAATATGGAATGCCGGCTATTGAAGGTGAATCCTCACTTGAAGCAGGAGTCTAAGCAGGACCTGCCGTGACGCGCCAGATCACGTGATGGCAGCGCCAGTGGAGACTGGACCTGCCGTGAGGTTGATGCTCACGTGACAGCACGTGGTGGGCACTGAGTGAGCGGGTACGGATCACAGAAAGGACCACAAAGTTCCTCCGCGTTTCGGAAACACGGTTTCCTTCTTCTTGTTTAACAATTTTATTTATTTCTTATTGGCATTTTATAGTGGTAGTGCCCTAGTTTGCAGCACTTTTAAACTATAGTGACTTTAGCGCCGCTGACATCTTTATATTTATATATATAGATGTCTGTGAGCAATACAGTTAGTATAGAATGTGAGCAAATTAGGGGACGTGTGTATTTAATAAAAGATTACTTTCGGGGAAAAAAATGGTGTGGGCTCCCGCGCAATTTTCTGCGCCAGAGAGAGAAAGCCAGTGACTGGGCAAATATTAATAGCCTAGAAATGGACCATGGTTATTAGCCCCCCCCTGGCTAAAAACATCTGCCCCCTAGCCACCCCAGAAAAGGCGCATCTGTAAGATGCACCAATTCCAGCACTTAGTCTTTCTCTTCCCACTGCCTTGTAGCGGTGGCATATGGAGTAATAGGGGGTTAATGTCACCTTTGTAAGGTGACATTAAGCCCGGCTTAGTAATGGAGAGGTGTCAATAAGACACCTCTCCATTACTAAGCCTATAGTATGTAAAGGGATACATAAACACACAGCCAGAAAAAAGTATTTTAATGAAATGAAACAACACACAGTTTTGCCATCTTTATTATTCAGCTAATCCAAATGATGCCCTGATCTCCTGTAATAAAGAAAAAATAAAAAAACAACAATATACCATACCTGTCCGGAGCTCAGACCCACGATGTAATCCATATCTGGGGGATATACAGTTTATAACCGGGAGGGGTGCTAATGCGACATCCCCAGCTGTAAAGCATTGATGAATGAATAAGAAGCTGCCGGCGGCAGCATCAGTGACTAGCGGTGATGTCACTGATGCTGCGCAGCCTCACAGCCTGACCCGCGGTGAACTCTTGAACGTGGGAAAATAACAGTTCATTTTCCCATGGTCCAGAGGTTACCGCAGGTCAGCCTGTGAGGAAGCGCAGCTTCAATGTTGTCACCGCTAGTCTCTGAAGCTCCGCTCCCTGCATCTCATTCATTCTCTAGTAGTTTACAGCCAGGGAGGTCACATCTTAGCACCGCTCCTGGTTGTAAACTGTATATCCCCAGATATGGATTACGGCGTGGGACAAAACTCCGGACAGGTATGGTATATTGCTGCTTTACTATTTTTTTTTTTTTTTACAGGAGATCGAGGGCTTCGCATGGATTAGGTATGTTTGTAAGTATGGTTTAATTAAGAGCAATAAAGGAGTCTGTGTGTTTTTTTCAAATAAAGGATTTTTTATCGGTGTATGTGTTTTATTTACTATTTGACTATGGGATTAGTAATGGGGGCGTCTAATTGATGCAACTTCATTACTAACTCTCCCATTACCCCATATGCCACCACTACAGGGCAGTAGGAAGAGCAAGGCTATGTGCTAGAATTGGCGCATCTTACAGATGCCTCCTTTCTGGGGCGGCTAAGAGCTGTTATTTGTAGCCAGGGGGGCCATTATCCATGGCCCCTTCCTAGGCTAGAAATATCAGCTCTCAGCTCTATGCATAGATGTTGCTGAATATAAATTATAGGGGGACCCCAAGCCATTTTTTTCCACCAAAAAAAACTTTTGTTAATTACATACATGTCCCCAAATTTGCACACACTCTCTACTAATTGTATTTAGCACAAAAATCTATATATCTAACTATTCTGCATGGATTTACTGTATGTAAACCATGTCTTCTATCCTGCCGGCTCCTGCATTGATTTTACAGAAGCCAACAAATGAATTACCGGCTTTTCTACTATCTATCCATACAGTATAAATACATATATATATATATATATATATATGTGTGTGTCACTGACATAATACACTTATTCTATGTGTATATTTCTATTCTATCTTTACTACTCTAACCTGTCAGTGTGATTTTACTGTAGCCGCATATGAATTGCTGGCTTATCAAAGGTCACCAGTGCGTATTTCTCGCAAGTCACATGGATGGTCCGTGTGGTGCGCAATATTTTCTCGCACCCATAGACTTGCATTGGCGATTCTAGGCCGATATACGCTGCAAATGGCAGCATGCTGCAATTTCACTCGTGCGTATAATACGGTCGAGAAAAAAAACGCTGATCAGAGCTGCCCCATAGATTAACAGTGTTCCGAGTGCTATGCTATCTTTTCTCGCATAGCACTCGTCCATATTCCTCTCTAGTGTGACTCCGGCTTTACAAGGGTATTCAGAAGTTAGTATCAGTTCAAAGATGGGCAACTAGATTATTACAAGGGATGGAAGGCCTCTCATATGATGAAAAGTTGGAGAAGTTGGGTTTTTTTAGCTTAGAAAAAAAAGACGCCTCAGAGGAGATTCCCCCACTTTACAGTTAGAGCAGTCAGACTATGGAATGCCCTACCACAAGAAGAAGTAATGGCAGACACTAACAGCTTTTAAAAAAGGTCTGGATGATTTCCTTGATACGCATAACATTGTTATAGTTAAATTAGTGACGAAATGTACAATTGGTGGAGGAAGGTAGAATTTGATGGAACCTAGGTCTTTTTTTAACCTATAAGTAAACACCGTGAGCACAACTAATTAATAGTGCTAAGGTTAGGTCCCCAAACCATATAGTATAAAAGTATAGAACCTAGCACTCAACTTAATAATGTTTTTAAGGTAAATTTATTGTAGTACAGGAAAAACGTTTCGGTCTTGTGCGACTTGTGTAACTACAAAATGCAAAAAAGTGATACAGAAATAAATGAACACAATCAAATGAAAAAAATAACATAAGAAATAAAAAAATAAAAAAAAAATAAAATATTATAACTGATAACAAAAGTATGTACAGTACAAATAATGCGGTCATTGATAGGAGAAACGCATATAATATACGAGGAAAACAGCCCCATATATCACACTATCATGAAGCGCCCAGAGTGGTGGAAGGAAATTGGTTGTGAAACATAGTTGTAGGATGAGACATACCGTGCTGTACTTAGCATGCGGAACATAAAGATACATCTGAAGGGTTAACTTGGTAAATTTCAATGGTATCTAAAAGGTAATGATCCCAGGTGAGTTTGTGGATGATAAAGAATGAGTTTAAAAGGATAGAGGTGCACTTACAGCAGCGGTCTGAACTGTAGCTTCTAGATCAAAACAGATACTGTGGAACGATAAGTGAATATAACATTTGTAGCGGATGGAGAAGTACGTATATAGTGCCACTCGATAGGTTTTTTAAATAGATTACCTTAAGTGTGCATGTTGATAGGGCAGCCGTGCCTCTAGATGCGGTATCCACCGCTCATCTAGTGGCAGTGTGATGTCATGGAGTTTAAAACAGGAAGAGGGCGGTACTAGGGTTATGTTTGGCCAATGGTGCATAGGTTCCGGTAAAACCGGAAATGACATAGCGGAAGAAGATGGCCGTGCGTTCCAAGTGTTAGAAACATTGTGCTTCAGCATGTAAATAGGGGGATTATGGACATACTTATTAAAGTGTCCTAAAAAAAACAGAAGCGGTTGTAAGTGTGTATGAGAGGGCTTGCTGGTAAGGATGAGGTGCGTGAATATTGGGAATAGTAAAAAATTATTTAAAGGCCGATGGACCTATGTATATCTGAGATTCTGACAATAATAAACAGAGCAATGGTGAAACCGTAAAGTGGAGAAAAAAAAGAACGGACAACATTTAGATGCAGAAAGAGGTTTAATGGAAAGTAACCCATGCGTACTGGTAATACATAGATGGAAAGCCTCTCATATAAGGGTCTAGCGGTGATGAGTAGATATACTAGCGCTAAGTAGAAAATAGATCAGTGAGGAGGCAAACGTAGAGGGAGGTTCCGCATGGAGAAAAGATAGGCTTGTGGTAGTGATTCAAGATCCAGTCGTATTAGTATAGAGGACTCTATGGAAGAGAGACAGTACGTTAGTACACTAATAGTGTGAATAACTTGCTATAGAGAAATATACTGTATATAAAACATTGTAAGTATATATACACAAAAACCACATGATTGAGAAAGATACAATCACACAAATGCTGACAATTCATAATCCCTGTTTAGACCCTTGGGACTCATTGTATCCAGAGTATGGATTATTATTATTTATTTATATAGCACCATTGATTCCATGGTGCTGTACATGAGAAGGGGTTACATACAAATTACAGATATCACTTACAGTAAACAAACTAACAATCACAGACTGGTACAGAGGGGAGAGGACCCTGCCCTTTCGGGCTTACATTCTACAGGATGGAGGACGGAGACAGCAGGTTGGGGGATTGCAGCAGTTCCGGTGTTGGTTGAGGCGATATCTCCGGTAGTGATGAGGAGGCAGCGGGGTCATTGCAGGCTGTAGGCTTTCCTGAAGAGATGGGTTTTCAGGTTACGTCTGAAGGATCCGAGAGTGGTTGATAGTCGGACGTGTTGGGGCAAAGAATTCCAGAGGATGGGGATATTCGGGAGAAGTCTTGGAGGCAGTTGGTTGAGGAGCGAATAAGTGTGGAGGAGAGAAGGAGGTCTTGGGGGGACCGGAGATTACGTGAGGGAAGGTATCGGGAGATTAGTTCAGAGACTTATGGGGGAGACAGGTTATAGATGGCCTTGTAGGTCAGTATTAGTAATTTGAATTGGATTCGCTGAGGGAATGGGAGCCAGTGAAGATATTTTCACAGGGGAGATGCGGAGGAGTAGCGAGGAGAGAGATGAATTAGTCGGGCAGCAGAGTTAAGGATGGACTGGAGAGGTGTGATGGTGTTAGCAGGGAGGCCAGAGAAAAGGATGTTGCATTAGTCGAGGCGGGAGATGAGGAGGGCATGCACAAGCATTTTAGTAGATTGAGGGTTGAGGAAGGGACAGATTCTGGAAACATTTTTGAGCTAGAGGCGACAGGAGGTAGAAAGAGCTTGGATGTGTGGTTTGAAGGACAGGGCAGAGTCAAGGGTTACTCCGAGGCAGCGGACCTCCGGTACGGGGGAAAGCGTGGTGTTGTCAATTGTTATAGATAGGTCAGGTAAGGAAGATCTGTGAGATGGGGGAAAGATGATGAGTTCAGATTTGTCCACATTGAGTTTGAGGAAGAGGGAGGAGATGAAGGAGGATATGGCTGATAGACACTCAGGGATTCTGGACAGCAGAGAGGTGATGTCTGGGCCAGAGAGGTAGATCTGAGTGTCATCAGCATAAAGGTGGTACTGGAATCCGTGGGACTTTATGAGTTGCCCCAGGCCAAGTATATAGATTGAGAAGAGTAGGAGTCCTAGAACAGAGCCTTGGGGACTCCAACAGAGAGAGGGTGGGACGAGGAGGTAGTGTGGGAGTGGGAGACGCTGAATGTGCGGTTGGAAAGGTATGAGGAGATCCAGGATAGGGCAAGTTCCTTGATGCCAAAGGAGGAGAGAATCTGTAGCAGAAGGCAGTGGTCAACTGTGTCGAAAGCAGAGGACACGTCAAGAAGGAGGAGTATAGAGTATTGTCCGTTAGCTTTGGCTGTGAGTAGGTCGTTAGTAATTTTGGTCTGGGCTGTTTTAGTGGAGTGATGGGGGCGGAAACCAGATTGTAGGTTGTCAAAGAGCAAGTTAGATGAGAGATGGATCCAAAATGCCTCCTGTTTTTTTAGATTAATGATCCTATTGCCATCCCTATGGGGAGACAATACCTGTTCGATCACCTGGAACCTAAGTTGGGAGATGTTATGACCCTGGGTGATAAAATGGTAGGCAATGGGAAGAAGAAGATTTTTGCATCTAATCGTAGATTTATGCTTGGGGATCCTGTCACATATAGGTTGTGAGGTCTCCCCCACATATAAGAGGCCACATGGACATTTTATGAGGTAAATGACATAAGATGAATCATATGTAAAGAAGTCATGGATTACAAATTCTTTACCGGATTGTGGGTGCATAAACTTACTACCTTTGAGGACATTATTGCATTGTATGCAATGTAAACATGGGAAAGTTCCCATTTTTGGTTTTTGTAGGAAACGTTGTTTGTGAATAGAAGTTTTTGGGCTGACATCCGCTTTAACAAGGGAATCCCTCAACCTGGTACACGTTTGAAGCATGGAAGGAAAGGTAGTTTAAATTCAGGTACATCACGGTGTTAAATATTAATTATTGGTTATGGATTTATTCTACACTCAATTCTGTACCGAGTACATTGACTTTCAGCTGACATTACATATGCTATTCCTGTATGGTAAAGTGGCAACTCCATATATAGAGACCACATGATCTAAGTGATGTATATATAATGACTACACGAAAGGAGGGGGCTCTCTCTCTCACTCTCTCTCTCTCGCTCTCTCTCTCTCTCTTCAGACACATGGAACACTAAGGTGAATGGACAGCTGCTATGTAACTACGTGATGGTTCCTCAGACGCTGCTGAGAAACAGATGTCATTTTACCATTCAGGATACCAAGGAAGAAGTGTATAAGCTTTGCTATGGACAAATGGACAATCTCTTCGTAACTATTTCACTCATTTTATGTTTTCCTGCAATGATGTTTTTGGTGGACAATCCAATAAACCACTACATTTTTTTATAAGAAACATTGTGACAACTTCCTCATAGTATCGCATCAGGTAACAACAAGTCTTGGTAAAAATATAAGAAATTAAGGATTTTTAACATTTTGGAGAGCCAGCCAGTCACACTTGATTTTAAGAGTGTGAATTTCTGAAAACTTGCAAGGGGAGGAATAGAAGCAAAAGAACGTCAGATGTACAAGTTGTCAGGAAATCCACTATGATATTTAAGGATTAGAAAAGAACCTATGAATGAGGACTAAGGGTTGCCAGACTTACTACAGGAATCATACGTGCTGACGTGCTGCTGACAAGAGGCCAGTGCTGTCCAAGAAAGGAGCTACAAGCTGAGATATTTCAAGGTAAGAAACAATGGATGTTATTACTTCTTTTTCTAAGCAAAGTAGACTGAAATTTATGTCTGTAGAGCAGTCTAATTTAGAAGTTTTATGGCTCAGCTTATATGCAGAATGTGAAATGGAAAATCTAAAGCTAGAATCTAAGATGGTGTCCTTTAATAGAGAAAGAGAGAAATTGAAAAACATTTTACAGTTGGTTGACGTATTTCATAAGTTTGTGTCAGATAAATGACTGTGTAGAAATAGTGTCAGATGATACTAGTGATGTTCAAGAGATTGACTGTAATGAGGAAATTGAGCAAGATGTGGGACATGTGTCTGTAATGGCTACTCAAGGTGACCTTGTCTCTGATGATGTAAAAAAAGATGGTGGAAATGTGGGAGGAGACTTCAAAACTAATGTAGGAGGGAACATGGGAGGAGACTTCAGAACTAATGTAGGAGGACACATGGGAGGAGACTTCAGAACTGATGCAGATGACGTAAAAGGGACGGATGTACAAAGGCCACCAAAAATAGAAGACAATTCAGAGGCCCAACTCCAAATTAAAGTTAGGAAAAATTTGTTAAAACTATGCAAAATCATTCCTGCATATGATAACAATATCCATGTGTGCAGAAATTCTGAAATTTTTGAAAGTTTTGTTGATAAGCTTGATTTAAGTAATGCTGAGAAAAATCAATTATTTAAATTGTGGCTTCCTGCAACCTTTTCCAGACATTTAACATTAAAGTTGTCTTGTGATAACGACTTACATGGAGATCTAAATGATAAAGACAGATTGAAAATTCTGATTTTCAGTGCATTAAATGAAAATTGTCCAGATATTGATATTCTTCAAAAATTAAGGATTGGTCGGAAAGAATGTACTTTTACATTCATGTCCATATTTGAAAGGTTGTACAAAACTCTCATTAACAATGTCAGAACACAATCAATGATAAAGTATTTTGTGGACAAATGTGGATTTCTAAATTCAGTATTTCGTGTTATTGCGTCACAAAAAGATACTTTATTTGAATGTGCGCAATTCCTTGATTTTGTTAGAAAACATGAGAATCGTGAAAGGAAAAAGCCAGTGTCAAAATCTCCTAAACTGAGTCATCCCCGTAATCAAATCTACGACGTACGAAGAAAATTACATATTTGTTATAAGCCTTACGAAATGACCCAAGGGTCCACTTTGCAGAAAGAGTTAAAAATTCAAAGTTCAGACCTCTCTGTAAAGAGACAAATGGCGGACATTGACAGACAGAAACAGGTGACTCCTCAGAGTGACTTAACTGAGTCTTCAATTTACAGCTCATTTTCGGAGCTGTTCAAACAATCATTAAAAAAAGGAATGATAAAAAGAGCTTTTCAGGAGATTTTTGACAAAGAAATAAGATTTGGTTTAGGAATTGACTGAAAATTAAATTATATGTTGTGTAAAAGTGATATACAATATATTATTCAGTTATTTGTAATTATTTTATAATATAATACTGTAGTTCTACAGTTTTTGTAGATATATATATATATATATATATATATATTCATACAGTATATATAGTATACTTGTATAAGTAGAGGTTGAATAACTGTATTTTTATATGTATAGTGATAATTAAAATAAACTACAGTAATAATATTTAGAATTACATTAAAGCCAAAACATATATGTATACATTTCAATTGTTTTGTTTCTGTATTAATATGATATTTAACCTTATCTCTTATTTATCCTTAGAATTTTCAATTCAAAGTAGGACTTAATTGGAAAAAATTCTCTTACATGGATTTATGCCTTTATTTACACAGGAAGTTGTAATAATTGCATGATTTTATATATTTAAAACTTAAAAGGAAATAATATATAACTAACTGAATTTAAATTTAGCTTTGTGTGTTGCTAACATTTTGAAGTTATTTATTTGCATGGCAATATGTTCTTACTGCATGACAGTCACACATGTGACATTTAAACTGTTCTAATAATAAGGCTACCATATACCCCTATTTCAGTGGTTGCAACTTAAAGCTCTTGTGAAAAGAATTTTTGAGAGCTCAGCCTTTGCAAGTCAAAATTTTTTTTTTTTAGGCCTCTTAAGTTCCAGGGTTCAATTACAGTTTGCAAACCCTTGTATGAAGTATAGATACAGCTCATACCTAATTTTCTTATGAGTCCTTCTATCTATAGAATGGTTTACAAAGTTTATGTTTTTGTGTATTTGGGGATTATTCAAAGAAATATTAGGATATTAAATGTAATAGTTTACAATGCGCATTGATAATTAGGATACAATTATTTGGGTTAATATACATGTATTCCTACCTTTTGTATGTGGAATCTGTGGTGTAAAATTATCCGTGTCACAGTCAGAGTGACAGATGACAGATGCGTGTATGAGCAGCTGCTAAGAGTGAAAATATCCTAAGAGAAAATGTATGTGTGATGTATGAAAAAAAATTCACAATTCATGGTATGCGAGAAAACAAAAAACCTTGTTTTTATGAGA
This sequence comes from Oophaga sylvatica, assembly GCA_033576555.1. Lineage (NCBI taxonomy): Eukaryota > Metazoa > Chordata > Amphibia > Anura > Dendrobatidae > Oophaga > Oophaga sylvatica. The sequence goes on from JARQOD010000002.1 coordinate 394,210,855, forward strand.
AATAATACAAATCAGTTCAATTATTAGAATATTAAGATACATAATGAATATTATCTACTCAACATATATTCCTTTAGTAATTATTTTTTTCGTTAATAGTAGATAAGTGTAATCACACATCAAAATGGTTTATCAAGAAAATCTACATTTAGATTATTATTTTTTTCTTTTCTCCCAAAGGATAATTTTATGATATTCAATGTATTTTTTAATGGTTACATAGATGATACACATCTTCAGACAAATATATGGTATAAAGCTAAAACAGAAGTTACATAAATAATTTATAAAACAATTATTTTTTTTCATTTTGGTTTTGATAAATTAATTATTTCATAAAATAATATTTTTTTTGGTATTAAGGGGGAAATGTGTTTTGATCCTGAATACATCATCACATTTCATCAATACGTCTTCTTCACACATTGTAAAGAATATAAAAAGGTACAATGGTATAACTACTAGAGATAATAACATTAAGTATTATAAAGAGCCATTTCTTTACACTAAGAAGGGGATTACATGCAAAGTTGCATAATATGAATATTTTGGTAACACAAGGTTATGACAAATATGAAATCATCCAGATAATGGAAATATTAAGGGTATGTGTTACTGAGAACATAACTACTCAGCATTTGTCATAAACATATAAAGGCCTTATTTTTATTTTTATTCTTATTTTCATTTTTATTTTTATTTTTAATTTTTTAATTTTTATTCTTCCTTTATCTCTATTTTTGATTCTTAATTTTTATTTTTTATCTCAATCAAGAAAAAAACATCAATATTTAATAAAGTAATGTCTAGTACGAGAATATTGCTTCATTAAATATAGTGAAGATATCGGTTCATTAAAAGAAAATGTTTTAATTCTGAGTAAATAAAATAATTCTTTCATTCATTCATTCACTCATATTCACATTTTGGTTCATGGCTATACATTCTTACCTATTATTGGTCTAATAAATATATTCCATTAATAAAGTTTTAGTAATAAAGATGGAAACACTTGTTACATAAAAAAAACACACTGACACCTATGGGTTGAAAAGGTAATTACACCAATGACATAAAAATGTTCTATCTCATGAAGAATATGGTTAATAATGCATTATCATTTATTATTGCTTTACTACACAAACATGAATTCCATATTACTATTCTGATAATAATTCTATGGATATTACTGATTGCTATGGTACGCTGTGATATTATAGCTTAGGAAAATTACCAGATTTGGTATAGAATAGGGAATGAAGACTTCAAGCAAGATATTGGAATTACGTTAATAAAGACTTTTCATATTTCTAAATTCAAGTAATTTTGGTAAGTTGCAAGAAGAAAAAGCCGAAGTCCCAGAAGGTAAAAATGCTATATGATTTCTGAGTAATAATAGACTGTGTCGATTATAATTAATTTCATCACTGACAACTACAACTGCAGTATTCACCACTGACAACAACTGCAGTATTCACCACTGACAGCCACGATTGCAGTATCTAACCTGACAACCACGACTGCAGAGGACGATGATCCTATGATGCTGAGATGAATTGTGTTATCACGCTTTTATCAAGTTCCAGTGGTTTCCTATCACCTATGAAGCTTCAATGAAAGCTGGTGAACAATAAGGTAACTGTCAGGAAGCTACAACCCTGACATGTGTCCTGTGCATTAGGACTAAGGACTGGTTATGATGCTATCTGTAGCAAGGAAGAGTCATTTTAACCCTTGCTTTGCTGACCAAAGACGTCACACCTGTTCCAAGACCAGTGCGGATGGCATGGAGGATTCCAGAAATATCCAAGGCGAGCCAATGTAAGTCCAGGTCTTTAAAGGTGACACTGCTCAGATATTAAAGCTTCATTTCATCAATGGACTTTGTTTTCTTATCAACATTTGAATTTATGGACTTTGATTGACACATGACACACGGTCTCCACAATATCTACATGTTATTTCAAAGGAATTATCATATAAAGACTGTGTTTTAAAAGAATCAAGAACAAGACGTCAAGATGAAGACCAGATGACATCAGATGATGATGACTGGACCGGAGATGCTTCGATTTAGGTTTAGAAAAGTATAATACACATATTTTATATGAATATTGGTCACGGCTTACCATAACATGAAATCACATAACTATGTTATTGAGTGTGTGTAACAATAATCTAATATTATTATTATTATTATGGAAATTAATTTATTTTTGCCAAAGAAGAAGAAAAGAAAGAAGATCTTATTATCCTAAAGATAAACTTCTCTACTTTGAGGGTTCCAAATAATGTCTGTCACCCTCAAAAGGGGGAATTGTTAAATATTAATTATTGGTTATGGATTTATTCTACACTCAATTCTGTACCGAGTACATTGACTTTCAGCTGACATTACATATGCTATTCCTGTATGGTAAAGTGGCAACTCCATATATAGAGACCACATGATCTAAGGGACGTATATATAATGACTACACGAAGGGAGGGGGCTCTCTCTCTCTCGCTCTCTCTCTCTCTCTTCAGACACATGGAACACTAAGGTGAATGGACAGCTGCTATGTAACTACGTGATGGTTCCTCAGACGCTGCTGAGAAACAGATGTCATTTTACTATTCAGGATACCAAGGAAGAAGTGTATAAGCTTTGCTATGGACAAATGGACAATCTCTTCGTAACTATTTCACTCATTTTATGTTTTCCTGCAATGATGTTTTTGGTGGACAGTCCAATAAACCACTACATTTTTTTATAAGAAACATTGTGACAACTTCCTCATAGTATCGCATCTGGTAACAAGTCTTGGTAAAAATATATGAAATTAAGGATTTTTAACACACGGTAAGCTGAGGATAGTAGATGCCAATTCCTCCGAATGGATTTGTGAATAATGTAGGCAAAGGGATGGAATCTATGGACAAATGGTATACGATTTGTGGATATTTCCCTGGACATAGTGGTAGAGTTTTTTGATTCTTCCAAGAGGGGAGCTGGATAGCCCCTTTCTAAAAACTTGGAAGTCATTTTATTTAAACGTTGGTCCCTGAGGTTGTCATTTGTTACAATACGTTTGACTCTTTGGTATTGTGTTTTTGGAATTGACCGTTTAGAAGAGGGGGATGAAGGCTCTGGTAATGAGGAGGACTGTTACGGTCAGTTTTTTTGATATATAGATCAGTGGACAAGGTGCCGTCCGGATCCTTTATGACCATGGTATCTAAAAATTTCATGCGGGATGGATCATGCGACATGGTGAACTCAATGCCTGGCCATGATGAATTCAGAATGTCAAAGAAAAGATGAAGGGACTACAATGAGCCACCTCATATGCAAAAAAATATCATCTATATAGCGTTTCCATGTTAAGATGTTGTGGAATAAATCAGGCTTTTATATGATATTTTCTTCAAAATCAGCCATATATGCATTTGCATATGGGGGAGCTACATTGGAGCCCATTGCGGTCCCACATGTCTGCAAGTAGAAGTTGTCCTGAAAAAGAAAGAAGTTAGAGGTGAGTAATAACCTAAGGAGATCAACGCAAAGGTTTATCTGATCATTGTCCATTCTGGTAGAGGTAAGTAGCCGATGTGTAGAGTTTATACCGTCCAAATGGGGATTGAGGTATATAGGTCTTTGACATCCAGTGTTACTAGAAGTGCATCCTGTGGAATAGTATGAAGTTGTTGGATGATCTTAAGGAATGCACCTGTGTCCAGGAGGAAGGATTTAGATTTCAGGATCAAAGGTGTGAGTATTTTCTCCAGGCAGACTGCAATGGGGATAAGATTGAGTCAGTAGATGCCACAATGGATCTACCCAGGGGATTGTCCAGATTTTTATGTATTTTTTGGAGAGTATAGAATACTGGGGTGATGGGATTTTTATTACTGAGGAAATCACACGTTTTTTGGTCAAGGACACCTAAGTTGGAGTATTTTGAAAGGATAATGTCAATTTGTTGGCCTATTTCGTACGTGGGATCTTTCTTTAACGGACGGTAGATAGAGGTGTCGTTTAATTGCAGCATGATCTCAGACATATATGTGGATTTGTCCAAAACCACTTATGCCCCACCCTTATCGGCCGGTTTTATAATGATAGAGATATCCTCTTGTAGTGATTTAAGGGCGTGACGTTCCTCTGAACTTAGATTGGCTGGATAGAATAGAGAACCTCTATAAATGTTGTTTCTTAGAGTTTGGAAAGAATTCTGCACAAAACCGATAAAGGTTTCTACTGCATGTGAGGCCTGGGGTGGGTGAAAATGACTTTTTTTACGTAATCCGAGGCTCTGTGAAGACAAGAGCTTAGGATTGGGAGCCGGTGTGGGACAAACGATATTTGGTTGAGGGATTTTGGTGAAATCGACCTTAAGTCTTATAAGGTGGAAGAATCGTTGAAGGTCCATTTCCATGTCAAAGGTACGACACCTATAAGAGGGGCAAAATGACAGTCCCTATAGTAATATGGCATGTTCAGCAATACTCAAGGTTCTTGAAGAGATGTTGATTACCAGATTGTTTGTACCTTCGATCGGGTGACTCGACCTTGGTCCTGGTCCCCCTTCTTGACTTTTTCTGTAGTTGAATCACCTGCGTGATCCTAAAAAAGGGGCTGAAGTGGAAGGAGTGGGTCCATGTTCTTGGTCCAAACCGGAGGTAGAATAGTCCGAGGAGGTTCTGTGATTTGGCCTGGTATTGGTTTGTCTCAGACTATTCTACCTCTGACGAAGGAAAACATTTCCGAAACGCGCGTCGGGGCGCGTTCTACAGAGACCATAACCTTTGATATCAGCTCCCAGGTAATTGTCCTTAACTTGGCGGTATTTTTGACACCCTCCACCCTATTCACTGCGATGCATGGTTCTTATACTTTGCACGAGTGTATATAATTATTGTCCCATATTTGGCGGTATTTTTTTGAACCATCCATTTCATTCACTGTGGCGTATGGTACTTTTACTTTACACGTGTGGATGCACATATATATTGATTTTTCACCATTGCAGTGTTTCCTTTTTACACCTTTTCGTGTATACACATATACATATTGGTTTTTCAATAGTGCAGTGTTTTTTATCTTTTTGCACCTGGCACTATTATTTATGTGTTTCCCCACATTAGTGTATATATATATATATTTTTTTGATTATTATATGCACATAATTATTGCTGCACATTGTATTTTATTATATATATATATATATATATATATATATATATATATATATATATTTTTTATTTTTTTATTATTTGTTGATACACAATCAATTTTGTAGGTATAGTACACACCGCCAGCCTTTGTATATAGGGCTCATCACCTGGTTTTTTATTGAGCAAACCATTTGTTAAAGCTGGCGGAACGCACAAAATAATATAAATAATAAGTGCGTTCGCAGCCCGGGGTCCACCGTGCAAGCGGAGCCTGCTGCTAGTAGAAATGGCGCGAGAAGCAAACTCTGTTATCCCGCAGAGTCGCCAACATAAACGCCGTAATGCGCTGTGGCAATAAGTGCGAACTCTGTTACTCCACAGAGCCGCTACAAGGAAAGCCACAGCGCTATATGGCGATGTGTGCGCACTCACTAGACACAACTGAGTGGCAAAGAAAACACGCTAGGGCGCTGTCTAGCGTTGAAAGTGAACCCTGTTACGTCACAGGGCCGCTGAGAAAAAGTACTGTGTCCTGTCAGGCTCTCAGGTACACAGTTAAGTGCTACGCGTTCATAAAGCGTGATCATGTGCTAATGTCCTCGCGGGAGTCACCCGCAATCTATGGCGTCTGAACGCCAGACCCTGAATACGGCAATCAAAACTCCTCACCGGTTATGCCGGTAATCTAGGGCATCTAGGACACCGACCCTGACCAGCTACCATACCAAACTCCTCACCGATTAAGTCGGTATTCTAGTGGCTTATTTCAGCCGGGTCCCTATCCACACATACACATGACCACACTGGCGCATAGCATACAATGATTGATATTAGCGCATGGCGGCCCAACCATGCTACCCTTTTGTAGCAACAGCTACAGGACCTTCCAGGAACAAGGACCAATGAGAAGCTGTTACAAACAAACGTAGCTACATGACCTTCCTGGCGGACCAATAGGAGCCGCTGCAGCACCTGAACATGTGACCCCTGATCTCCAATGAGAGATCTCACTCTGGGCATGCTCAGATGGGAAAACGCAGGACTTTGTCTCAAAGACGACTGCTCCAGCACTGGCTATAATAGCAGATCCAGGAAAGGCAGTAGCAAGTCACTGCACAGTAGAGGAGTGGGCAAGACGCCTGGACCGACGTCTCTGCTGAGCAGGCTCCACTGCGGCCGGAGATGAATGGGAGACCGCAGCGGGACGGGTTCGAGACTCCTCTTGTGCAGCAGCGGGAAATCGAACCCTAACATTACCCCCCCCCTCCTAGGCCCCCCCTTCTTTGGGCCTCGCTGCGCTCAAAGACAGCGATGAGCTGCAGAGCGTGAATATGCTCGGCAGGCTCCCAAGACCTATCCTCAGGCCCATAGCCCTCCAGTCCACCAAATAAAACTTTTTGCCCCGTACCACCTTACACCCTACGATGGCGTTCACCTCATGGTCATCGTAGATGAACCCGATGTCCCGGCAGATGACTCAGAAAACCGGGACATGAGCACGGGTTTCAGGAGGGATACATGAAAGGTGTCGGAGATACCCAGGCGTGGTGGAAGAGCCAAACGGTATACCACAGGGTTAACCTGCTCGAGGACCTTGAAAGGACCCAGGTAGCAGGGTGCCAACTTAGTGGACTCAACTCGCAGCCTGATGTTACGGGCGGAGAGCCACACCAAGTCCCCAGGAGCAAATGTTGGAGCGGGGCGCCGATGTGCGTCGGCAGAGGACCTCATCCTCTCCTTGGACGCCTGAATGGCATCCTGGGTACGGTCCCAAATGTCCCGTGCCTCCACAGCCCAGTCTGCCACCCTGGAGTCGGCGGAAGACACGGGCATGGGCACCGGAACCCGCGGATGCTGACCGTAGTTCAGAAGGAAAGGAGTCTGTCCGGTGGAGTCAGCCACAGCATTGTTTAATGCAAACTCAGCCCATGGTAGCAAGGATGCCCAGTCATCCTGCCTGGCAGAGACAAAATGTCGTAGATAGGTGACCAAGGTCTGGTTGGCCCTCTCTACCAACCCATTCGTCTCAGGATGATACGCTGAAGAGAGATTTAACTCAATACTGAGTAGACGACAAAGCTCTCTCCAGAACCGAGACGCAAACTGGGGACCTCGGTCACTGACAATTTTGTCCGGCATGCCGTGTAGACGGAATATGTGCCTAACAAACAACGCTGCCAGAGCCCGTGCAGAAGGTAACCGTGGTAGTGGCACCAGATGCACCATTTTAGAGAAATGGTCGGTGATTACCCAAATGATGGTGCAACCCCGAGACTTGGGCAAGCCAACCACAAAGTCCATCCCAACCATCTCCCAGGGCCTGTCTGCCACCGGCAAAGGATAAAGTAAACCAGCTGGCCGTTGTCATGGAGACTTATTTTTGGCGCAGGAGACACACGCCCAAACATAGTCCCCAACATCACGGACCATATGCGGCCACCAATATGTCCTCGCCAGCAATTCAGATGTCCTCTTTGCCCCAAAATGTCCACCAACCCTGGACGAATGTGCCCAAGAGAGTACCTCCGGTCGCAAATTGGTAGGCACAAAAGTCTTGCCCGGGGGCACAGACTCTAGTGAAACCGGAGCCACTGTTCTCAGGCTCTCTGTGGGAACAATAAGCCGAGGCTCCTCTACCTCCTCTTCAGAGGACACCACAGAGCGAGAGAGAGCGTCGGCACGAAATTTCTTCTCTCCAGAGAGGAAATGGAGTGTGAAATTAAACCGAGAGAAGAACAAGGACCATCTGGCCTGGCGAGAGTTAAGCTGCTGAGCTGTCTGCAGATACACCAAATTTTTGTGGTCGGTGAAGACTTGGAAGGGAAAACGGGCCCCCTCCAACAGATGTCTCCACTCAGAGAAGGCCAACTTCATGGCTAGCAACTCCCTATCCCCGATGGAATAATTCCTCTCCGCTGAAGTGAAGGTCTTAGAGAAGAAGAAGCAAGGATGCTTCCGACCTTGAGCATCCTTTTGGAAGAGGACTGCTCCAGCACTAACGGATGAGGCATCCACCTCCAATAAAAATGGCTTATCAATATCGGGGTGATGTAGGATGGGAGCGCTAGCAAAATGAGACTTAATAGAAGAGAAAGCCGTGGAGACCTCTTCCGACCACAATTTGGGATTTGCTCCCTTCTTGGTGAGGGCTACCAAGGGAGCTACCAAGGTAGAGAAATGCGGAATGAACTGGCGATAGTAATTAATGAACCCCATAAAGCGCTGCACCGCTTTTAGAGAGTGAGGTTCCTGCCAGTCCATCACAGCCTGTAGTTTGGCCGGATCCATAGCCAATCCCTGGGTTGAGATGATATAACCAAGGAAAGGTAAAGACTCCAGCTCAAACATACATTTCTCTAACTTAGCATAGAGGGAATTAGCCCGTAAGAGGTCGAAGACTCTGCAGACATCTCTCCGGTGGGAGTCAATATCTGGAGAGAAGATGAGTATATCATCCAGATAGACTACGACCGAGGTGGAGAGCATATCCCGGAAGATGTCATTGACAAAGTCTTGGAAAACGGCTGGAGCATTACAGAGCCTAAAGGGCATCACCAGATATTCGTAATGCCCATCCCTGGTATTAAAAGCCGTCTTCCATTCGTCCCCCTCACGGATGCGAATCAGGTTATAAGCACCGCGCAGATCTAGTTTAGTGAATACTCTTGCTCCCCTAAGCCTATCAAAAAGCTCAGAAATCAGGGGCAACGGGTACTTGTTTTTAACGGTGATGGCGTTAAGACCCCTGTAATCAATACACGGACGCAATTCTCCGTTTTTCTTCTGCACAAAGAAAAATCCCGCCCCTGCCGGTGACACCGACTTCCTAATAAACCCTCTTGCCAGGTTCTCCTGAATATATTGCGACATGGCCTCTGTCTCAGGAAGAGAGAGGGGATAGACCCTTCCCCGAGGAGGTTCTGCGCCAGGCAAGAGGTCGATAGGACAGTCATAGGGGCGATGAGGCGGAAGAGTCTCCACAGCCTTCTTGGAGAACACGTCTGCATATGACCAGTAGTGCTTGGGAAGTGGAGTAAGATCTGCGGGTAACTCCGTAGTGGTAACCTGAACGCAACTCCTGACACATCTGCCTCTACATGCATCACTCCAACCCAGTATCCTACCCGAAGTCCACTCTACATGTGGGGAGTGGAAACGGAGCCAAGGTATACCTAGTAGGATCTCTTCTATTCATTCGGGAAGGACGAGTAGGGAAATAAGTTTCTGATGGGAAGGAGATACAGACAATGCAAGTGGAACAGTCTGGTGTGTAATTTGTGAGGGCAATGTCGACCCATTCACTACCCGGACAGTCACTGATTTGTCAAGCGCCACCAGAGGTATTGCATGACGGCGAGCAAAGCTAGAGGACATGAAATTCCCCTCTGCTCCTGAGTCCACGCAAAGGTCGGCGGTGAGAATGGAAGTACCAACAGTGATTGTCCCTTTAAGTGTCATCTTGGAGGAAAATGCCGCTGTCTCTAGTGAACCTCCTCCCAGGGCCACTAGACGCGATCGCTTCCCCGATCGCTGTGGACATTTGTTGGCATAGTGTCCTGTCTGCTGACAACGGTTACAGACCTCGGATACTCGGACGGACCGAGACTTAGGTCCTGCATGAGGAACTTCTGTGGCCTTTTGGGGTTCGGACGCCAGATCGGGAAATTCGAGAGGTTTGGCAAAGGTGGGAGCCAACCGAAACCTCTGCCTACACTGGGCCCGCTCCAACCTCTGCTCGTGAAAACGGAGGTCAATGCGGGTAGATATGGAGATAAGCTTCTCCAGTGTGGCGGGAATCTCCCTGGTAGCCAAAGCGTCTTTAACATGGTCAGCCAGTCCTCGCCAGTAGATTGGAATAAGAACTTTATCAGACCAATCTAGCTCAGAAGCTAGAGTCCGAAACTGGACGGAAAACAGACTGACCAAAGACGAACCCTGTGCCAATGCCAGCAGTTGTAGCGCCGTATCGTGGGTGACCTGAGGTCCTAAAAAGACCTTTTTAAGAGCCTCCAAGAAACGAGGAGCACTCCGCACCACACGATCGTCGCGCTCCCACAGCGGCGTTGCCCACTCCAACGCTCTGCCCGAGAGTAGAGAAAGTACAAAACCCACTTGTGCCCGATCCGTGGGAAAACATGCAGCCAGAAGCTCAAGCTGTATAGAGCACTGACTCACGAATCCCCGACATTGCTTGCTATCACCGGCAAACTTGTCAGGAAGCGGGAGGTGGGATAATGTAGGGGCAGAGGTGGCAGAAGACAAACTGGCTACAGCCACGCTAGCAGCCTGAACAGCGACTGCGGTAACATCCACAGCTGAGGTTGTGCGCTCAAGAGCCGCCAACCTACCCTCCAGCTGCTGGATGTACTGCGATAGACGCTGTTCATCCGCCATTTTACTAGCCAGACCCTGGCGCTAATATTATGTTAAGGCTGGCGGAACGCACAAAATAATATAAATAATAAGTGCGTTCGCAGCCCGGGGTCCACCGTGCAAGCGGAGCCTGCTGCTAGTAGAAATGGCACGAGAAGCAAACTCTGTTATCCCGCAGAGTCGCCAACATAAACGCCGTAATGCGCTGTGGCAATAAGTGCGAACTCTGTTACTCCACAGAGCCGCTAGAAGGAGAGCCGCAGCGCTATATGGCGATGTGTGCGCACTCACTAGACACAACTGAGTGGCAAAGAAAACACGCTAGGGCGCTGTCTAGCATTGAAAGCGAACCCTGTTACGTCACAGGGCCGCTGAGAAAAAGTACTATGTCCTGTCAGGCTCTCAGGTACACAGTTAAGTGCTACGCGTTCATAAAGCGTGATCATGTGCTAATGTCCTCGCGGGAGTCACCCGCAATCTATGGCGTCTGAACGCCAGACCCTGAATACGGCAATCAAAACTCCTCACCGGTTATGCCGGTAATCTAGGGCATCTAGGACACCGACCCTGACCAGCTACCATACCAAACTCCTCACCGATTAAGTCAGTATTCTAGTGGCTTATTTCAGCCGGGTCCCTATCCACACATACACATGACCACACTGGCGCATAGCATACAATGATTGATATTAGCGCATGGCGGCCCAACCATGCTACCCTTTTATAGCAACAGCTACAGGACCTTCCGGGAACAAGGACCAATGAGAAGCTGTTACAAACAAACGTAGCTACATGACCTTCCTGGCGGACCAATAGGAGCCGCTGCAGCACCTGAACATGTGACCCCTGATCTCCAATGAGAGATCTCACTCTGGGCATGCTCAGATGGGAAAACGCAGGACTTTGTCTCAAAGACGACTGCTCCAGCACTGGCTATAATAGCAGATCCAGGAAAAGCAGCAGCAAGTCACTGCACAGTAGAGGAGTGGGCAAGACGCCTGGACCGATGTCTCTGCTGAGCAGGCTCCACTGCAGCTGGAGATGAATGGGAGACCGCAGCGGGATGGGTTCGAGACTCCCCTTGTGCAGCAGCGGGAAATCGAACCCTAGCACCATTCTCCATATGTTTACATACCTGCTATATATTTCATTTTGTGCAGGAATTATTAAAGTACATATGGTCATATATTGAGGTGCTCACTTTACATTTTTGTAGCTTTATCATAATATTGGTCATCGCCTCTTTTTATAAAATAAAATATATACATTTTTTGTATTTTAATACATATACAATTCTGTAGTGTTATATTTTTGCATATTTGATTCAATAAAATTATATTTTATTATTCACATTGTGTCACCTTGGATTTTCTGTTGCTGTCTCGCCACTTGGTGTCTTCCCCCATTCCTGGATATTTTCTGTCTTTAGGTGTAGTTAGCTTCTCAGGCTGTGACGAGGCGTCTAGGACCAACGTAGGTACGCTCCACGGCTGCCTTTAGTTGTGGTGGTTAGTCAGGGTACTTCAATCCCATAGATTCCTAACCTCTCTGGTGTATTTCCTTTTTTGCTTGCTCTCCTCAGCTACCAAATCATAACAGTATCACCGGCCCAAAAACTGATATTTGTATGGTACTCACAGAAGGGAAAAATAGTGTTAAAGAAAGAAGATTGTCAGAGTTGTCAGAGATTTTTTATTTTTTTTTCCCTCTGTATCTCTGGGTGCTGAGGAGGATTTTTTTTTCTCTTAATGGAGTTTGCACAGTTGTCTGGCCGTGTGGATCAGCTTGCCACTGAAGTTCGGTAGTATTGCTACCTATCTTGCGAGGTTGCCTGTTGTGGAACCTAGGATTCCCATGCCAGATTTGTTTTTAGGGGATCGAGCTAAATTTCTGAAATTCAAAAATAACTGTAAGTTGTTTTTTGCCTTGAAATCTAAGTCCTCAGGGAATGCAGCACAGCAGGTTCAAATTGTCATCTCTCTCCTGCGCGGCGATCCTCAGGATTGGGCTTTTTCCCTGACACCTGGGGATCCTGTTTTGAGTAATGTTGATGCATATTTTCAGGCTCTGGGGTTATTGTACGATGAGAACAATGTCACTGATCAAGCTAAAAAAGCCTTGTTGGCATTAAATCAGGGGCTTGAGGATGCTGAGTTATACTGTCAGAGATTCCGAAGGTGGGCAGTCCTGACCAAATGGAATGACGATGCTTTGGCAGCCCTTTTTCAGAAGGGTCTGTCAGAGAATGTAAAGGATGTTATGGTGGGATTCCCTGTCCCCTCTGGTCTCGATGATTCTATGTCATTAGCGATTCAAATTGACAGACATTTGCGTGAGCGTAGAGGTATGCATGGAATAGTGTTGCCTTGTGAACCAGCTTCTGAAACCATGCAGTGTGATAGAGTGGCTTCTGGGGCACAGCGTCATGAGTTTCGAAAACTCAATGGGTTATGTTTCTACTGTGGTGATGCCTCTCATGCTATTTCAGTCTGCCCTAAGCGGGGAAGACGTTTTGCACGCTCAGTTGTCTTGGGTAGTGTTCAGACAAAATTTTTGTTGACTGTTACCCTGATTTGCTCCCTGTCCACATTTTCTGCTCAGGCTTTCGTTGATTCGGGAGCAGCTATTAACCTAATGGATTTTGATTTTGCTAAACGTTGTGGGTTTCCCTTGATACCCCTACGGAAGTCTATTCCCCTACTGGGGATCGATTCTACCCCTTTGGCTGAGAATAAACCTCAGTTCTCTACTCAGGTGATAATGAGGGTTGAACCTGATCATCAGGAGAGTTGCAAATTTTTGGTGCTGTATAATCTGCATGACATTATCGTACTGGGTTTCCCTTGGTTACAGTCTCATAATCCTGTTTTGGATTGGAAATCTGTGTCTGTAACCAGTTGGGGCTGCCAATGTGTTAATACCAACACTCCTGTTTTTTCTGCCTCCCCCCAGGCTCAGGATGTTCCTGACTTTTTGACTGATTTTTCTGATGTGTTTAGCGAAAGTAAATCTGCATCCTTGCCCCCCCATAGGAGCTCTGACTGCGCTATTGAATTAGTGCCTGGTAGTAAATTCCCTAAAGGTCGCCTTTTTAACTTGTCTGTACCTGAACATGACGCTATGCGGTCTTATATCAAGGAGTCATTGGAGAAGGGTCATATCAGACCATCCTCTTCACCCTTGGGTGCCGGTTTTTTCTTTGTGGCCAAAAAGGATGGTTCATTAAGGCCGTGTATTGATTATCGTCTCTTGAACAATATCACTGTGAAATATCAGTATCCGTTACCCTTAATTTCTGACCTGTTTTCCAGGGTGAAAAGTGCTACTTGGTTTACCAAGCTTGACCTCAGGGGGGCATATAACCTTATTCGCATTAAGCACGGGGATGAATGGAAGACGGCATTTAATACCCCAGAGGGGCATTTTGAGTACCTAGTGATGCCCTTTGGGCTCACTAATGCTCCTTCTGTCTTCCAGTCCTTCATGAATGACATTTTCAGGGATTTTGTGGATAAATTTCTGATTGTTTATTTGGATGATATCTTGATTTTTTCCAATGACTGGGACTCTCATGTGAAACATGTTCGGACTGTGTTCCAGATTTTGAGAGAGAATGCTCTGTATGTGAAGGGATCAAAGTGTCTTTTTGGCGTACAGAGGATCTCATTTCTGGGATTCATTTTGTCCCCATCTGTTATTGAAACGGACCCGGTCAAGGTTCAGGCCATCTGTGATTGGGTCCAACCTACTTCATTAAAGGCTCTTCAAAGATTCTTGGGTTTTGCCAATTTTTATCTTAAATTTATTGGTAATTTCTCTGTTATTGTTAAACCATTGACTGATTTGACCAAAAAGGGTTCTGATGTGGTGAATTGGCCTCCTGAGGCAGTCTCTGCGTTTCAGGAACTTAAGCAGAGATTCACTTCTGCTCCTGTTCTACGGCAGCCTGATCTTTCTCTGCCATTTCAGGTGGAGGTTGATGCCTCTGAAATTGGGGCAGGTGCCGTTTTGTCCCAAAGAGATCCAGAGACCTCTAAGAGTAACCCTTGTGCCTTTTTCTCTCGAAAATTTTCTCCAACTGAACGTAATTATGACGTGGGTAATCGGGAGTTATTGGCCATGAAGTGGGCTTTTGAAGAGTGGAGACATTGGCTGGAGGGAGCCAAACATCAGGTGGTGGTCCTACGGACCATAAGAATCTGGTCTATCTGGAATCGCCAAGCGACTCAATCCTAGACAGGCCAGGTGGGCCTTGTTTTTCACACGTTTTAATTTTGTGGTTTCCTTTCTTCCTGGCACTAAGAATGTTAAGGCGGATGCCCTCTCGAGGAGTTTCCTTGCAGACTCTCCTGAGTTATCTGATCCTGCTGTTATTTTGAAAGAGGGTGTAGTTCTTTCCGCCATCTCGCCCAATTTGAGACTGGCTCTGGAAGGGTGTCAGGAGGATAAACCCGAACGCTGCCCTATTGGGAAATTGTTTGTCCCAGACCGATGGAAAAAGAGTGTGATGTCTGAGATTCATTGTTCCGCGTTGGCCGGTCATCCCGGAATTTTTGGTACCAGAGACTTGGTTAGTCGGTCCTTTTGGTGGCCTACTTTGTCTCGTGACGTCAGGGAATTTGTGCAGTCCTGCGGGACTTGCTCTCCTTCCAAGCCTTGCTCTCGCTCTAGTGGTTTGTTGATGCCATTGCCTGTGCCCAAGAGACCATGGACCCATATCTCTATGGATTTCATTTCCGACCTCCCTGTTTCTCAGAGAATGACCGTTATCTGGGTGATTTGTGATAGGTTTTCCAAAATGATACATCTTGTGCCATTACCTAAGTTGCCTTCCTCCTCTGAATTGGTGCCTTTGTTCCTTCAGCACGTGGTTCGGTTACACGGCATTCCTGAGAACATTGTGTCTGACAGAGGAGTCCAGTTTGTTTCCAGATTTTGGAGGACTTTTTGTTCTAAACTTGGTGTTCAATTGTCTTTCTCCTCGGCTTTTCATCCTCAGACCAATGGTCAAACTGAGAGAACAAACCAGACATTGGAGACTTATCTGAGATGCTTTGTGTCTGCTGATCAGGATGACTGGGTCTCTTTTTTGCCTTTGGCTGAGTTTGCTCTTAATAATAGGGCTAGCTCTGCCACTTTGATGTCTCCATTTTTCTGCAATTTTGGGTTTCACCCTAGATTTTCTTCAGGACAGACAGAGTCTTCTGTCTGTCCAGGTGTTGACTCTGTTGTGGAGCGTATGCAGCAGATTTGGGACCAGGTAGTGGAGAGGTTGTTCCTCTCTCAGGAGAGGGCCCAGCGGTTTGCCAACCGGCATAGGACTGATGGTCCTCGGTTTGAAGTGGGGGACTTGGTCTGGTTGTCCTCAAGAAATATCCCTATGAGAGTTGCATCTCCTAAGTTTAAGCCTAGGTTCATTGGACCTTATAACATCATGGAGATTCTTAATCCTGTTTCCTTTCGTTTACTTCTTCCAGGGACATTTAAGATCCATAACGTGTTCCACAAGTCCTTATTGAAGAGGTTTGTCGAGCCAGTGGTTCCTATGGCTGTGCCTCCTGACCCTGTTTTGGTTGAGGGCAATCTGGAGTATGTGGTTGAGAAAATATTGAATTCTCGTTTTTCTAGACGGAAACTCCAGTATTTGGTTAAGTGGAGAGGTTATGGTCAGGAGGACAATTCTTGGGTGTTTGCTTCGGACATCCATGCTAGGAGACTCATCCGTGCGTATCACAGAGCTCATCCTGACCGACCTGGTTGCTCAAATGAGGGTTCGGTGACCACTCCTCAAGGGGGGGTACTGTTGTGAATGTGCTAGAAATGAATTCTGAGCAGAAGCTCCCTCTGGTGGTTACAAACAGTACTGAACTATCCATTGAAGATTGTGAAGATTGGCGATCAGGTGCTACTGACTGGTCTTATATAAGGGAGGTTCCCTCCCATCAGGGTTGCCGGTGATCAATTGTTCTGGTCTCATCTTTGATTCCTGTTCACTTTGTAGCTTGCTGTTTCGTGCCTGCATCTTCTGCTAACAGATAAGACATTTTCTTCTTTTAGTTTTTTGTGCTTAGTTTTTGCATTTTGGCCTGCACTTCTGTGGGGGTCTGCCGGGTCCCCTCCGGGGGCTTGTGCTCCTCTCAGTTTAGTTCAGCCACTGTTGTTTGTTCATTTGCCTTTTCCAGTTTTTTCAGTGGCTGCTGTTTTGTTTTTGTTACACCAGAGAACTAATTTAGGTGGTAGAGGTCGTGTGATCTCAGGTGTTTTTGTAATTAGTAGAGTTGGTACTTTTCAGGGTTTTTTGGGATTGCAGTAAGTGTCCTTCCTATCCTTTTCTATTTAGGAAGTTTGGGCCCCAACGTTTGCTCATACTATTTTCTGTCTGTGTCTGTATTTCCCCTTGTCTAACCGCCATTACATGTTTGGGGGCTTTCTATGTTCTTTGGGGATCTGCTCCGGGGCAGATAGTTTTCCTCTTTCTGTCTTTAGGTGTAGTTAGCTTCTCAGGCTGTGACGAGGCGTCTAGGACCAACGTAGGTACGCTCCACGGCTGCCTTTAGTTGTGGTGGTTAGTCAGGGTACTGCAATCCCATAGATTCCAACCTCTCTGGTGTATTTCCTTTTTTGCTTGCTCTCCTCAGCTACCAAATCATAACCGAGCCCCATATATTGCTCCATGCATAAATGGTCCCATATAATGTTCCATACAGTATATGATGAGCTCCACATAATGCTACAGTATATGATGGTCCCCATATAATGTGCCATACAGTATAGGATGGTCCCCAAAGAGTATAATGAGCCACACATATTGCTCCATACAGTATAATGAGTCGCATATAAAGCTCCATACAGTATATGATGGGCCCCATATACAGCTCCACACAGAATGGGCTCCATATAATGCTCCATACAGAATAGGCCCCATATGTGCTCCATATGATGCTCCATATATAAAGGGCCCTATATGATGCCCATAAATAATGAACCCCATATGATGCTCTAGTATATGATGGGCCCCATATATGATGCTCCAGTGTATGATGAGCCCCATATAATGCTCCAAATATAATGGTCCCCATATATAATGCTCCATATATAATGTGCTCCATGTGATGCTCCATATATAATGTGCCCCATATGATGCGCCATATATAATGGGCCCCATATGATGCTCCAGTATATAATGGGCCCCATGGATGATGCTCCAGTGTATAATGCGTCCCATATATGAGGCTCCAATGTATAATGGGCCCCGTAGATGATGATCCAGTGTGTGATGGGCCCCATTTATAATGCTCCAGTGTATGATGTTCCCCATATATAATGCTCCTGTGTATAATGGGCCCTATCTATGATTCTCAAGTGTATAATGGGCCCCATATATAATTCCCCAATATATAATACTCCCCAAATATTGCTCCAAACATTAAAAAAATGAAATACCTCTTCTCGCTGGGCACTGCTCTACTCTGGATTCCTCAGCATCGTCATCTTCCAGCTCTCTGCACTGTGACTGTTGAGGCAGAGGGTGCACAGATGTGATGTCATCGCGCTCTCTGAACTGAATGTCACTGTCAGGATACGTGGAAGACATCACAGCGGTGGAGCAGGGAGAGGTAAGTATTGCAAGTGCTGGGGCCCTGAGCAAGCAGGTGGGCCCACTCGTGGGCGCCGGCACTGGCACAGGGCCCCTCATAGTATGCCGGTGTCTCTGACGGTGAGTGGGCCCCCCACCTGCTCAGGGCCCCGGCACTTGCTCGGGTGCGCCAGGTGCTGACGCCGTCCTGGAGGGGTAAAGCCCAGTTAGGGAGGTGGAAAAACTGGCATATGTTGAGGTGTAGGCTGGACGTCAGCAGCTGCAAATGGAGGAATTGGGGAAGTCAGAGGAAGAGGAGGACAAAGCGAGGGATTTTGCTGGCAACCTATGTGTCATCAGGGGAAGGTGGTACAAAATCCTTTGAAACCCAGGCATGGTTCATTTTAATGAAGGTGAGATCACCTACATTTTGGGTCGACAGCCGGGTCCTTCTTTCTGTCAGTATTGATCCAGCAGCACTGAAGACTCTTTCTGATAGCACACTACCAGCAGGTCAAGCGAGTTTCTGTAAGGCATATTGTGCCAATTCAGGCCTGGTGTCCAGTTTACAGGCCCAGTAGTCAAAGGGGAATGAACTGTGAGGGAGAACATCGATAGGGGAGGAGAGGTAATTTTGTCTCCTGTTTGTTGCAATCGATTCAGTTTTACCATTCATGTGAGCGGTACTCGAGAAATCAGTCCACAACATGGTCATTAAACCTCTGTCTCCAACGCCACTTCAGCTGTGTGCACCACTGTTGTGAATGTTTTAGAAATGAATTCTGAGCAGAAGCTCCCTCTAGTGGTTGCAAACAGTACTGAACCATTCAATGAGGATTGGCAATCACGAATCACAGACTGGTCTTATATAAGGGAGGTTCCGTCCCATCATGGTTGCCGGTGATCAATTGTTCTTGTCTCAACGTTGTTTCCTGGTTCACTTGGAAGCTTGCTGAGTCTTGCCTCTTCTCCTGCTCTCAGATAAGATATTTTCTGTTTTTTGTTTTTGTGCTTACCTTTTGCATTTTTCTCTGCATTTCTTTGAAGTTAGCCTGGTCCCCCTCCCCGGGGGGCTTGGGCTCCTCTCAGTTCCTCTGGAGCCACTATTATTTGTTCATTTGCCTTTTCCAATTTTTTCAGTGGCTGCGGCTTAGTTTTGTTACACCAGAGAACTAATTTAGGTGGTAGAGGTCGTGTGATCTCAGGTGTTTTTGCAATTAGTAGCGTTGGTTTTTTTAGGTTTTTTTTTGGATTGCAGTAAGTATTCTTCCTATCCTTTTTCTGTCTAGGCAGATTGGGCCCCAACGTTTGCTCATACTATTTTCTGTCTGTGTCTGTATTTCTTCTTGTCTAACCGCCATTACATGTTTGGGGGCTTCCTATGTTCTTTGGGGATCTGCTCCGGGCAGATAGCTTTCCTCTTTCTATCTTTAGGTGTAGTTATCCTCTCAGGCTGTGACGAGGCGTCTAGGTCCAACGTAGGTACGCTCCACGGCTGCCTTTAGTTGTGGTGGTTAGTCAGGGTACTGCAATCCAGTAGATTCCAAACTCTCTGGTGTATTGCCGTTTTTGCCTGCTCTCCTCAGATACCAAAACATAACAGTATCACCGGCCCAACTGAAAATTATATGGTACTCACAGAAGGGAAAAATAGTGTGGAAAGAAAAAAGGTTGTCAGAGTTGTCAGAGATTTTTTTTTTCTGTTTGTTGCATTTTTTCCCTCTTTTTCTCTGGGTGCTGAGGAGGATTTTTTTTTCTCTCTCAATGGAGTTTGCACAGTTGTCTGGCCGTGTGGATCAGCTTGCCACTGAGGTTCAGAGTATTGCTACCTATCTTGCTAGGTTGCCAGTTGTGGAACCCAGGATCCCCATGCCAGATTTAGTTTTGGGGGATCGAGCTAAATTTCTGAATTTCAATAATAACTGTAAGTTGTTTTTTGCCTTAAAACCTAAGTCCTCAGGGAACGCAGCACAGCAGGTTCAAATTGTCATCTCTCTCCTGCGCGGCGATCCTCAGGATTGGGCTTTTTCCCTGACACTGGGGACCCTGTTTTGAGTAATGTTGATGCATTTTTTCTGGCTCTGGGGTTATTGTACGATGAACCTAATGTCACTGATCAAGCTGAAAAAACCTTGTTGGCATTAAATCAGGGGCTTGAGGACGCTGAGTTGTACTGTCAGAAATTCCGAAAGTGGGCAGTCCTGACCAAATGGAATGACGATGCTTTGGCAGCCCTTTTTCGGAAGGCTCTGTCAGAGAATGTAAAAGATGTTATGGTGGGTTTCCCTGCTCCCTCTGGTCTCAATGATTCTATGTCATTAGCGATTCAAATTGACAGACGTTTGCGTGAGCGTAGAAGTATGCGTGGAATAGTGTTGCCTTGTGAAACAACTTCTGAACCCATGCAGTGTGATAGAGTGGCTTCTGGGGCACAGCGTCATGAGTTTCGAAAACGCAATGGGTTATGTTTCTACTGTGGTGATGCCTCTCATGCTATTTCAGTCTGCCCTAAGGCGGATGCCCTCTCGAGGAGTTTCTTTGTGGACTCTCCTGAGTTATCTGATCCTGCTGTTATTTTGAAAGAGGGTGTAGTTCTTTCCGCCCTCTCGCCCAATTTGAGACTGGCTCTGGAAGGGTGTCAGGAGGATAAACCCGAGCGCTGCCCTATTGGGAAATTGTTTGTCCCAGACCAGTGGAGGAAGAGTGTGATGTCTGAGATTCATTGTTCCGCGTTGGCCGGTCATCCCGGAATTTTTGGTACCAGAGACTTGGTGAGTCAGTCCTTTTGGTGGCCTACTTTGTCTCGTGACGTCAGGGAGTTTGTGCAGTCCTGTGGGACTTGCTCTCGCTCCAAGCCTTACTCTCGCTCTAGTGGTTTGTTGATGCCAATGCCTGTGCCCAAGAGACCATGGACCCATATCTCTATGGATTTTATTTCCGACCTCCCTGTTTCTCAGAGAATGACCGTTATCTGGGTGATTTGTGATAGGTTTTCCAAGATGCTACATCTTGTGCCATTACCTAAGTTGCCTTCCTCCTCCGAATTGGTGCCTTTGTTCCTTCAGCACGTGGTTCGGTTACACGGCATTCCTGAGAACATTGTGTCTGACAGAGGAGTCCAGTTTGTTTCCAGATTCTTGAGGACAACCAGACCAAGTCCCCCACTTCAAACTGAGGACCATCAGTCCTATGCCGGTTGGCAAACCGCTGGGCCCTCTCATGAGAGAGGGACAACCTCTCCACTACCTGTTCCCAAATCTACTGCATACGCTCCACAACACAGTCAACACCTGGACAGACAGAAACCTCCGTCTGTCCCGAAGAAAATCGAGGGTGAAACCCAAAATTGCAGAAAAATGGAGACATCAAAGTGGCAGAGCTAGCCCTATTATTAAGAGCAAACTCAGCCAAAGGCAAAAAAGAGACCCAGTCATCCTGATCAGCAGACACAAAGCATCTCAGATAAGTCTCCAATGTCTGGTTTGTTCTCTCAGTTTGTCCATTGGTCTGAGGATGAAAAGCCGAGGAGAAAGACAATTGAACACCAAGTTTAGAACAAAAAGTCCTCCAAAATCTGGAAACAAACTGGACTCCTCTGTCAGACACAATGTTCTCAGGAATGCCGTGTAACCGAACCACGTGCTGAAGGAACAAAGGCACCAATTCGGAGGAGGAAGGTAACTTAGGTAATGACACAAGATGTATCATTTTGGAAAACCTATCACAAATCACCCAGATAACGGTCATTCTCTGAGAAACAGGGAGGTCGGAAATGAAATCCATAGAGATATGGGTCCATGGTCTCTTGGGCACAGGCAATGGCATCAACAAACCACTAGAGCGAGAGCAAGGCTTGGAGCTAGAGCAAGTCCCGCAGGACTGCACAAATTCCCTGACGTCACGAGATAAAGTAGGCCACCAAAAGGACCGACTCACCAAGTCTCTGGTACCAAAAATTCCGGGATGAATGGCCAACGCGGAACAATGAATCTCAGACATCACACTCTTTTTCCACCGGTCTGGGACAAACAATTTCCCAATAGGGCAGCGCTCGGGTTTATCCTCCTGACACCCTTCCAGAGCCAGTCTCAAATTGGGCGAGATGGCGGAAAGAACTACACCCTCTTTCAAAATAACAGCAGGATCAGATAACTCAGGAGAGTCCGCAAGGAAACTCCTCGAGAGGGCATCCGCTTTAACATTCTTAGTGCCAGGAAGAAAGGAAACCACAAAATTAAAACGTGTGAAAAATAAGGCCCACCTGGCCTGTCTATGATTAAGTCGCTTGGCTGATTCCAGACAAACCAGATTCTTATGGTCCGTGAGGACCACCACCTGATGTTTGGCTCCCTCCAGCCAATATCTCCACTCTTCAAAAGCCCATTTCATGGCCAATAACTCCCGATTACCCACATCATAATTACGTTCAGTTGGAGAAAATTTTCGAGAGAAAAAAGCACAAGGGTTACTTTTAGAGGTCTCTGGATCTCTTTGGGACAAAACGGCACCTGCCACAACTTCAGAGGCATCAACCTCCACCTGAAATGGCAGAGAAACATCAGGCTGCCGTAGAACAGGAGCAGAAGTGAATCTCTGCTTAAGTTCCTGAAACGCAGAGACTGCCTCAGGAGGCCAATTCACCACATCAGAACCCTTCTTGGTCAAATCAGTCAATGGTTTAACAATAACAGAGAAATTACCAATAAATTTCCGATAAAAATTGGCAAAACCCAAGAATCTCTGAAGAGCCTTTAAAGAAGTAGGTTGGACCCAATCACAGATGGCCTGAACCTTGACCGGGTCCATTTCAATAACAGATGGGGACAAAATTAATCCCAGAAATGAGATCCTCTGTACGCCAAAAAGACACTTTGATCCCTTCACATACAGAGCATTCTCTCTCAAAATCTGGAACACAGTCCGAACATGTTTCACATGAGAGTCCCAGTCATTGGAAAAAATCAAGATATCATCCAAATAAACAATCAGAAATTTATCCACAAAATCCCTGAAAATGTCATTCATGAAGGACTGGAAGACGGAAGGAGCATTAGTGAGCCCAAAGGGCATCACTAGGTACTCAAAATGCCCCTCTGGGGTATTAAATGCCGTCTTCCATTCATCCCCGTGCTTAATGCGAATAAGGTTATACGCCCCCCTGAGGTCAAGCTTGGTAAGCCAAGTAGCACTCTTCACCCTGGAAAACAGGTCAGAAATCAAGGGTAACGGATATTGATATTTCACAGTGATATTGTTCAAGAGACGATAATCAATACACGGCCTTAATGAACCATCCTTTTTGGCCACAAAGAAAAAACCGGCACCCAAGGGTGAAGAGGATGGTCTGATATGACCCTTCTCCAATGACTCCTTGATATAAGACCGCATAGCGTCATGTTCAGGTACAGACAAGTTAAAAAGGCGACCTTTAGGGAATTTACTACCAGGCACTAATTCAATAGCGCAGTCATAGCTCCTATGGGGGGGCAAGGATGCAGATTTACTTTCGCTAAGCACATCAGAAAAATCAGTCAAAAAGTCAGGAACATCCTGAGCCTGGGGAGAGTCAGAAAAAACAGGAGTGTTGGCATTAACACATTGGCAGCCCCAACTGGTTACAGACAGATTTCCAATCCAAAACAGGATTATGAGACTGTAACCAAGGGAAACCTAGTACAATAATGTCATGCAGATTATACAGCACCAAAAATTTGCAACTCTCCTGATGATCAGGTTCAACCCTCATTATCACCTGAGTAGAGAACGGGGGTTTATTCTCAGCCAAAGGGGTAGAATCAATCCCCAGTAGGGGAATAGACTTCCGTAGGGGTATCAAGGGAAACCCACAACGTTTAGCAAAATCAAAATCCATCAGGTTAATAGCTGCTCCCAAATCAACAAAAGCCTGAGCAGAAAATGTGGACAGGGAGCAAATCAGGGTAACAGTCAACAGAAATTTAGTCTGAACACTACCCAAGACAACTGAGCGTGCAAAACGTCTTCCCCGCCTAGGGCAGACCGAAATAGCATGAGAGGCGTCACCACAGTAGAAACATAACCCATTGTGTTTTCGAAACTCATGACGCTGTGCCCCAGAAGCCACTCTATCATACTGCATGGGTTCAGAAGCTGGTTCACAAGGCAACACTATTCCACGCATACCTCTACGCTCACGCAAACGTCTGTCAATTTGAATCGCCAATGACATAGAATCATTGAGACCAGAGGGAGCAGGGAAACCCACCATAACATCTTTTACATTCTCTGACAGACCCTTCCGAAAAAGGGCTGCCAAAGCATCATCATTCCATTTGGTCAGGACTGCCCACCTTCGGAATCTCTGACAGTACAACTCAGCGTCCTCAAGCCCCTGATTTAATGCCAACAAGGCTTTTTCAGCTTGATCAGTGACATTAGGTTCATCGTACAATAACCCCAGAGCCAGAAAAAATGCATCAACATTACTCAAAACAGGATCCCCAGTGTCAGGGAAAAAGCCCAATCCTGAGGATCGCCGCGCAGGAGAGAGATGACAATTTGAACCTGCTGTGCTGCGTTCCCTGAGGACTTAGGTTTTAAGGCAAAAAACAACTTACAGTTATTTTTGAAATTCAGAAATTTAGCTCGATCCCCTAAAAACAAATCTGGCATGGGGATCCTAGGTTCCACAACCGGCAACCCTGCAAGATAGGTAGCAATACTCCGAACTTCAGTGGCAAGCTGATCCACACGGCCAGACAACTGTGCAAACTCCATTGAGAGAAAAAAAAATCCTCAGCACCCAGAGAAAAAGAGGGAAAGAAAAAAAAATATCTCTGACAACTCTGACAACTTCCTTTTTTTTTTTACACTATCTTTCCCTTCTGTGAGTACCATATCATTTCAGTTTGGCCGGTGATACTGTTATGATTTGGTAGCTGAGGAGAGCAGGCAAAAAAGGCAATACACCAGAGAGGTTGGAATCTACTGTAATTGCAGTACCCTGACTAACCACCACAACTAAAGGCAGCCATGGAGCGTACCTACGTTGGTCCTAGACGCCTCGTCACAGCCTGAGAAGCTAACTACACCTAAAGATAGAAAGAGGAAAACTATCTGCCCCGGAGCAGATCCCCAAAGAACATAGGAAGCCCCCAAACATGTAATGGCAGTTAGACAAGAGGAAAACACAGACAGAAAATAGTATGAGCAAACGTTGGGGCCCAAACTTCCTAGAAAGAACAGGATAGGAAGGTCACTTACTGCAATCCAAAAAACCCTGAGATCACATGACCTCTACCACCTAAATTAGTTCTCTGGTGTAACAAAAACAAAACAGCAGCCACTGAAAAAAACTGGAAAAGGCAAATGAACAAATAACAGTGGCTGAACAAAACTGAGAGGGGCACAAGCCCCCGGAGGGGACCCGACAGACCCCCACAGAAGTGCAGGACAAAATGCAAAAAGCAAGCACAAAAAACAAAGGAAGAAAAAGTCTTATCTGTTATCAGAAGATGCAGGCACGAAACAGCAAGCTTCAAAGTGAAACAGGAATCACAGTTGAGACCAGAACAATTGATCACCGGCAACCCTGATGGGAGGGAACCTCCCTTATATAAGACCAGTCAGTAGCACCTGATCGCCAATCTTCACAATCTTCATTTAATAGTTCAGTACTGTTTGTAACCACCAGAGGGAGCTTCTGCTCAGAATTCATTTCTAGCACATTCACAACAGTACCCCCCCTTGAGGAGGGGTCACCGAACCCTCATTTGGGCAACCAGGTCGGTCAGGATGAGCTCTGTGATACGCACGGATGAGTTTCCTAGCATGGATGTCCGAAGCAAACACCCAAGAATTGTCCTCCTGACCATAACCTCTCCACTTAACCAAATACTGGAGTTTCCGTCTAGAAAAACGAGAATACAATATTTTCTCAACCACATACTCCAGATTGCCCTCAACCAAAACAGGGTCAGGAGGCACCGCCATAGGAAACATAACCCATTGCGTTTTTGAAACTCATGACGCTGTGCCCCAGAAGCCACTCTATCACACTGCATGGGTTCAGAAGCTGGTTCACAAGGCAGCACTATTCCACGCATACCTCTACGCTCACGCAAACGTCTGTCAATTTGAATCGCTAATGACATAGAATCATTGAGACCAGAGGGACAGGGAATCCCACCATAACATCCTTTACATTCTCTGACAGACCCTTCCGAAAAAGGGCTGCCAAAGCATCGTCATTCCATTTGGTCAGAACTGCCCACCTTCGGAATCTCTGACAGTATAACTCAGCGTCCTCAAGCCCCTGATTTAATGCCAACAAGGCTTTTTCAGCTTGATCAGTGACATTAGGCTCATCGTACAATAACCCCAGAGCCTGAAAAAATGCATCAACATTATTCAAAACAGGATCCCCAGGTGTCAGGGAAAAAGCCCAATCCTGAGGATCGCCGCGCAGGAGAGAGATGACAATTTGAGCCTGCTGCGCTGCGTTCCCTGAGGACTTAGATTTTAAGGCAAAAAACAACTTACAGTTATTTTTGAAATTCAGAATTTAGCTCGATTCCCTAAAAACAAATCTGGCATGGGAATCCTAGGTTCCACAACAGGCAACCCTGCAAGATAGGTAGCAATACTCCGAACTTCAGTGGCAAGCTGATCCACACGGCCAGACAACTGTGCAAACTCCATTGAGAGAAAAAAAATCCTCCTCAGCACTCAGAGATATAGAGGGAAAAAAAAAAAAAAATCTTTCTTTCACACTATTTTTCCCTTCTGTGAGTCCCCCCGGAGGGGACCCGGCAGACCCCCACAGAAGTGCAGGACAAAATGCAAAAAGCAAGCACAAAAAATAAAGGAAGAAAAAGTCTTATCTGTTAGCAGAAGATGCAGGCACGAAACAGCAGGCTTCAAAGTGAAACAGGAATCACAGTTGAGACCAGAACAATTGATCACCGGCAACCCTGATGGAGGGAACCTCCCTTATATAAGACCAGTCAGTAGCACCTGATCGCCAATCTTCACAATCTTCATTTAATAGTTCAGTACTGTTTGTAACCACCAGAGGGAGCTTCTGCTCAGAATTCATTTCTAGCACATTCACAACAGGCTTGGGCTCCTCTCAGTTCCTCTGGAGCCACTGTTATTTGTTCATTTGCCTTTTCCAGTTTTTTAAGTGGCTGCGGCTTAGTTTTGTTACACCAGAGAACTAATTTAGGTGGTAGAGGTCGTGTGATCTCAGGTGTTTTTGCAATTAGTAGCGTTGGTTTTTTTAGGGTTTTTTTTGGATTGCAGTAAGTATCCTTCCTATCCTTTTTCTGTCTAGGCAGATTGGGCCCCAACATTTGCTCATACTATTTTCTGTCTGTGTCTGTATTTCTTCTTGTCTAACCGCCATTACATGTTTGGGGGCTTCCTATGTTCTTTGGGGATCTGCTCCGGGGCAGATAGCTTTCCTCTTTCTATCTTTAGGTGTAGTTATCCTCTCAGGCTGTGACGAGGCGTCTAGGACCAACGTAGGAACGCTCCACGGCTGCCTTTAGTTGTGGTGGTTAGTCAGGTACTGCAATCCAGTAGATTCCAACCTCTCTGGTGTATTGCCGTTTTTGCCTGCTCTCCTCAGCTACCAAAACATAACACACCACGAACACCTTTTTCATGTTGCCCAGTACGGCTCGCGGTAGAACCTGCACCGCTGCTGTGTGCTGGGAATGTCTCTAACAAACGGTTTACCAGAGTTGCTTGTTTGTTCGCCAATATTAGCTCCAGGTTCTCCTGTGGCATGATGTTCTGTAATTTGCCTTTATAGCGTGGATCAAGGATGCTGGCCAACCAGTAGTTGTCATCGTTTATAATTTTGGCAATGTGGGGGTCTCCCTTTTTAGGATCCACAAAAGAAAATCACACATGTGGGCCAATGTTCCAGGTGTCAATGATGCACTGCCAGTGGTGGGTGGAGGAGCACTTTCTGCCAAATCCACATCACTCCAGTCATGCACAAACCCTTTACCTGACCTTTGCAAGCCAACATTTTCTCTTGCCCCTGAGAAGCATCCTCCTCCCCAAAATAATCATCCCCCTCATCCTCCTCTTCCTCTTCTTCCACAACCTCATCCAGGACAGTTCCCTGAGCAGACAATGCCTGACTGTCATCAAGGCTTCCCTCCTTCTCCTCCTCCGCTGCAGACGCCTGATCTTAATGTGCGTCAAAGTTTGCATGAGCAGACGCATAAGTGGGATGCTCATGCTTATGATGGCATCGTCTGCGCTTACCAGCCGTGTGCATTCCTCAATGAAGGTCTTTACAGAGGTCTTTCAGCTTTGACCACTGCACACCCGACAACTCGATGTCTGCCCTCAAACTGCCAGCCCGCGTATCCTCCCACAAATGCATTACAGCCTGCCTCTGTTCGCACAGCCTCTCAATCATGTGCATGGTGGAGTTCCACCTTGTTGCAACATCTAAGGCAACTCAATTTACCCGGGGGCCGCTGGAGGTAGAATCTGGGTGAGGGTGGGCCGCATCAGGTTTTCCACAAGAAAAGCTCTTACAAAAACATTCCAACGTTATCAAATGTCCCAATGGGGACAGTGTTGATGTATGTATAGTGCTGTGGAGTTAATAGCGCAATATCAATGAATAAATATTATTCTTAATATTATGTTACAATACCAGGATCTGAGGATTTTCTGTTTCGAGGTCAAAAGCTCTCTGATGCAATGTTGCTGCCTGTCTCGATGTCTTCCTCTTTTGACACTGCAGTGTGGTGGACAAGTAAACTTTAACTGGTTAACAGCAAGAAGTCATTCCCCCAGCGCTCATTCTCCCCCAGCGCTCATTCTCCCACAGCACTCATTCTCCTCCATTGCATTTTCCCCATCACCCCATCGTTGCTTTTCCCCATCACTCCCATTATTGCTTTTTCTCCATCATTGCTTTTCACCCCATCACTCCCATCATTGCTTTTTCCCCATCACTCCCATCATTGCTTTTTCCCCATCATTGCTTATCCCTATCACTCCCATCATTGCTTTTTCCCCATCACCCATCATTGCTTTTCCCCATCACTCCCATCATTGATTTTTCCCCATCACCCCATCATTGCTTTTCCCCATCATTCCCATCATTGCTTTTTCCCCATCACTCCCATCATTTCTTTTTCCCCATCATTGCTTTTCCCCATCACTCCCATCATTTCTTTTTCCCCATCATTGCTTTTTCCCCATCATTGCTTATCCCCATCACTCCCATCATTGCTTTTTCCCCATCACCCATCATTGCTTTTCCCCATCACTCCCATCATTGATTTTTCCCCATCACACCATCATTGCTTTTCCCCATCATTCCCATCATTGCTTTTTCCCCATCACTCCCATCATTTCTTTTTCCCCATCATTGCTTTTCCCCATCACTCCCATCATTGCTTTTTCCCCCATCTCTCCCATCATTGCTTTTCCCCATCACTCCCATCATTGCTTTTCCCCTATCACTCCCATCATTGCTTTTGCCCATCACTCCCATCATTGTTTTTCCCCATTGCTTTTCCACATCACTGCTTTTCCCCATCACTCCCATCATTGCTTTTTCCCCATCACTTCCATCATTTCTTTTTCCCCATCATTGCTTTTCCCCATCACTCCCATCATTGCTTTTCCCCATCTCTCCCATCATTGCTTTTCCCTATCACTCCCATCATTGCTTTTCCCCTATCACTCCCATCATTGCTTTTTCCCATCACTCCCATCATTGTTTTTCCCCATTGCTTTTCCCCATCACTGCTTTTACCCATCACTCCCATCATTTTTTTCCCCATCACTGTTTTTCCCCATTTCTTTTCCCCATCACTCTCCTCCACGCACACACACACACACACACACACACACACACACACACCACCTCTCACCTGTACACACACACACACACATACTACACACACACACACACACCACCTCTCACCTGTCTGCAGCATTACCGGTGCCCGCGCTTCCTCGCTCTGACAGAGCAGGCCACTGAATGATGACGTCATCCAGCGTCGCTGCTCTCTGTGTCTCAGGAAGCCCGGTCCAGCCCGTAGTGCTGACATCTTTCTGTGGTACCGCTCATTAAGCTCATGAATATGGGTGCCACGCCTATGAGAGTGGAGTGGCGTCCATATTTATGACCTTAATGAGCGGTACTACGAGTGACTGGGATTTCACATGCTGTGTTTCTCGCATGTGTGATCCCAGCCGAGGTGAGGGCCGCAAAGTACTGTACCGAGGGCCCATGAGGTGAGGGCCGCAAACTAGTGTCCCCAGTGCCGCAGTTGGCCCGCGGGCCACGAGTTTGAGACCCCTGGTCTAAGGTATACGCCTGCATATGACTGGAGTCTACGGGTGAGCGACGTATGTGCAAGCAGTCTTCGCACCTTATGTAGCAGGGCTGGTAACTCCGGATAATTATTTCCGGATAATTATTTATGAAGCACTGCACCACCAGGTTCAAGGTGTGAGCCAGGCATGGTATGTGTCTGAGTTTTGCCAGGGCTATTGCCGCCACAAAATTACGTCCGTTATCACTGACTACCTTGCATGTCTCAAGATGTAGACTGCCCAGCCATGACTCAGTTTCTCGCTGCAAGTAGTCGGCCAGTACCTCCGCAGTGTGTCTGTTGTCGCCCAAAGACATAATTTTTAAAACAGCCCGCTGACGCTTACCACTAGCTGTTCGATAATGGGACACCTCGCGTGCAATACTGGCAGCTGCGGATGGAGTGCTCGTGCAACTGTGCTCTGTCGATGAGCTTTTGCTTCTGGAGGAGGAGGGTCGATCGCCTACAGCCAACTGTTGCCTATACCATGGGCTAGGCAGCACTGTCCCACTGCCGCTGTCCCCTGTGGACCCTACATCCACCACATTAACCCAGTGCGCAGTGATGGACATGTAACGGCACAGGCCATGCCTACTGGCCCATGCATCTGTTGTGAGGTGAACCTTTCCACTCACTGATTATTTGAGTGCATGGACAATGCGGTCTTTCACATGCTGGTGGAGGGCAGTAATGGCTTTTCTAGAAAAGAAGTGCCGACTGGTAGGTCATAGCGTAGGACAGCGTAGGCCATGAGCTCTCGGAACGCTGCGCTTTCAACCAAACGGAAGGGCATCATCTCTAATGAGATCAGTTTGGCAATGTAGGCATTCAAAGCAAGTGTACGCGGATGAGAGGATGAGTACTTTCTTATCCTACTAAGAGTGTCTTCTAGGGTGAGCTGGACTTGAGAGCTGCATATGGTGGAACTAGCGGTGGACATGGCAGACTGAGAGGGGGTTAGTGATGGTGATGGTGGTGGTGTTGGTGATGGCCTAGATTCAGTCTTTTGTTGGAAAAACATTGTGATTCCCTGCCTGCTTTGGCCTTGCGACGACACCTCAACATTTCTTGCTGATTGTGTGCTAACCGGTGGGCTTACAGTGGGTGAAACGATGTAGCGTTGCTGGCTACCTTCAGTTGGAGCAGGTGCACGTGTGCTACCTGAGGTTTTGTAGTCCGTCCACACTTGCAAGTGCATGGTGTTTAAATGTCTAAGCATGCAACTGGTATTCAAATTTCGGAGATTTTTCCCTCGGCTAAAGGTCCTTCCGCAATTCTTACAGATAACCTTTGCCTCATCAATAGGATTTTGGTCAAAAAAGTGCCACACTGCACTCTTCCTACTATGGGATAAATTTTCAGGACTTGCACGCTGTGCTAATTTGACAGTCTGGCCAAGCTGTCCTGCAACTCTTTTTGTTTTTTTAACACATTTTTGTACTGCTACAGGCCTGCCAGATAACCGCAGCTGCGATGTCGATGCCTGCTGTGGATCCTTCTCCTCTTTTGGGCTATTGCCAGTGGCACCCTCTTCCCCCAATGGATGCCAATCCGGGTCAACAACTGGGTCATCCATCACCTCCTCTTCAATTTCATCTCCATCTTCCTCTGTGTCACCGTGTAAGGTGATATAGTATGCGGGAAGGGGCACTTGAGTTTCATCAGGGTCAGAATGTGGCTCAGTAGACTGCGAGGGCAATGCAGTGCTCTGGGTGAATGTACCAGCAGAATCATCTAGCAGTGGCTGTGCATCAGTGCACTCTATGTCATATTCATCTTGGACAGGGGAATTCAGGATTTCACTTGATAACCCAGGCATGGTATGTGAAAAGATCTCCAGGGAGTAATCTGAAGTGTGGCCTGCCGCATCCTTCACTGTTGGTGGGGGTGAAGGACACAAGGAAAGGTGTTGTTCCTGACCAGGAGTCTGCACTGACGACTCAGTGCTTGCAGTTTTTGAAACTTCAGAAGAGGAGGCAATAGAGCTGGAGTCTGTTTCAGCAATGTAAGCCAAAATCTGTTCCTGATGCTCCAGCCTTAAAAGCGGTTTACCTACTAACAGAAAAGGGAGCCTTCCAGGTCTTCTGGAGCCAGACAATGACGCAGGCTCAACACCTCCTGCCTTAGGTGCTATTGTGATTTTGGCACTACCAGCAGATGCACCACCACCACCAACAGTACCAACTGGCCCCCCCGCCCACGTCTGCAGCCTCTTCCACCATACTTCCTCATGTTTGGGAAAATGTACCAAAAATACCAGCAGATATATGGTACTGTATGAGGAGCGTACAGCTGTATACAGTGTAGGGAAAAATTTAAATCTCCGTATATATTTCCAGAGTCACACACAGACGGTCACTCAGTATGGATTTCACCATAATACAAACAGCAGAAATACGGTATTGTATCAGAAGTGTACAGCTGTATACGGCGTAGGGAAAAATTTAAATCTCCGTGTATATTTCCGAAGTCACACACAGACGCTCTCTCAGTATGGATTTCACCTTAATACAAAGAGAAGATATACGGTACTGTATCAGAAGAGGACCGCTGTATACAGTGTAGGGGAAAATTTAAATTTCCGTATTTATTTCCGGAGTCACACACAGACGCTCTCTCAGTATGGATTTGACCGCAATACAAACAGCAGAAATACGGTATTGTATCAGAAGTGTACAGCTGTATACGGTGTAGGGAAAAATTTTAATCTCTGTATATATTTCCTGAGTCACACACAGATATTCAGCATGTATTTGTCCTTGATACCAGCCGGTAAACGGTAGTGTGTGAGGAGCGTACAGCTCTATTCGGTGTTATGTTACGGTAGCTGAGGAGTGCAGGTAAAAAAGGAAATACACCAGAGCAGTTGGAAACTATGAGATTGCAGTACCCTGACTAACCACCGCAACTAGAGGCAGCCGTGGAGCGTTCCTACGTTGGTCCTAGACGCCTCGTCACAGCCTGAGAAACTAACTACACCTAAAGATAGAAATAGGAAAGCTATCTGCCCCGGAGCAGAACCCCAAAGATAATAGAAAGCCCCCAAACATGTAATGGCGGTTAGACAAGAGGAAATACTGACACAGAAAGAAAATAGTATGAGCAAATGCTGGGGCCCAAACTATCTAAATAGAAAAGGACAGGAAGGGTACTTACTGCAATCTCAGAAAACCCTGAAAAAACACCAACTCTACTAATTTCAAAATCACCTGAGATCACACGACCTCAACCACCTAAATTAGTTCTCTGGTGTAAAAAAAAAATCAAAACAGCAGCCACTGAAAAAAAACTGGAAAAAGCAAAAGTACAAAACACAGTGGCTGGACTAAACTGAGAGGGCAAAAGCCCCCGGAGGGGACCCTGAAGGCCCCCATGGAAGTGCAGGACAAAATGCAAAAATATAGCAAAAACACAAACTAAGAAATTGTCTTATCTGTTAGCAGGAGATGCAGACACGACACAGCAGGCTACAAGGGAAACTGGAAAGAAGGATTCAGACCAGAACAATTGATCACCGGCAACCCTGATGGGAAAATGACTCCCTTATATAAGACCAATCAGTAACACCTGATTCCCAGTCCTCACTATCCTCACTAGTACCGCTTGTAACCACCAGAGGGAGCCTCTG
Source organism: Oophaga sylvatica (assembly GCA_033576555.1). NCBI lineage: Eukaryota > Metazoa > Chordata > Amphibia > Anura > Dendrobatidae > Oophaga > Oophaga sylvatica. The sequence goes on from JARQOD010000002.1 coordinate 394,244,927, forward strand.
CTCAGAACTCATCTCAAACCCATTCACAACAGTACCCCCCCTTGAGGAGGGGTCACCGAACCCTCATTTGAGCAACCAGGTCAGTCAGGATGAGTTCTATGATACGCACGGATAAGTCTCCTAGCATGGATGTCTGAAGCAAACACCCAAGAATTGTCTTCCTGACCATAACCTCTCCATTTAACCAAATACTGGAGTCTTCGTCTAGAAAAATGAGAATCCAATATTTTCTCAACCACATACTCCAGATTGCCCTCAACCAAAACAGGGTCAGGAGGCACAGCAGCAGGAACCACTGGCTCAACAAACCTCTTCAACAAGGACTTGTGGAACACGTTATGGATCTTAAATGTCCCTGGAAGAAGCAAACGAAAAGAAACAGGATTAATAATCTCCATGATCTTATAAGGTCCAATGAACCTAGGCTTAAATTTAGGAGATGCTACTCTCATAGGAATATTCTTTGAGGACAACCAGACCAAGTCCCCCACTTTAAACCGAGGACCATCAGTCCTATGCCGGTTAGCAAACCGCTGGGCCTTCTCCTGAGAGAGGGACAACCTCTCCACTACCTGGTCCCAAATCTGCTGCATACGCTCAACAACAGAGTCAACACCTGGACAGACAGAAGCCTCCGTCTGTCCTGAAGAAAATCGAGGGTGAAACCCAGAATTACAGAAAAACGGAGACATCAAAGTGGCAGAGCTAGCCCTATTATTAAGAGCAAACTCAGCCAAAGGCAAAAAAGAGACCCAGTCATCCTGATCAGCAGACACAAAGCATCTTAGATAAGTCTCCAATGTCTGGTTTGTTCTCTCAGTTTGACCATTGGTCTGAGGATGAAATGCCGAGGAGAAAGACAATTGAACACCCAGTTTAGAACAAAAAGTCCTCCAAAATCTGGAAACAAACTGGACTCCTCTGTCAGACACAATGTTCTCAGGAATGCCGTGTAAACGAACCAAGTGCTGAAGGAACAACGGCACCAATTCAGAGGAGGAAGGCAACTTAGGTAATGGCACAAGATGTATCATTTTGGAAAACCTATCACAAATTACCCAGATGGTGGTCATTCTCTGAGAAACAGGAAGATCGGAAATGAAATCCATAGAGATATGGGTCCATGGTCTCTTGGGCACAGGCAATGGCATCAACAAACCACTAGAGCGAGAGCAAGGCTTGGAGCGAGAGCAAGTCCCGCAGGACTGCACAAATTCCCTGACATCACGAGACAAGGTAGACCACCAAAAGGACCGACTAACCAAGTCTCTGGTACCAAAAATTCCGGGATGCCCAGCCAATGCGGAACAATGAATCTCAGACATCACACTCTTTTTCCATTGGTCCGGGACAAACAATTTTCCAACAGGGCAGCGCTCGGGCCTATCCTCCTGACACCCCTCCAGAGCAAGTCTCAAATTGGGCGAGATGGCGGAAAGAACTACACCCTCCTTCAAAATAACAGAGGGATCAGATAGCTCAGGAGAGTCCGCAAGGAAACTCCTCGAGAGGGCATCCGCCTTAACATTCTTAGTGCCAGGAAGAAAGGAAACCACAAAATTAAAACGTGTGAAAAACAAGGCCCACCTGGCCTGTCTAGGATTGAGTCGCTTGGCAGATTCCAGATAGACCAGATTCTTATGGTCCGTAAGGACCACCACCTGATGTTTGGCTCCCTCCAGCCAATGTCTCCACTCTTCAAAAGCCCACTTCATGGCCAATAACTCCCGATTACCCACATCATAATTACGTTCAGTAGGAGAAAATTTTCGAGAGAAAAAGGCACAAGGGTTACTTTTAGAGGTCTCTGGATCTTTTTGGGACAAAACGGCACCTGCCCCAATTTCAGAGGCATCAACCTCCACCTGAAATGGCAGAGAAACATCAGGCTGCCGTAGAACAGGAGCAGAAGTGAATCTCTGCTTAAGTTCCTGAAACGCAGAGACTGCCTCAGGAGGCCAATTCACCACATCAGAACCCTTTCTGGTCAAATCAGTTAATGGTTTAACAATAACCGAGAAATTACCAATAAATTTACGATAAAAATTGGCAAAACCCAAAAATCTCTGAAGAGCCTTTAATGAAGTAGGTTGGACCCAATCACAGATGGCCTGAACCTTGACCGGGTCCATTTCAATAACAGATGGGGACAAAATGAATCCCAGAAATGAGATCTTCTGTATGCCAAAAAGACACTTTGATCCCTTCACATACAGAGCATTCTCTCTCAAAATCTGGAATACAGTTCGAACATGTTTCACATGAGAGTCCCAGTCATTAGAAAAAATCAAGATATCATCCAAATAAACAATCAGAAACTTGTCCACAAAATCCCTGAAAATGTCATTCATGAAGGACTGGAAGACGGAAGGAGCATTAGTGAGCCCAAAGGGCATCACAAGGTACTCAAAATGCCCTTCAGGGGTCTTAAATGCAGTCTTCCATTCATCCCCGTGCTTAATGCGAATAAGGTTATACGCCCCCCTGAGGTCAAGCTTGGTAAACGAAGTAGCGTTTTTCACCTGGAAAACAGGTCAGAAATCAAGGGTAACGGGTATTGATATTTCACAGTAATATTGTTCAAGAGACGATAATCAATACACGGCCTTAATGAACCATCTTTTTTGGCCACAAAGAAAAAACCGGCACCTAAGGGTGAAGAGGATGGTCTGATATGACCCTTCTCCAATGATTCCTTGATATAAGACCGCATAGCGTCATGTTCAGGTACAGACAAGTTAAAAAGGCGACCTTTAGGGAATTTACTACCTGGCACTAATTCAATAGCGCAGTCATAGCTCCTATGGGGAGGTAAGGATGCAGATTTACTTTCGCTAAACACATCAGAAAAATCAAACAAAAAGTCAGGAACATCCTCAGCCTGGGGGGAGGCAGAAAAAACAGGAGTGTTGGTATTAACACATTGGCAGCCCCAACTGGTTACAGACACAGATTTCCAATCCAAAACAGGATTATGAGACTGTAACCAAGGGAAACCCAGCACTATAATGTCATGCAGATTATATAGAACCAAAAATTTGCAGCACTCCTGGTGATCAGGTTCAACCCTCATTATCACCTGAGTAGAAAACTGGGGTTTATTCTCAGCCAAAGGGGTAGAATCGATCCCCAGTAAAGGAATAGACTTCTGTAGGGGTATCAAGGGAAACCCACAACGTTTAGCAAAATCATAATCCATCAGGTTAATAGCTGCTCCAGAATCAACGAAAGCCTGAGCAGAAAATGAGGACAGAGAGCATATCAGAGTGACAGTTAATAAAAACTTAGTCTGAACACTACCCAAGACAACTGAGCGTGCAAAATGTCTTCCCCGCTTAGGGCAGACTGAAATAGCATGAGAGGCATCATCACAGTAGAAACATAACCATTGCGCTTTCGAAACTCATGACGCTGTGCCCCAGACACCACTCCATCACACTGCATGGGCTCAGCAGCTGGCTCACAAGGCAACACCACTCCACGCATACTTCTCCGCTCACGCAAACGTCTGTCAATTTGAATCGCTAATGACATAGAATCATTGAGACCAGAGGGGACAGGGAATCCCACCATAACATCCTTTACATTATCCGACAGACCCTTCTGGAAAAGGGTCGCCAAAGCGTCGTCATTCCATTTGGTCAGGACTGCCCACCTACGGAATCTCTGACAGTATAACTCAGCGTCATCAAGCCCTGATTTAATGCCAACAAGGCTTTTTCAGCTTGATCAGTGACATTAGGCTCATTGTACAATAACCCCAAAGCCTGAAAAAATGCATCAACATCACTCAAAACAGGATCCCCAGGTATCAGGGAAAAAGCCCAATCCTGAGGATCGCCGCGCAGGAGAGAGATGATAATTTGAACCTGCTGCGCTGCGTTTCCTGAGGACTTAGATTTTAAGGCAAGAAACAATTTACAATTATTTTTGAAATTCTGAAACTTAGCTCGATCCCCTAAAAACAAATCTGGCATGGGGATCCTAGGTTCCACAACAGGCAACCTAGCAAGATATGCAGCAATACTCTGAACCTCAGTGGCAAGCTGATCCACACGGCCAGACAACTGTGCAATCTCCATTGGGAGAAAAGATCCTCCCCAGCACCCAGAGATACAGAGGGGAAAAAAAAAAAAAATGCAACAAACAGAAAAATATCTCTGACAACTTTTCTTCCTTCAAAATATTTTTTCCCTTCTGTGAGTACCATACAATTTTTAAGGCCGGTGATACTGTTATGTTACGGTAGCTGAGGAGTGCAGGTAAAAAAGGAAATACACCAGAGCAGTTGGAAACTATGAGATTGCAGTACCCTGACTAACCACCGCAACTAGAGGCAGCCGTGGAGCGTTCCTACATTGGTCCTAGACGCCTCGTCACAGCCTGAGAAACTAACTACACCTAAAGATAGAAATAGGAAAGCTATCTGCCCGGAGCAGAACCCCAAAGATAATAGAAAGCCCCCAAACATGTAATGGCGGTTAGACAAGAGGAAATACTGACACAGAAAGAAAATAGTATGAGCAAATGCTGGGGCCCAAACTATCTAAATAGAAAAGGACAGGAAGGGTACTTACTGCAATCTCAGAAAACCCTGAAAAAACACCAACTCTACTAATTTCAAAATCACCTGAGATCACACGACCTCAACCACCTAAATTAGTTCTCTGGTGTAAAAAAAAAATCAAAACAGCAGCCACTGAAAAAAAACTGGAAAAAGCAAAAGTACAAAACACAGTGGCTGGACTAAACTGAGAGGGCAAAAGCCCCCGGAGGGGACCCTGAAGGCCCCCACGGAAGTGCAGGACAAAATGCAAAAATATAGCAAAAACACAGACTAAGAAATTGTCTTATCTGTTAGCAGGAGATGCAGACACGACACAGCAGGCTACAAGGGAAACTGGAAAGAAGGATTCAGACCAGAACAATTGATCACCGGCAACCCTGATGGGAAAATGACTCCCTTATATAAGACCAATCAGTAACACCTGATTCCCAGTCCTCACAATCCTCACTAGTACCGCTTGTAACCACCAGAGGGAGCCTCTGCTCAGAACTCATCTCAAACCCATTCACAACAATTCGGTGTGGGAAAAAAATGAACGGTCGGTAACTGTGCAGAAAAAAAGAATAAAAGTATTAGTGCTGTGTAAAAAGCAGTTTGCACAGCAGTGTACACACAGCAATACAGCTATCAGGCAGCCTAATAACCAGCGCTGCTGCACCCAAGAAAATCCTCCCGTCACTGCACACTAACTGTACAGCACAATTGCTATCAGCACGAGCACAGAAGACTTCTCTTTCCAGCCCTAACTCTCTCCCTACTGATAAACAGCGTCAGCAACCTCTCCCTACTGTTAAGATTGGCAGAAGTAAAATGGAGGTTGGCGGTCAAGGCTTTCATAGACACTATGACGCCCCCAAAGCAAGCCAATCGCTGCAATGCCCATCTCTACGATGGTGGTGGACGCTTCATATGTCATCTCGTTGCCCACAGTGTACGTCCTTGCTCATTAGCTGAAAAAAAGGCACCTGCAAGCAATCTGGGAAATCCGACTTTGGTGCTCGTTTTGCCGACTGCATGGCCGACCTCACGCTATGGTCGGGTTTCGGTCTGCGAAACCCGACTTTGGCAAAAGTCGGCGACTTATGAATCTGGCCGACCTGTTTCGCTCAACTCTACTCATCACTGCTAGCTCCATATATTCACAAACAACGTTTCCTACAAAAAAAAAAAAAGTGAACTTTCCCATGTTTACATTGCATGCAATGCAATAATGTCCTCAAAGGTAGTAAGTTTATGCACCCACAATCCGGTAAAGAATTTGTAATCCATGACTTCTTTACATGTTATTCGTCTTATGTCATATACCTCATAAAATGTCCATGTGGCCTCTTTTATGTGGGGGAGACCTCACAACCTATATGTGACAGGATCTCCAAGCATAAATCTACGATTAGATGCAAAAATCTTCTTCTTCCCATTCCCTACCATTTTATCACCCAGGGTCATAACATTTCCCAACTTAGGTTCCAGGTGATCAAACAGGTATTGCCTCCCCATAGGGGTGGCAATAGGATCCTTAATCTAAAAAAACGGGAGGCATTTTGGATCCATACTCTGGATTCAATGAGTCCCAAGGGTCTAAACAGGGATTATGAGTTGTCAGCATTTGCGTGATTGTATCTTTCTCAATCATGTGTTTTTTGTGTATATATACTTACAATGTTTTATATATATTTCTCTATAGCAGGTTATTCACACTATTAGTGTGCTAACATACTGTCTCTCTTCCATAGAGTCATCCATACTAATACGTCTGGATCTTGAATCACTGCCACAAGCCTATCTTTTCTCCATGCGAAACCTCCCTCTACGTTTGCCTCCTCACTGATCTATTTTCTACTTAGCGCTAGTATATCTACTCATCACCGCTAGATCCTTATATGAGAGGCTTTCCATCTATGTATTACCAGTACGCATGGGTTACTTTCCAATTAAACTCTTTCTGCATCTAGATGTTGTTCGTTCTATTTTTCCTCCACTTTACGGTTTCACCATTGCTCTGTATATTATTGTCAGAATCTCAGATATACATAGGTCCATCGGCCTTTAATTAAATTTTTACTATGCACAATATTCACGCTCCTCATCCTTACCAGCAAGCCCTCTCATACACACTTACAACCGCTTCCATTTTTTTGAGGATACTTTAATAAGTATGTCCATAATCCCCTTATTTACATGCTGAAGCGCAATGTTTCTAACACTTGGAACGCACGGCCATCTTCTTCCGCTATGTCATTTCAGGTTTTACCGGAACCTATGCACCATTGGCCAAACATAACCCTAGTACCGCCCTCTTCCTGTTTTAAACTCCGTGACATCACACTGCCACTAGACGAGCAGTGGATACCGCATCTAGAGGCACGGTTGCCCTATCAACATGCACACTTAAGGTAATCTATTTAAATAACCTATCGAGTGGCACTATATATGTACTTCTCCATCCGCTACAAATGTTATATTCACTTATTGCTCCACAGTACATATTTTGATCTAGAAGCTACAGTTCGGACCGCTGCTGTACAGTAAGTGCACCTCTATCCTTTTAAACTCGTTCTTTATCATGCACAAACTCACCCTGTGATCATTACCTTTTAGATACCATTGAAATTTACCAAGTTAACCCTTCAGATGTATCTTTATGTTCCGCATACTAAGTACAGCACGGTATGTCTCATCCTACAATTATGTTTCACAACCAATTTCCTTCCACCACTCTGGGCGCTTCATGATAGTGTGAGATATGGGGCTGTTTTCCTCGTATATGATCCATCGCACGACCAGCTCTACCCTTTCCTAGTGTATCCTCACCCATCCCTGCAGACTGTGAGCCCTCGCGGGCAGGGTCCTCTCTCCTTCTGTACTTGTGTGTCCCTTGTCCAGCACATGTTTATTGTACCTGTCTATATTTTTCCCCTTTTCATATGTAAAGCGCCATGGAATAAATGGCGCTATATAAATGTATAATAATAATAATAATAATAATATTATATGCGTTTCTCCTATCAATGACCGCATTATTTGTACTGTATATACTTTTGTTATCAGTTATAATTTTTATTTATTTTTTTAATTTTTATTTATGTTATTTCATTTGTTTGTATTTATTTTGTTCTGTATCACTTGTTTGCATTTTGTAGTTACTGAAGAAGGTCGCACCAGACCGAAACGTTTTTCCTGTACTACAATAAATTTAACTTAAATACATCATTAAGTTGAGTGCTAGCTTCAACACTTTTTTTAACCGATATCACTATGTAACTATGTAACTAAGTATCTCTCCCTGAAATTATTGCAATTCGAAATGATTTGTTATACTCTATTTATTTCCTCTATGTGTATTGGATTAACACAAAAGAAAAACCGAGTAAAAATGTAAATTAGGCATAATCTCACACAAAACCCCCAAAACGGGCCAGATCACATTGTTGGAACCTTTCCAAAATATGAGAGACTTGGAGTAGTTTGCAAAAGAAGAGTGGTCAAAAATTCCTGTTGAGAGGTTTAAGAAGATTGTTGATGGTTATAGAAATCCATTGATTGAAGTTATTTGTTCCAAAGGGTGTGCAACCAAAAATTAAGTTAAGGTTCCCAATAGTGATGAGCGAATGCACTTGCCACTATTCATTACTCGCCCGAGTATCACGGTACTCGGTGTACTCGGCGAGCACCGATCATTTCCGGGATTACTCGGCGGGAACTCTGGTCTCCACCCAGCTTTTTTAGCGGACTTTACAGACCCAATCACAATGCAGGGATTGTCTGCAAGGCAATGAAACACCGTAGCAATCTTTGTTGTGGTAGTGCAGTGATTGGCTATCCGCACTGCATCAACAGGGATATAAGAGTCCGGAAGCCGCCCTGCTCGCCGCATTCAGCTCCAGATTGAGATAGTGTAATGAGAGCTGCTGCCAAGATAGGGTCAGATTTGGCGATTTCTTAGTCAGTGTGGGGTCTACCATAGTAAACTATTTAAATCCAGATAAACCAACAGTCCTTCTAAGGACTAATTCCGGAGTAAATAGGTTCCAGTGTTAGGTAGGCAGGGTAGTGTACTTCACTCTATACACATCAGTGCAAGGCCTGCAGGCACTGTATGTGTGTATATAAATCATTGCATACATCAAGAGGGTCCATTCCCTCCCTGTGTTCTGGTGCTGCTGCTCCCTGTATGATATATTGGTTGTATATAGCTAGCCCCAGGTGTAATTGGAATACAGGCCACACATGTTTCGGTGTGGTATCTCCGTGCCAGCTCATCTGTGCTTGCTGAAAGTTTGGCCAGTATACGCCAGTTTAATTTTTTTGGCCTGGGTGTGACTGTACTTAAATACACCAGTATTAAGTAAAAAAAAAAACATGCCACACATGACTCGGTGTGGTATCTCCGTGCCAGCTCATATCTGCGCGTGCTGAAAGTTTGTCCAGTGTACGCCAATTTTCTTTTTTTTGGCCTGGGTGTCACTGTATTTATCTACACCAGTATTTAGCCAAAAAAAAAACCAGGCCACACATGTTTCGGTGTGGTATTTACGTGCCAGCTCGTATCTGTGCGTGCTCAAAGTTTGGCCAATGTACGCCACTTTTATTTTTTGGCCTAGGTGTGACTGTACTTATCTACACCAGTATTTAGCCAAAAAAAAAACAACAGGCCACACATGTTTCGGTGCGGTATCAGCGTGCCAGCTCATATCTATGCGTGCTCAAAGTTTGGCCAGTTTACATCAGTTTTATTTTTTTTTGTCCTGGGTGTCACTGTACTGATATACAACACTAGTTAGCCCAAAAATAAAAAAAATACAGGCCACACATTTGTCGTAGTGGTATCTCCGTGGCATCTCATAGCTGTGTGTGCTCAAAGTTTGGGCAGTTTACGTCAGTTTTATTAATTTTATCAATGGAGTCCTGATATACAGCACTAGTTAGCCCAAAAATTAAAAAACAACAGGGCACACATTTGTCGTAGTGGTATATCCGTGGCAGCTCATATCTGTGTGTGCTCAAAGTTTTGGCAGTGTAGGCCGGTTTTTCCTTTTTTTGTCCTGGGTGTCACAGTCCTGATATACAGCACTAGTTAGCCCAAAATGAAAAAAGAACAGGGCACACATTTGTCGTAGTGGTATCTCCGTGCCAGCTCATATCTGTGCGTGCTCAAAGTTTGGCCAGTTTAGGCCAAAACATTGTATTTTTTTGCAGTCTGCTAACGTAATTATTAAATCTGATAAGGCCAAAAACATTTTTACCAAAAGTACAGATAGGTAAAAGTGTGGTTTTCAAGCACACATATCACATACAAGTTGACTCCCAAATCACCCTTTTGTAGTGAACGTGTATAATATTCTATTCCATTTACAATGGGCAAGGCGCGAGGCAAGGAACAGGGAAGTGGACCTGATGGTGATGGTGCAGGCCGAGGCCGTGTGCAAGCTGAAATTGGCCCACCGAAAACACCCGCATCTTTTCGCTGGACCTTAGTTTCCGAAGTCCTAGGAGACTGCGGCAAGACAGCACTATTGTAGCCTGAGCAGTGTGAAAAGGTTGATGGTTGGATATCGGATAATACTTTCAGTAACTTATCCACCACCACCAGCACCCTGTTTTCAACATGGTCAAGTCACAGTAGCCGTGAATTTGGACCGCATATTCCTTACCCTGATCCTCCTTCCTCCCACCATGCAGAGTGCCCTGATACAACTGATCCCACTCTCGGACACTCCAAAGAGCTGTTCAGTTTTCCATTTGGAGATTCGTGCCTCTCACTCGCTCCACTAGAAGCAGGGCAAGATGATATTCTATGTAGCAATGCACAAATCTTTGAGCAGCCACGGTCACAAGAGGTGGACGATGATGAGACACATTTGCCGGAAAGTCAGGAGGAGGACAAGGGTGGGGAAGTGGAAGATGAGGTGGTGGATAATGTAGTAGCAGACCCAACCGGGCAGGAGAACATGCAGAGCAAGGACAGCAGCACACGGGGGAGGTAGGCGTCACACCACTTCAGGCAGGAAGAAACAGTGTGGTGGCTGCAGACAGAAGGCGGGCAACCTTTCCCTGTAACACCAACCTGACTGAAGTTGCCTGTCCAACTGTTAGGTCTTCTCGAGTCTGGTTATTTTTTAAAGACTCTGCCAATAACCCGAAACAGGCCATTTGCAACACCTGTCATGCCACCATCAGCAGGGATAGCAAAACTACCAGCCTTACCACCACCAGCATGATCAGGTACATGGCAGCAAAGCACCCGACTTTGTGGTCCCAACCCCAGGCTCCAGGAACAGTGTCTGCGGGTGACTGCTTCTTCCACTGTTGTGCGTGCAAGCCAATCCCCTGTCCACGGTGCATGCGAAGATGCCTCCTACCCTGCACCTGCCGTTGACCACAGTCAAATAGCACAATCATCAAGCACATCCACGTCTTTGTCCCAGCGCACCCTTCAGTTGTCCATACCCCAGTCATTGGAACGTAAGCGGAAATATCAGCCAACGCCCCACAGGCCAAAGTACTCAATTCTCATATTTCTCGTCTGCTTGCGGTTGAAATACTACCTTTTAGGCTCCTGGAGACGGAAGCTTTCCGCAACTTGATGGTGGTGGCCGTACCAAGATACTCTGTCCCCAGCCGCCACTATTTCTCCCGCTGTGCCATCCCGACATTACACAAGCACATGTCCCACAACATTACCCTTGCCCACAACAATGCAATTACTGGGAAAGTACACCTAACAACGGACACGTGGTCAAGTGCTTGTGACTAGGGACGGTACATCTCGCTGACGGCACACTGGGTTAACATAGTGGAAGCCGGTACCCAGTCAAACCTTTTTTTTTTTATTATTTGTACACTTGTATTTTATGTGGATCGCACATATTTGTTTTGGCACTAAATATTCCATTATTGTACCCATGTACCCATGTATATGTTATGGTGTCTTTAATTGTTGTGATGCTTTTTGTCCCCATATCCATACTATTACAAAATGTTTGCTATATTTAGGTCCTAAATCATGTTGGGTCAGCATCAGGCATGTATTCATATATTTGCTATCTTTTTCTTCTATATTTGCTCAGGTGTCAGATTGTATCTTATTAGTACTACATTCATATAGTATCTTTCCCTTTAAACACTCCCGGGAGGTACGCATGCGCTCTTTTATTCTCAATGTGCATCGTCGCTCTCATTGATCGACGCCTGCGCAGTTGAGTGTATTAGGCAGAGACGTCTGCATTTACCTGTCAGCTGCTTCCGGTCCCACCCTGAACGCCAGCACACATGTGACTATTATGCCTCTCATCAGAACAGGTACTTAAGGGACTACATTGGCATAAGGTTGCCACCTTCCCCTGATGAAGCCGTCCGGGTGACGGCGATACGCGTCGGGTCTCCTCCGCCTCTGTTATCCTGCTCTTGGGCACTCCTATCATTATCTCTTATCTGGTGGACATGTAAGCTCTTGTATCTTGGCTATTTGAACCACATATATTGCAGACTTTGGATTCATTGTCCTGAGGCATTCCTTTCATTGCTGATCCTTCGTTACTCTGTTCCATTATTGTCTCCACTTTGGAGTTAATTTTGCGGACTTTGTTGATTTTCTGGATCCATTTGTTTTTTGTCCTCAGGTTTCAGCTTACTACAAGTATTTATTGATATTATCTAGGTGAATTTTCTGTATCTTTTGCAATATACCATTTGGATATACATGTTATATCTAGACTTGTGGAATACATTTGTATTTGTTATATTGCCTTGCTATCGTTCATGAGCCACCTTATGTGTATATATTCATTGGAGGAGTGTGATTTCACATAATTGTCTGTGTTGATACTCACCATTGAGCAGTTTACATGCGGGGAGCTTTCCATTGTGTTTTAATGTTTTTAATGTGTTTTTGTCAATAAAGTCCTTTTTCTATTCTACTATATTATATTGGTGGTGTGCAGTATTTTTGGTGGTTTCTTTTTCTTCTTTTTTAGTCTATATTCTGTACCACCTTCTGCACCCCCGTATTTTTATTGCCATATTATGCAGTGCGTCCATATTCGATATCATTGGAACAAGTCCTCCCGATGCCAAGGATTGCGCACCCTACGTCAATCATGGTTGCCCCCACTGTGTACAGCTCCTGAACCTCCTCCTCCTCCTCTTCAGCCTCCATGTCAGAAATGAGCACATCAGTCACAAGCCGGAAACAAGCACTGCAGCATTGCCAAAGCAAAGCGGAGAGAGGCTGTGCTGAAGCTAATTTGCTTAGGTGACAAACAATGCTGAAGAATTGTTGACAGCTCTGAAAGAGCAGGCAGATGTGTGGCTGACACCGCTAAATCTCCAGCCAGGCATAGTTGTGTGTGACAATGGCAGGAACCTGGTGGCGGCTTTGAGGCGAGGCGAACTGACACATGTACCATGTCTGGCCCATGTGCTGAACCTCGTTGTTCAACGCTTTCTAAAAAGCTATCCGGAGCTACCGGATCTGCTTGTTAAAGTATGCCACCTGTGTGCGCATTTTAGAAAGTCGGCTACAGCTTCAGCCACCATTGCCGTGCTTCAGCAGCGATTGCAGATTCCGGCTCACGGACTGATGTGTGATGTCTCCACAAGTTGGAACTCTACACTGCATATGTTAGAAAGGACTTATGAGCAGAAGCGGGCAGTTGTTGAATACCAGCATCAACAAGGCCGTCGGTGGTCAGGTTTGACTCCACACATTAGACCTCAGGAGTGAACATGGATGTCAGACATATGCAGCATCCTCCAAAACTTTGAGGAGTCCACCAAGATGGTGAGCGGCGATGATGCCATAATTAGCATCACCATCCCGTTCATCTGCATTCTGAAAAGCTCTCTGCTCACAATGAAAGAGGAGGCATTGCAGGCAGAGCACGAAGACATGGATCAAGGAATCATACAGGGTGATTACACACAGCCCAGCCTCCCTCGTGTCATCCCAACTTGGATTGGTTGACAATGAGGAAGAGGAGGAGGAGGAAGAACAGGAGCTACTTTCATGCGCTATAGACGGGACTACAACCACAACTGTCATACCGTCTGTTCAGCATGGATGGCCTGAGGAAAGAGAAAAAGAGGAAGAGGAAGAGTAGGAGGAGGACACCTTGGTCAGTCGTCCTGTTGGTGAAGTAAAAGAAAACATCCAAACCAGTGTGAATTAGGTGCAAACCAGGAGCAGCTACCTCCATAGACAATATACAAAAAAAGGTTGCACTCTATCGTGCCAAAGCAAGTCAATGTGAAATATGAAACATGAATAGCAATATGGCTTTTGAATATTAGAAAAAAATGAATGAGACGCTTTGCACAAAATTTGGCCAAATAATGCCTGCCCATACACCAACGTCAAGGTGGTCTCAGAACGTATGGGTCCCTGTCTATGTGAACATACCTCTATTAGACTGATATCTGAATTCCTGGGTGAATGTGGACACCTCTGTCAGTAAAGCTTGCCTTTTCTGGGTGAGCAGGAACCTGCTATAATTAAAATCACCACATGGTGATGGGCGGAGTGCTCGGTCAGTAAGCTAACATAGAAGTAAAAGAAAACTGACTGGCACATCCAAACCAGTGTGAATTAGGTGCAAACCAGGAGCAGCTACCTCCATAGACAATATACAAAAAAAGGTTGCACTCTATCGTGCCAAAGCAAGTCAATGTGAAATATGAAACATGAATAGCAATATGGCTTTTGAATATTAGAAAAAAATGAATGAGACGCTTTGCACAAAATTTGGCCAAATAATGCCTGCCCATACACCAACGTCAAGGTGGTCTCAGAACGTATGGGTCCCTGTCTATGTGAACATACCTCTATTAGACTGATATCTGAATTCCTGGGTGAATGTGGACACCTCTGTCAGTAAAGCTTGCCTTTTCTGGGTGAGCAGGAACCTGCTATAATTAAAATCACCACATGGTGATGGGCGGAGTGCTCGGTCAGTAAGCTAACATAGAAGTAAAAGAAAACTGACTGGCACATCCAAACCAGTGTGAATTAGGTGCAATCCAGGAGCAGCTACCTCCATAGACAATATACAAAAAAGGTTGCACTCTATCGTGCCAAAGCAAGTCAATGTGAAATATGAAACATGAATAGCAATATGGCTTTTGAATATTAGAAAAAAATGAATGAGACGCTTTGCACAAAATTTGGCCAAATAATGCCTGCCCATACACCAACGTCAAGGTGGTCTCAGAACGTATGGGTCCCTGTCTATGTGAACATACCTCTATTAGGCTGATATCTGAATTCCTGGGTGAATGTGGACACCTTTGTCAGTAAAGCTTGCCTTTTCGGGGTGAGCAGGAACCTGCTATAATTAAAATCACCACATGGTGATGGGCGGAGTGCTCGGTCAGTAAGCTAACATAGAAGTAAAAGAAGTCAGTTTTCTTTTACTTCTATGTTAGCTTACTGACCGAGCACTCCGCCCATCACCATGTGGTGATTTTAATTATAGCAGGTTCCTGCTCACCCAGAAAAGGCAAGCTTTACTGACAGAGGTGTCCACATTCACCCAGGAATTCAGATATCAGCCTAATAGAGGTATGTTCACATAGACAGGGACCCATACGTTCTGAGACCACCTTGACGTTGGTGTATGGGCAGGCATTATTTGGCCAAATTTTGTGCAAAACGTCTCATTCATTTTTTTCTAATATTCAAAAGCCATATTGCTATTCATGTTTCATATTTCACATTGACTTGCTTTGGAACGATAGAGTGCAACCTTTTTTGTATATTGTCCTGTTGGTGAAGACACGGAAGGCTTGCCTGTTACCAGACTGGCACGCATGGCTGACTTTATGTAGTGCTGCCTTTCCCATGACCCTCGTATTGTCAAAATATTTGGTACCAGTCATTACTGGCTAGTGACCCTTTTAGACCCTTTTAGGTACAAAGATAACTTTCAAACTCTTTTTCCAGAGGCAGACAGGTGTACCAAAATGGTGCAGTACCATAGGGCCATTGTTGCAGAATTATTTAAAAAAAATTCCCATCTCAAAACGCTGGGAGAGATAACAGTTCGTTTGCCAACCAAGCAGGACAAGCGAGACAGACACAAGTCCACTCCAGCAGAGGCAGGGGAACACTGGCAAAGTTCTGGGACAGTTTTCTAAGACCCTCCCACTGCCCATGCACTGAGGCGCGGGGTAATTTGACAAGGAATGCAATCTTCTCTAAGATGCTGAGGGAGTACCTTGCTGACCGGACCAACATCCTTCGTGATTCCTCTGTGCCTTTTAATTATTGGGTATCCAAGCTGGACACGTGGCATGAGCTGGCTCTCTACGCCTTGGAGGTCCTGGCCTGCCCTGCCGCTAGCGTTTTGTCCGATCTGGTTTTTAGTGCTGCTGGTGGCATTATAACAGATAAGCGCATTCGCCTTTCTACAGAAAATGCAGATAGGCTGACTCTTATAAAAATGAACAAGGAATGGATTGGGCATGACTACACCACCAAATGGTGACAGCGAAGCCTAAACTCCAATGTAGTGTTTTTTTGGGAGGTGTATTCCCATGCACCTCTTCACAGCCAAACATGGATATACGCTTCCTGATTTTGGCTAGTTGGTGTCCTCCTCCTCCTTCTCCTCATCCTCACCGTCCACCACCACACTTGAACGTCGGGTGAACGTATTCAGTCATGCTCCATCCACTCTATGTTTTGAAAAGGGTGCTATGATGCCCGTCATCAAAATACAAAAAATATGTACACCCCCAAGGGGAAATGTTTGACAGCCCATACACCAAGTGTATGGGCAGTCCAAGTCTAGGAGACCCGTTCCTTTAAATTGGGCCTAGTTTTTAATCAGGCCTTCCTCCACGTATCATCATCCACTGCCAGTAGATCACCATGGTTAACGTGTTCCATGCTGCTACAGCCAGTGTCAAAATCCTAACAAGGGTAGGTGTTTTTGCTGAGTGTTAAATGCTTGTTATGGAAAAGGTTGAGGTGTACCTCACAGGGGAAAATGTTTGCCAGCCCATACACTTAGTGTATGGGCATTCCAAGTGTAGGAGACCCGCTCATTTAAATTGGGCCTAGTTTTTAATCAGGCCTTCCTCCATGTCTCATCATCCACTGCCAGTAGATCACCAGGGTTAACGTTTTCCGTGCTGCTACAACCAGTGTCGATTTCCTAACAAGGGTGGGTGGTTATGCTGGGTGTAAAATACTTGCTATGTTACCTTTAGTAGCCATTCAAACCCATTTGTGTCCACTTCTATGCATGTTATCAGGCCAAAATCACCAGGTATGTAAACTTTTGATCAGGATCATTTGGATGTTTTGGCTTGTCATTATTATTTAAAAAGAGAAAACACAGTAATTTGACAATAAATGTTTTCACCCAACCACAAACCATGAGTGGAGAAACAGTTTTGGTGTTGTCATTCATATTATCTGAAAAAAGGTCAAGAAAGCAAAAATTCTGCAGGGGTATGTAAACTTTTGAGCACAACTGTATATTGTCTCCTCAAACTTTTCTCCCTCATACTGTTCCCTCACACGCTTCTCCATCCAATACTGTCACCAGGGCCGCCATCAGGGCATTACAGCCATTACTAGTGTATGGGGCCCGCCCGGGCCCGGTGACTTAGGGGGGCCCGCCCGCCCGCGCCACCCCCCCCCAGCACGCGTCGCTGGCAGCCAGGCGAAGCGCACGCAGGCTCGCAGCACTTCGCTGCTAAATATTCCCCACCACACTCTCTCCACTCACTGTCTGTCCCTCCCCCTCCCCACACAAAATCAGAAACGCCCCTGGGCTGGGCCTGGCTGGCTGGCTGCTGGGCAGGCACTGTAGCTTGAAGCTATGGCCCGCCCAGGTGCATCAGCCAGCCGGACGTGACGTCACACTCTGCTCTGCTCCACTTCCTCATTCCGGAGCAGAGCGAGCAGCGTGCGTGCCACGTGGCTAGGAGCGGCGGACCGCGACCGGGACCGTCGGGACGTGCAGGCGACAGCGAGCAGCAGCTGGGTGAGTAGTTTGTCCCCGGGGGGGCCCGGCCAGCAGCACAGCCGCAGGGCCCGGCCACCAGCGGGCAGCAGGTCCCGGCCACCAGCAGGCAGCAGGGCCCAGCCACCAGCAGGGCCCGGCCACCATCAGGCAGCACTGCAGGGCCCGGCCCCAGCCACCAGCACAGCCGCAGGGCCCGGCCCCGGCAACCAGCACAACCGCAGGGCCCCGGTCACCAGCACAGCCGCAGGGCCCCGGCCACCAGCACAGCCGCAGGGCCCCGGCCACCAGCACACGGCCGCAGCAGGGCCCTGGCCACCAGCACACGGCTGCAGCAGGGCCCCGGCCATCAGCACACGACCGCAGCAGGGCCCCGGCCACCAGCACACGACCGCAGCAGGGCCCCGGCCACCAGCACACGGCCGCAGCAGGGCCCCGGCCAACAGCACACGGCCGCAGCAGGGCCCCGGCCACCAGCACGGCCGCAGCAGGGCCCCGGCCACCAGCACACGGCCGCAGCAGGGCCCGGCCACCAGCACAGCCGCAGGGCCCCGGCCACCAGCACACGGCCGCAGCAGGGCCCCGGCCACCAGCACACGGCCGCAGCAGGGCCCAGGCCACCAGCACACGGCCACAGCAGGGCCCCGGCCACCAGCACACGGCCGCAGCAGGGCCCCGGCCACCAGCACACGGCCGCAGCAGGGCCCCGGCCACCAGCACACGGCCGCAGCAGGGCCCCGGCCACCAGCACACGGCCGCAGCAGGGCCCCGGCCACCAGCCACACGGCCGCAGCAGGGCCCGGCCACCAGCACACGGCCGCAGCAGGGCCCGGCCACCAGCACACGGCCGCAGCAGGGCCCCGGCCACAGCACACTGTGGACAAATTGCACAATAACTTTTGGGGTCCAGTTTCTCCTGTTACACTTGTGAAAATAAAAAATTGGGGGTGAAAACATATTTTTTGTGAAAAATTTTTATTTTTACGGCTCTACATTATAAACTTCTGTCAAGCACTTGGGGGTTCAAAGTGCTCACCACACATCTAGATAAGTTCCGTAAGAGGTCTACTTTACCGTAGCATTTAGTGACTGTGGGAACATACCCTAAAGTGTTTTGGAAAGATTACTGCTATAAAAGTGAGTAAAATAAATAAATGGGGTGATCACCCTTTTACTCTTGACTCCTATTTTATTTATTTATTTTTGTTCTTTCACATAATCACTTAAGGTACTGCCACACTACACAATCCCGCTAGCGATCTCGTTAGCGTCGCATACTAATGAGATCGCTAGCGGGATTGTTTCTATATCGCTAGTGTCGGCCACATTTAGCGATATCGTTAAGGACGCTATCGCGGTTAGCGATCTCCTTAACGACTTTAGCGGTACAAAAGTACCGCTAAATCGCTAAGAAAAGGTGCCACACTAGCGATATATACTTACCCAGCGGGAGCGCCGACGAGAAAATAGGGTCCGGAACGATTCCAGCGACGAGCGAGATCACAGCAGGAAGCTCGTCGCTGGCAGATGCCGCACACAACAACATCGCTAACGGGATCGCTAAATAGTGACGTTTTTTAGCGATCCGGTTAGCGATGTTGTTTAGTGTGGCATACCCTTTAGAGTTACATTTTGAGGTATTTATGTTCTATAATTTATAGGTGCTTAATAAATACCAATAAAGAATTTTTTGTAGTGTATATTCAGTGATTATATATGCTGTAATATAAACTTTCCTTTTATTTGTTGGGCAGGCTAAGGCGGCAGCGGTGGGCAGGGTGAGACGACCATTAAATTCTTCTTGACTGGGTGGTGGGCGCGGCGGCAACATCGGCTGTGTGAGTAAATAACAAGTCCATGTATTCATTTGTCCACTATTTCAGTACGTGATTCTACTTATATATACATTGCTATTGAGGAGTCAAAGGGGGGGAGGGTAAGGAATGATTGTATAATTATTCCTTACCCCTTCCCCTTCGACTACCCAATAGCAATGTATATATAAGCTACTGGATGATCCTGACCTGCTGGAAAACCAAATGCCCAATTATAACATCAGGCTGCAGTGCTCAGGATAATCCAGTAGCTTCTAAGTTTTGTTTGGGGTTTGGAAGGGGGGTGAGGAATTATTGATGGAAGTGAGTATATATGATTGGGAAAAATCTTTATTATTATGGCAGTGTAATTTTTGAAAGGGGGAAACCAGTCTGCGCTCGCACAGCAGTGCCTGGACTGGGCGCCAATCTCCTGACCAGCATCCTCATACATGCTGTAAGGCTGCTGAGTTCAGGTCAGGAGACCCGTGGCCGGTCCATGCAAAGTGGTCCAAGTGCAGACCGATGTTCACCAATGGTTCCTCTAGTCTGCATGTCTGGGGAGCTGCACCTGTATCCGTGAAGCAAAAGCGCTGCCAGCCTGCCGTGGATCCATCAAGGTGCACACATTTTGTTTAGAGCTGGTGTCTCTATGCTTGTTTTTTATTTTTTCCATCACTGGAGTGTTGCTTTAAAAGGACTCTGTCAGCAAAAAATGACTGTTCAAGTTCAGGTGCTTGGTGCTTCACAGTGGACAATCATTGAAATACATCTTCCCACCTGCTTATTTTCCTCTGTCTCCATCCTTCTCTGTTGATATGAAGCCAGAGCTGTCTATTGAAGGAGAGGGGATGGACATGGAGGGAAAACAAGCAGGTGGCAAGGTGGATTTAAAGGATTGGCCTCAATGTGAAACAGAATGTAGGGACTTTTTTGAACAGAACAGTCACTCTATGCTGACAGAGTCCCTTTAAACCTAAGTTCTCTCTCATACCGTCCGACATATCAATTTTCAGCATCACTCTGGTATTTCAGTGCCATCTTGTAAGCGCAGCTTCTGACTGGCAAGAAATCAGAAGCTATGTCTTAAGTAGAGTTGAGCGTATTTCTTTGTGTCCCTGCTTATTTTGCAGGCTGTAGCACTTACCGATTAAGCTGCAGCAGTAACCCGGATACCTGGAGCGCTCCCGATGATCAGCTGTTTGGCGCCACAGCTGCATGTATCGCGGCTGTGTTACAGTCACAACACATACATGGAGAGCCTGTGTGTTGAGCTCTCCTTCCATGTACTGTGTCACATGCAGCTGCGGTGCCCATCAGCCATCACGCTCCAGGTATCCGCGTTCCCGCTGTAGCTTATTCGGTAAGTGCTATAGCTTGACGAATAAGTGGGGACCTGAACAAATTTGCTCATCTCTAGTCATTAGCTCTCAATGCAAGTATATGAGAGCTTCAACAATGTTCTCATAGATTAGATCTGGTCATGGTGTTACGGTATTTATCTATGTGGTGTAGTCATGGTGTGATGGTATTTGTCCCTTGTATGTAGTATTTTTCGGCCACTGTGTGGTGGGAATATGTGATCTGGTCATGGTATGATGATATCTCTCCCTTTAATATGGTACTATGTAGTGGTAATATATGATCTCTTCATGAATTGGTGGTATGTATTCCTTGTATGTGGTATTTTTTGGTCACTGTGATGGTAATATGTGGTCTGATCATGGTGTGGTGGTATTTGTTCCTTGTATGTCATATTATTGCTCTTGGTATAGAGAATACTGTGATATGTATGGAGATCACTTGTTACGGGATATCAATAAAGGCAATTCTTTATTTCCAATAAAGATTAATTACTTAAATATGATTTAACCTCTCCCTGTCATATGACTATTAGACAGTATCCCTTGTTCTGCTGTGTATGTGGTGCTTCCCACTTACTTCTGTCCACAGACCTTTGTTGGCTCTATGAATCCCTCTCCTGGAACCAGGGCAGAAATCAATCTAAGGGACTCATCATTTTGACAGGCCAAAAAAATGGTCCGCACAATATTTATTTTTGCCCTGTCAAAATGACTGCACTGCATAGCGGAGTTAAGCAGCAGCACCTCCACTCGTTCTTGTCACCATTGAGTCAAGAAGTGGAGTTTTTCCAAGAAAGGGCGGAGGGATTTTGGGAGGTTCATGTGGTGGAGGAGGAGCTAGGGTGGAGGCGGAGCTGGGGGTGGAGCCTGGGCGGAGTCTCAAGGGGGCCCCATAAATTTTGCCAGTATGGGGCCCCGAAATTCCTAGTGGCAGCCCTGACTGTCACTATTCCTTTTCACACTGTTTCCTCACACTTTCAATCCATTCTGTCTCTTACACACTATTTTCCACCATACTCTCTCCTCACACTTCCCCCACACTGCTCATTAACACTATTTCCTTCCATTCTGTCTCCTACATTTTCCCCACACTGTCCTCTGACACTGATCCCCATACACTCTCCTCACACTTTCACAACTTACTGTCTCCTCACAGTATTTCCCCTATACTGCCCCCTCACACTATTCCCCCCTATGTCTACTTCATTATTCTACCACTTGCTGTCTGCCGTCTGGTCATTCTATTCCCACAATACTCCTTATTTCTCTCCCCTCCCATACTGTTGCCTTACACTTTTTATCTCCATATAGCCCTTCATACTTCCCTCCTATACTGTCCCCTCATGCTTTTCTCCCCCACACTATTCTCTCACACTTTTGTTCATCTAATACTGTCCCTTTGCACTATTGCCTTGCACACTGTCCCTTCACACTATTCCCTCCATAATGTCTCGTCCCAATTTTTTCCTCCCGAAGAGTCTCCTAGCAAGATTTCCCTCCCCATAAATCTCCTCTATATATTTGGCTCCATTGGAGCACTTACCTTATCGCCATCCTCCTCCAGAGGTTACTGTGCCATGGAGGTATAATTTGAATGTAATTTGAGGGCTTTCACCT
>JARQOD010000002.1:394267356-394298884 GCA_033576555.1 Oophaga sylvatica
TTTCTTTAGGTGTAGTTAACCTCTCAGGCTGTGAGAGGCGGTCTAGGACCAATGTAGGAACGCTCCACGGCTGCCTTTGTTGTGGTGGTTAGTCAGGGTACTGCATCCAGTAGATTCCACCTCTCTGGTGTATTGCCGTTTTTGCCTTCTTCCTCAGCTAACAAATCATAACAGTATCACCGGCCAAACTGAAAATTATATAATATCAACAGAAGGGAAAAATAGTAAAAGGAAAAAGAAAAGAGAAAGTTGTCAGAAAATTTTTTTTTCTCTGTTTGTTGCATTTTTTCCCTCTTTTTCTCTTGGTGCTGAGGAGGATTTTTTTTTTTACTTCAATGGAGTTTGCACAGTTGTCTGGCCATGTGGATCAGCTTGCACTGAAGTTCGGAGTATTGCTACCTATCTTGCAGGGTTGCCGGTTGTGGAACCTAGGATCCCAATGCCCAGATTTATTTTTGGGGGATCGGCTAAAATTTCTGAATTTCAAAATAACTGTAAGTTGTTTTTTGCCTTAAAACTAAGTCCTCAGGGAACGCAGCACAGCAGGTTCAAATTGTCATCTCTTTCCTGCGCGGCGATCCTCAGGATTGGGCTTTTTCCCTGACACCTGAGGACCCTTTTTTTTGAGTAATGTTGATGCATTTTTTCTGGCTCTGGGGTTATTGTACGACGAACCTAATGTCAATGATCAAGCTGAAAAAACCTTTTTGTCTTTTAAATCAGGGGCTTGAGGACGCTGAGTTGTACTGTCAGAAATTCCGAAAGTGGGCAGTCCTGACCAAATGGAATGATGATGCTTTGGCAGCCCTTTTTCGAAGGGGTCTGTCAGAGAAAGAAAAAGAGTTATGGTGGGTTTCCCTGCTCCCTCTGTCTCAATGATTCTATGTCATTGCGATTCAAATTGACAGACGTTTGCGTGAGCGTAGAGGTATGCGTGGAATAGTGTTGCCTTGTGAACCAGTTTCCGAACCCTGCAGTGTGATAGAGTGGCTTCTGGGGCACAGCGTCATGAGTTTCGAAAACACAATGGGTTATGTTTCTACTGTGGTGACGCCTCTCATGCTATTTCAGTCTGCCCTAAGCGGGAAGACGTTTTACACGCTCAGTTGTCTTGGGTAGGTTCGGGACTAAATTTCTGTTGGCTGTTCCCTGATTTGCTCCTGTCCACATTTTCTGCTCAGGATTTTATTGATTTTGGAGCAGCTATTAACCTGATGGATTTTGATTTTGCTAAACTTTTGGGGTTTCCCTTGATACCCTTACGGAAGTCTATTCCCCCCTTTGGGGGATTGATTCTACCCCTTTGGTGAGAAAAAACCCCCAGTTCTCTACTCAGGTGAAAATGAGGGTTGAACCTGATCATCAGGAGAGTTGCAAATTTTTGATGCTGTATAATCTGCACGACATTATTGTACTAGGTTTCCCTTGGATACAGTCTCATAATCCTGTTTTGGATTGGAAAATCTGTGTCTGTAACTAGTTGGGGCTGCCAATGTTTTAATGCCAACACTCCTGTTTATTCTGCCTCTCCCCAGGCTCAGGATGTTCCTGACTTTTTGACTGATTTTTCTGATGTGTTTAGCGAAAGTAAATCTGCATCCTTGCCCCCCCTAGGAACTATGATGCGCTATTGAATTAGTGCCTGGTAGTAAATTCCCTAAGGTCGCCTTTTTAACTTGTCTGTACCTGAACATGACGCTATGCGGTCTTATATCAAGGAGTCATTGGAGAAGGGTCATATCAGACCATCCTCTTCACCCTTGGGTGCCGGTTTTTTCTTTGTGGCCAAAAAGGATGGTTCATTAAGGCGTGTATTGATTATCGTCTCTTGAACAATATCACTGTGAAATATCAATATCCGTTACCCTTGATTTCTGACCTGTTTTCCAGGGTGAAAAGTGCTACTTGGTTTACCAAGCTTGACCTCAGGGGGCGTATAACCTTATTCGCATTAAGCACGGGGATGAATGGAAGACGGCGTTTAATACCCCAGAGGGGCATTTTGAGTACCTAGTGATGCCTTTGGGCGCACTAATGCTCCTTCCGTCTTCCAGTCCTTCATGAATGGACATTTTCAGGGATTTTGTGGATAAATTTCTGATTGTTTATTGGATGATATCTTGATTTTTTCCAACGACTGGGACTCTCATGTGAAACATGTTCGGACTGTGTTCCAGATTTTGAGAGAGAATGCTCTGTATGTGAAGGGATCAAAATGTCTTTTTGATGTACAGAGGATCTCATTTCTGGGATTCATTTTGTCCCATCTGTTATTGAAATGGACCCGGTCAAGGTTCAGGCCATCTGTGATTGGGTCCAACATACTTCATTAAAGGCTCTTCAGAGATTCTTGGGTTTTGCCAATTTTTATCGTTAAATTTATTGGTAATTTCTCCGGTTTGTTAAACCATTGACTGATTTGACCAAAAAGGATTCTGATGTGGTGAATTGGCCTCCTGAGTCAGTCTCTGCGTTTCAGGAACTTAAGCAGAGATTCACTTCTGCTCCTGTTCTACGGCAGCCTGATGTTTCTCTGCCATTTCAGGTGGGGTTGATGCCTCTGAAATTGGGCAGTGCCGTTTTGTCCCAAAGAGATCCAGAGACCTCTAAAAGTAACCCTTGTGCCTTTTTCTCTCGAAAATTTTCTCCACTGAACGTAATTATGACGTGGGTAATCGGGAGTTATTGGCCATGAAGTGGCTTTTGAAGAGTGGAGACATTGGCTGGAGGGAGCCAAACATCAGGCGGTGGTCCTCACGGACCATAAGAATCTGGTTTATCTGGAATAAGCCAAGCGACTTAATCCTAGACAGGCCAGATGGGCCTTGTTTTTCACACGTTTTAATTTTGTGGTTTCCTTTCTTCCTGGCACTAAGAATGTTAAGGCGGATGCCCTTTCAAGGATTTTCTTTGCGGACTCTCCTGAGTTATTGATCTGCTGTTATTTGAAAGAGGGTGTAGTTCTTTCCGCCATCTCGCCCAATTTGAGACTGGCTCTGGAAGGGTGTCAGGAGGATAAACCCGAGCGCTGCCCTATTGGGAAATTGTTTGTCCCAGACCGGTGGAAAAAGAGTGTGATATCTGAGATTCATTGTTCCGCGTTGGCCGGTCATCCCGGAATTTTTGGTACCAGAGACTTGGTTAGTCAGTCCTTTTGGTGGCCTACTTTGTCTCGTGACGTCAGGGAATTTGTGCAGTCCTGCGGGACTTGCTCTCGCTCCAAGCTTGCTCTCGCTCTAGTGGTTTGTTGATGCCATTGCCTGTGCCCAAGAGACCATGGACCCATATCTCTATGGTTTCATTTCCGACCTCCTGTTTCTCAGAGAATGACCGTTATCTGGGTGATTTGTGATAGATTTTCCAAAATGATACATCTTGTGCCATTACCTAAGTTGCCTTCCTCTCGAATTGGTGCCTTTGTTCTTCAGCACGTGGTTCGGTTACACGGCATTCCTGAGAACATTGTGTCTGACAGAGGAGTCCAGTTTGTTTCCAGATTTTGGAGGACTTTTTGTTCTAAACCTGGTGTTCAATTGTCTTTCTCCTCAGCTTTTCATCCTCAGACCAATGGACAAACTGAGAGAACAAAACCAGACATTGGAGACTTTATCTGAGATGCTTTGTGTCTGCTGATCAAGATGACTGGGTCTCCTTTTTGCCTTTGGCTGAGTTTTCTCTTAATAATAGGGCTAGCTCTGCCACTTTGATGTCTCCATTTTTCTGCAATTTTGGGTTTCACCCTCGATTTTCTTCGGGACAGACGGAGGCTTCTGTCTGTCAGGTGTTGACTCTGTTGTGGAGCGTATGCAGCAGATTTGGGACAGGGAGTGGAGAAGTTGTCCCTCTCTCAGGAGAGGGCCCAGCGGTTTGCCAACCGGCATATGACTGATGGTCCTCGGTTTGAAGTGGGGGACTTGGTCTGGTTGTCTTCAAGAAATATCCCTATGAGAGTTGCATTCCTAAGTTTATGCCTAGGTTCATTGGACCTTATAAGATCATGGAGATTCTTAATCTGTTTCCTTTCGTTTACTTCTTCCAGGGACATTTAAGATCCATAACGTGTTCCACAAGTCCTTATTGAAGAGGTTTGTCGAGCCAGTGGTTCCTATGGCTGCGCCTCCTGACCCTGTTTTGGTTGAGGCAATCTGGAGTATGTGGTTGAGAAATATTGGATTATCGTTTTCTAGACGGAAACTCCAGTATTTGGTTAACTGGAGAGGTTATGGTCAGGGGACAATTCTTGGGTGTTTGCTTCGGACATCCATGCTAGGAGACTGATCCGTGCGTATCACAGAGCTCATCTTGACCGACCTGGTTGCCAAAATGAGGGTTCGGTGCCCCCTTCTCAAGGGGGGGGTACTGTTGTGAATGTGTTAGAAATGAATTCTGAGCAGAAGCTCCCTTGGTGGTTACAAACAGTACTAAACCATTCAATGAGGATTGGCAATCAGGAGTTACAGACTGGTCTTATATAAGGGAGGTCCCCTCCCATCATGGTTGCGGTGATCAATTGTTCTTGTCTCAACTGTGGTTCCTGGTTCATTTGGAAGCTTGCTGAGTTTTTGCCTGCATCTCTGCTCTCAGATAAGATATTTTCTGTTTTTGTTTTTGTGCTTACCATTTGCATATTTCTCTGCATTTCTTTGAGGTTAGCCGGGTCTCCCCCCCCGGGGGGCTTGGGCTCCTCTCAGTTCTTCTGGAGCCATGTTATTTGTTCATTTGCCTTTTCCAGTTTTTTCAGTCGCTGCGGGTTAGTTTTGTTACACCAGAGAACTAATTTAGGTGGTAGAGGTCGTGTGATCTCAGGTGTTTTTGCAATTAGTAGAGTTGATATTTTTTAGGGTTTTTTGGATTGCAGTAAGTGTCCTTCCTATCCTTTTCTGTCTAGGAAGATTGGGCCCCAACGTTTGTCATACTATTTTCTGTCTGTGTCTGTATTTCCCTTTTCTAACGCCATTACATGTTTGGGGGCTTCCTATGTTCTTTGGGGATCTGCTCCGGGGCAGATAGCTTTCCTCTTTCTATCTTTAGGTGTAGTTAACCTCTTAGGCTGTGATGAGGCGTGTAGGACCAATGTAGGAACGCTCCATGGCTGCCTTTAGTTGTGGTGGTTAGTCAGGGTTAAAGCAATCCAGTAGATTCCAACCTCTCTGGTGTTATTGCCGTTTTTGCCTTCTCTCCTCAGCTACCAAATCATAACACTGCTCCACTCAATTTCAATTAACTCTCATCGATTAGTGTGACGCGCTTCCATCCGTATCCAATACATTGGTTGCAAACACTATAGAAGTACATAGCGGAGCCTTTCAGAGTTAGTGAACAGTTTGTGCAGTGTTCACGGCTGTCTGTGAGGTCTCTTTGTCAGTGCAGCTCACGCTGAAGTTAGTTCTGCATCACTGCTGGTTGTAGTCTGTTAAGGGTGTGTCACTGCCTCATCCTTTGTTTTTTTTTGTAATTGGTGCTGCTCCATTCAATTTCAATTAACTGTCATCTATTAGTGTGACGCGCTTCCATCCGTATCCAATACATTGGTTGCAAACACTATAGAAGTACATAGCGGAGCTTTCAGAGCTAGTGAACAGTTGTGTGCAGTGTTCACGACTGTCTGTGAGGTCTCTTTGTGAGTGTAGCTCACGCTCAAGTTAGTTCTGCATCCACTGCTGGTTGTAGTCTGTTAAGCGTGTGTCACTGCCTCATCCTTTGTTTTTTTTTGTAATTGGTGCTGCTCCATTCAAATTCAATTAACTCTCATCTATTAGTGTGACTGTCAGGAGTCGAACCCAGTACCTCTTGTCCACTGGCCAGCAGCTCTACCATCTGAGCTATTCTGCTGGCTGCAAAGTTCCTTGCTGAACCCAGATACCATTGACTGTTCTTCCTGATTGGCTACACCTAGTGCTCTCTTGATTGGGCCTCTGATTGCCAATTACACACCCTATATAAACCTGGCCCTGTGGGTGTGTCATTGCGAGATTATTGAGCTCCAAGCCTTTAGTCAAGCATTTCCTGCTGATCCATTGCTACAAACACTGCTCTCCTGTGAACCGACCTCGGCCTGCCTTCTGACTACGCTCTCCGCCTGATCCATTGCTACAAACACTGCTCTCCTGTGAACCGACCTCGGCCTGCCTTCTGACTACGCTCTCGCCTGATCCATTGCTACAAACACTGCTCTCCTGTGAACCGACCTCGGCCTGCTTCTGACTACGCTCTCCGCCTGATCCATTGCTACAAACACTGCTCTCCTGTGTACCGACCTCCGGCTGCCACCTGACTACGTTATCCGCCTGATCCATTGCTACAAACACTGCTCTCCTGTGTACCGACCTCCGGCTGCCATCTGACTACGCTACCTGCCTCTGCTTCCCCTAGTGTTTGCAGTAACATCGGCTCCAACCCAGACGGGATCTTGACAGAATAATCTCGCGCCAAAATGGAGTCCGCTGTGAACACCCTGAGACGGCAAGTTACGGAGCTTCAAAGTTTTTGTACGGACTCTCAAGGAAAATATGCCAAGTTACAAACTGATTTCACGGCGATACAACAGGAAGTAATTGAGCTACAAAAACAACTACTGGACGTGCGCAATTCAGGGTCCGAATCAAATGCGCGGCTGCCGCTGCCTGCAAAGTTCAGTGGGGATCGCAAGCAGTACCGAGGATTCCTCAATCAATGCCGCATATACTTCCAGATGCAACCTGCTCCCTTTACCAGTGAGAGGAAGAAAGTTTTTTTCATGATAAATCTCCTGACGGATGAAGCTCTTGCTTGGGCTTCACCTTATGTAGAAAAGGACTATGCCCTCCTTAATGACCTGGAAGCTTTCATCGCAGCTATGAATCAAGTTTTTGATGACCCAAACCGCTGTGCCACAGCAGAAACCAAATTACATAATTTGCGCCAAGGACGGCGCTCTGTTGCGGAATATACATCGGAGTTCCGTCGCTGGGTGGCCGACACCACCTGGAATCCAGCGGCCCAGAGAAGTCAATTTCGACGAGGGTTATCAGAACCAGTGAAAGACGAGCTTGCCAGGGTTGAGACCCTGACCAGTTGGAGGACTTTATTCAACTTTGTATCCGGATTGACCAGAGACTTACTGAAAGGAGAAAGGAGAGACTGTGAGCACTTGGGAATAGCCCTGGCTTCTCATTTTCAGCATCAGACCACCAAGAAAAGACGCAAGTTGTGTCTGAACCGATGCAGATCGACGTCATCCGAAGACCACTCTCTGCACAGGAGAAGGAGAGGCGACGTGCAGAACATCTCTGCCTCTATTGTGGGGACCCTGGACACTATGCCATCAACTGTCCTAACAAAAGGACTATAGCCTTTACCAACAACAGGTCTGCCAGCAATACGGACCTTTCTCAGCAGTCGGATTCCATCTTGCAGACTATCTCATCAGTAACGCCAGAAATAGACAAAATACATACCACATCATCTCATTTTGTAATCCCCATTCAGGTTGTAATGGGCACCCAAAAATACAATGCTCTGCCCTGTTGGATTCGGGAGCAGGAGGAAATTTTATGGACTTAAAATTTACACGTGATAATGATATTTCCAGTAGGACCAAATCCACACCAATTGAAATGGAAACTGTGGATGGATCACCTTTGCCTTCTGGACCTGTCACGCATGAGACAATCGAACTGGAGATTTGTATCGACCCGGATCATCATGAAGCTGTCAGTTTCCACCTTATTTCATCTCCGAAATTTCCGGTTATTCTAGGGATCCCCTGGTTTTCAGTCCATAACCCTTCTATCAACTGGGCATCAAGGACCATCACCTTTCCATCTGACTACTGTAAGAATAATTGTCATAAGGAACCCCCTGTTCTCCAACAAGTCCAAATCTCTGAGATTTCGCATGAGAAGGAAGAGAAACTACCACCTCAATATCAGCAGTTCTCTGATGTCTGCAGTAAGAAGAAAGCAGATCAATTACCTCCTCACCGTCCTTATGACTGTCCCATTGAATTGCTGCCAGGAGCAACCATTCCATTTGGACGGATTTACAATCTTTCCGAACCTGAATTGAAGGTATTAAGAAAGTTCCTGGATGAAAATTTAGAGAAAGGCTTTATTCGACCTTCCACATCTCCAGCTGGGGCACCCCTGTTCTTTGTTGAAAAGAAAGACTCCACTCTGCGGCCATGTATTGACTACAGAGAGATGAATAATATCACTGTCAAGAATCGCTACCCGCTACCCTTGATTCCTGAACTATTTGAGAGACTCCGTTCTGCGAAAATCTTTACGAAGCTGGATCTTAGAGGGGCTTACAACCTTATACGGATTCGCCCAGGAGATGAGTGGAAGACCGCCTTCAGAACGAGATATGGACATTTTGAATCTCTTGTTATGACCTTTGGCCTTAGCAATGCCCCAGCCACCTTTCAACATTTTATTAATGATGTATTTCGAGATTTCTTGGACCAATTCGTTGTGGCTTATCTCGATGACATTCTTATATTTTCAGACACCTTGGAAGAGCATCGCAGGCACGTCCAGTTAGTCTTGGAACGACTACAGGAGAACCATCTCTACATTAAACTTGAAAAATGTGAGTTTGAACAAACCAGTATCCAATTTCTGGGATATATCATCTCCCCAGAAGGTCTGAGCATGGATCCCGGCAAAATCAATGCTGTAGTGGACTGGCCTGTTCCAAGAAATTTAAAAGACGTCCAGCGTTTCATAGGATTTGCAAATTTTTACCGAAAATTTATAAAGAACTTTTCACGGATCATACTACCAATTACTACACTAACAAAAAAGACAAAAGCATTTTTCTGGTCTCCAGAGGCACAGGAGGCTTTTGACAAGTTGAAAACTCTTTTTACGTCTGCTCCATTGTTAGTACACCCAAATCCTGAATTGCCATTTACTGTCGAAGTGGACGCCTCGGACTCTGCAGTGGGAGCTATTCTGTCTCAGCGAGTTGGGGACAAGATGCAACTTCACCCATGTGCGTTTCTTTCCCACACCATGTCATCTGCAGAAAAGAACTACGACATTGGTAATAAAGAACTGTTAGCCATTAAAGTTGCCTTCTCCGAGTGGAGACATCTTCTGGAAGGTGCCAATCACCCTGTGACTGTCCTCACGGACCACAAGAATCTTGAATTCCTCCGTACAGCAAAAAGATTGTCTGCAAGACAAGCACGATGGGCCTTATTTTTCTCAAGATTCAATTTTATAATCTCTTACCGGCCTGGTTCAAGGAATGGCAAGGCTGACGCCCTGTCCAGGATGTGTTCGGAACCTCAGGAGAGGTCTAGTAATGATGATACAATTCTAGGCCCTAAAAATTTTTTGGGAATATTGCACTCTAGAGGACTAGGTAATAGAATTAAAGATGGATATCAAGAGGACTCTTTCCTTAACCATCCTTCGGAAGACGTCGATCTTTCATTCAAAGAGGGGTTTTGGATGCAGAAACACCAAATATATGTACCTGAATCTTCTCGCCTTGAAGTCCTCAAAAGTGTCCATGATTCTAAACTGGCAGGACATCCTGGAGTTGCAAAAACACAAGACTTACTACTTCGTTTCTTTTGGTGGCCTAATTGTAGGAAGGACGTGAGGAAATATGTTTCAACCTGTTTAACATGCGCACGAAACAAGACCCCACGATCGTCTCCTCTAGGACTCTTGCAACCACTCCCAGTTCCATCCAGGCCTTGGGGATCTATTTCCATGGATTTTATTGTGGAACTACCCCCTTCCAAACAGATGACCGTCATCCTTGTCATAGTGGACCGACTCACAAAAATGGCCCACTTTATTCCAACTGAAGGAATTCCTACTGCTGAAAAAACTGCAGAACTGATGATCAAAGAAGTATTCAGGTTACATGGAATTCCTGACAGCGTGGTGTCTGACAGAGGCGTTCAGTTTACGTCAAAATTTTGGAAGAGTTTCTGTACAGCCTTGGGAGTCACGGTGAATCTTTCTACCGCTTTCCATCCTCAGTCCAATGGCCAGACGGAGAGAACGAACCAGACTTTGGAGCAATACCTCCGTTGCTTCATTTCCTATCTTCAGGATGACTGGGTGGACTATTTACCAACAGCAGAGTTTGCCTACAACAACTCCATACATAGCGCTACATCTCAAACCCCATTTTTTGCTAATTATGGAGTACATCCAGTATTTATCCCTAATCTGCCAGTGAACACTCCCATTCCTGCTGTTAATGACAGGCTTACAAAATTACAGGAATCCCAGAAGGAATTATCAGAGATATTGCTCAAGACCCAGGAAGAATATAAGGAAGCAGCAGATAAACATCGGAGAGTGCCCCCTGCTCTTCAGGTTGGAGACAAAGTTTGGCTGTCCACTAAAAACCTTAAGACACATGTGCCATCCTCCAAATTGGGTCAGAAATTCATTGGACCTTTTCAAATTTCTGCAAAAATTAACCAGGTTGCTTTTCGTTTAAAACTTCCCAACAATCTAAAGATTCATCCAGTGTTTCACATATCCTTGCTCAAACCCTTCTGTGAAAACCCGTTTCCAGGAAGAATTCAGCCACCTCCTCCACCAGAAAGGATCCGTGGTGAAGAAGAATACATTGTGGATAAGATTCTGGACTCCCGAAAATTCAGAGGTAAACTGCAGTATCTGGTGCAGTGGAAGGGTTACGGACCAGAGGAAAATTCATGGGAACCAAGGGACAACGTCCATGCTCCTAGACTAACAAGAGCCTTTCATCAAAGGTACCCGGATAAGCCAGCTCCTGAGATGTCCAGAGGCCATCCTGGAAGGAGGGGAGTACTGTCAGGAGTCGAACCCAGTACCTCTTGTCCACTGGCCAGCAGCTCTACCATCTGAGCTATTCTGCTGGCTGCAAAGTTCCTTGCTGAACCCAGATACCATTGACTGTTCTTCCTGATTGGCTACACCTAGTGCTCTCTTGATTGGGCCTCTGATTGCCAATTACACACCCTATATAAACCTGGCCCTGTGGGTGTGTCATTGCGAGATTATTGAGCTCCAAGCCTTTAGTCAAGCGTTTCCTGCTGATCCATTGCTACAAACACTGCTCTCCTGTGAACCGACCTCGGCCTGCCTTCTGACTACGCTCTCCGCCTGATCCATTGCTACAAA
Source organism: Oophaga sylvatica (assembly GCA_033576555.1). Lineage (NCBI taxonomy): Eukaryota > Metazoa > Chordata > Amphibia > Anura > Dendrobatidae > Oophaga > Oophaga sylvatica. The sequence continues at coordinate 394,278,477 of JARQOD010000002.1, forward strand.
CACTGCTCTCCTGTGAACCGACCTCGGCCTGCCTTCTGACTACGCTCTCCGCCTGATCCATTGCTACAAACACTGCTCTCCTGTGAACCGACCTCGGCCTGCCTTCTGACTACGCTCTCCGCCTGATCCATTGCTACAAACACTGCTCTCCTGTGTACCGACCTCCGGCTGCCACCTGACTACGTTATCCGCCTGATCCATTGCTACAAACACTGCTCTCCTGTGTACCGACCTCCGGCTGCCATCTGACTACGCTACCTGCCTCTGCTTCCCCTAGTGTTTGCAGTAACATCGGCTCCAACCCAGACGGGATCTTGACAGTGACGTGCTTCCATCCATATCCAATACATTGGTTGCAAACACTATAGAAGTACATAGCGGAGCCTTTTAGAGCTAGTGAACAGTTGTGTGCAGTGTTCATGGCTGTCTGTGAGGTCTCTTTGTCAGTGCAGCTCACGCTCAAGTTTTTTCTGCATCCACTGTTGGTTGTAGTCTGCTAAGCGTGTGTCACTGCCTCATCCTTTGATTTTTTTTGTAATTGGTGCTGCTCCATTCAAATTCAATTAACTCTCATCTATTAGTGTGACGTGCTTCCATCCGTATCCAATACATTGGTTGCAAACACTATAGAAGTACATAGCGGAGCCTTTCAGAGCTAGTGAACAGTTGTCTGCAGTGTTCACGGCTGTCTGTGAGGTCTCTTTGTCAGTGCAGCTCACGCTCAAGTTTTTTCTGCATCCACTGTTGGTTGTAGTCTGCTAAGCGTGTGTCACAGCCTCATCCTTTGATTGTTTTTGTAATTGGTGCTGCTCCATTCAATTTCAATTAACTGTCATCTATTAGTGTTACGCGCTTCTATCCTTATCCAATACATTGGTTGCAAACACTATAAAAGTACATAGCAGAGCCTTTCAGAGCTAGTGAACAGTTGTCTGCAAGTGTTCACGGCTGTCTGTGAGGTCTCTTTGTGAGTGTAGCTCACGCTCAAGTTAGTTCTGCATCCACTGCTGGTTGTAGTCTGCTAAGCGTGTGTCACTGCCTCATCCTTTGATTTTTTTTGTAATTGGTGCTGCTCCATTCAATTTCAATTAACTGTCATCTATTAATGTTACGTGCTTCCATCCGTATCCAATACATTGGTTGCAAACACTATAGAAGTACATAGCGGAGCCTTTCAGAGCTAGTGAACAGTTGTCTGCAGTGTTCACGGCTGTCTGTGAGGTCTCTTTGTGAGTGTAGCTCACGCTAAAGTTAGTTCTGCATCCACTGCTGGTTGTAGTCTGCTAAGCGTGTGTCACTGCCTCATCCTTTGATTTTTTTTGTAATTGGTGCTGCTCCATTCAATTTCAATTAACTGTCATCTATTAGTGTGACGCGCTTCCATCTGTATCCAATATATTGATTTCAAACACAATAGAACTACATAGCGGAGCCTTTCAGAGCTAGTGAACAGTTGTCTGCAGTGTTCACGGCTGTCTGTGAGGTCTCTTTGTGAGTGCAGCTAACGCTCAAGTTAGTTCTGCATCCACTGCTGGTTGTAGTCTGCTAAGCGTGTATCACTGCCTCATCTTTTGATTTTTTTTTGTAATTGGTGCTGCTCCTTTCAATTTCAATTAACTGTCATCTATTAGTGTAACGCGCTTCCATCCGTATCCAATACACTGGTTGCAAACATTAGATTAGAGTAGATAGAGGAGCCTTTCAGCTGGTTTGCGGCCTGCAGGACCAGCCAGATTAGTATTACCCTATTTTCTGTAGCCTTATCTATTGCATTCTAGTTTCCTACATTGTAATAGCTACAAAAACTTTGTGAGTGATACTATCTATTGTACATCTTTTGTCTCAATCACAACCTTTGTTTTTTTGGTGAAAAACACAAAAAAGTTAAAGTTCACCAAACACTACACTTGACACTTGCTAGGCCACATTTGCTGATATTAAAGTGTAGTCCACACTTAATAAACTTAGTGTTTCTTATACCTGTTAGCAGCTGTTCAGGAATAAGCACACTAAGGCCTTAGTACTTTTCTGCCTATCTTTATCAATCTACCAAGATGAAGAAGGCAGGGAGTAAGGCACGTGGTCGTGGGCGTGGAGTTTCAGCAGGGAGTAGTGTTGAGCGATACGATACTGCAAATATCGGGTATCGGCCGATATTAGCTCTATCGGCCTTTCGATAATTCGTTTCGATATTTTCGTCTTATCGAATACCGGAATCGGAAGTTCCCATAATTCTTTGCGAGGCAATGTGATTTTAGTCAGCCAATGAGGAATCCTAAGAAGTGTGGGCACATCCTGTACTGCTGCGGTCATGTTAACTAATGGCATGGCTGTGATTGGATGCTGAAATGATGTCAGAATGCACTATAAAAGGCGCCGCCGCCATTTTAGCGTCACTGTGCTGTGAATTCAGTAAGGGACAGAACGCTGCTGTGCTGACTCTGAGGGACAGTTAGAGATTACGATTTAGTGTACTGTGCTGTAGACAGGCTAGCACCAACCGCTGTGTAAAGCTTCCTTTTGCCTGCAGTGTTGTTTTAACAGCTCTGCAAGGTGTGTGTGAGTGCAGGTGACGCTGCAGTTTGCTCTGCATGCAACGCTGTCTGTAGGCATCTGCACATGTCACTCACAGACTCTTTTTTTTTTCCTTCAGTGTAATTCTTGCAGCTCCATGCAATTTAACTATTAGTGTGACGTGCTTCCATCCGTATCCAATACATTGGTTGCAAACACTATAGAAGTAGACAAAGGAGTAGCCTTTCACAGATTGTGAACAGTTGTGTTTCAGTGTTCACTTCAGTCTGTGTTTTTTATTTTTTGAGTGCACATCACGCTCCAGTTACTTGTTCAAGCACTGCTGCTTGTACTCTGCTGAGCGTGTCTCAGTGGCTCATCCTTTTCATTTATCTCCAATTGGTTCTGCTCCATTCCATTTAAATTATAATCTATTAATGTGACGCGCTTCCATCCGTATACAATACATTGGTTGCAAACACTATAGAAGTAGACAAAGGAGTAGCCTTTCACAGATTGTGAACAGTTGTGTTTCAGTGTTCACTTCAGTCTGTGTTTTTTATTTTTTGAGTGCACATCACGCTCCAGTTACTTGTTCAAGCACTGCTGCTTGTACTCTGCTGAGCGTGTCTCAGTGGCTCAGCCTTTTCATTTATCTCCAATTGGTTCTGCTCCATTCCATTTAAAATATAATCTATTAGTGTGACGCGCTTCCATCCGTATACAATACATTGGTTGCAAACACTATAGAAGTAGACAAAGGAGTAGCCTTTCACAGATTGTGAACAGTTGTGTTTCAGTGTTCACTTCAGTCTCTGCGTAATAACCACACTTAGGCCTTATAACTTTTCTGACTTTCTTTATCAATCTACCAAGATGAAGAAGTCAGTGAGTAAGGCACGTGGTCGTGGCCGTGGAGTTTCAGCAGGGAGAGGACGTGGGGATTCTGTGGCTGCTGCCGCCCTCAGTGACACAGCATCCACCAGTTTTCCCCGTGAGCGTTCCTTTATGCGCACTTTGGTAGGAGCTCGGCGTGCCCCCCTGCTGCTGGAAGAACAAATTGAAGCCGTTGTTGGTTGGATGGCAGCCAATGCATCGACTTCAATTCCTTCCACCTCCTCTCAGGAACACAACACTGTTGAGCAACCATCTGTCTGTTCACCGCCTGTCAAATTGCCCAGGCAGTCAGAGAGTTCTGTACAGGAGCCAGCTGAGTCTCTGCTTCTGTTCTCAGAATCTGTTGGCTCGCAAACACGGGCACAGGCAAGCAGCATTCTGCAATTTGAAGAAGAGGGAGTATGCAGTGATGCGCAACAGCTGTGTCTCTCTCAATCTGAAGAGGCGGGTGAGCCAGTGCCGATGGACAGCACACCGCAGAACGCATCTTATGATGATGATGAGACTCAGGTGCCAGGTTTTGTGGAGCATGGTGCTGCCCAGACCATCCAACAGCAGCAGGTGTTGGAAGAGGGTAGTGGAGATGATGAAGTCCGAGACCCAACATGGCGTGAGCAACAGGAAGGTGGTGGGAGCAGCTCTGAGGAAGAGATGGTCCCAACGGTACAAAGAGGAGGGAGAGGTAGGCTGCAGACTCGCTTGCCTGTAGCCTCCAGTTTGGCACCTGTTGGGAGCAGTTCTCTTAGAACTGTCAAAATTGGCGCTCCCATGACTTGCACTGCGTGGTCCTTTTTTGACAGACTTGTAGATGATATTTGCTATGTTCAATGCAAGCTGTGTAAGCAAAAAGTTAAAAGAGGTAAAAATATCAGGAACCTGAATACCACAAATATGTGGAAACATGTACGGACAAAGCATGTAGCTGAGTTCCAAAGACACACTGGAGATGTAGGCCAACCTACAGCAGCACCTACATCTTTAGGTCATGTTCGAGCCTCTACCTCCAGCTCTCACACACCTGTTTCGGCTTCCTCACAGGATCTCCATGGAAGAACCTCGGTCACTGTTGTCCATAGACAAACTGTTATTCCACCCACTGCAGCAAGTTCACAGTCATCGTCACACTCCCAGAACAAAAAACAGCCATCGGTAACACAGGCATGGGATAAAAGACGGCCATACTCGGCAAACCATCCACGAGCACAGGCACTGAATGCCGGCCTTGCAAAACTCCTGTCCCTTGAAATGCTGTCATTCAGGCTGGTGGAGACTGACAGTTTCAGGAACTTTATGGCATTGGCAGTCCCACAATATAATGTGCCAAGCCGATTTTATTTCAGCAGGCAAGCTGTCCCTGCTCTGCAAAAACATGTCGAGGGAAACATTAAACATGCGCTACTAAACGCCGTCAGTAGCAGGGTCCACCTGACCAACGATGCGTGGACCAGTACCCATGGCCAGGGACGATACCTTTCCCTCACTGCCCATTGGGTCAATGTTGTGGAGCCGGGTACAGATCTTGCCAGTGGCGCTGTACGTGTTCTGCCAACTCCAAGGATTGCAGGAATCCAGTCTGTGCACATTGATTCCTCCTCCTACTCCAGTTCCTCAGAATCATCGCTGCACGAGCCGTCACGGTATACCTCCACATGGACCCGTGAACGCTTACCTGTTGCGACCGATATGAGCACAGCCGTGGCCAAACGTCAACAGGCCGTACTGAAATTAATTCCCATGGGGAATCGAAGCCACACAGCGCAGGAGCTCTGGGATGCCATCAAGCAGGAGAGCGACGTGTGGTTTTTGTCAGCTAATCTCCAGCCAGGCTTGGTAGTGTGTGACAATGGCCGAAATCTGGTGGCAGCTCTGGGCCTTGGCAACCTCACTCACATACCATGTCTGGCACATGTGCTCAACTTGGTCGTGCAGAGTTTTTTGAGGGACTATCCGGATCTTGATGCACTGCTGCACAAGGTCCGCCTAGAGTGCGCTCACTTGCGACGTTCCAGCATGGCCAGATCGCGCATTGCAGCTCTGCAAGTCAGATTTCGCCTTCCTGAACATCGCATCATATGTGACGTACCCACCAGGTGGAATTCTACGTTACATATGTTGGAGCGGTTGTGTCAGCAGCAGCCAGCAGTAATGGAGTATCAGCTGCAACAGGCGCAATCAACTCGCAATTTGCGCCGTTCACACTTCACCACTACTGAGTGGGCCTCTATGAAGGACATCTGCGACGTTTTGCGTGCGTTTGATGTCTCAACGCGGATGGCGAGTGCAGATGATGCACTAGTCAGCATGACTGTCCCCCTTATCTGCCTGCTTCAGAAATCACTGAAAGCACTAAAGGAAGAGGTTTTGGAAGAGGTGGAGGATGAGGAGTCACAAATTCAATTACCTTCAGGACAGTCAGCGCAACGTGGTTCCTCACAAAAGGCTGGGCAGGGCTCACTTTGTGAGGAGGATGAGGAGGAGGAGTCAATGGAGGAGGAAGAAATCCCTACAGAGGGAGGTACACAACGCTGTAGTCAGTATGTAGAGCGAGGGTGGGGTGATGCAGAGGAGACAGAGATGACGCCTCTTCCAGAGGACAGCCTTTGTTGGCCAGTTGGGAGTCTGCAGCACATGGTTGATTTCATGCTTCAGTGCCTGAGAAACGACCGCCGCATCGCCCACATTCTCAGCACGTGAGATTATTGGGTGTACACCCTCCTAGACCCTTGCTACCGGGACAACTTACAAACCCTCATCACACCGGTGAACAGGGAGCGTAAAATGCAGGAGTACCAAGACACACTGGTGAAATCCATACTGTTGTACATTCCAGCCGAGAGAGCTGCTGCTGCTGCTACTGCTTTACAAAGCAGCTCTGTGCGTCGAGGCAGTGTAGACACCTCTACAACAAGAGGGAGCAGAAGCAGCGCCTCTGCACAGGGCAAGAACTGTATGTTACAAATGTGGCAAAGTTTTGTGACAGCGCCAGCAAGGTCTACACCATCCGAGACGGCTCCAGTCACCAGGAAGAAACGTTTCCGTAAGATGGTGACAGACTACTTGGCTTTCCCTCTAAGTGTACTCCCAGATGCCTCTTCCCTTTCAAATTTTGGGTCTCTAAGTTGGATACATGGCCAGAGCTTAGCCAGTATGCATTGGAGGTGCTGGCTTGCCCTGCTGCCAGTGTATTATCTGAGCGTGTCTTTAGTGCTGCAGGTGGTGTAGTAACAGACCGTCGCATGCGACTATCCTCAGAGAATGTAGACCGGCTTACTTTTCTGAAAATGAACAATGCATGGATCTCACCTGAATTTGCCTGTCCGTTTTCAGATTAAATAACTGTTTGGCAACGTTTTCCATGTCTCCTGTTATGTTCATCTTTCTACCACCTGAACTCTACTCCCTGGGCTACAACACCGCCATTTGTTGCTCGTAAGTAATTGGCAGGGGTACTGACTCCTGGCCAGCCTGGTTACAGCACGACAGCTGTTTCCTGGCAGTGTGAACGTCAATTATCCTCCAATAAGTTGTGCTGTCGTGTTGCATTCGGGTTAGCCGACTCTATGGTGCCTGCAGTTTAGGTGATTCCTATGTGTGCTGTGGGATATGTAAATAAAGGCGGTTTACATTGTGACAATAGGATAAGCACCCACTGTAGGACTGTGTGATTCGGTAACTGCGGACGGCTTGCGTCCTGTCAACTTACATTTTCATGGGTGCGTTCTTCTACCCGTCCAGGGTCCAGTACCGTCAAGTGGTTCTCCCCAGTGCCTTTGGCCTAGGTGCCTCCATCTCCGTATCCGAGTTCCAGCAACGTCTGCTGGTCCTTGGTAGTGCTTTGGAGCACAGGTACCTCCTGCTTAGTAACCGTGTCACAGTAACGTCAGCTGGTACTCGGTTGTGACATTGCCTCTTTTCCTTCTGCTACCCGTCCGGGGTCCAGTACCGTCAAGTGGTTCTCCCCAGTGCCTTTGGCCTAGGTGCCTCCATCTCCGTATCCGAGTTCCAGCAACGTCTGCTGGTCCTTGGTAGTGCTTTGGAGCACAGGTACCTCCTGCTTAGTAACCGTGTCACAGTAACGTCAGCTGGTACTCGGTTGTGCCATTGCCTCTTTTCCTTCTGCTACCCGTCCGGGGTCCAGAACCGTCAAGTGGTTTCCCCAGTGCCTTTGGCCTAGGTGCCTCCATCTCCGTATCCGAGTTCCAGCAACGTCTGCTGGTCCTTGGTAGTGCTTTGGAGCACAGGTACCTCCTGCTTAGTAACCGTGTCACAGTAACGTCAGCTGGTACTCGGTTGTGACATTGCCTCTTTTCCTTCTGCTACCCGTCCGGGGTCCAGCACAGTCAGCTGGTCCTCGTTACTTCCATTGTCTCTTGCTCCATCTGATACCCGTCAGGGTTCCAGTAACGTCAGCTGTTTCTCGGAAATTAGACGACCTTAAAGACCACCCAGAAGAAGATGACGACAACAAGGACGACGAGCATGAAACCAACCAGCCTGAACACCATCACAAAGAAAAAATAAAAGATTACCAGAAGAAGATCACCAACAGGACAAAGAAGGTTAAGACAAACTACAAGATACAGAACAAGAGACAGAAGAACAATAAGCAAAAGATCAAAAAGCAGAAGAACATGAAGTATAAGACCAAAATGAAGAGCAAAATATATGCTCTAAATTCTAAGCAGAAGACTAAGCAGTGTATGGGGGTGAGTCCGTTCTTCCTCGTGGTGCCCCTGGAAAATGCCTGCTGCTGCTGCAGGCTAAACTGAACACGGACAAATACTGTTGTAATTTAAATCTTTTGTGACAGCAAGAACGGAAGGATGAACAATTCATACTTTTACAGATTACAAGTACAGGAATCTCTGTCACAAATAAGAATATGATGAAGAAGATGAAGAGGAAGAAGATGAAGAATTTGAATATGAAGAAGATTAATTAGTTTAATAATAACAATATGAGTAATGTAAACAAAAACATGAATAGCAAGAAGTTTAAGAAGATTAAGAAGGTGAAGATGAAGAATAATTTGATGAGAAAGATGATTCTGCTGCTGAAGATTATGAAGGAGAAAGTGTGGCACTGGCAAAAGTTAAAAAGGTGAAGAGCATGGAAGTTGTGAAACATACATATTTGCCAAAATAGAAAAAAGGTTAACAACATTGTCAATTTGTTAGTCAATCCAAACGTATTTCCAAAAAAAAAAATATTAATGCTATTCCAATGCATTGGGTTAAACATGTATGCCTTTATTGTCTCCTCAACCTCCCCCAATACATTCTACATTAGTCTTTGTTGTTTTCCTTCATGTACAATTAACCAACAAGGCAAGAATGGTTTTTTTTAATGTCGATATTTGGTTCCCATAGACTTACATTGGACTTCCGGAATCGGAATCGGATATCGACGATATTTAGTGATATCGGCGATGCCATTTCGATACGATATTTTTAGATATCGAGCAGTATCGCTCAACACTAGCAGGGAGAGGACGTGGGGATTCTGTGCCTGCTGCGGCCACCAGTGACACAGCATCCGCAAGTTTTCACCGTGAGCGTTCGTTTATGCACAGTTTTGTAGGAGTTCGGCGTACCCCCATGCTGCGGGAAGAACAAATTGAAGCCGTTATCAGATGGATGGCAGCTAACGCATCGACTTCAATTGCTTCCACCTCCTCTCAGGACCAGAGCACTGAAGAGCAACCATCTGTCTCTTCACCACCTGCCAAATTGCCCAGGCAGTCAGAGAGCTCTGTACAGGAGCCAGCTCAGTCTCTACTTCTGTTCTCTGAATCTGTTGGCTTGGAAAGAGGGGGCCAGCCAAGCAGCATTCTAGAATGTGAAGAAGAGGGAGTATGCAGTGATGCGCAACTGCTTTGTCTCTCTGAATCTGAAGAGGCGGGTGAGCCAGTGCCGATGGTCAGCACACCGCAGAACGCATCTGATGATGATGAGACTCAGGTGCCAGTTTCTGTTGCGCATGGTGCTGGTCAGACGACCCAACAGAAGCAGGTGTTTGAAGAGGGTAGAGGAGATGATGAGGTCCTTGACACATCATGGCGTGAGGAACAGGAAGGTAGTGGGAGCAGCTCTGAGGAAGAGATTCCCCCAACGGTCCAAACAGGAGGGAGATGTAGGGTGCAGACTCGGTTGCCTGTAGCCTCAACTTTGGCACCCGTTTGGAGCAGTTCTCTTCCAAAAGCCAAAACTGGCTCTCCCAGGTCTTGCAGTGCGTGGTCCTTTTCTTACACACTTGCAGATGACATTTACTATGTCAAATGCAAGCTGTGTAATCAAAAAGTCAAAAGAGGTAAAAGTGTCAGCAACCTCAATACCACTAATATGTGGAAACATGTGCGGACCAAGCACGTGGTGGAGTTACAAAGACACACTGGTGACGTAGGCCAACCTACAGCACCACCTACATCTTCAGCTCGTGTTGGAGCCTCTTCTTCCAGCTCACACACAGCTGTTTCGGCTTCCTCACAGGATCGCCATGGAAGAACCTCTGTCACTGGTGTACAGAGACGCAGTTTAATTCCACCCATAGCACCAAGTTCCCTGTCATCCTCACACTCCCAGGCCACTGTACAGCCATTGGTAGCACAGGCATGGGAGAAAAGGCGGCCCTACTCGGCAAACAATCCCCGAGCACAGGCTCTGAATGCTGGCATTGCAAAACTCCTGTCCCTTGAAATGCTGTCATTCAGGATGGTGGAGACTGACACATTCCGTAACTTCATGGCATTGGCAATCCCACAATAAAACATGCCCAGCCGCTTTTATTTTAGCAGGCAAGCCATCCCTGCCCTGCAAAAGCATGTGGAGGGAAAAATTAAACATGCGCTACTAAACACCGTCAGTAGCAAGGTCCACCTGACCACCGATGCGTGGACCAGTACCCATGGACAGGAACGATACCTTTCCCTCACTGCCCATTGGGTCAATGTTGTGGAGCCGGGTACAGATCTTGCGAGTGGCGCTGTACGTGTTGCGCCAACTCCAAGGATTGCAGGAATCCAGTCTGTACACATTGATTCCTCCTCCTACTCCAGTTCCTCAGAATCATCGCTGCAGGAGCCGTCACGTTCTACCTCCACATGGACCCGTGAACGCTTACCTGTTCCGACCGATATGAGCACAGCCGTGGCAAAACGTCAACAGGCCGTCCTGAAATTAATTTCAATGGGGAATCGAAGCCACACAGCGCAGGAGCTCTGGAATGCCATAAAGCAGGAGAGCGACGTGTGGTTTGTGCCAGCGAATCTCCAGCCAGGCTTGGTAGTGTGTGACAATGGCCGAAATCTGGTGGCAGCTCTGGGCCTAGGCAACCTCACTCATATACCATGTCTGGCACATGTGCTCAACTTGGTCGTGCAGAGTTTTTTGAGGGACTATCCGGATCTTGATGCACTGCTGCACAAGGTCTGCGCTCACTTGCGTCGTTCCAGCATGGCCAGATCGCGCATTGCAGCTCTGCAACGCCGATTCCGCCTTCCGGAACATCGCATCATATGTGACCTACCCACCAGGTGGAATTCCACGTTACATATGTTGGAGCGATTGTGTGAGCAGCAGGCAGCAGTAATGGAGTACCAGCTGCATCAGACGCAATCAACTCGCAATTTGCGCCGTTCACACTTCACCACCACTGAGTGGGCCTCTATGAAGGACATCTGCCACGTTTTGCGTGCGTTTGATGACTCAACGCAGATGGCAAGTGCAGATGATGCACTAGTCAGCATGACTGTCCCCCTTATTTGCCTGCTTCAAAAAACACTGCAAGCACTAAGGGATGAGGTTTTGGAAAAGGTGGAGGATGAGGAGTCACAAATTCCATCACCTTCTGGACATTCAGCTCAACGTGGTTCCTCACAAAGGCCTAGGCATGGGACACTTTGTGAGGAGGATGAGGAGGAGTCAATGGAGGAGGAAGACATCGCTCCAGAGGGAGGTACACAATGCTCTAGTCAGTATGTAGAGCGAGGGTGGGGTGATGCAGAGCAGGCAGAGATGACGCCTCTTGCAGGGGACAGCGTTTCTTGGCCAGTTGGGAGTCTGCAGCACATGGTTGATTTCATGCTGCAGTGCCTGAGAAACGACCGCCCACATTCTCACCACGTCTGATTATTGGGTGTACACCCTCCTAGATCCTCACTACCGGGACAACTTACAAAGCCTCATCACACCGTTGAACCGGGAGCGTAAAATGCAGGCGTACCAAGACACACTGGTGCAATCCATCATGTTCTCCATTCCAGCCGAGAGCACTGCTGCTGCTACTGCTTTACAAAGCAGCTCTGTGCGTCGATACAGTGGAGAAAGCTCTGCACCAAGAGGGAGCAGAAGCAGCGCCTTTGCACAGGGCAAGACCAGTATGGCCCAAATGTGGCGAAGTTTTGTGTCACCGCCACAAATGTCTACACCATCACAGACGGCTCCAGTCAGCAGGAGGCAATGTTTCCGTCAGATGGTGACAGACTACATGTCTTGCCCTCTCAGTGTACTCCCAGACGGCTCTTCCCCATTCAAGTTTTGGGTCTCTACCTGGATACATGGCCAGAGCTTAGCCAGTATGCGTTGGAGGTGCTGGCTTGCCCTGCTGCCAGTGCATTATCGGAGCATGCGACTATCCTCCGGTAATGTAAACCGGCTTACTTTTCTAAAAATGAACAAGGCATGGATCTCGCCTGAATTTGCCTGTCCGGTTTCCGATTAAATAACTGGTTGGCAACAGTATCCATGTCTCCTGTTCTGTTCATCTTTCTACCACCTGAACTCTACTCCCTGGGCTCCAACACTGCCAGTTGCTGCTCAGAAGTGCCGTGTCCACAGACCAAAACACAAGCTCCTGTGTTAGTGGGGTTCAGTAATGCCAGCTGTTCCCCTGCTGTGTGTCCGGCAATAAGTCTCCTTCTCCCTCCACACGCACACAACATCAGATGTCTAACTTGCTCCACATAGGGAAGAGCCGACACCCTGATTGTTATGCTCAAAACACGAAAAACGGCAGTTTTCCAACCCTAAAATGATGAATTTTATTAACAAATATGTACAAATATAAATTTTTAATCGAAGCGCATATATGCACATGGCGAGTACAAATGCTAAGCAAAAACCCAACATAGGGTATAGGAGTTGAAATTAATGCATAAAAGTACATTTCATAATCCATTAATGCTGCTTAAGGAACGGTATCTCCACCTGTAAGATACTGCAGACAATGGATGTACAACTTTCAACTTTAATTTTCATGGGTACCTTCTGCTACCCATCCGGGTTCCAGTACCATCAGCTGGTTCTCGGCAGTGCCTTTGGCCTAGGTGCCTCCATCTCGGTATCCGAGTTCCAACAATGTCTGCTGGTCCTTGGTAGTGCTTTCTAGCACAGATACCTCCTGCTTAGTAACCGTGTCCCAGTACCGTCAGCTGGTCCTCGGTTGTGCCATTGGCTCTTTTCCTTCTGCTGCCCCTCCGGGTTCCAGGACAATCAGCTGGTTCTCGGAAGTTACTCAGCCTTCTTGTACCTTCAGCTACATTTCCAGGTTGAAGATTTTTTAAATGTTTTTTTGGGTAATCACTCTGGATCTTCCTGACTACGACCCGAAGACGAGGACCCTGAAGACGACGACCATGAAGACCACCCCGAAGAAGACGACGACCCCAAGGACGACGACCATGAAGACGACGAGCCTGAACACCACCACAAAGAAGAACTAAAAGATTACCCAGAAGAAGATCACCAACAGGACAAAGAAGATGAAGACAACCGACAAGATACAGAACAAGAGACAGAAGACCAAGAAGCAGAAGAACAAAAAGCAGAAGAAGAACAATAAGCATAACACCAAAAATCATAGTAAAATATATGCTCTAAATTATAAGCAGAAGAAAACTAAGCAGTGTATGGGGGTGAGTCCGTTCCTCCTTGTGGTGACCCTGGAAAATGCCTGCTGCTGCAGGCAAAACTGAACGCGGATAAATACTGTTGTAAATCTTTTGTGACAGCAAGAACGGAAGGTGTAATGTTCAAACTTTTACAGATTACAACTACAGGAATGCCTGTCACAAATAAGAATATGATGAAGAAGATGAATAGGAAGAAGATGAAGAAGTAGAATATGAAGAATAATAATAGTAGAATAAGAAGAATATGAGTAATGTTACAAAAAAGAATAATAGGAAGAAGTTGAAGAAGAAGATAAATAAGGTGAAGAAGAAGTTGATGAAAAAGATGCTGCTGCTGAGGATCATGAAGGAGAAAGTGTGGGAGAAGTAAAAAAGAACGTGAAGAGCATGGAAGTAGTGAAATATACATATGTGCCAAAATAGAAAAAAGGTTAACAACATAGTCAATTTCTTCGTAACTCCGAACGTCTTAAAAAAAAATTATTCCTGCTATTCCATTTGATTGGGTTAAACCTCTATGCCTTTATTGTCTCCTCCACCTCCCCCAATACATTCTACATTATTCTTAGTTGTTTTCCTTCATGTACAATTAACCTACAAGGAAAGAAAGGGGTTATTTTAATTCCGATATTTTTGTCCCATTGACTTGCATTGATTTCCGGTATCGGAATCGGCGATATCCGATACTTTTTCAGTATCGGACCGATCCAATCCGATCCGATATTTTGCAATATCGGAAAGTATCGCTCAACACTATCCAGTATATAATGGGCCCCATGGATGATGCTCCTTTGTTTAATGGGCCCCGTATATGATGCTCCAGTGAATGATGGGCCCCATTTATAATGCTCCAGTGTATGATGGGATCCATGGATGATGCTCCAGTGTATGATGGGCCTATATAATGCTCCATATATAATGGCCTCATATGATGCTCCAGTGTATGATGGGCCACATTTATAATGCTCCAGTGTATGATGGGCCCCATGGACGATGCTCCAGTGTATGATGGGCCTATATAATGCTCCATATATAATGGGCCACACATGATGCTCCAGTGTATAATGGGCCCCGTATATGATGCTCCAGTGTATGATGGGCCCCATTTATAATGCTCCAGTGTATGATGGGCCTCATGGATGATGCTCCAGTGTATGATGGGCCTATATAATGCGCCAAATATAATGGGCCCCATATGATGCTCCAGTATATAATGGGCCTCATTTATAAATCTCCAGTATATGATGGACCCCTTATATGATGCTCCAGTGTATGATGTGCCCCATTTATAATTCTCCAGTGTATGATGGGCCCCATGGATGATGCTCCAGTGTATGATGGGCCTATATAATGCGCCACATATAGTGGGCCCCATATGATGCTCCATTATATAATGGGCCCCATTTATAATGCTCCAGTATATCATTGGCCCCATAGATGATGCTCCAGTGTATGATGGGCCTATATAATGCTCCATATATAATGGGCCCTAGATGATGCGCCAGTGTATAATGGGCCCTGTATATGATGCTCCAGTGTATAATGAGCCGCATTTATAATGCTCCAGTGTATGATGGGCCCCATGGATGATGCTCCAGTGTATAATGGGCCCCGTATGTGATGCTTCAGTATATGATGGGCCCCATTTTTAATTCTCCAGTGTATGATGGGCCCCATGGATGATGCTCCAGTGTATGATGGGCCTATATAATGCTCCATATATAATGGGCCCCATATAATACTCCAGTGTATTATGGGCCCTGTATATAATGCTCCAGTGTATGATGGGCCCCATTTATAATGCTCCAGTGTATGATGGGCCCCATGCATGATGCTCCAGTGTATGATGGGCCTAAATAATGCGTAATACATAATGGGCCACATATGATGCTCCATTATATAATGGGCTCCATTTATAATGATCAATTGTATGATGGGCCCCATAGATAATGCTCCAGTGTATGATGGGCCTAAATAATGCGCCATATATAATGAGCCACATATGATGCTCCAAATATAATGGGCCCCATATAATGCTCCAGAGTATGATAGGCCCCATTTATAATGCTCCAGTGTATGATGGGCCCCATGGATGATGCTCCAGTGTATGATGGGCCTAAATAATGCGCCATATATAATGGCCCACATATGATGCTCCATTATATAATGGGCCCCATTTATAATGCTCCAGTGTATGATGGGCCTATAGAACGCTCCATATATAATGGGCCCAGATGATGCTCCAGTGTATAAGGGCCCCATATATGATGCTCCAGTGTATGCTGGGCCACATTTATAATGCTCCAGTGTATGATGGGCCCCATGGATGATGCTCCAGTGTATGATGGGCCTATATCATGCTCCATATATAATGGGCCAGATATGATGCTCCAGTATATGATGGGCCCCATGGATGACTCTCCAGTGTATGATGGGCCTATATAAAGCTCCATATATAATGGACCCCATACGATGCTCCAGTGTATAATGGGCCCCATATATGATGCTCCAGTATTTGATGGGCCCCAATTATAATGCTCCAGTGTATGATGGGCCCCATGGATGATGCTCCAGTGTATAATGGGCCTATATACGGTAATGAGCCATATATAATGGGCCCTCATATGCTGATCCAGTGTATTATGTGCCCCATGGATGATGCTCCAGTGTATGATGGGGCTATATAATGCTCCATATATAATGGGCCACATATGATGCTCCAGTGTCCCGTATATGATGATCCAGTGTTTGATGGGCCCCATTTATAATGCTCCAGTGTATGATGGGCCCATGGATGATACTCTAGTGCAGTGATGGCTAACCTTGGCACCCCAGCTGTTGTAAAACTACAACTCCCAGCATGCCCTTGCAACCTGCAGCAGTTGAGGCATGCTGGTAGTTGTAGTTCTCCAACAGCTGGAGTGCCAAGGTTCGCCATCACTGCTCTAGTGTATGATTGGCCTATATAATGCTCCATATATAATGGGCCCCATATGATGTTCCAGTATACAATGGGCCCCATTTATAATGCTCCAGTATATGATGGGCCTTTATAATGCTCCATATATACTGGGCCCCATTTAGAATGCTCCAGTATATGATGGGCCCCATGGATGATGCTCCAGTGTATGATTGGCCTATATAATGCTCCATATATAATGGGCCCCATATGATGCTCCAGTGTATAATGGGCCCCGTATGTGATTCTCGAGTATATGATGGGACCCATTTATAATGCTCCAGTGTATGATGGGTCCCATGGATGATGCTCCACTATATGATGGGCCTATATAATCCTCCATATAATGGGCCCCATATGATGCTCCAGTGTATATGGGCCCGTATATGATGCTGCTCCAGTGTATGATGGGCATATATAATGCGCTATATATAATGGGCCCCATATGATGCTCCAGTATATAATGAGCCCCATTTTTAATTCTCCAGTATATGATGGGCTCCATAGATGATGCTCCAGTGTATGATGGGCCTATATAATGCTCCAGTTATAATGGGCCCCATATGATGCCCAGTATATGATGGGCCCCATTTATAATGCTCCAGTATATGATGGGCCCCATGGATGATGCTCCAGTGTATGATGGGCCTATATAATGCTTCATATATAATGGGCCCCATATGATGCTCCATTATATGATGGGCCCCATGGATGATGCTCCAGGATATAATGGGCCCCATTTATAATGCTCTAGTATATAATGGGCCCCATGGATGATGCTCCAGTGTATGATGGGCCTATACAAATGCTCCTTATATAATGGGGCCCCATATGATGCTCCAGTGTATAATGGGCCCCATATATGATGCTCCAGTGTATGATGGGCTCCATTTATAATGCTCCAGTGTATAATGGGCACCATATGATGCTCCAGTGTATGATGGGCCTATATAATGCTCCATATATAATGGCCCCATATGATGCTCCAGTGTATAATGGGCCCCGTATATGATGCTCCAGTGTATGATGAGCCCCATTTATAATGCTCCAGTGTATGATGGGCCCCATGGATGATGCTCCAGTGTATGATGGGCCTATATAATGCGCCATATATAATGGACTCCATATGATGCTCCAGTATATAATGGGCCCCATTTATAATGCTCCAGTATATAATGGGCCCCATATGATGCTCCAGTGTATAATGGGCCTCATATATGATGCTCCAGTGTATGATGTGCCCCATATATAATGCTCCAGTGTATAATGGGCCCTATCTATGATGTACAAGTGTATGATGGGCCCCATATATAATTCTCCAGTGTATAATGCTCCCCATATATTGCTCCAATCATTAAAAAAATGAAATACCACCATCCAAACTATTTCTTTGATTGATGGGGCGGTCAAGAAAGAAAAACCCATGTGCATTCTGTCGATTGATGCAGAAAAGGCTTTTGACAGGGTGCACTGGGATTTTATATTTCAAACGTTAGAAGGAATTGGCTTAAAAGAAACTATGCTCCGTAGAATTTCTGCCCTGTACTCATCTCCCAGTGCTCAAGTTAAAAATAATGGCGCACTTTCAAACACATTTTTAATTCAAAACGGCACAAGGCAAGGCTGTCCTCTTTCACCCTTGCTTTATGTACTCACTATGGAACATCTAGCAACCACGATACGGAATAATCTCTCCATTAGAGGCATAAAAGCCCAATCAGAAGAGCACAAACTGGCACTTTTTGCAGATGATGTCCTATTGTATGTCTCTTCCCCAACTATAAGTCTCCCAAATATTATCTCAGAATTACATAGATTTGGTTGTCTGAGCAATTTCAAAATTAATACCCACAAATCGGAGATTCTCAATATCTCAATCCAACCAAGTGAGGTGGAGAGGTTGGCAGCTTAATTTCCCTTAAAGTGATGTTCAGATTCTCTTACCTATCTAGGAATAAAAATCACCGCCAAAGTATCTAAACTTTATGAAGCAAACTTTAAGACAGCTTTACATAAAGCTGAGTTAGACTTAGAAAAATGGCATAAACTACCTTTATCTTGGTTTGGAAGAGTGAGCGCTATTAAAATGGATCTATTACCCTGTCTCCTATATTATTTCCAAACAATCCCCTTGTATTTACCTGCCTCCTTTTTCTCACGTCTTAAAAAAGCGATTACTCGTTTTATTTGGTCACAAAACGAGCACGTATTTCATAATTTTTGTTAAGTAGATCGAAGCAAGAAGGGGGAATAGGTCTGCCAGATTTTGCTATGTCTAGTCAAGCAATAATTGGTACATGTATTTTTGATCTGTTTCATAATAAAAACAACCAAAAATGGATTACATTAGAAAATGATCTTAATGGACGTGACTCCCGTATAGTTATTTGGTCCCTGACGGAAGAACGGGATATACCTTTACCCTTCCTGACCAAAAACATGATATCATTTATCAAAAGAGGGAGTCGAGAGCTGGGAGTCTCTTCGTCTCCTGGCCCCATAACTCCTATATATGACAATCCATCCTTTCCTGCAGGATTAAAAAGAGACACTTATCTACATAAAAATAGAGCTTCATGCCCCATAGTCCATGATTATGTTACAAGGACAGGGATGAGGTCTCTCCAGGACATTTTTCAGGACAAGGAGCCGCCAACAGGTGCATGGTTATTTTATGAACAAATAAAGAGTTTTATTATTAAATTAGCCAAACAATCCGATCCATACAGAATATTATCTCCATTTGAGACTCTTTGTTTATCATCAAACTCTATAGATCACACTATCTCTTTATTATACAAAACCTTCCAAGAAGGAAAGACCCCATCGAGAGATTTCCCAGCATTTTTTTCAAAATGGGAGACTAATTTGTGTAGACCCTTATCAGTTGAAGAAAGAACAACGATTCTGTTATGCACATTCAGGTCATCACTCTGTTCGACATCACAGGAGAGGAGCTACAAAATCTTGTCGAGGTGGTACAGTTGCCCATCAGATTTAAACTTAATTTATCCAACAACACCGGATACGTGCTGGAGATGCTTAAAAGATAGAGGTTCATTTGTACACATTTGGTGGCACTGCCCACTCATACAGAAACTGTGGTTAGCATCCTTTGATCTCTGCAACAAGCTGTCTATAACCAAAATTACACCCATAACGGAGGTGGCCTTACTGTCCTTGTGTAGCTCCTCGATTTCTAGATTTAAGAAAGGTCTTCTTAGACATATTCCCACTGCTACCAGGAACGTGATTACTAGATTTTGGAAACAGGAAAACGTTCCCTCGCGTTCTGATTTGGTGATGGAACTCAACGACATATATAGAATGAAACAGCTGATAGGACAACTGAATGGTGCCACAGGAAAGGTATATAACACTTGGGCCACCTGGGTTATGTTTAGGGAATCATCGGAATTGGACTCTTGGTTGATAGACCCATAGATGATGGGTCATATGAGTTTACATACTGGATGTAGCCACATCTTCTACCCCACTCCTTAAAATCCTCCCCTTACCCCCTTTTTTTTTTCTTTTACCTTTTTTCCCCCTTGTTTCTTCTCTATCTTCTTTTCTTTTGAAGACCTAGAGTCTTAGTCTAGGTACCTTCTTCTTTAAAATTTATAAACAAAGTAATACTGATGTTAATTGCCTACATGAGCAAACACCTCAGGCGCTCATCCAACATTTGTTTTATATGTATGACTTTATGGGGAAAAGTTATAGTTGCTATACAATTTTTTTTTGGCATGTGATAGAAGAAGAGGTATGTTCTTTTCTCGTCCTTTAATTAATGATTGATGTGTATAAATAGCTCAATAAACTTGATTTACACAAAAAAATGAAATACCTCTCCTGGCTGGGCACTGCTCTACTCTGGACTCCTCAGCGTCATCATCTTCCAGCTCTCTGCACTGTGACTGTTCAGGCAGAGGGTGCACAGACGTGACGTCATCGCGCTCTTTGACCTGAATGTCACTGTCAGGAAACGTGGAAGATGTCACAGCGGTGGAGATGGGAGAGGTAAGTATTGCAAGTCCTGGGGCCCTGAGCAAGCAGGGGGGGCCCACTCATTGCACTGGCACAGGGCCCCTCATAGTACGCCGGTGCCTCTGACAGCTAGTGGGCCCC
>JARQOD010000002.1:394298984-394343038 GCA_033576555.1 Oophaga sylvatica
AATTCTTTATCAGCTTCTGTGGGATAAATGTGGAAACATGCTCTGTGTATGAAATTTTTAACTGGACTGCCGGTAGCAAGCCTCCCTGCTGACCACCAGCTCAATCCAAGATCATACTAAAAGCTTTTTATCACTTGCATTAGTTGCAAATAGTGATGAGCGAGTATACTCATTGCTTGGGTTTTCCCGAGCACGGTCTGGTGATCTCCGAGTATTTAGAAGTGCTTGGAGATTTAGTTTCTGTTGCCACAGCTGCATAATTTATGGCTGCTGGACAGCTTGAATACTGTGATGTTGTTACTATATCTGTGATTGGCTTGCTGTTATTCTTGTTTCAGTTTCTGCCTAGTAACAATGATGTAATGGGGAGGAGGAGACTAGGCAGGAGCAGGAAGTCCTGGGTAAGGGGAGCAGGAGAGAGGAACGAAAATAAAGTATGGCTGTTTAAACCTACCATCCAGCATCTCTGTGTGGCCTTCTGGAGTTCCCTTCATCTGCACAACAACACCACAACTGGTGACGAGGAAGCGTTCATCATCAGCTAAAGGTATTTCAGCTCTACAACAATGACCTGTTTACCTGCCTTCCCTGCTTTTGATGTGCATCAGTCCCCAGCTAACCTAGCAGCATGTTGGGAGAAATGGCTGAAGCGTTTTGATATATTCCTACAAGCCATGAACATATCAGATGATACCAGGAAGAAAGCCATGCTATTACATTATGCAGGGGAACAAGTCTATGATATCTTCACTACTCTGCCTAATACAGGAGAAGATAAAGACTATGAGCTCAGTAAGGCAGCATTAAGCAAGTATTTCTCCCCACACAGAAATGCAGCATTTGAAATCTTCAAGTTTAGACAATTAAAGCAGTCAGCAACAGAAAGCATTGATGAATATCATGTCCGACTACGGCACCTTGCAGCTTACTGTGAATTTACAGATGTCGACAAAGAGATCCAAATGCAGATTTTACAAGGCTGCATCTCCTCTAAGTTACGGAGACAAGCACTCAGAGATCTCACCATGACTTTAGCAAAACTGCTTGAAACAGCACGTGTAAATGATACCGCCGAAAAACAAGCTAAACTCATAGAGAACATTGAGTGCGAGGCGGAAGCACCATCTTGTATAGCAAAGCTGACACAGAGACCGCCTGTGCCTCGTATGCAGGGGGCAACTTGCTACAACTGCGGAGGGTCGTACCCTCACCAGAATGTCTGCCCAGCAAAAGGGGGGACCTGCCATAATTGTGGAAAACAAAACCATTTTGCAAAAGTGTGTAGATCCAAACCACAATCCCCTCATTCCACAGTACAACCCAGGTCACAGAAAATCCAAACGCTGCAGCTTACTGACGAGCCTCACAGTACTTATCTATTCTGAGTGACTGCAGAGGGATCTCAAACACTGCATGCACTTACCAGTCCAAGGCGACTTATCCTGATAAATGGTAGTCCGGTGGAAGCCCTAGTAGACACGGGGGCATCAGTAAACGTCATCAGCCGTGCAGTCTATAGCCAACTCCCGAACAGACCTGCTCTACAAAGCACTAGCCTAAAGAATTTTCCTTATGGTTCAGCATCTGCACTACCCCTGTGTGGCAAATTTCAGTCAGAACTTGCAGCTGACGGGAAGTCCATCACCGACACTGTATATGTAGTAGAGTGCTCCGCAGACACGCTTCTCAGCTGCAGGAGTGCTATATCTCTGGGTCTGGTCAACCTGGTCAATAGCGTCACAGGTCCTTCGGCCCAACACATCATGCAGAGATACCCCAATCTCTTTAAAGGTCTCGGTAAGCTAAAAGACATTCAGATAAAATTGCATATTGACCAGTCAATACAGCCGTCTGTTCAACCTCACAGGCGCATCCCATTTCATGTCCGCAAACTTGTGGAGCAAGAACTGCAGGATCTGGAAGCGTCTGATGTTGTTGAACGAGTTGAAGGCCCGACTCCTTGGGTATCGCCCATTGTTGTTGCACCAAAACCAAAGCAGCCTGGTAAAATCCGGCTATGTGTGGATATGCGGCATGCCAATTTGGCTATTCAAAGAGAAAGGCACATCACGCCCACTATTGATGACATTATCACAGACCTGAATGGTGCAAAAGTATTTTCTAAAATTGATTTAAAATCAGGTTATCATCAACTTGAGTTGCATCCAGATTCCAGGTACATTACAACTTTTAGTACCCATGTGGGCTTACGACGATTCAAGAGGTTGAACTTTGGTATCTCATCTGCAGCAGAAATATTTCAGAACGTTATCAGTCAGGTTCTATCTGGAATAGCAGGAGTTCTAAACGTCAGTGATGACATTCTTATATATGGTACAACCCAAGAGGAGCATGACAGTCACTTAGAGCAAGTGTTTCAGAGACTGCAAGCCTGCAATCTAACTGTCAATCCGTCAAAATGTGAGTTTAACCAAAAGTCATTAAGCTTCTTTGGATATATCTTTTCGGAGCAAGGAGTTTCAGCAGATCCTCAGAAAGTTGCTGCCATAAAGTCAGCTAGCCAACCTCAAAATGTGTCAGAGGTTCGCAGTTTTCTAGGACTAGTCACGTACTGTGGGCGATTTATGCCTGATCTGGCCACGATCTCCGAACCCCTGCGACTACTCACGAAAAAAGACACTCCTTGGACATGGACTACTGAACACCAAGCAGCATTCGATTCCATGAAGTCCGGTCTGACTGGCGACACCGTCATGGCCTATTTTGACCCTCTAAAGTCCACAGAGCTGATCGTGGACGCTAGTCTGGTGGGCCTGGGTGCAATTCTCACACAAGTGTCCAAAGAAGGCAACGTTTCTACCATTTCCTATGCAAGCAAAGCCTTAACAGAGACAGAACAACGCTATTCACAAACTGAAAGGGAAGCTCTTGCGGTTGTGTGGGGATGCCTTCATTTTCATCTGTACCTTATGGGACATAAATTCACAGTGATAAGCGACCACAAACCGCTCATTCCGCTTTTCAACAAGCATTCTTCAAAGCCTCCCCCACGACTTGAACGCTGGTTGCTCCGCCTACAGAACTACCAGTTTCGGTTGAGATACGAGGCAGGAGCTGGTAATCCGGCTGACTACTTTTCGAGACACCCAACACCACAAACTACCAAGGACGACATCCCAGCAACTATCCTTGCAGAGGAACATATCAATTTTATTGTTGCACATTCTGTGCCAAAAGCTATGACTATGGAGGAAATACAACAAACGGTGGATTCCGATCACCAACTTCAGTTAGTTATAGAGACTGTTCGATCTAAAAATTGAAGCAATTTTCTTGCTGAAGCCCGCCTCCAAACACCGGATCAAACAACCTACTTGACAGCCTTCTTTAATGCACGACATGATCTCTCCGTGTCTGATTCAAATCTACTGTTGCGTAACAATCGGTTGGTGATACCCCAGAAACTTCAAAGCAGAGTACTGGATCTGGCCCACGAGGCTCATCAAGGGGTGGTGAAAACAAAGCAATTACTGAGAGAGAAAGTCTGGTTTCCAGGACTAGACAAAAAAGTAGAGGCACTCATTGAAAATTGCATACCTTGCCAAGCAACTACAATTGACCATAGACGCGCACCCTTACAAATGACACCCCTGCCAGAGGGCCCGTGGTCTGCTGTTAGTGTTGATTTCTGTGTTTTACCGGATCACTCCTATCTGCTGGTTGTCATGGATGACTATTCGAGGTTCCCAGTCATTGAACATGTTTCGACAACCTCTGCCAGGGCTGTTATACCAAAATTAGACAAGATCTTCTCGGCATATGGCATACCGGAAACAGTGAAGTCCGACAATGGACCACCTTTTAATAGCACAGACTTTTGATCATTCGCAACCTATCTTGGTTTCACTCACAGGAAAATAACTCCTTACTGGCCTCAGGCCAATGGTGAAGTGGAACGGTTCATGCACTCAATCAACAAAACTTTGAGAATCGCTACCATGGAGCACAAGGACTTACAGCAAGAGTTACACAGATTTCTTAGACAGTACAGAGCTACACCCCATTCTACTACTGGGATACCACCTGCCACTGTGCTGTTCAACAGGCCTATGCGTGTCAAACTCCCGAGCGTTCCGCAGAGCCCTGTTCAAACCCCAATTGCTACTAAGGATGCCATATCCAAACAGAAGATGAAGAGGTATGCAGATAAGAGCAGTCATCGTTGCAAGCCACCGGAAGTATTGGTGGGAGATTGGGTCCTGGTAAAAAGGCTAAGACCTAGAGACA
The DNA here is from genome assembly GCA_033576555.1 of Oophaga sylvatica. Taxonomy (NCBI): domain Eukaryota; kingdom Metazoa; phylum Chordata; class Amphibia; order Anura; family Dendrobatidae; genus Oophaga; species Oophaga sylvatica. The sequence goes on from JARQOD010000002.1 coordinate 394,303,233, forward strand.
AGTTTGCATCACAATACTATCCTGAACCCTTTCAGGTCACACAAGTCAAAGGCACCATGGTTACTGCTCAAGATCACGGTCGCCAGGTCACAAGGAACGTGTCCCATTTTAAAAAACTTTGCGACTATGTCCCAGAAACAGACGAGGCAGATAGCGATGACGTCCTGCCGGATCCCCAGAGCTCAGCAGTTCCAAGGGAGGATACCTCAGGGGACTCAGAAAGTTCATCTGGGACTGTGATGTCTCACTGCTATCCAGCGAGGGCAAATCGTAGACCGCCAGCCCACCTCTTGGACTATGTTCTTCAGTAAAAAGAAAAAAAAAAATCCTTCGTACTAATGTGAACTTTTGGACCGTTATCCAGTTATAATGTTGTTTTGTTTGGTGAGAAGAGGAGAGATGTGATGTTGTTACTATATCTGTGATTGGCTTGCTGTTATTCTTGTTTCAGTTTCTGCCTAGTAACAATGATGTAATGGGGAGGAGGAGACTAGGCAGGAGCAGGAAGTCCTGGGTAAGGGGAGCAGGAGAGAGGAACGAAAATAAAGTATGGCTGTTTAAACCTACCATCCAGCATCTCTGTGTGGCCTTCTGGAGTTCCCTTCATCTGCACAACAACACCACAAATACATATGAGGAATGCCTGTTTGTTAAGGAATCCCCACATGTATTCATGCTGTCAAATAGCGGCAAACCATGCAGCTACAGCAACAGAAACTTCTAAATATTCGGAGGTCACCCAAGCGTGCTCGGAAAACCCGAGCAACGAGTATACTCGCTCATCACTAGTAGCAAACGCTACTGGAGCAGATATTTTGGATCTGTGGAGGTACTGTGCCCCATGTTCTGTAGGTGAAATTTATAAGCTGCTTCTGTAGGGGTACTGTGCCTCATGCTCTATGGGTGAAATGTTTAACTGGACTGGCGGTTGCAAGCTGTAATCTCTGCGACGCACTGTTAAAATGTTAATGACATTCATTTACTTCCTATTTTGCCATGATTGCAATGGTTACAGAACCCCTTTAAGTCGGTCGTCTCCCTATCCACATTTGTTAGGAATAAACTGTAGGAGAAATCAGCGCAATAGGGTCTTATCTGGAGGACATAAGTTTCATTTAATTCAGATTGCACTAACCTGATAGATCTATTTTTGAAGCATATAGATCTCAATGAAGATTCCAGCTGCAGCAGATCCACGGGTCCACAAGTGACCATACCAGAAATGAAGGATAAAGAATTTTGTGGATATAATCCACGCCGCCGAAAATAATTTTTGGCAGCGCAGACTATATCCACAAAATCCTTTTTCCTTCATATCCACATTTGTTTGCAGGGTAATTGTCCTGCTCTTACCCCCATTTTTCTTCCTTTTTCAGTCCACTAGCCCTCAATCTGACAATTTTTCAGCCATTTTACAGCACTGAAATTCAGGTCCCCATTGACTTATATGGTGTATGGTGTCCGGGGTCAAGTTCGGGTCAAGTTCGGGTCCCGAATCAGACTTTTTAAAAATTCTGGCAGAACCTGGCAAAGACGAACATCCACGGAATCGCTCATCCCTACTGGAAGGGAAAGTGTGCTGAAATAGAAAAAGATTCCAGAGTGAGTAAAACAAACCACAAAATACAATTTAATGGATTAAGTATGTATTGTTAGAGAATATGCCACCTACTTCCTAAAAAGAAACAGAAGATAGGTTCAGGGTAAAGAACATAAAAAGTAGAGTGATAAACCCTATTTGGTCTTTCATACACTAGTTTAAACTGCAACAGTATGGCTGGACAACCAAATGAGATCACCAACAGGAAATACCAGCTTGGGCCGAGTATATAAAGCCACACATGAAAAGTGATAGGGCAGACAAATGAGTAAATGAAAACACTAAACATACAGAGAAAAGGTGAATCTGCTGTGTCTTGACAGACAGAGAAGTCGACCACAAAGCCCAGGCTCAAGGGTTCGAACCCAGATACATGACAATGTTACAGAACCACGTGAACTTATTTCCTCCTGAGAGCCACCAGCTTTCAGACATAAGGGCAGTGCAGGGAGCAAGCAGTTATAAGCATGCTCAGGCATTTTCCTTGACAGTTCACTCTGCAGTGTATCTGTGCAGAGCAGGCTGTCAATCAAATTGCTGGGGCGTGCTTACAGTTGCTACTCACAACATAGTAAGTGATAATTTGAGCAATGATTGTAACCACTCCCTGCACCACTACTATGATCGAAAACTGGTGTTTAGCATGTATCATCCACTGCTACTATAATATTTAATATTTCAAGGTTGTAACCACTTATTTTCACTGAACAAACTCTTCTTCATCTATCCCCTGGATAGATGTTAACTTATTTATAAGTGAGGAGCAGGGGCGTCATGAGCACTGTAGCCGCTGTGACAGGGCTTGGCGGGTAAAGGGCCTGCTGACGCCAGCAAATACTTCTGTTTGATGTGAGGCACTGCTCACATTGAACCTTAGGTCCTTTATCTATACAGTCCAGGCCTTATCTGCCTCACTACCAGGGAACTGTCACTTTCCCTTCAACTTAACCTCTCTCAATCTGGGCTAGTCTCAAATATTAACTCTCACTATCGCTACCACCAAACTACACACATAATCATCACCATCATTAACACAAGTCACAATTCACATTATTCATCACAGTTCACATTACACATTACAACAATTTACATATTCTTCAATGGGAAGAGTGGGCCATCTCCCTACTGTTGACCCAAATATCAAACTCCCTGCTTAAGTCAAATGACTTTTACTCTATAGTAACATTGGACAGTAGCTTTCACTGTTCTGTATCTCTACAACTGATATAGTGACTAGCAATGAGCAACATTGTCTAACGAAAGATTTATTCACATTTGCATCTTATATTGGGTATTTTGCCTTCAATTTTTTATATAAAAGCTTAAAACTACAGTTGAAAGAACTTGGATCAACCCCAAAACACAATGTAGTGCTGCATGCCGAGATGGCAGGTTGTTGTGGTTAGAAACACAACTAATAGATTCAAAGGCTCAGCCAGATTAAATTAGGAGCAAATTTTTACTTCAGAACTCTGCCAAATAAACACAACAGCCAGAAGGGTGCATAACAGGGAAACTTCTTCAATTGAGAAACTCAGATGCTTGAACATTACTGTACACAAATCTCACATAAAGCCACTTAAACAGAACATGTCGTGCAAAAAGACGTTTTACCTGCAAATATTGAGTTAATGTGCAAGTAAATTGTATTTAAATCCTGTGCTGCCAGCTTACTGGAGCTGCGGTTATAGGAAGAAAATGCAGTTTTATTTTCCAGACTGTTGCTCGTTTCTAGCTATCAGACTATGCCTTTTCTACTGTTCTGCCTTGTGTACTTTTAATTCGCTTATACTTTAAATGGGTTGTCCACAATCCCTTTCTCATTCCCCAAGAGGAAGCCAGAGCTGCGGCTGGCCGCTCGCTTCCTCTTGTTTACATATATGTTGTAAGGCGGAGATTGTAATGCCGGCGCTAATTGGACACAGGGCTCACCTGAAGTAACAACCTCATGTGAGCCCCAGGAACATGAGTGCTGACACCCCAGGAACGGCGCCGGCATCCGAGATGAGTTTTTATTTTAAAAGAGACAAACATAAGGAATGAGATTTTTTTTCTAGTAGTAGACAACCCCTTTAAGGGTATTTACTTCTCTTAGTTCTTGTACGAATATTATGAGGATTGGGATACTAACTTGAAGTTTGCTACTGTTCACCTTACTCTTTGTTCTTATTTTTTTTTGGAGTGAAACTTGGCTTTATTTTTTATACCTATTTAACGTATGCATTACTGATTTTTTTTTTTATTATTATTACTATATCATTTTTAAATGTCTTTGTCCAGATCATTCTTTTTGTGTCACATCATTTGTGGGATTTAGTCATCTGTGTATTTTAGTCATGTTTGTCTGTTATATTTATGTATAAATAAACGTTATTATTGTTACTTAATGCATGGGCTTTTGCTGTTTGTGGGTTTTTCTGAATATTGAATGTTTGGACCTCAAACTTGGTCAAGCCGTTGGACCAAACTGTGGACTCTGCCATGATGAAAGCAGAGGCCTTTGCAGATGCTGCATCAAAGGAGAACAGGGGCATTGAATCATGCCCGATCCAGCAATCCCGCCAGCATTAGAGGTGCGCTTGCAAACTGTAGAACAAACAATTGCAAGAGCGTGCACCTTGCCTAGGAGACGCAGCTAGTAACAATAAAAAATTTGTATTTCTATAGTGCCAGCGTATTGCACAGCACTTTACAAACGAGATAACACATTATAGAGTAACACATAGTTCAACACATGCCAAGAAGATTGGGGCTCTGATCTCAAGCTTACAATCTATGACAAAATAGTGGTAATGGTAACACTAAAGGTAAAAATAAAGTGCTTGTCTTGTCAGGTCCAGCCATCAGTATAATAAATAGGGGCATATAAAACAACTCTTCACAAATCAGTCACTTGCCAGTGTCTGTAAAAATTCCAAAACAATGTGCTACTGAGTGTGTGGAAGAGAGAACAGGGGATAGGTAGTTAGTTAGATTAGTGAGGCAAATGTTTGGCTAGTCTAAAGAAATTAGTTTTTAGGTCGCACTAGAAACTGTAAGTACTGTGAATTATCCGAATTGTCTGGGGTAGTGAAGTTCTTAAAACCGATGCAGCACAAGAGAAGTGAGAGGTTTGGATTATTGAGGATGTTAATCTTAGGTCATTAGCAGAGCTGAGAGGATGGGTAGGCTGGTAGACAGAGATGAGGGTGGAGAGGTAGGGCGGTGCAGAACTGTGGAGAGCTTTGTGTGTAACAGTAATAACTTTATAATGGATTCTGTAGTGGATGGGACTGGCACAGAGTGGTGGCATCAGTATAGCAGTTGGATAGAAATTTGATCTTGGCTGCTGCATTCTGGATAGATTGGAAAAGAGAGAGTTTAGTAAGAGGGAGAGTGATTAGTAGAGAGTTACAGTAGTCCAGAGCATCAGCAAGTATTTTTGCAGATTTAAAGATAAGAAAAAAAATCAAATTCTAGAGATATTTTTGAGGTGCAGGTGACATGAGCGAGTGAGTGATCGGATATAGGGAGTGAAGGAAAGAACTGAGTTAAACATAACATCAAGACAGTGAGAATTCAGCTTGGGAGTTATGGTATAACCACACAGAAATGGCATTTTTTGGTTTAGATAGGTTAGTAGAAGGGGAAACAAAAAGGAGTTTGCTTTTGACAGATTCAGTTTTAGGTAAATGAATGACATGATGTTAGAGCCAGCGGACAAACAATCATTGGTATTTTGTATATACACTGTGTTCCAAATTATTATGCAAATAATATTTTCTCAGATTTTCCCAAATTACCTATATGAATTGCAGTCATTGTAATTTTCCAGTCAAATAACTATTAGAGTACAATTGAAAGGTTTTTGTACAAACTGCCTATGATAACAATATATTTTTAAAAAATAAAACACTCAAACTGCATTCAAAATGCATGTTCCAAATTATTATGCACAGCAGAGTTTTCAACCTTTTCATTTTAATAAAGAACAAAAAAATGGTCATTTTTGAAATTGTAAGCATTAGCAGGTTATTACAAACTGAAATCAAACAGTTTTCAACTCAAATCTTTATTCTAGGTGATGTTACATTTGCACATAGGACCCCTTGTTCGAAAGGAGCTTCTGAACTCTCTCGTCCATTGAATTTGTCAGGTTTTGGATGGTTTCTGCTTCAATTGTTTTGCATGAGGACAGAATACCCTCCCAGAGCTGTTGCTTAGATGTGAACTGCCTCCCGCCATCATAGACACTCCTTTTGATGATGCTCCAGAGGTTCTCAATGGGGTTGAGGTCAGGGGAGCATGGGGGCCGCACCAGAAGTTTGTCTCTTTTTATGCCCATAGCAGCCAGAGATGCATATGTGTTATGTGCAGCATGAGACGGTGCATTATCATGCATGAAAATGATCTTGCTGCGGAATGCACGGTTCTTCTTCTTGAACCATGGCAGGAAGTGCTGCTTGAGAAACTCAACATACACTATGGAGTTCATCTTTACCCCTCCAGGGATCCTAAAGGGGCCGACAATCTCTCTCCTCATGATTCCAGCCCAAAACATTACTCCACCTCCTCCTTGTTGGCGCCGTAGCCGTGTTTGCATGGGGTGTCCATCAACCAGCCATCCTCCACTCCATCCATCTGGACCATCGAGCGTTGCACGGCACTCATCGGTGAACAAAACAGTTTTGAAGTGAGTCTTCATGTATTGTTTGGCCCACTGGAGCCGTTTCTGCTTGTGTGCAGTGGATACAGGAGGTCGACAGGATGGCTTACGCACAGCTGCAAACCTCTGAAGGACCCTGCATCTTGTTGTTCAGGGGACGTTGGAGGCTCCAGCAGCTTCAAAAACTTGTCTGCTGCTATGACAAGGCTTTTTTGCCACTGCTCCTTTAACCTGACATAATTGCCTGTAGGAAAGAGTCCTCAATTTTCCCTTATCAGCACGCACACGTGTGCACTGTGAATCAGCTACATACTTCTTGATTGTGCGATGATCACGATGAAGTGTCTTGGCAATGTTGATTGTAGTCATGCCTTGACCTAAACACCTAAACACTCCACAATTTGTTGCTTCTCAGCAGCCGACACATCCTTTTTCTTTTCCATTTTGGCAGAAAATGTAGGCTGCTTAATAATGTGGGACAGCCTTCTTAAATAGTCTTGCCTTTCATTGGACACACCTGCCAAACTAATTAGCACAGGTGTCTGCAATTTCTTACAGTGATATAAAGAGCCCTGACACACATCACCATCAATGAGTTTAACTGACAAACCAAAAAATTCTTACCTTATCACTCCTAAACAATTTTTGCATAATAATTTGGAACACAGTGTAGGAAAGATGTGTATCTTCGTACCGTGTAAGCCAGTAGATAGAAAAATATTTAGACTTGAGAGTACAACCACTGAGGACTCTCAAGTCTAAATATTTTGGTATTTTGTATTAATGCAGAGGTGATGTTACGGTTGGCGGAACACACTAAATGAAATATAATGACAAAGTGCGTTCGCAACCCGGGGTCCACCGTGCAGAGTTGTAAAACTGCAGCTAATGTGCACAATGATGAACTAAGGTAGCGAGCACCTAGAACACACGAGGTTAAAGTCATCCTGTGTGGAGTAAGCACGGGTCACCCTGTTCTGATAACCTCTCAGACAGGAGAGCACCGGCCAGCGGAACCAACTCAGCAAACCGCTGAGTGGTAACAAAAACAAAACTAACTAATGGGCACCACGGGGTGGCGCAAAATAAGAACACAGAGCTCAACTGACCGCAGAGAGGTACCAAAAGGTGTGTGCCAGAGCACGTGGTTTGACAGTGCCCTGTAAACAGCTCGTGCTAAGCAGCACACGTGGCTGAGACAGGCGCTAGGTCAAGCTGAGTAAAAACCTGCCTCTCTAGGTAAAACTAGACATTCACACATGCCGACAGAGTGGCAGAGTCTCAGCTCAAACCCATGTGTAAACAGAGTGGTAGCATATCCACTCACATACACACAAACACAAATGATCTTAGCGCCGATGGGCGCCCCAAAGATACTGTTATAGATTGCGCCTAAGTCCAGTCAGACAGAACCTTGCTGGCTGGCCAATCCGGAGCCAGCACAGGACCTGAACAGGTGATGGCCGACCACCAGTGAGAGGTCACCTCATGAGCATGCTCAGTAGAGTGAATCCTGGACTTAGTCTCAGGAAAAGCCGCTCGCCGCTGTCTATTGGTAGTTACCGAAGCTGAACCTGGAGAGGCAGCAGAAACAATACACACAGCCCGAGTCTGAGCAAGATGCCGAGAGTGACGTGTCTGCTGAGCAGGATCTGCTACGGTCGGAATTGAATGGGAGACTTCAGGAGAAGACAAGGCTTGGGATCTACTCTGTGCAGGGGGAGAATCTCAACGCCTAACATTATCCACCCCCTCCCTGCGAGCCTGATCACGCTCAAAGGCCACCATAAGCTGAGGGGCACGGATGTAATCAACCGGCTCCCAGGCCCTATACTCCATCCAAGATACTTCCAATCCACCAGAAAATTTTTTTTGCCATGCACCACCGTGACACTGACAATAGCATTCACCTCAAAATCGTCCGAGGACGTACCCGACGTCCCGGCAGATGACTCAGAAAACCGGTACATGTGAACGGGTTTCAAGAGGGACACGTGAAAGGTGTCGGCGATATTCAGGCGCGGCGAAAGGGACAGGCTATACACTACAGGATTAACCTGCTCAAGGACTTTAAAAGGACCTAGATAATGGGGAGCAAACTTAGTGGACTCTATGCGCAGCTTGATATTACGAGCCGAGAGCCACACCAAGTCGCCGGGGTCGAAGACAGGAGCGGGGCGGCAATGCTCGTCAGCAGACACCCTCATTCTCTCCTTTGAGGCCTTAATAGCATCCTGAGTGCAGTCCCAGATGTCACAAGCCTCTACAGCCCAGTCTATCACCCTAGTGTCGGAAAACGACACATGCATGGGAACAGGAACACGCGGATGTTGACCATAATTAAGGAGGAACGGTGTCTGAAGTCAGCGACAATGTTATTGAGAGTAAATTCAGCACATGGCAGCAAGGATGCCCAGTTATCATGCCTAGCTGAAATGAAATGCCGTAAATATGTGACCAGAGTCTGGTTGGCCCTCTCCACCAATCCATTCGTCTCGGGATGATAAGCGGAAGAGAGATTAAGCTCAATACTGAGCAACTGACAAAGCTCTCTCCAGAACCGAGAAGTGAACTGGGGACCTCGGTCACTGACTATCTTGTCAGGCATGCTATGTAGACGAAAGACGTGCTTTATGAAAAGCACAGCCAACGCCTTTGCCGACGGAACCCGCGGAAGTGAGAATAAATGAACCATCTTAGAGAAATGGTTGGTGACCACCCAGATGACCGTATTATTGTGAGACTTGGGCAATCCCATGATAAAGTCCATTCCGACCATCTCCCAAGGCCTATCTGCCACCGGCAGAGGATATAACAAGTCTGCGGGTCTCTGTCGGCATGGCCGATTCTTGCCGCAGGAGACAACATGGAAAGATCGCTCGCCACTGTCTATTGCTAGTTACCATAGCTGAACCTGGAGAGGCAGCGGTAACAATACGCATAGCCAGAATTGGAGCAAGACGCCGAGACCGACGTGTCTGCTAAGCAGCATCTGCTGTGGTCAGAACTGAATGGGAGACTGCAGGAGAAGACAAGGCTTGGGATCTACCCTGTACAAGGGGAGAATCCCGACGCCTAACAGGTGATGTCATGAGAAGAAATGTATAACTGGATGTCATCAGCATAGAGATGGTACTGAACACAAATTCCACTGATGGTTTGTCCAATATGAGTAATGTATGCAGAGATGAGGTGGGGGCCTAGAATTGAGCCCTGAGGTAACTTAACAGAAAGAGGAAGAAGATGTGAAGAATATCCGGCAACTGATACACAGAAGAAGTGATCAGAAAGGTAGGAGGAGAACTAAGAGAGTAGTGTCCTTGACTCATAGTGTTTAATGTGGCAGACAGATCAAGGAGACTCAGTAGGGAGTAGTGAGCATTAGATTTAGCTGCTAGTAGATCATTAGAGACTTTTGTAAGGGTAGTTTTATTAGAGTGTAAAGAGCAGAAACTGGATTTTAAAGGGTCGAGAAAAGAGTTATCTAAGAGATAGTGGATTAGACAAGAGTGGACCAAGGAGTTTAAGTAAAAAGGGAAGATTAGAAACAGGTCTAAATTTAGTATTGCAGTTCTGGTAGAGGGATGTTTTTAGTTACAGGAGTATAATGGCATATTTAAAAGAGGAGGAAAAGATATTGGAAAAAGTGAGAGGTTAAATATTTAATTTTACAGGTAGTGAAAGCCGAGGAGAGGGAATAGGGTGACTCTTGCAGGTAGTGGGGCGAGAATATGCGAAGAATCTGGAAACATCTTCTGTAACCAATTCAAAGAAGGAAGGTTATATAGTGGTAGCCTAGAGACAATGAGCTGTACACAACAGAATTAAAAATCCCTCTGTTCTTGAGAGTGGAGAGGATTTTCAATAGTGGGTAAATTACAAAGCAACTTGTTTTTACAAGCATTTTGCTAATTTACCCATTTAAGAAGTTAAGTCTACATCTTTAACCCCTTAATGACCGTCAATAAGTCTTTTTATTGACCTGAGATATAAAAGAACAGCATTCCCATGCAGGTGACAATCCAGCAGCTATCGGCTGTACACTATAGCTGACAACTTGCTGCATCAGCCACGATCAGTGTTTGCACCGTCCATATCTGTTTAACCCCTTAGATGCTGCTGTCAATAGTGACTACATCATAGAAATGGTTAACAGAGTGTGAGGGCTCCCTCTTCATCCCCATCAGTGCCCTCAGATAATGATTGTGTGGTCCTGATGTTTGCCATGGCAATTCACGACTAGATAGCGGCCTTAGAGTTTGCTGGCTATGGTAACCTGTTCAGAAGTTAGCGACATTTAGGTGGTAAAAAACACATTTTCATTCCTGTCATGTCATTTTGTATTCCTGAAAATTACCTGAAGGGTTAATAAACTACCTGACAGCAGATTTCAATATGTCAGGGGGTGCTGTTTTTAAAACGGTATCACTTTTGGGGTTTCCCAATATTTAGGACCCCCAAAGTCACTTCAAACATGGATAGGTCCCTAAAAAAATACATTTTGTTAATTTCCTTGAAAAAATGAAAAATTACTGCTACATTTTTAAACCTCCTAAAATGCTAACAAAATAAAAGAACATTTTACAAATGGTGCTGATGTAAAGCAGATATGTGGGAAATTGTATTTATTAAGGTTTTTCTATGGTATGACTATCTGGATTAGGCCGGCATCACACTTGCGAGAAACTTGCACGATTCTCATGCGAGTTTCTTGCATCCACACCCAGAACTGCCGCCAGCCCTCGGACCGGAGAATGCGGCTGCATAGAAATACATGCAGCTGCATGCTCCAGTCTGAGTGCTGACGGCATTGCTGGGTGTTGGTCCGAGAAACTCACACGAGAATCGTGCGAGTTTCTCGCAAGTGTGATCCGAGCCTCAAAGGGATAATCATTCAAAGTTTGAAAATTGCTATTTTTTTTAAATTTTTCTCAAATTTCTGATATTTTTTGTAAGTAAACACAAAACATATCGACCTAAATTTACCATTATCATAAATTATAATGTGCCATGAAAAAACAGTCTCAAAATCACTGGAATTTGTTGAATCGTTCCAGAGTTATTACCACATAAAGTGACACTGGTCAGATTTCAAAAATTTGCTCAGGTCACTATCCTTGTACAGAATCAGATAATCCAAACTAACCTCTCCACCCCTTTATGGAATGTAATCTGCAGATACATTGCTGTTATTATGCTAATAGCAAAACAATAAAAGTAGAGCACAACCCACATTATCTAGTAAAGCTCAGCTTTTTGCAACCTCATAGGATTAGCTTTTCAATATTTTCACTGGACATGGTGTGGCTATTGTCAAATGTTACTGTATAAATACAGAGTGCATAGTGTTGAAATATAGATCACATACCAGCCTAAGGAATTCTATTAGTTCTGCATGGTGGCTCAGCGGTTAGCACTGCAGCCTTGCAGCACTGAAGTCCTGAGTTCAAATCCCACCAAGGAAAACATCTGCAAGGAGTTTGTATGTTCTTCCCTTGTTTGCGTGGGTTTCCTCCCACATTACGAAGACATACTAATAGGGAATTTAGATTGTGAGCCCCATCAGGGACAGCGATGATATTGTCTGAAAAACTGTAAAGCGCTGCGGAATATGTTGGCGTTATATAAAGATTATTCTATACTTGCTACAAAAGGAACACAGCACATTTTATATTCAGAACACAGAGATTCACATATATTACATAAACGCATGGTCTAATATGCAGTATATAGATTAAACAACATTATAATGATGATAGTGATTAGTCAAGTTTTTCTGCTAGGTCTTCAGGCATATTTCGATAAATAATGTTGTCTTGATATATCATGACTTTTTGAAACCTGTTTTAAAATGCAATATGATCATAAAATCAATGAGAGCAAATCCAGTTTTAATAATTATGGTAATAACTATCTTTCATTTTGTATTGGAACACAGTATACTTTGATACCAACAGGATATCCTACTGTTAATGTTAGAGGATTTCATGCATTAAATATGGAACCCATTAGCTGTTTATATAGAAAAGGTAGTTTATCGATACAATTCCAATTAACGCATATGAAAAACATTTATTGCACATACGTAATAAACCCTAGTTAAAGCTTGTCACCTGAATATTCTGTTCTATGTAAGGGCAGAATGCTACAAGGACAGATTGATTCTCCTATTGGCCAAAGGTACACAGCATGTATTCCCAACTAATCTGCCAATTAGGACAATAGGACTGTCTCTGCAATATTCCATCTTTACAAATGCAAAATTCCAGACAAAAGATGAAACAATTGCTTTTGGCCAGCACCACTGACCTCCATAGCTCCCATCAGGCATATTTCATAATCTGAAGCGGAAAAGAATCACTCAAAAGTCTGAACATATGTTCAGTTTTGAAGCATTTTTTAGCACTTTTTCATGCGTCCTTTGGAGCAGATTCACTCCAAAAGTCTTCTGGAAATACTCAGAGAGCACAAACCCAAACAGTTCAGCTTCATGGTAGCTGTGAAATCTATTGTAAATTCTACAGTAGCTCAGAAACCGGACAGTATAATCCCCCATACAGTATTATGGGCACTACATAGTGCTCCATGCAGAATAATAAGCCACATACAGTATATTACTTCATATAGAATTATGGGCACCATATAGTGCTCAAAACAGAATAATGAGCGCTATATAATGTTCCATACAATATAATGCCCCCCATATAAAGCTCCATAAAGAATGAGCCCCGTAAATTGCTCCATGCAGTATTATGTGCACCACATAGTGCGCCATACAGAATAATGAGCCCTATTTAATACTCCATACAGTACAGTAAGCCACATATATTGCTCCATACACTATAATGAGCCCCATATATAGCCCCATACAGTATTATGGGCATCACACAGTGCTCCATACAGAATAATGAGCCCCATAAAATGCTCCATACAGTATAGTAAAGATGTATATCTTTGTACCGTGTTAACCAGTAGACAGAAAAATATTTAGAGTTGAGAGTCCTTAGTGGTTGATACCTTTTAATGGCTAACTGAAAAGATAGTAACAAATTGCAAGCTTTCGAGACTACTCAGGTCTCTTCATCAGGCAAAGACTAATACAAAATCTGAAGAATCACATATTTATACACAACACAGCACAGAAACAATGCAATAGATAAGACAAGTGACGTGAAGCAGAACTGTCATTATGGGAGAGGGATGAACATAAATATTGGAACAGTTCATAGATAAGGAGTGTGAAAGTTTTATTGCCCTCTGATTGGGGTCTGGTAATGTTTATTGATGCCCCCACAAGGTCTTTGGAGTAAATTCCTTAATTGATGTAGAAAGACATAAATCCATGCGACACGTTCATTCCTGCACTGAGAGTGTCAAAAGTCATCATGAGTTTATATTCGGAGACTCTCCTGTGTCTCTGAGAAGTGAAATTACTTTTCAGTACTAGTAATTTCATGTCCATGGTGCTGTGATCAGGCATACAAAAATGTTATGCCACAGGTAGATCCATTCTTTTTTCTCTTATTGTGTGGCGATGAGAATTCATCCTTGTTCTCAGTTTTTGCCCGGTCTCTCCCACATACAGACCCCCTGTTGGACATTTAGTACATATAATTAGGTACACCACATTAGATGTGATGCAACTGAAAGTACCTAGGATCTTGTAGTCCTGATGTGAGTTGGGGATCCTTATCTTGTCCGTGGTCATTATAAATGGACAGGTTTTACATTTTTTCTGCTTGCAAGGAAAGGTTCCTGCAGCTGTTGGAGAGGACAGGGAGCTTCTGACAATGATGCTTCTTAGATTTGGGGGCTGCCTAAAACAAAAAGAATGGATCTACCTGTGGAAAAATATTTTTGTATCCCAGGTCATAGCATGATAGACATTAAATTACTTGTATTAAAAGGTAACTTTCAGTCTCAGAGAGACAGAAAGGTCAGGGAATATAAACTCATGACAACCTTTGACACACTCAGTGCAGGAATGAATGTGTCGCATGGATTTATGTCTTTCTACATCAATTAAGGAATTTACTCCAAAGACCTTGTGGGGGCATCAATAAACATTACCAGACCCCAATCCCTGTGGCAAAACATTTTTGTATACCTGATCACAGCACCATGGACATGAAATTACTAGTACTGAAAAGTAATTTCACTTCTCAGAGACACAGGAGAGTCTCCGAATATAAACTCATGATGACCTTTGACACTCTCAGTGCAGGAATGAACGTGTCGCATGGATTTATGTCTTTCTACATCAATTAAGGAATTTACTCCAAAGATCTTGTGGGGGCATCAATAAACATTACCAGACCCCAATCAGAGGGCAATAAAACTTTCACACTCCTTATCTATGAACTGTTTCAATATTTATGTTCATCCCTCTCCCATAATGACAGTTTTGCTTCACGTCAATTGCATTGTTTCTGTGCTGTGTTGTGTATAAATATGTGATTATTCATATTTTGTATTAGTCTTTGCCTGATGAAGAGACCTGAGTAGTCTCGAAAGCTTGCAATTTGTTACTATCTTTTCAGTTAGCCATTAAAAGGTATCAACCACTGAGGACTCTCAACTCTAAATATTTTTCCATACAGTATAATGAGCCACATATATTTCTTCATTCAGTAAAATGGACCCCATATATTGCTGCATACAGAATAATGAACCCCATATAATGCTCCATACAGTATAATGAGACCCATATATTGTTCCATACAGAATAATTAACCCCATATATTGCGCCACACAGTATAATGAGACCCATATTTTGCTCCATATAGTGTAGTGGGCCCCATACAGTATAATGAGCACCATACAATGGTCCATAAAGAATAATCAGCCCCATATATTTCTCCATACAGTACAATGAGCCTCATATAATGTGCCATACAGTATAATGATGCCCATATATTGCTCCATACATAATAAGCCCAAATATAATGCTCCATACAGTATATCATAGGTCCCATATAATGCTACATATACAATGGGCCCCTTTTAATACTTCATACAGTATATAATGGGCACCATAATAATGGGACGCATATAATTAGTGATGAGCGAGCGCGCTTGCCACTACTCGTATTACTGTACCTGGTGTACTCGGCAAGCACCGAGCATTTCCGGTATTATTCAACGGGAGCTCAGGTCTCCGCCCTGCAATTTTGGCACTCTTTAGAGCGCCAGTGAACATGCAGGGATTGTCTGCTACGCACTGTAATGCCGCAATCATCTTTGTTGAGGTATTACAGTGATTGACTGTCCGCACAGTGTCATCAGGTCTATAAGAGACCGGACGCCGCCCTGCTCGGCGTATTCAGCTCTGGATTCAAACAGTGTAGGGAGAGTTGCTGCTGAGATATGGTGAGATTTGTGCTTTTATTAGTTAGTGTGAGTCTACCATTGTTCAATCCACAAATCCAGCTAAACCAACAGTCCTTTTAAGGGCTAATTAGGAGGTATATAGATTGCAGTGCTAGGTAGGCTGTGGAGTCTATGTGCGCATATCCACATCAGTGCAAGACATGCAGGCACTGTATGTGAGTGTATAGATCTGACTGCATACTTCAAAAGGGTCCATTACTGTCGGGTGCTGCCTATTATATATATACCCAGCTGCAGGTATCCGTGGCTAGGATTAATTTTTTTTGCACCTGAACCCTGCTAATTTTATTACAAAACAATCAAGAAACTCCATTTTATTCTACATTTATTTGCTTGGTCATACTGCAGACTACAGCCAAGTCATTTTAATACAACAGCGTGAAAATCTGGCAATTTAAAACTGCTTTTTTTTGTCCCAGGCATAAGATCTGAGTGTGCAGAAATTTTTTATTTTTTTTTGTTACTGTAGTATTTTTTGGAGTGTCTTACAAGATTTTTGACCACTATTTTACTGACCAAAAAATCTTTAGGTGGCCAAAAAAATTTATCTACAGTTCTTATATTTATCACTGTGTTTTTTACGCCACACGCATCGCATAAAATCCAGCCCACATATGTTGCAGTGTTCTCTCTCTGTCAGAAGCCAGATCTATCTGTGTTCTACAAATTGTGGCATTTCCGGCCTATATTCCACTGTTTTTGCTGTCTGTTACCCAAGGTGTATACACTATTTTGGGGGAAATTTTTTTAAAAAAGCTCCAGGGCACATATTGAACAGTCTGTTATCTCCGTCAGATGCCAGGTGTATCTGTGCTCTACAAATAGTTGCTTTTGAGGCCTACCTTGCCCTTTTTTTTTCTGTCTGCTACCCTATGTCTAGTATACACTATTTTTGCCTAAAAAAATAAAAAAATACCGGCCTCATATTAAACAATCTGGTATCTCAGTGGCACGCCTCATCTGTCTGTGGGCTAGAAAGTTTGCTTTTGAGCCTTCACTTCACCTTCTTTTGCTGTGTGTTATTGTAACTCAAAACAGTTTTTTGGTGTAAAAAATACAAAAAGACCGGTGACATATTGAACAGTCCGGTATCTCTGTGACACGCCTCATGTATCTGAGGGCTACAAAGTGTGCTTTGGAGGCTTCCATTCACCTTTATTTGCTGTGTGTTACCCTAGCTGTAAACACTTTTTTAGGGCTAAAAATTAAAAAAAACCCGCCCACATATTGAACAGTGTGGTATTGATGTCAGACCGCCTAAGCTATTTGTTGCCTACAAATTTCGGCAATTCCACTGTATTTGCTGTCTGTTACCCTAGTTCTGTACAATATTTTGGGGTATAAACTAAAAAAGACAGGCTACATAGAGTGACCAGTGTGATATCTGCATCAGACTCCTATCTCTCTATGTGCAAAAAATTGTGGCATATCAGGGAAACATTACCCTTTTTTGCTGTGTCTTACCCTATTTCTAGACAGTCTTTTTGGGTATAAAAAATTAAAAAAAACTCCAGGACACATATTAACCCCTTCCCGACCTTTGACACAGCGTATGCGTCATGAAAGTCGGTGCCAATCCGACCTATGACGCATACCCTGTGTCATGAAAGGATCGCGTTCCTGCGGGCCGGGAGACCGGGGTCACTCAAAGGTCACCCGACCCGCAGTTACAGGACCCTTTGTGCTTCACCACAGGGGGGTTGGCTTAACCCCCCGTGGCCACGATCGCTCTGATTGGCTGTTAAAAGTGAAACAGCCAATCAGAGCAATGTGTAATATTTCACCAATTTAATTGGTGAAATATTACAATCCAGCCATGGCCGATGCTGCAATAGCATCTGCCATGGCTGGACACCGAGCCCTGACCCCCCCACACGTAGTCACGGCGGCGATCGGCCGCCGCCACCAAAAGATGGCGGTGATCGGTCACCGCCGTCACTATCTGCTCCCCTCCTCCTTTGCTCCGCTGCCCCCACCTTCCGATCCCCCCCTAACCTTCCGACCCCCCTACTCACCTCTCCCGGTCCATCGATGTCCCTGGATCGGTCCCGGAGTCCGTCCGGGCCTCTTCATGGGCGCCGCCATCTTGGAAAATGGCGGGCGCATGCGCAGTGCGCCCGCCGGCCGGCGCATGCGCAGTGCGCCCCCCAGTGTTCAAAAATTTATTTTGATCACTGTGATAAACTGTCACAGTGATCAAAATAAAAAAAAGTAAATGAACCCCCCTTTATCATAGGTATGGACAAATAAAAAAATAAAGAATTTTTTATTTTTTTTTCCTAGCGGATATTGCTGCTGATCCGCGGCGGATTTTGCTGCTGATCCGCGGCGGATTTTGCTGCGGGTCCGCGGCGGATTTTGCTGCTGATCCGCGGCGGATTTTGCTGCTGATCCGCGGCTGATTTTGCTGCTGATCCGCGCGGATTTTGCTGCTGATCCGCGGCGGATTTTGCTGCTGATCCGCGGCGGATTTTGCTGCTGATCCGCGGCTGATTTTGCTGCTGATCCGTGGCGGATTTTGCTGCTGATCCGCGGCGGATTTTGCTGCTGATCCGCGGCTGATTTTGCTGCTGATCCGCGGCTGATTTTGCTGCGGATCCGCGGTGGATATTGCTGCTGATCCGCGGCGGATATTGCTGCTGATCCGCGGCTGATGTTGCGGCTGATTTTGCTGCGGATCCACGGCGGAGTATTGCTGCTGATCTGCGGCGGATATTGCTGCTGATCCGCGGCGGATTTTGCTGCTGATCCGTGGCGGATTTGCTGCGATCGGGCGGATTTGCTGCGTCGCGGCGGATTTTGCTGCTGATCCGCGGCGGATTTTGCTGCTGATCCGCGGCGGATTTGCTGGATCCGCGGCGGATTTGCTGCTGATCCGATGCGGCGGATTTTGCTGCTGATCCGCGGCGGATTTTGCTGCTGATCCGCGGCGATTTTGCTGCTGATCGCGGCGGATTTTGCTGCTGATCCGCGGCGGATTTTGCTGCTGATCCGCGGCTGATTTTGCGGCTGATTTGCTGCGATCCGCGGCGGATATTGCTGCTGATCCGCGGCGATTTTGCGTACGCGATCGTGGTCGCGGCATTTTGCTGCACGGATCGCGGCGGCAGATTTTGCTGCGGATCCACAGCAGATATTGCTGCTGATCCGCGGCGGATTTTGCTGGGGATCCTCGGTGGATATTGCTGGGGATCCTCGCGACGTGCCGTCATTCAGTGAAGGAGCCTCGGACACGGGCTGCAGCGTCTGGGCTCCGTCACCGCTAGCACAGATGAATCATCTGCTGATTCATCTGCGCTAGCGGGTATAGCATAACGCGATCGCGTTATGCTATACCGTTACCAGCCGGTCAACACTACGTGTTGAACGGGCTGGTAAAACGCAATATGAACCCAGCCTTAGGGTTAGGGTTAGCATTAGGGTTAAGGTTAGAATTAGGGTTAGGGCTGGAATTTGGGTTAGGGTTGGAATTAGGGTTAGGCTTGTGGTTAGGTTTATGGTTAGAGTTGGGATTAGGGTTAGGGGTGTGTTGGGGTTAGGGTTATGGTTAGAGTTTGTATTAGGGTTAGGTGTGTGTAGGGGTTAGGGTTGGGGTTAGGGGTGTGTTAGAATTGAGGGATTTCCACTATTTAGGCACATCAGGGGGTCTCCATACGCGACATGGCGCCACCATTGATTCCTGCAAATTTTGCGTTTAAAAAGTCAAACAGTGCTCCCTTTATTCCAAGCCCCGACGTATGCCCAAACAGTAGTTTATCCCCACATATGGGGTATCAGCGTACTCGGGAAAAATTGAACAACAACTTTGGGGGTTCTAATTTCTCCTGTCAACATTGGGAAAAAAAATTGGGGACTAAAAAATTATTTTTGTGGAAAAAAAATGATTTTATATTTTTACGGCTCTTCGTTATAAACTTCTGTGAAGGACTTGGAGATTCAAAGTGCTTATCACACATCTATAGGAGTTCCTTAGGGGATCTAGTTTCCAAAATGGGGTCACTTGTGGGGAGTTTCTACTGTTTAGGCACATCAGGGACTCTGCAAACGTAACATGACGCCCGAAGACCATTCCATCAAGTGGGCATTTCAAAATGTCACTACTTCCCATCCGAGCCCCGACGTGTGCCCATACAGTAGTTTTCTCCCACATATGGGATATCAGCATACTCAGGACAAATTGGACAACAACTTTTGGGGTCTAATTTCTCATGTTACCCTTGGGAAAATATAAAAATTGGGGACTAAAAGATCCTGATTGTGGAAAAAATATGATTTTTTTATTTTCATGCCCGGGCGTTATAAACTTCTGTGTAGCCCTTGGGGGTTCAAAGTGCTCACCACACATCTAGATAACTTCTTTTCGGGGTCTAGTTTCCAAAATGGGGTCACTTGGGGGGGTTTCTACTGTTTAGGCACATCATGGGCTCTGCAAATGTAACAAGATGCCCGCAGACCATTCCATCAAGTCGGCATTTCAAAGCGTCACTACATCCCTTCCGAGATCTGACGTGTGCCCAAACAGTGGTTCCCCCCACATATGGGGTACTAGCGTACTCAGGAAAAACTGGACAACAACTTTTGGGGTCCAATTTCTCCTGTAACCATTGTGAAAATAAAAAATAGTGGGCTAAAAAAATCATTTTTTGAGAAAAAAAAATGATTTTTTATTTTCACGGCTCTGCGTTATAAACTTCTGTGAAGCACCTGGGGGTTCAAAGTGCTCACTATGCATCTAGATAAGTTCCTTAGGGGGTCTAGTTTCCAAAATGGGGTCACTTGTGGGGGAGCTCCAATGTTTAGGCACACAGGGACTCTCCAAATGCGACATGGCAACCGCTAAATATTCCAGCATATTTTCCATTCAAAAAGTCAAATGGCGCTCCTTCCCTTCTGAGCCCTGCCGTGCGCCCATACAGTGGTTTATGACCACATATGAGGTATCTGTGTACTCAGGAGAAATTGCCCAACAAATTTTAGGATCCAATTTATACTGTTGCCCATGGGAAAATGAAAAAAACTGAGGCTAAAAGAAATTTTTTGTGAAAAAAAAGTATTTTCTTTTTTTTAAGGATCAAGTTGTGAAGCACCTGGGGGTTCAAAGTGCTCACTATGCATCTAGATAAGTTCCTTAGGGGGTCTAGTTTCCAAAATGGGGTCACTTGTGGGGGAGCTCCAATGTTTAGGCACACAGGGACTCTCCAAATGCAACATGGCAACCGCTAAATATTCCAGCATATTTTCCATTCAAAAAGTCAAATGGCGCTCCTTCCCTTCTGAGCCCTGCCGTGCGCCCAAACAATGGTTTATGACCACATATGAGGTATCTGTGTACTCAGGAGAAATTGCCCAACAAATTTTAGGATCCAATTTATACTGTTGCCCATGTGAAAATGAAAAAACTGAGGCTAAAATAAAATTTTTGTGAAAAAAAAGTACTTTCTTTTTTTTACAGATCAATTTGTGAAGCACCTGGGGGTTCAAAGTGCTCACTATGCATCTAGATAAGTTCCTTAGGGTGTCTAGTTTCCAAAATGGGGTCACTTGTGGGGGAGCTCCAATGTTTAGGCACACAGGGACTCTCCAAATGCAACATGGCAACCGCTAAATATTCCAGCATATTTTCCATTCAAAAAGTCAAATTGTGCTCCTTCCCTTCTGAGCCCTGCCGTGCGCCCATACAGTGGTTTATGACCACATATGAGGTATCTGTGCACTCAGGAGAAATTGCTCAACAAATTTTAGTATCCATTTTATCCTGTTGCCCATGTAAAAATGAAAAAATTGATGCTAAAAGAAAATTTTTGTTGGAAAAATTAAAATGTCCATTTTTTCCTTCCACGTTGCATTAGTTCCCGTGAAGCACCTGAAGGGTTAATAATCTTCTTGAATGTAGTTTTGAGTAGCTTGAGGGGTGCAGTTTTTATAAAGGTGTCACTTTTGGGTATTTTCTGCCATATAGACCCCTCAAAGTGACTTCAAATGTGAGGTGGTCCCTAAAAAAAATGGTTTTGTAAATTTTGCTGTAAAAATGAGAAATCGCTGGTCAACTTTTAACCCTTATAACTTCCTAACAAAAAAAAATGTTGTTCCCAAAATTGTGCTGATGTAAAGTAGACATGTGGGAAATGTTATTTATTAACTATTTTGTGCCACATAACTCTCTGGTTTAACAGAATAAAAATTAAAAATTTAAAAATTACAAAATTTTCAAAATTTTCGCCAAATTTCCATTTTTTTTCACAAATAAACGCAAAAATTATCAACCTAAATTTACCACTAACATGAAGCCCAATATGTCACGAAAAAACAATCTCAGAATCACTAGGATCCGTTGAAGCGTTCCTGAGTTATTACCTCATAAAGGGACACTGGTCAGAATTGCAAAAAATGGCAAGGTCTTTAAGGTCAAAATAGGCTGGGTCATGAAGGGGTTAAACAGTCTGCTTTCTCCGTCAGACGTCAGTTATATCTGTGCTCTACAAATAGTTGCTGTAATATACTGCTGCAGTGCAGTAAAGTGCAACCTCCGCCAAGGGGTGCTGGTGAGGGAAGAGTGGTTGCACAAACACAGAGAAGTAACACAGAGCAGCAGCACAGGTGTCAAAGGTAATGAAAGAATGTTCAGACAAGCCGAAGTCAGAAACTGTCAGGAGCAGAAGTACCACAGGTCGCAGCAATGCACGAAGTCAGAGAAAAGCTAGAAGTCAGAGCCTACCGGGAGACCAAAACATGAGACATAAGATGTAGTCAATATAATAAGTAATGGGGGCACCACAGGGAAATCCCCGTTGGTATCCTCCCAAAACCTGTGAACATGAGAAGTCATAAACCATAAAGAAAAGACATAGGCAAAAGATGGGGGATCACCCAGCAATAACTCAAAATAATCAAGCAGTTTTATTGAATACAAAAAACACCAAAACAGTATAAAAACATTTAAAAGTCACAGATGTGACATAACAAAACATAGAAGCCTATAATAAAGCTTATAGCCCACCCTAATACATGTGTGCACAGTACAAAACTATATGTCCTAATATCCTGATATAGACAGCATACCATAAAACCAACCTCTAATATATATCTGGATGTTGAGACTGGAGCTAGCCTGAAAAATGCATGCAATATACATGACCCCTAAAGGAAAAGTTGGATCGACCAATAAATAATGATACAGCCATATAGTTCACCAGACTGACATGACACCTGCTGTACTGGTGTCAATGACCAGCAAACCAACTTCCCTTAGGGGTCATGTATATTGCATGCATTTTTCAGGCTAGCTCCAGTCTCGACATCCAGATATATATTAGAGGTTGGTTCTATGGTATGCTGTCTATATCAGGATATTAGGACATATAGTTTTGTACTGTGCACACATGTATTAGGGTGGGGCTATAAGCTTTATTATAGGCTTCTATGTTTTGTTATGTCACATCTGTGACTTTTAAATGTTTTTATACTGTTTTGGTGTTTTTTGTATTCAATAAAACTGCTTGATTATTTTGAGTTATTGCAGGGTGATCCCCCTTCTTTTGCCTATGTCTTTTCTTTATGGTTTATGACATAAGATGTAGTCGGGGTACAAGCCAGTGAGTCAAAATCCAATCGAGAAGCGTGTATCAGAGATGGGAAACAAAAGGCGGAGTACAGAGATCAGGCAGTGTCATACACAAATACGAGCTGGAGGATCACTAAGGTATACGTGTCAGCGGCTCTAGCCTGGAAGCATGAACTATAGCTGACACTGGCCCACAGGCTGCAGAGGATTGAAATAGCTCAGCCAACTCCAAAATGAGGCAGAGGGGATTAACCCCGCATGACCAGTCCAGAGAGAAGACAGCCGAAAACAAACTCTGGACTAGATCAAGACAGTATCCCCCTCTCCATGGGGGGCCACAGGAACCCCAGACTACCCAGGACAATAAGCATGAAAGGCCTAGACCAACTGATCCGCATGTACCGAATGCGTTGACACCCACGACCGGTGCTCAGGACCGTAACCTTTCCAATGGACCAAGTACTAAAGTGAACGGCAGAGCAAACGAGAATCCACCACTCGTTCCACCTCATACTCGGTCTGACCATCCACCTCAGGCGGTGGGTGCGAGGGAAACTCACCTGATGAAGGTACCGACGGCTTCAGAAGAGCCTTATGGAATACATTGGGGATCTGCAATGACGGAGGCAAGCGCAAGTGAAAAGCCACAGGATTAACTACCTCTAAAATTTTATAAGGGCCAATACTTGGGATCCAAATTAGCAGAGGGAATCCTTAGTCTAATATTCTTGGTGGATAACCATACCTTATCCCCCACCTAGTAAGCTGGCCCCACAGAACGTTGTTTATCTTCAAAAATTTTTTCCTTGCCCTGAGCCTTCCCAATGTTTCTCTGAACCTCCCTCCAGATCTACCCCAAACGCAGAAAGGCCGAATCAGCCCCTGGATACCCCGAATCCAGCCGAGAAAACTCACCAAAGTGATGGTGAAACCCATAGTTGCAGAAGAACGGAGAAGCACCAGTGGATTGATTGACAAGAATATTGAAAGCAATTTCCGCCATGGGTACCTCAGAGCACCAATCATCCTGTCTGGACGTAGCAAGACACCGCAATATCTGCTCCAAAGACTGATTAGTCGTTTCAGTCTGACTGTTCATCTCAGGATGGTAGGCCGAGGAAAAGGTCAGACTAATACCCAGCCTTTTACAAAAGGCCATCCAGAATTTTGCCACAAATTGCACCCCTCTATTGGATACCACACTGACAGGCACACCATGCAATCGGACCACGTGTTATGTTTTGGTAGCTGAGGAGAATAAGCAAAAATGGCAATACACCAGAAAGGCTGGAACCTATTGGATTGCAGTAACCTGAACTAACCACACAACTAGAGGTAGCCGTGGAGCGTTCCTACGTTGATCCTAGACGCCTCGTCACAGCCTGAGAGATAACTACACCTAAAGGCAGAAAGATGAAAGCTATCTGCCCCGGAGCAGATCCCCAAAGAAAATAGGAAGCCCCCAAACATGTAATGGCGGTTAGACAAGAAGAAGCATGGACACAGACAGAAAATAGAATGAGGAAATGCTGGGGCCCAATCTGTCTAGACAGAAAAGTACAGGAAAGGATTCTCACTGCAATCCAAAAAAAACCCTAAAAAATACCAACTCTTCTGATTGCAAAAACACCTGAGATCACACGATCTCTACCACCTAATCAGATCTCTGGTGTAACAAAACTAAGCCGCAGCCACTGTAAAAACAGGAAAAAGCAAATGAACAAACAACAGTAGCTCCACATAAACTGAGAGGAGCACAAGCCCCAGGAGAGGACCTGGCTGACCTCCACAGAAGTGCAGGGAACAATGCAAAAAGCAAGCACAAAAATAAAAGCAGAAAATATCTTATCTGATAGCTGAAGATGCAGGCAAGACTCAGCAAACTTCCAAATGAACCAGGAACCACAATTGAGACAAGAACAATTGATCATGGGCAACCATCATGGGAGGGAACCTTCCTTATATCAGACCAGTCCGTGATCCCAGATTGCCATTCCTCGCTGAAAGGTTCAGTACTGTCTGTAACCACCAGAGGGAGCCTCTGCTCAGAAACCATCTCTAGCACATTCATAACAGTACCCCCCCTTGAGGAGGGGTCACCGAACCCTCATTTGTGCAACCAGGCCGATCAGGATGAGCTCGGTGATAGGCACGGATCAGTCTCCTAGCATGGATGTTCGAAGCAAACACCCAAGAATTGTCCTCCTGACCATAACCTCTCCACTTAACCAAATACTGGAGTTTCTGTCTAGAAAAACGAGAATCCAATATTTTCTCAACCACATACTCCAGATTGCCCTCAACCAAAACAGGGTCAGGAGGTGAGACCATAGGAGCCACTGGCTCGACAAACCTCTTCAATAAGGACTTGTGGAACACGTTATGTATCTTAAATGTCCTTGGAAGAAGCAAACGGAAGGAAACAGGATTAAGAATCTCCATGATCTTATAAGGTCCAATGAACCTAGGCTTAAACTTTGGAGATGCAACCTTCATAGGGATATTTCTTGAGGACAACCAAACCAAGTCCCCCACTTTAAACCGAGGACCATCAGTCCTATGCCGGTTGGCAAACCGTTGGGCCTTCTCCTGAGAAAGAGACAACCTCTCCACTACCTGGTCCCAAATCTTCTGCATTCGCTCCACAACAGAGTCAACACCCGGACAGACAGAAGCCTCCGCCTGTCCCGAAGAAAATCGGGGGTGAAACCCAAAATTGCAGAAAAATGGAGACATCAAAGTGGCAGAGCTAGCCCTATTATTAAGAGCAAACTCAGCCAAAGGAAAAAAAGAGACCCAGTCATCTTGATCAGCAGACACAAAACATCTCAAATAAGTCTCCAAGGTCTGGTTTGTTCTCTCGGTTTGTCCATTGGTCTGAGGATGAAAAGCAGAGGAGAAAGATAATTGAACACCAAGTTTAGAACAAAAAGTCCTCCAAAATCTGGAAACAAACTGGACTCCTCTGTCAGACACAATGTTCTCCGGAATGCCATGTAACCGAACCACGTGCTGAAGGAACAAAGGCACCAATTCGGAGGAGGAAGGCAACTTAGGTAATGGCACAAGATGTATCATTTTGGAAAACCTATCACAAATCACCCAGATAACGGTCATTCTCTGAGAAACAGGGAGGTCTGAAATGAAATCCATAGAGATATGGGTCCATGGCCTCTAGGGCACAGGTAATGGCATTAACAAACCACTAGAGCGAGTGCAAGTCTTGGAGCGAGAGCAAGTCCCACAGGACTGCACAAATTCCCTGACGTCACGAGACAAAGTAGTCCACCAAAAGCACCGACTCACCAAGTCTCTTGTACCAAAAATCCCGGGATGAACAGCCAACGAGGAACAATGAATCTCAGACATCACACTCTTCTTCCACTGGTCTGGGACAAACAATTTCCCTAAAGGGCAGCGCTCAGGTTTATCCTCCTGACACCCTTCCAGAGCCAGTCTCAAATTGGGCGAGATGGCAGAAAGAACTACACCCTCTTTCAAAATAACAGCAGGATCAGATAACTCAGGAGAGTCCGCAAAGAAAATCCTCGAGAGGGCATCCGCCTTAACATTCTTAGTGCCAGGAAGAAAAGAAACCACAAAATTAAAATGTGTGAAAAACAAGGCCCACCTGGCCTGTCTAGGATTAAGTCGCTTGGCTGATTCGAGATAAACCAGATTCTTATGGTCCGTGAGGACCACCACCTGATGTTTGGCTCCTTCCAGCCAATGTCTCCACTCTTCAAAGGCCCACTTCATGGCCAATAACTCCCGATTACCCACGTCATAATTACGTTCAGTTGTAGAAAATTTTCGAGAGAAAAAGGCACAAGGGTTACTCTTAGAGGTCTCTGGATCTCTTTGGGACAAAATGGCACCTGCCCCAATTTCAGAGGCATCAACATCCACCTGAAACGGTAGAAAAACATCAGGCTGTCATAGAACAGGAGAAGAAGTGAATCTCTGCTTAAGTTCCTGAAACGCAGAGACTGCCTCAGGAGGCCAATTCACCACATCAGAACCCTTTTTGGTCAAATCAGTCAATGGTTTAACAATACCGGAGAAATGACCAATAAATTTACGATAAAAATTGGCAAAACCCAAAAATCTCTGAAGAGCCTTTAATGAAGTAGGTTGGACCCAATCACAGATGACCTGAACCTTGACCGGGTCCATTTCAATAACAGACGGAGACAAAATGAATCCCAGAAATGAGAACTTCTGTACGCCAAAAAGACACTTTGATCCCTTCACATACAGTGCATTCTCTCTCAAAATCTGGAACACAGTCCGAACATGTTTCACATGAGAGTCCCAGTAATTGGAAAAAATCAAGATATCATCCAAATAAACAATCAGAAATTTATCCACAAAATCCCTGAAAATATCATTCATGAAGGATTGGAAGACGGAAGGAGCATTAGTGAGCCCAAAGGGCATCACTAGGTACTCAAAATGCCCCTCTGGGGTATTAAAAGCCGTCTTCCATTCATCCTCGTGCTTAATGCGAATAAGGTTATACGCCCCCTGAGGTCAAGCTTGGTAAACCAACTAGCACTTTTCACCCTGGAAAACAGGTCAGAAATCAAGGGTAACGGATATTGATACTTAACAGTGATCTTATTCAAGAGACGATAATCATACACGGCCTCAATGAACCATCCTTTTTGGCCACAAAGAAAAAACCGGCACCCAAGGGTGAAGAGGATGGTCTGATATGACCCTTCTCCAATGACTCCTTGATATAAGATCGCATAGCATCGTGTTCAGGTACAGACAAGTTAAAAAGGCGACCTTTAGGAAATTTACCACCAGGCACTAATTCAATAGCGCAGTCATAGCTCCTGTGAAGGGGCAAGGATGCAGATTTACTTTCACTAACTACATCCAAAAAATCAGTCAAAAAGTCAGGAACATCCTGAGACTGGGGAGAGGCAGAAAAAACAGGAGTGTCGGCATTAACACATTGGCAGCCCCAACTGGTCACAGACACAGATTTCCAATCCAAAACAGGATTATGAGACTGTAACCAAGGGAAACCTAGTACAATAATGTCATGCAGATTATACAGCACCAGAAATTGCAACTCTCCTGATGATCTGGCTCATTATCACCTGAGTAGAAAACTGGGGTTTATTCTCAGCCAAAGGGGTAGAATCAATGCCCAGTAGGGGAGTAGACTTCCGCAGGGGTATCATGGGAAGCCCACAACGTTTGGCAAAGTCAAAATCCATCAGGTTAATAGCTGCTCCTGAATCAACAAAAGCCTGAGCAGAAAATGTGGACAGGGAGCAAATCAGGGTAACAGTCAACAGAAATTTAGTCTGAACACTACCCAAGACAACTGAGCGTGCAAAACGTCTTCCCCGCTTAGGGCAGACTGAAATAGCATGAGAGGCGTCACCACAGTAGAAACAACCCATTGCGCTTTTGAAACTCATGACGCTGTGCCCCAGAAGTCACTCTATCATACTGCATGGGCTCAGAAGCTGGCTCACAAGGCAACACTATCTCACGCATAACTCTGCGCTCACGCAAACGTCTGTCAATTTGAATAGCCAATGACATAGCATCATTGAGACCAGAGGGAGCAGGGAATCCCACCATAACATCCTTTACATTATCTGACAGCCCCTTCCGAAAAAGGGCTGCCAAAGCATCATCATTCCATTTGGTAAGGACTGCCCACTTTCGGAATTTCTGACAGTACAACTCAGCATCTTCAAGACCCTGATTTAATGCCAACAAGATTTTTTTCAGCTTGATCAGTGACATTAGGTTCATCGTACAATAACCCCAGAGCCAGAAAAAAATACATCAATATCATTCAAAACAGGATCCCCAGGTGTCAGGGAAAAAGCCCAATCCTGAGGGTCGCCGCGCAGGTGAGAGAGGACAATTTGAACCTGCTGTGCTGCGCTCCCTGAGGACTTAGGCTTTAAGGCAAAAAAACAACTTACAGTTATTTTTGAAATTCAGAAATTTAGCCCGATCCCCCAAAAACAAATCTGGCATGGGAATCCTAGGTTCCACAACCGGCAACCTAGCAAGATAGGTAGCAATACTCCGAACCTCAGTGGCAAGCTGATCCACACGGCCAGACAACTGTGCAAGCTCCATTGAGAGAAAAAAAAAATCCTCCTCAGCACCCAGAGAAAAAGAAAGAGGGAAAACATGCAACAAACAGAAACAAAACAATCTCTGACAACTCTGACAACTTTTTTTTTTCTTTCCACACTATTTTTCCCTTCTGTGAGTACCATATAATTTTCAGTTTGGGCCGGTGATACTGTTGTGTTTTGGTAGCTGAGGAGAAAAAGCAAATACGGCAATACACCAGAGAGGCTGGAACCTATTGAATTACAGTAACCTGAACTAACCACAACAACTAGAGGTAGCCGTGGAACGTTCCTACGTTGATCCTAGATGTCTCGTCACAGCCTGAGAGATAACTACACCTCAAGGCAGAAAGATGAAAGCTATCTGCCCCGGAGCAGATCCCCAAAGAAAATAGGAAGCCCCCAAACATGTAATGGCGGTTAGATAAGAAGAAGCATGGACACAGACAGAATATAGAATGAGCAAACGCTGGGGCCCAATCTGTCTAGACAGAAAAGTACAGGAAAGGATTCTCACTGCAATCCAAAAAAAACCCTAAAAATACCAACTCTTCTGATTGCAAAAACACCTGAGATCACACGATCTCTACCACCTAAATCAGATCTCTGGTGTAACAAAACTAAGCCACAGCCACTGAAAAAACAGGAAAAAGCAAATGAACAAATAACAGTGGCTTCAGATAAACTGAGAGGAGCACAAGCCCCTGGAGGGGACCTGGCTGACCTCCACAGAAGTGCAGGGAACAATGCAAAAAGCAATCACAAAAATAAAATCTGAAAATATCTTATCTGATAGCAGAAGAAGCAGGCAAGACTCAGCAAACTTCCAAATGAACCAGGAACCACAATTGAGACAAGAACAATTGATCACCGGCAACCATCATGGGAGGGAACCTCCCTTATATCAGACCAGTCAGTGATCCCAGATTGCCATTCCTCGCTGAAAGGTTCAGTACTGTCTGTAACCACCAGAGGGAGCCTCTGCTCAGAAACCATCTCTAGCACATTCATAACAACCCATATGTGGGGGGGAAATACTGTTTGGGCGCACGGCAGAGCTCGGAAAGAAAGTAATGTTCTTTTGGAATGCAGACTTTGATGGGTGTCATGTTCAGTTTGCAGAGCCCCTGATGTGCCTAAGCAGTGTAAACCCCACACAAGTGACCCCATTTTGGAAACTAGACCCTGTAAGGAACTTATCTTGATCTGTGGTGAGCACATTTAACCCCAAAGTGCTTCACACAAGTTTATAATGCCCGGGCATGAAAATAAAAAATCCTATTTTTTTTCCCACAAAAATGATCTTTTAGTCACAAATTTTTTATTTTCCCAATGGTAGCGGGAGAAATTGGACCCCAAAAGTTGTTGTGCAATTTGTCTTGAGTACTCTGATACACTATATGTTGGAGAAAACTACTGTGTGGGCACACGGCGGGGGCTTGGAATAGAAGTAGTGACGTTTAGTAATGCAGACTTTGATGGAATCTGTTTGACGCCCAGTTCAAGCCACATAAACTGTCTAAACCTATACCTATAATCGCCATTGACTCTGCACTCTTGAGCCAGCTGTAATTTACTCAGGTCTTCTGAGGGATACATCTGCAGGTAGGGGCCATGCACTTTGAATTAATTGATTGCAATATGCTAGAGTGTTTGCCCTCTTCTGTCGTTCTTGGACTATGGTGGATTATCCTGCACAAACCTGTAGTGGACTGGCAGACTTGGGAGGTGGTAAGGTGGACTGAATATTGTCAAGAATACTGCTTGGGCACCCAGCTAGCCAGGGTGAAAACCCAGCCTCTGCCGGAATACCTGTCTGACTTTGGGGATGTGTTTCATCATCATTCTTATGATTGAGCCGTTAATCTTATTGCTGGAGTCAAGCTGCCTAAGAGTAGGTTATATAATATTACTGATCCTGAGAGGTTGGCTGTGAAGGACTATCTTGCGTAGTTTGTAAAGGGGCATCAGACCTTCCTCATCTCCCATTGCAGCACGTTTCCTCTTTGTTAAGAAAAAAGATGGGGGTTACGCCCCTGCCTAGATTTCTGAGAATTTATTTGGATCACGTCTTGGATCCATCTCCTCTCTTTCTCATCCTGGACCTCTTTAACCAGATTGTCTGTGCAAAATGACTTTCTAAACTGCAAGTCAGGGGGGCATATAATTTGATTTGAATTAAGGAGAGGTATGAGTGGAAGACAGTCTTTAATACACCTCAAGGATATTATGTATACCTTGTGATGCCATTTGGGTTGACTAATGCTTGCGATGTCTTTCAGCACTTTGCAAATTACATTTTTAGTCACCTGGCAGGTAGATTTGTGGTGGTCTACCTTTATGACATATTGATTTATTCACTTGACCTCGTGTCACATCAGGTACATATCAGGCAGGTCTTACAGAAACTCAGAAGCAATAAATTATTTGCCAAACCAGAGAAATGTATGTTCTCGCTTCAAAAGATCACTTTTCTAAGTTATTTCTTATCATCCACCAGTTTTCATCTGGATCTGGCGAAAGTTTGGGTCATACTGGATTGGGATCTTGTTAAGGACTTCTAGGCTTTCCAAAGGTTTTTAGGTTTCACCAACTGATAGCATGAGATAATCAAAAACTTTTCTGTAGTGACCGACCAAGCGTCTGATGGATATGACCAGGAAAGGGAAGGATTTTCCAAATGAACCAGTCCAGTCAGTGAGGCATTTGATACCATAAAGAAATGTTTTGCTTCTGTGCCGATCGTTATACAGTCTGACGTTACTCAGCCATTCATTGTAGAGGCTGACATGTATGAAATGGTTGGTGCTGTATTTTTGCAGGGCACATCTCCAAGTAAATGGCATCCGTGTGCATACTTTTCAAAAAAATTTTATACACTGAGAAAAATTATGTCATTGGTAATAAAGCTTTTGAAGAGTACCAACACTTTTTGGAAGGGGCAGTACATTTGGTCATGGTAATTACCAATCATAAAAATCTTTTATATTTGAAATATCCTAAGTGTCTGACAACTAGACAGGCAAGATGGTCATTGTCCTTCACCAGATTCAATTTTTTGTGACATATAGATTGAGGAATTTGAACATTAAGGAGGATGCTTTATCGTTTTGCTGTAGATGGAGATAATTGTGGATTGGTTCCTATATTACAGAAAAGGCTGGTTATTGCAATTATATGTTCTGATCTGGAGAGGGAGGTTGCAGAGGCTCAGGGGGATGCCCCTGCTACCTGTCCTTTAGGTAAACTGTTTGTTCCTGTGAATCTTCATCTTAAAGTTTTAAGCGAACATCATGATTCAGTCTCGGCTGGACATCATGGTAGCAAAGCCACTACATATCTCGGTACTTTGTGGTTTTGGTGGTCTGGGGTGCACTACAATGTTCGGTAGTGTGTAGCTGCCTGCAGTGTTTGTGCGCACTCTAAGACACCTCATGCTACTCCATCTGTGGCTCTCCAACCATTAGTGATTCCAGTAGACATTGGACTCACTTTTATCGGTAGATTTCATCACGGATCTTCTCGTATTTGCAGGTAATACAATGATATTGGTGGTGGACAGAACCAGCAAAATGTCTCAATTCATTGTGTTACCTGCTTTACCTAATGCCAAGACCTTGGTGCAAAATTTTATCAAAGAAATTGTGAAATTGCATGGGATTCCAACTGATATTGTTCCTGACCAGGGGATGCAATTTATTTCCAAATTTTGGAAAGCATTTCGCACTCGTTTGGGGATCCATCTTTCATTTTCTTCAGCCTTTCATCCACAGTCTAATGGGCAAACTGAATGTGTAAACCAGTATCTTGAGACATAGCTTAGGTGTTTTGAGTCTGAGAATCGGGAAGATTGGGTTACTTACCTCTAGCTGAATTCGCTGTGAATAACCATTATCATGAATCTACTGGCAAGTCTCCGTTCTTCGGTGCATATGGATATCATCCTCAGTTATGCTCTTTCAATAATAATCGTTCTTAAGGAGTGCCTGAAGAGGAACAGTTTTTGGCATCTATTACATTAGTGTGCAAGGAGTTCTTGATAATTTGAAGAAGATAGGGTCCAAATATAAGAGTGTGGCTTATCCGAGATGTTTGGTTGGTCCAAACCTGTGTGTTGGTGATTTGGTGTGGTTTGTTGTAAATGTGTTAGAAATGAATTCTGAGCAGAAGCTCCCTCTGGTGGTTACAAACAGTACTGAACCATTCAATGAGGATTGGCAATCAGGAGTTACAGACTGGTCTTATATAAGGGAGGTTCCCTTCCATCATGGTTGCCGGTGATCAATTGTTCTTGTCTCAACTGTGGTTCCTGGTTCACTTGGAAGCTTGCTGAGTCTTGCCTGCATCTTCTGCTATCAGATAAGATATTTTCTGCTTTTATTTTTGTGCTTGCTTTTTGCATTGTTTCCTGCACTTCTGTGGAGGTCAGCCAGGTCCCCTCCGGGGGCTTGTGCTCCTCTCAGTTTATCTGAGCCACTGTTATTTGTTCATTTGCCTTTTCCAGTTTTTTCAGTGGCTGCGGCTTAGTTTTGTGACACCAGAGAACTAATTTAGGTGGTAGAGGTCGTGTGATCTCAGGTGTTTTTGCAATTAGTAGAGTTGGTATTTTTTAGGGTTTTTTGGATTGCAGTAAGTGTCCTTCCTATCCTTATCTTTCCAGGTAGATTGGGCCCCAACGTTTGCTCATACTATTTTCTGTCTGTGTCTGTATTTCCTCTTGTCTAACCGCCATTACATGTTTGGGGCTTCCTATGTTCTTTGGGGATCTGCTCCGGGGCAGATAGCTTTCCTCTTTCTATCTTTAGGTGTAGTTAACCTCTCAGGCTGTGACGAGGCGTCTAGGACCAACGTAGGTACGCTCCACGGCTGCCTTTAATTGTGGTGGTTAGTCAGGGTACTGCAATCCAGAAGATTCCAACCTCTCTGGTGTATTGCCGTTTTTGCCTGCTCTCCTCAGCTACCAAATCATAACAGTGGTTGTCCTCAAGGAACATTAAGTTAAAGGTTACTTCTGGGAAGTTGGCACCCAGGTTCATCGGTCCCTATAAAATTGTAGCCATCGTCAATCCTTGCTTTGCCACCCGCTTTTAGGATTCATAATGTGTTTCACAGAATCATAGAATCATAGAATCATAGAATGGTAGAGTTGGAAGGGACCTCCTGGGTCATCTGGTCCAACCCCCTGCTCAAAGCAGGATTCTCTAAATCATCCCAGACAGATGTCTATCCAGCCTCTGTTTGAAGACTTCCATTGAAGGAGAACTCACCACCTCTTGTGGCAGCCTGTTCCACTCATTGATCACCCTAACTGTCAAAAAGTTTTTTCTAATATCTAATCTGTGTCTCCTCCCATTCAGTTTCATCCCATTGCTTCTAGTCTTTCCTTGCGCAAATGAGAATAAAGATGATCCTTCTACAATGTGACAGCCCTTGAGATATTTGTAGACAGCTATTAAGTCTCCTCTCAGTCTTCTTTTTTGCAAGCTAAACATTCCCAAATCCTGCAACCGTTCCTCATAGGACATGGTTTGCAGACCGGTCACCATTCTGGTGGCTCTTCTCTGAACTTGCTCCAGTTTGTTGATGTCTTTTTTAAAATGTGGTGCCCAAAACTGGACACAGTATTCCAGATGAGGTCTGACCAAAGAGGAGTAGAGGGCAATAATGACCTCACGTGATCTAGACTGTATGCTTCTGTTGATACATCCTAGAATTGCATTTGCCTTTTTTGCTGCTGCATCACACTGTTGACTCATGTTAAGTCTGTGATCAATTAGTATACCCAAGTCTTTTTCACATGTGCTGTTACTTAGCCCTATTCCTCCCATTTTGTATATGCTTTTTTCATTTTTATTGCCCAGATGTAGTACTTTGCATTTTTCCCTGTTAAAATCCATTCTGTTAGTTGCTGCCCACTGCTCCAGTTTATGTATATCTTTTTGAATCCTCTCTCTCTCTTCTCTAGTATTAGCTACCCCTCCTAGCTTTGTGTCATCAGCAAATTTGATCAGTTTACCCTCAATTCCTTCATCTAAATCATTGATAAAGATGTTGAACAATACAGGGCCCAAAACAGAGCCTTGTGGTACCCCACTTGAGACATTCTTCCAACTGGATGTGCAGCCATTTACAACCACTCTTTGGGTCCGATCACTAAGCCAGTTATGAATCCACCTAACTGTTGCCTTGTCCATTCCATACTTAGTCATTTTTTCAATAAGGATTGTGTGAGATACTTTGTCAAATGCTTTGCTGAAGTCAAGATATACTATATCTACAGCATTTCCCTGATCCACCCAGTCAGTGATTCTGTCATAGAAGGAAATTAAGTTAGTCTGACATGACTTATTAGTTACAAACCCATGCTGACTCTGTTTAATCACTTCATTCTTATCCAGGTACTTGCATACATGTTCTTTAATAATTTGTTCAAAGATCTTTCCTGGTATAGAAGTCAGACTCACCGGCCTGTAGTTCCCTGGGTCCACCTTCTTCCCCTTTTTGAAGATAGGAACAACATTTGCTCTTCTCCAGTCTTCTGGGACTTCTCCTGTTCTCCAAGAATTTTCAAAGATTATGGACAGTGGTTCAAGAATTTCTTCTGCTATCTCCTTCAGTACCCTGGGGTGTAATTCATCTGGACCTGGAGACTTGAATTCATTTAGGTTAGCTAAGTGTTTCCTCACTGTCTTTCTGTTTATAGATATCCTGGATTCTTCTATTCCTTTAATAGGACAGTGAAGATCAGTTGATGTTACATTTCCTTTCTGAGAGAAAACAGATGCAAAATAGGAATTTAAAAGTTCAGCCTTCTCAACATCCTGACTTACCATTTCATCATTTTCATCCTGTAAAAATCCTATAGCATCTTTGACTTTTCTTTTACTTTTGATGTATCCCCAAAATCCTTTTTTGTTGCTTTGACGTCACTTGCAAGCCTTAATTCATTGTCAGCTTTAGATAATCTGATTTGTGCCCTGCAGGTTCTGCAGACGGCATTATATTCTTCTTTAGATATGCCTCCCTCTTTCCATTTGATAAACATTTCTTTCTTCCTTTTTAGCATGTGTTTAAGTTCTATGTTCATCCATCCTGGTTTCCTTAAATGCTTCCCATTCTTCCCTCTTTTCGGAATTGTTAACGATTGTGCTTTGAGAATCTCATTTTTCAAGATTTTCCATCCTTCCTGGACATTTTTGTCCTTAAGGATATCCAGCCATTGGATCCCTCCAATTCTCTTTCTGAGTTCCTTAAAATCTGCCTTTCTGAAATCTAACCTTGACGTCTGAGTCTTCACAGGTCTTCCTCCTCTTTTTATCCAAAATTCTAAAATAGCATGGTCACTACCTCCTAGGGTCCCAGCCACTCTTACCTCCTCCACCATTTCCTCCCTGTTTATGAGGATTAGATCCAAGGTAGCAGATCCCCTTGTTTTCTCCATTACCTTTTGGAAGATAAAGTTGTCAGCAAGAGAGGATAAGAATTTCCTGGACCTGTTAGTTTTGCCTGAGAGAGATTCCCAACAAATGTCTGGATAGTTGAAATCTCCCATGACCACTATGTCATATTTTTTGGAGAACTTGGCCATTTGATGCATAAAGAGTTCATCCATATCTTCAGCTTGCACAGGCGGCCTGTAGTAAATGCCTACAATGGTGTCCTTTCCATTGTTCTGTCCTTGTATTCTTACCCAAACAGTTTCCACAGAACTCCCAGTCTCTGAAGCTTCAATCTCTGTGCAGATATACGCTTTTCTAACATACAATGCAACACCTCCTCCTCGTTTATCAAGTCTGTTTCTTGCAAATAAGTTGTAACCTTCTAGCCTTGTATTCCAATCATGTGTATCGTCCCACCAAGTCTCAGTGATTCCAATGATATCATATTTCTTCTCCTGCGTTAGTAGCTCCAGTTCTCCTTGTTTGTTGCCCATGCTTTGTGCATTCGTATAGAAACACTTTAGTTTGTGATTGGTTTCTCTTTCTTCAATATTTTTATTATGTAGATTTTTTTGTCTTTGTTCTTCCCCTTCACTTCTAATAGCAGAGTTCTCAATAGCATTTGTCAGGTGTATGGCTTTTGCTGGCGTTTTGCTTCCCTTCCCACATTGTTCTAGTTTAAAGCTCTCCTGATGAGTGTAGCAAGGCGACTTCCAAATACATGTTTTCCAGTCTTCGTAAGGTGCACCCCATCTCTAGCAAGTAGTCCATCGTACAGGTAATTCACTCCGTGATCCAGAAATCCAAATCCTTGCTGATGGCACCATCGACGTAGCCAGTTGTTCACCTGCAGAATCTTATTCCACCTCCTTGTTCCATGGCCATCCACTGGAAGGATGGAGGAGAAGACCACCTGCGCTCCCAGTTCTTTCACTTTCTTACCTAAGTTTTCAAAGTCACTGCAGATGGTTTCCAGGTCACTTCTTGTGGTGTCATTTGTCCCCACATGTATTAGCAGGAATGGGTAGTCATCTTTAGGTCTGAAGAGTCCTGATATCCTGTCAGACACATCTTTAATTTTTGCACCTGGAAGACAGCACATTTCTCTTGAGGTTATATCTGGTCTGCAGATAGCAGCCTCTGTTCCTCTCAACAGGGAATCCCCCATGACAACAACTCTCCGTTTCTTCTTCACAACATTTTTCTTTCTCCATTCAGGAGGACTCTGAGGGCGTACAAGGTTACTCTTTGTGGGCAAAGTCTTATCCTGATGTATTTCTTCATCGTTCTCCTGTGTAAGAGCCTGGTACTGGTTTCTGAGCAGAATTGGTGCTGACTGCCTCCTGATCCTCCTGCTTCTCTGGGTCACATGCTTCCATTCCTCTGTTTCTTCAGTTGCACTTCGAATTTCTTCTCTTTCTGTACCATGAAGAGATAATTCTGCTCTGTCTAAGAACTCTTCACCTTCCTTAATGGTCTTCAATGTAGATAACCTCTCTTCCAGATTTTGCAACTTTTCCTCCAACAGGGACACAAGCTTGCATTTGTGGCATGTGAAATTTGGCTTTTCCACTGGTAAGTCTATGAACATGTAGCAAGAAATGCAGCTCACCACATGGCTCCTGGCCTCTTCCATGTTCTTATTGTTCAAGAGATAATCAAGCGGTGAAATATAAGCCAAAACTCGGCGCGCGGTTTACTGATGTCCTCCTTTCAGCTGCAACAGCCAAAATCCAGTGTTCCTTGAGCTCGCGGAGACTCTTCACTTATCCCAGAAGGCACTGGGAATATGCAAATTATCTCCTCGGGACTCCTCCCCTGGTTTACTGATGTCCTCCTTTCAGCTGCAACAGCCAAAATCCAGTGTTCCTTGAGCTCGCGGAGACTCTTCACTTATCCCAGAAGGCACTGGGAATATGCAAATTATCTCCTCGGGACTCCTCCCCTGGTTTACTGATGTCCTCCTTTCAGCTGCAACAGCCAAAATCCAGTGTTCCTTGAGTTCGCGGAGACTCTTCACTTATCCCAGAAGGCACTGGGAATATGCAAATTATCTCCTCGGGACTCCTCCCTGGTTTACTGATGTCCTCCTTTCAGCTGCAACAGCCAAAATCCAGTGTTCCTTGAGCTCGCGGAGACTCTTCACTTATCCCAGAAGGCACTGGGAATATGCAAATTATCTCCTCGGGACTCCTCCCCTGGTTTACTGATGTCCTCCTTTCAGCTGCAACAGCCAAATCCAGTGTTCCTTGAGTTCGCGGAGACTCTTCACTTATCCCAGAAGGCACTGGGAATATGCAAATTATCTCCTCGGGACTCCTCCCCTGGTTTACTGATGTCCTCCTTTCAGCTGCAACAGCCAAAATCCAGTGTTCCTTGAGCTCGCGGAGACTCTTCACTTATCCCAGAAGGCACTGGGAATATGCAAATTATCTCCTCGGGACTCCTTCCCTGGTTTACTGATGTCCTCCTTTCAGCTGCAACAGCCAAAATCCAGTGTTCCTTGAGTTCGCGGAGACTCTTCACTTATCCCAGAAGGCACTGGGAATATGCAAATTATCTCCTCGGGACTCCTCCCCTGGTTTACTGATGTCCTCCTTTCAGCTGCAACAGCCAAAATCCAGTGTTCCTTGAGTTCGCGGAGACTCTTCACTTATCCCAGAAGGCACTGGGAATATGCAAATTATCTCCTCAGGACTCCTCCCCTGGTTTACTGATGTCCTCCTTTCAGCTGCAACAGCCAAAATCCAGTGTTCCTTGAGCTCGCGGAGACTCTTCACTTATCCCAGAAGGCACTGGGAATATGCAAATTATCTCCTCGGGACTCCTCCCCTGGTTACTGCCAGTTTCACTGATCTGTACTCAAAAAATACATTGAGTCCTCTGGAAAATCCTCACCACCAGCTTCCCCAGTCATTGTTGATGGGAATCCGCAATTTCAGATAGCGAAGATCATCAATTTTCACTTGGTTCTTTGATCTCTTCAGTATCTGGTACACTGGAAGGGTTATGTCATCTAATGTCCATGTGGTCAGGTTGGTCTGATCTTTTC
>JARQOD010000002.1:394343138-394381939 GCA_033576555.1 Oophaga sylvatica
TTGTCCTCAAGGAACATTAAGTTAAAGGTTACTTCTGGGAAGTTGGCACCCAGGTTCATCGGTCCCTATAAAATTGTAGCCATCGTCAATCCTTGCTTTGCCACCCGCTTTTAGGATTCATAATGTGTTTCACAGAATCATAGAATCATAGAATCATAGAATGGTAGAGTTGGAAGGGACCTCCTGGGTCATCTGGTCCAACCCCCTGCTCAAAGCAGGATTCTCTAAATCATCCCAGACAGATGTCTATCCAGCCTCTGTTTGAAGACTTCCATTGAAGGAGAACTCACCACCTCTTGTGGCAGCCTGTTCCACTCATTGATCACCCTAACTGTCAAAAAGTTTTTTCTAATATCTAATCTGTGTCTCCTCCCATTCAGTTTCATCCCATTGCTTCTAGTCTTTCCTTGCGCAAATGAGAATAAAGATGATCCTTCTACAATGTGACAGCCCTTGAGATATTTGTAGACAGCTATTAAGTCTCCTCTCAGTCTTCTTTTTTGCAAGCTAAACATTCCCAAATCCTGCAACCGTTCCTCATAGGACATGGTTTGCAGACCGGTCACCATTCTGGTGGCTCTTCTCTGAACTTGCTCCAGTTTGTTGATGTCTTTTTTAAAATGTGGTGCCCAAAACTGGACACAGTATTCCAGATGAGGTCTGACCAAAGAGGAGTAGAGGGCAATAATGACCTCACGTGATCTAGACTGTATGCTTCTGTTGATACATCCTAGAATTGCATTTGCCTTTTTTGCTGCTGCATCACACTGTTGACTCATGTTAAGTCTGTGATCAATTAGTATACCCAAGTCTTTTTCACATGTGCTGTTACTTAGCCCTATTCCTCCCATTTTGTATATGCTTTTTTCATTTTTATTGCCCAGATGTTAGTACTTTGCATTTTTCCCTGTTAAAATCCATTCTGTTAGTTGCTGCCCACTGCTCCAGTTTATGTATATCTTTTTGAATCCTCTCTCTCTCTTCTCTAGTATTAGCTACCCCTCCTAGCTTTGTGTCATCAGCAAATTTGATCAGTTTACCCTCAATTCCTTCATCTAAATCATTGATAAAGATGTTGAACAATACAGGGCCCAAAACAGAGCCTTGTGGTACCCCACTTGAGACATTCTTCCAACTGGATGTGCAGCCATTTACAACCACTCTTTGGGTCCGATCACTAAGCCAGTTATGAATCCACCTAACTGTTGCCTTGTCCATTCCATACTTAGTCATTTTTTCAATAAGGATTGTGTGAGATACTTTGTCAAATGCTTTGCTGAAGTCAAGATATACTATATCTACAGCATTTCCCTGATCCACCCAGTCAGTGATTCTGTCATAGAAGGAAATTAAGTTAGTCTGACATGACTTATTAGTTACAAACCCATGCTGACTCTGTTTAATCACTTCATTCTTATCCAGGTACTTGCATACATGTTCTTTAATAATTTGTTCAAAGATCTTTCCTGGTATAGAAGTCAGACTCACCGGCCTGTAGTTCCCTGGGTCCACCTTCTTCCCCTTTTTGAAGATAGAACAACATTTGCTCTTCTCCAGTCTTCTGGGACTTCTCCTGTTCTCCAAGAATTTTCAAAGATTATGGACAGTGGTTCAAGAATTTCTTCTGCTATCTCCTTCAGTACCCTGGGGTGTAATTCATCTGGACCTGGAGACTTGAATTCATTTAGGTTAGCTAAGTGTTTCCTCACTGTCTTTCTGTTTATAGATATCCTGGATTCTTCTATTCCTTTAATAGGACAGTGAAGATCAGTTGATGTTACATTTCCTTTCTGAGAGAAAACAGATGCAAAATAGGAATTTAAAAGTTCAGCCTTCTCAACATCCTGACTTACCATTTCATCATTTTCATCCTGTAAAAATCCTATAGCATCTTTGACTTTTCTTTTACTTTTGATGTATCCCCAAAATCCTTTTTTGTTGCTTTTGACGTCACTTGCAAGCCTTAATTCATTGTCAGCTTTAGATAATCTGATTTGTGCCCTGCAGGTTCTGCAGACGGCATTATATTCTTCTTTAGATATGCCTCCCTCTTTCCATTTGATAAACATTTCTTTCTTCCTTTTTAGCATGTGTTTAAGTTCTATGTTCATCCATCCTGGTTTCCTTAAATGCTTCCCATTCTTCCCTCTTTTCGGAATTGTTAACGATTGTGCTTTGAGAATCTCATTTTTCAAGATTTTCCATCCTTCCTGGACATTTTTGTCCTTAAGGATATCCAGCCATTGGATCCCTCCAATTCTCTTTCTGAGTTCCTTAAAATCTGCCTTTCTGAAATCTAACCTTGACGTCTGAGTCTTCACAGGTCTTCCTCCTCTTTTTATCCAAAATTCTAAAATAGCATGGTCACTACCTCCTAGGGTCCCAGCCACTCTTACCTCCTCCACCATTTCCTCCCTGTTTATGAGGATTAGATCCAAGGTAGCAGATCCCCTTGTTTTCTCCATTACCTTTTGGAAGATAAAGTTGTCAGCAAGAGAGGATAAGAATTTCCTGGACCTGTTAGTTTTGCCTGAGAGAGATTCCCAACAAATGTCTGGATAGTTGAAATCTCCCATGACCACTATGTCATATTTTTTGGAGAACTTGGCCATTTGATGCATAAAGAGTTCATCCATATCTTCAGCTTGCACAGGCGGCCTGTAGTAAATGCCTACAATGGTGTCCTTTCCATTGTTCTGTCCTTGTATTCTTACCCAAACAGTTTCCACAGAACTCCCAGTCTCTGAAGCTTCAATCTCTGTGCAGATATACGCTTTTCTAACATACAATGCAACACCTCCTCCTCGTTTATCAAGTCTGTTTCTTGCAAATAAGTTGTAACCTTCTAGCCTTGTATTCCAATCATGTGTATCGTCCCACCAAGTCTCAGTGATTCCAATGATATCATATTTCTTCTCCTGCGTTAGTAGCTCCAGTTCTCCTTGTTTGTTGCCCATGCTTTGTGCATTCGTATAGAAACACTTTAGTTTGTGATTGGTTTCTCTTTCTTCAATATTTTTATTATGTAGATTTTTTTGTCTTTGTTCTTCCCCTTCACTTCTAATAGCAGAGTTCTCAATAGCATTTGTCAGGTGTATGGCTTTTGCTGGCGTTTTGCTTCCCTTCCCACATTGTTCTAGTTTAAAGCTCTCCTGATGAGTGTAGCAAGGCGACTTCCAAATACATGTTTTCCAGTCTTCGTAAGGTGCACCCCATCTCTAGCAAGTAGTCCATCGTACAGGTAATTCACTCCGTGAT
The DNA here is from genome assembly GCA_033576555.1 of Oophaga sylvatica. NCBI lineage: Eukaryota > Metazoa > Chordata > Amphibia > Anura > Dendrobatidae > Oophaga > Oophaga sylvatica. Next base: position 394,346,397 of record JARQOD010000002.1, read on the forward strand.
CCAGAAATCCAAATCCTTGCTGATGGCACCATCGACGTAGCCAGTTGTTCACCTGCAGAATCTTATTCCACCTCCTTGTTCCATGGCCATCCACTGGAAGGATGGAGGAGAAGACCACCTGCGCTCCCAGTTCTTTCACTTTCTTACCTAAGTTTTCAAAGTCACTGCAGATGGTTTCCAGGTCACTTCTTGTGGTGTCATTTGTCCCCACATGTATTAGCAGGAATGGGTAGTCATCTTTAGGTCTGAAGAGTCCTGATATCCTGTCAGACACATCTTTAATTTTTGCACCTGGAAGACAGCACATTTCTCTTGAGGTTATATCTGGTCTGCAGATAGCAGCCTCTGTTCCTCTCAACAGGGAATCCCCATGACAACAACTCTCCGTTTCTTCTTCACAACATTTTTCTTTCTCCATTCAGGAGGACTCTGAGGGCGTACAAGGTTACTCTTTGTGGGCAAAGTCTTATCCTGATGTATTTCTTCATCGTTCTCCTGTGTAAGAGCCTGGTACTGGTTTCTGAGCAGAATTGGTGCTGACTGCCTCCTGATCCTCCTGCTTCTCTGGGTCACATGCTTCCATTCCTCTGTTTCTTCAGTTGCACTTCGAATTTCTTCTCTTTCTGTACCATGAAGAGATAATTCTGCTCTGTCTAAGAACTCTTCACCTTCCTTAATGGTCTTCAATGTAGATAACCTCTCTTCCAGATTTTGCAACTTTTCCTCCAACAGGGACACAAGCTTGCATTTGTGGCATGTGAAATTTGGCTTTTCCACTGGTAAGTCTATGAACATGTAGCAAGAAATGCAGCTCACCACATGGCTCCTGGCCTCTTCCATGTTCTTATTGTTCAAGAGATAATCAAGCGGTGAAATATAAGCCAAAACTCGGCGCGCGGTTTACTGATGTCCTCCTTTCAGCTGCAACAGCCAAAATCCAGTGTTCCTTGAGCTCGCGGAGACTCTTCACTTATCCCAGAAGGCACTGGGAATATGCAAATTATCTCCTCGGGACTCCTCCCCTGGTTTACTGATGTCCTCCTTTCAGCTGCAACAGCCAAAATCCAGTGTTCCTTGAGCTCGCGGAGACTCTTCACTTATCCCAGAAGGCACTGGGAATATGCAAATTATCTCCTCGGGACTCCTCCCCTGGTTTACTGATGTCCTCCTTTCAGCTGCAACAGCCAAAATCCAGTGTTCCTTGAGTTCGCGGAGACTCTTCACTTATCCCAGAAGGCACTGGGAATATGCAAATTATCTCCTCGGGACTCCTCCCCTGGTTTACTGATGTCCTCCTTTCAGCTGCAACAGCCAAAATCCAGTGTTCCTTGAGCTCGCGGAGACTCTTCACTTATCCCAGAAGGCACTGGGAATATGCAAATTATCTCCTCGGGACTCCTCCCCTGGTTTACTGATGTCCTCCTTTCAGCTGCAACAGCCAAAATCCAGTGTTCCTTGAGTTCGCGGAGACTCTTCACTTATCCCAGAAGGCACTGGGAATATGCAAATTATCTCCTCGGGACTCCTCCCCTGGTTTACTGATGTCCTCCTTTCAGCTGCAACAGCCAAAATCCAGTGTTCCTTGAGCTCGCGGAGACTCTTCACTTATCCCAGAAGGCACTGGGAATATGCAAATTATCTCCTCGGGACTCCTTCCCTGGTTTACTGATGTCCTCCTTTCAGCTGCAACAGCCAAAATCCAGTGTTCCTTGAGTTCGCGGAGACTCTTCACTTATCCCAGAAGGCACTGGGAATATGCAAATTATCTCCTCGGGACTCCTCCCCTGGTTTACTGATGTCCTCCTTTCAGCTGCAACAGCCAAAATCCAGTGTTCCTTGAGTTCGCGGAGACTCTTCACTTATCCCAGAAGGCACTGGGAATATGCAAATTATCTCCTCAGGACTCCTCCCCTGGTTTACTGATGTCCTCCTTTCAGCTGCAACAGCCAAAATCCAGTGTTCCTTGAGCTCGCGGAGACTCTTCACTTATCCCAGAAGGCACTGGGAATATGCAAATTATCTCCTCGGGACTCCTCCCCTGGTTACTGCCAGTTTCACTGATCTGTACTCAAAAAATACATTGAGTCCTCTGGAAAATCCTCACCACCAGCTTCCCCAGTCATTGTTGATGGGAATCCGCAATTTCAGATAGCGAAGATCATCAATTTTCACTTGGTTCTTTGATCTCTTCAGTATCTGGTACACTGGAAGGGTTATGTCATCTAATGTCCATGTGGTCAGGTTGGTCTGATCTTTTCACTCAACACACCCTGATAAACCTACCTGAGTTTCCAGAGGTCCCTCTTAGAAGAGGGGGTACTGTCACGAGGAAACCGAGACATAGAGGAGCCAGAAGACTGCGGTGTCTTGTTTCACACACTTCTGCACTGGTTACTTAGAAGTACTTCACCATCATTTTAAATAGTGCAGGTTTTTCCTTGCTAGCAATGCAAGGGTTAATCTGTTCAGTTGAAGCCCCTAGAGCTTTAATACTTGGATTGTCTCACCTGTTCAATGTTAGCCACTCCCATTTGCTATATATGCTCACCTCTGGCACTTAGGGATTGCCAGTGTTAGTTTTTACTGCCTGGTTCTAGAGTTGTAGGTGTAGCTCATGGTTGTAGGTGGTGTTTGGAGATTGTTCAGGAGTAGAGATTGGCAAACACGAACAGTAATGTTCAGGGTCCATACTGAACACCTGGTATTTGTGCACTGAACTTGAATTTTTCCAGGAAGTCTGTGCTACTGTTTGGGTTCGGCATCCAGGACATCTGGTGTTTCCCATGCTATCATATGTGGATGACAGAGCAAAGAACACCGACAGCTCTGATCTGTGGTAAGTTCATTACCGCCAGTCAGAGAGCTGTTGTTCCAACTCTGTCAGATGGCAGCATGAACCAGCAGCTGTGACTGGTGGTAAAAAGGTTACTGCCAGTCACAGGCGTTGGCTAATGAGAGAGTACTACTCTCATCAGCCTATGCTTGCTGTTACTGAATAAAAAAGTGATGTGGCTCCTCTTCTATTTTGATAACCAGCACAGCCAGAACTGGCAGCTGTAGACTGCAACACTCAGCTGTCAGCTTTATCATAGCTGGTTATCAAGAATAGAGGGGTCCCACACTGTTTTTTAAAATTATTTAAATGAATTTTTTTTAAAAAACAGTATGGGGTCCCCCCATTTTTGACAAGGCAAGCTAAAGCAAACAGCTGGGGGCTGGTATTCTCAGACTGATAAGGGCTGATGGATATTGCCCCCCAGCCTAAAATAGTTACCCACAGCTGCCCAAGAAAAGGTGCATCTATTAGATGGCCTAATTCTTGTTCTTTGCCACTTTCCTTGGTGTGGTGGCAAGTGGGGTAATGGTTGTGGGCTTGATGTCACGTGTTTTATGGCCGCTGACATCAAGCTCAAGGGTTAGTATTGGAGAGGTATCTATAAGAAGCTCCCATTACTAACCCCATAGTTAGATTGTAAAAAAGACACAGCCAGAATAAAATTCTTTCATTGAAATAAAGACACAGACTCCTTTATTTGAAATAAAATAAAAAAAGCACAGTTATAATCATCTTTACACCTAATCAATTGAAGCCCATGTCACCTATAAAATACAGAAAATAACAAATAACCATTATAGTCACCTTTACGCCTAATCAAATGATTCCATTGTCCCCTGTAAAAGAAGAAAAATAATAACCATATCTCTGACCTGTCTGATGTGAAAATAATCCATACTGTCCGATGACGATCTGGATGATTTGGATAATGGTCACATCAGTGATGCAACCGATATCCCCACCAGCCAGAACACACTGATAAGGGAGCATAACCATTTCTGTAGTGTCTAGCACTGAGCTGCCGTGAGAAAGTTCACTGATATTCAAAGCTGATGAACCCCATTGACCTCACTTATGGCACCACTCACTGTGTGATAACTTTCTTTAAATAATTTAAAAAAACTATGTGGAACCCCTCTATTCTTGATAACCAGCCATGATAAAGCTGACAGCTGAGGGTTGCAGCCCTCATCTGTCAGTTTTGCATGCTCTGGTTATCAAAAATAAGAGACACCACATCCATTTTTATTATTATTTATTTATTTCAGACGACAGCAGGCGTATGCTAATGAGAGTAGTACTCTCTTTTCAGCCGATGCCTATTACAAGTGGTAACCTTTTTACCGCCGGTTACAGCTGTTGCCTCACGCTGTCATCTGACAGCGTGGGAACCGCAGCTCTCTGGCTGGTGGTAACAAACTCACTGCCGATCAGAGCCCGTGTTTTCCGCGCTGTCATGCAGATGACAACATGGCAAACAACGGATGTTCGAGACCCCCTTTATCTGAATGGGGTTCAGGTTCGCATACTGTTCTGGTACCTGAACCGAGCTGTTTTAAATGTTCGGCTGAACTAGCTGTACCCGAACATTCAGGGGCTCGAACATCACTATTCAAGAGATTACAAAAAAACAAACCAAAAACGGAGTTCCATACAATATAAAAATTAATATAAATTATAATTTTATTGTACATACAAAATTATACATAAATAATGTTAAACAAAAATTAATGAATAATAACCCCATCAGTTAAAAATATAGGCCCAGGGCACAAAGGGACCATCACAAGATCGCAATAATCATTTCCAAATGCATATAAAAACCATAGTGCAAAAATCTAAATAATACAAAAAATGTGTACCAATAATAGATCCGTGCACAACGAAAAAAAAAAAATATATGGTGATTACGAAATGAATTAAAGCTTGGTGCTCATTAACCCCCACAAAAAAGGAAGAAATTGCGATGAAAAAATAAAAAATGATAAAAAATGCCTCAGTGCTTACCCATAATATGCAGGTGCCAAAGTGCCCGGGTGCCTCTTGCCGCCCCTAATTAATTACTATTCAAGAGATTGTTGCTTGGAATTTTGTCTGTGTGCACATCCTCATCCTCTCCTATTTTGTTTCTCCTTTCTTTAACTCCCCTGTGTCCCTCTGTGTTGTTTCATGTGAGTATTTTGTATGGTTGGTGTTAGGGGTCGAGTTCCCCCTTCTGCACAAGGGGTATCTCGAACCATCCCCGCTGCAGTCTCCCATCCGTCTCTGGCCACAGTGGACTCTGCTCAGCAGAGACGTCGGTCCCAGCGTCTCGCCCAATCTAATACTGTGCAGAGGATTACTGCTGCCTCTCCAGGTTCTGCTATTGTAGCCAGTACTGGTCAGCGGCGAGCAGACCTCTTTGGGACTAAGTCCTGCGTTTCCCCTTCTGAGCATGCCCAGGGTAAGATCTCTCATTGGAGATCAGGGGTCACATGCTCAGGTACTGCAGCAACTCCTATTGGTCCGCCAGGAAGGTCCTGAAACTGCTGAAGTTCTGAAACAGTTTCTCATTGGTCCTTTTCTGGAAGGTCTTGTAGTTGCTGCTATAAAAGGGTTGCATGGCCGCACGGCCATGCGCTAGTATCAATTGTGTTATGTGCTTTGCGCCAGTGTGATCATGCATGCATGCGGTTAGGACTCGGCTGAAATAAGCCCCTAGAATACCGGCACCTCCGGTGAGGAGTTTTGTATGCACGTGTTCAGGGCATTGCTGAAATAGCCTCTAAAATACCGGCTACTCCAGTGAGGCGCTGCTTGTTTGCGTTGCTGACTGCATGACCACAGACTGCTATCCGCACTGCAGTGTTCTGTGTACCCCTGTGGTGTTAACAGGACACAGTCTCTATCTCTGCGTCTCTACCTCAGTGACTCTGTGGTATAACAGAGTTTGCTCATACAGCCATACAGTGCCACAACACCTATGTCTGCGACTGTGAAGTAACAGAGATCGCTTATATCACCATTTCCTGTCATCTTACTAGCAGCAGGCTCTGCCTGCACGGTGGACCTCGGACTGCGAATGCATCTATTATTTATATTTATTTGGTGCATTCCGCAGTCCTTAACATAATACTAGCACCAGGGTCTGGCTAGTAAAATGGCGGATGACCAGCGTCTACAGCGGAACATCCAGCAGCTGGAGGGTAGGTTGGCAGCTCTTGAGCGCACAACCTCAGCTGTGGATTTTACCGCAGTCGCTGTTCAGGCTGCTAGCGTGGCTGCAGCCAGTTTGTCCACTGCCACCTCTGCCCCTACATTATCCCACCTCCCGCTTCCAGACAAGTTTGCTAGTGACAGCAAGCAATGTCGGGGATTTGTGAATCAGTGCTCTATACAGCTCGAGCTTCTGGCTGCATGTTTCCCCACGGATCGGCACAAGTGGGTTTTGTAATATCTCTCCTACCGGGCAGAGTGTTGGAGTGGGCCACGCCGCTATGGGAGCGCGACGACCGTGTGGTGCGGAGTGCTTCTCGTTTTTTGGAGGCTCTGATAAAGGTCTTTGTAGGACCTCAGGTCACCCACGATACGGCGCTCCAGCTGCTGGCAAGTTCACAGGGTTCGTCCTTGGTCAGCTATTTTACTGTCCAATTTCGGACTCTGGCCTCAGAGTTAGACTGGCCAGATAAAGTCCTCATTCCCGTGTTTTGGAGAGGACTGGCGGGCCATGTAAAAGACGCCTTGGCTACCAGGGAGATTCCCGCCACACTGGAGAAGCTTATCACCATATCTACCTGCATCGACCTCCGTTTTCACGAGCGGAGGTTAGAGCGGTCCCAGTGTAGGCAGAGGTTCTGGCTGGCCCCCACCTTCGCCAGACCTTTAGAATCTTTCAGTCAGGCGTCCAACTCCAATGAGGCCATGGAAGTTTCTCGAGCGGGACCTAAGTCCCGGTCCGCTCGAGTACCCATGGTTTGTAACATCTGCCAGCAGTTAGGACATTATGCCAACAAATGTCCACAGCAGTCGGGAAAACGGTAGTGTCTAGTAACCCTGGGAGAAGGTTTACTAGACGCCGCAGCATTTTCCACCAAGTTGTCCTTCAAAGGGACAATTACTTTAGGTCCATCCACTCTCACCGTCGAGCTTTGTGTGGATTCTGGAGCCGAGGGGAATTTCATGTCCTCTGCCTTTGCTCTCCGCCACACTGTACCTCAGGTGATGCACGCCAAACCGGTGACTGTGCGAGTAGTGAATGGATCGACTCTGCCCTCACAAATCACCCATCAGACTATCCCTCTCACTTTATCTATGTCCCCTTCCCATCAGGAGAGTATTTCCTTTCTTGTCCTTCCCGAGGGAATAGACGAGGTTTTGCTGGGAATACCTTGGCTCCATTACCACTCTCCCCATATTGAGTGGTCCTCTGGGAGGATACTGGGTTGGGGTGATTCATGTAAAGGCAGGTGTGTCAGGGAGTGAGCTCAGGTCACCACCACAGAGGTACCCGTAGACCTTACTCCTCTTCCCCAGTGTTATTGGTCATATGCAGACGTTTTCTCCAAGAAGGTGGCGGAGACTCTTCCGCCTCATCGCCCCTACTACTGTCCTATTGATCTCTTGCCTGGAGCAAAACCTCCTCGGGGAAGAGTCTATCCCCTCACTCTTCCTGAGATGGAGGCCATGTCCCAGTATATTCAGGAGAATCTGGCAAGAGGGTTCATTAGGAAGTCGGTGTCACCAGCAGGGGCGGGGTTCTTCTTCGTACAGAAGAAGAACGGAGAATTACGTCCGTTTATTGACTACAGGGGTCTTAATGCCATCACCGTTAAGAATAAGTACCCGTTTCCCCTAATCTCTGAGCTCTTTGATAGGCTCCGGGGAGCAAAGGTATTTACTAAGCTAGATCTACATGGTGCCAATAACCTGATTCGCATCCGTGAAGGGGACGAGTGGAAGACAGCTTTTAATACCAGGGATGGGCATTATCAATGCCTGGTAATGCCCTTCGGGCTCTGTAATGCTCCCGCTGTTTTCCAAGACTTTGTCAATGACATCTTCCAGGATATGCTCTCCACCTCTGTAGTAGTTTATCTGGATGATATTCTCATCTTTTCACCAGATATAGACTCTCACCGGAAGGATGTCAACAGAGTCTTCGACCTCTTACGGGCAAATTCCCTCTAAGCCAAGGCTGAGAAATGCGTGTTTGATCAGGAGTCTTTACCTTTCCTGGGCTATATCATCTCCACCCAGGGATTGGCTATGGATCCTGCCAAACTACAGGCTGTAATGGACTGGCAAGAACTCCATTCCCTTAAAGCGGTGCAGCGCTTTATGGGGTTCATTAATTATTATCGCCAGTTCATTCCCCATTTCTCGACTTTGGTAGCTCCCTTGGTAGCCCTCACCAAGAAGGGAGCAAATCCCGAGTTGTGGTCTAAGGAGGTCTCCAAGGCGTTCTCTTCCATCAAGTTGCATTTTGCCAGTGCTCCCATATTACATTGCCCCAATGTTGATAAGCCATTTATTTTAGAGGTGGACGCCTCTTCTGTTGGTGCTGGAGCAGTCCTTTATCAAAAGGATGCTCAAGGTCGGAAGCATCCCTGCTTCTTCTTTTCTGAAACCTTTACACCAGCAGAGAGGAATTATTCCTACGGGGACAGGGAGTTGCTGGCTATGAAGTTGGCCTTCTCTGAGTGGAGACATCTTCTGGAGGGGGCTCGTTTTCCCTTCCAAGTCTTCACTGACCACAAAAACTTGGTGTATCTGCAACCGGCTCAGTGGCTAAATTCTCGCCAGGCCAGATGGTCCTTATTCTTCTCTCGGTTCCACTTCACCCTCCATTATCTCTCAGGTGAGAAGAATATTCGGGCCGACGCTCTCTCTCACTCCCTAGTGTCTTCAGAGGAGTAGGATGAGGAGCCTCGGCTTATTGTCCCTGAAGAGAGCCTGAGAACGTTAACCCCGGTTTCGCTAGAGTCTGTGCCTCCGGGCAAGACTTTTGTGCCCACCAATTTGCGACCGGAGGTACTCTCTTGGGCACACTCATCCAGGGTGGGTGGACACTTTGGGGCAAAGAGGACAACTGAGTTATTGGCGAGGACATACTGGTGGCCACATATGGTCCGTGATGTTAGGGAATATGTTCAGGCGTGTGTCTCCTGTGCCAGGAACAAGTCCTCTCGACAACGGCCAGCTGGGTTACTTTTCCCTTTGCCGGTAGCAGACAGGCCTTGGGAGATGGTCGGGATGGACTTTGTGGTGGGCTTATCCAAGTCTCGGCGTTGCACCATCATTTGAGTGATCACCGATCACTTCTCCAAAATGGTGCACTTGGTGCCGCTACCACGGTTACCTTCTGCATGGGCTTTGGCATCATTATTTATTAGACACATCTTCCATCTACACGGTATGCCAGACAAGATTGTCAGCGATTGAGGTCCCCAATTTGCGTCTCGGGTCTGGAGAGAGCTGTGTTGTCTACTCTGCATTGAGTTAAACCTCTCCTCTGCATATCATCCCAAGACGAATGGGTTGGTAGAGAGGGCCAATCAGACCTTGGTCACATACTTGCGACATTTTGTCTCTGCCAGGCAGGATGACTGGGCATCCTTGCTCCCGTGGGCGGAGTTCGCTAAAAAATGCTGTGGCTGACTCCACCAGACAGACCCCATTCCTCTTAAATTACGGCAAGCATCCGCGGGTACCCATGCCAGTGGCTTCCGCCGACTCCAGGGTGGCAGACTGGGCTGTGGAGGCACGGGACATTTGGGACCGCACCCAGGATGCTATTCAGGCTTCCAAGGAGAGGATGAGGTTTTCTGCCGATGCCCATCGGCGTCCCGCTCCGACATTTGCTCCTGGCGACCTAGCGTGGCTCTCCGCTCGAAACATCAGGTTGCGGGTGGAGTCCACTAAGTTGGCTCCCCGCTATTTGGGTCCCTTCAAGGTCCTCGAGCAGGTGAAGCCTGTGGTTTACAGTTTAACCCTTCCGCTTCGCCTTGGTATCTCCGACACCTTCCATGTGTCCCTCCTAAAACCCATGGTCATCTCCCGGTTGCCTGAGTCATTTGCCGGGACATCGGGTTCGTCTATTGACGATCACGAGGTGAACGCCATCGTAGGGTGCAAGGTGGTACGGGGCAAAAAAATTTTTTTGGTGGATGGGAGGGGTTATGGGCCTGAGGATAGGTCCTGGGAGCCTGCTGAACATATTCATGCTCATCGCTGCCTTTGAACGTAGCGAGGCCCTAATAAGGTGGGGCCCTAGGAGGGGGGTAATGTTAGGGGTCGAGTTCCCGCTTCTGCACAAGGGGAATCTCGAACCATCCCCGCTGCGGTCTCCCATCCGTATCCGGACGCAGTGAACTCTGCTCAGCAGAGATGTCGGTCCCAGCGTCTTGCCCAGTCTAATACTGTGCAGAGGATTACTGCTGCCTCTCCAGGTTCTGCTATTGTAGCCAGTACTGGTCAGCGGCGAGCAGACCTCATTGGGACTAAGTCCTGCGTTTCCCCTTCTGAGCATGCCCAGGGTAAGATCTCTCATTGGAGATCAGGGGTCACATGCTCAGGTACTGCAGCAACTCCTATTGGTCCACCAGGAAGGTGCTGAAACTGCTTGTGTTCTGAAACAGTTTCTCATTGGTCCTTTTCTGGAAGGTCTTGTAGTTGCTGCTATAAAAGGGTTGCATGGTCGCACGGCCATGCACTAGTATCAATTGTGGTATGTGCTTTGCGCCAGTGTGATTATGCACGCATGCGGTTAGGGCTCGGCTGAAATAAGCCCCTAGAATACCGGCACCTCCGGTGAGGAGTTTTGTATGCACGTGTTCAAGGCTTGGCTGAAATAGTCTCTAGAATACCGGCTACTCCGGTGAGGAGCTGCTTGTTTGCGTTGCTGACTGCATGACCACGGACTGCTATCCGCACAGCAGTTATCTGTGTACCCCTGTGGTGTTAACAGGACACAGTCTCTATCTCTGCGTCTCTACCTCAGCGACTCTGTGGTGTAACAGAGTTCGCTCATACCGCCAAAGTTCTAAATGATAAATTATTCTTACTGTAGTAGGTTTTTCTCCAGCATCTTATACCTTTCATTATAAATTATCAATACTCTACTTGAACTAATTTTATTCACTTTTAATAGATCACATGCACTAAAGCATCAGGGATCAATATGAAATATGTACAGCTTACTAAACAATGAATTTGAACATTGAACACATCTGTTGCCACAGAGAAATCAATATGAAAGAAATCCATATAACACAAAAGATATAACCCATAAACCTTATTAAATTGTTTGCATATTTCTATATTAACCCCCAAAAATTTTAAAGGTCAAAGGTCATTTTTGCCAAAATGGGAAGACATATTCGGCCCGATTCATCATTGCACATTTGCATTTTTTTGTTCAGATTTTTGTATTTTCCACCTGTCATTTTCTCCTTGGCCTTCTTTTTATTGATGCTTTCTTTAAAGTCTTTTATAGGTGTTCGCCTGTTTTTTTTGTTCACTATTGTGGGCTGGGTTTTGGGTTCACAGATATTTTTGCCAGATTCATCAATTCTGACTTTTTAAAAGTCTAAATATTTGCGAGCAAATGTATTCAAGTCCCCTTAAGTGGATAATATTTTTGTGCAAATTTCACAACATTTTAATGGAACATACACATTTTTGAGCCAAAAAGTTGCAAAACAGGTTAAATACAAAAATAAAGAACCTTTTTTTATTTTGCGCAAAATTAATGAATCAGTTTGGCACAAAGACATCAATGAATATCACAAGACAAAAGAAACATGGCTTCATAAAACTCACAAATGATGAATTGAAGTCGTTATCTCAAAATTGAGATATTACGAAACGTGTAACCACAGGTATTAGCAATGGCTAGCAATTAAAAGTGTTCATGATTTTAAAAAGTTGGATATTTTTCTTGGAAGACAGTATATAATATAGTACATGTTCACTATTAATAACAGCATAGTATAGATTAGCTACAATTTGCACTATGTCATCCTCTTTCATTTGGTTTCTTATTATCCAACTCAGTTCTGCAGTGCTAAGATGTTAATGACCATCAGGAATCCATATTAGTAGCCTGTCTTTAAGGAACCATTAAGATATTAAACACTAACAGTTCAGCTCATATTAGCCTTGTATTTTCTGTAATTTTCCCAACACGTGGATTGCATAGTTCCTTTATCAATGTTTAGTGAGAAAGCATATGTTTACAGTATCTTTAGTGGGAAAGTGTATATTTATAGTATAATTCAATTTCTGCATAGTTTCGTTATTAATGTTTAATGAGAAATGTCGTGTTTATAGTATGGTAGAACATTCGGTACCAGGAGAGATTTTGGCATGTCTTCTCCGGTGATGTATTTGTCCGATATTGATTGATGTCTGGGGAGTTGGCCACTACGCCAGAGGGATGCTATGTCGGACGAATAGAACTTGTTAGGGCTGGTATAATATATGGTAATGCAAGCATTTGTTTCTAAACAATACATAAACTGGGGAAGACTTCTGCTAAGACATCAGCCCTTTTAACCTGTGGACTAAAAGGGGATGCCCATGATGCCACAGTGTGTGTTAGAAGTCGAGTTCCCGCTTCTGCACAGGGGGAATCTCGAGCCATTCCCGCTGCGGTCCCCCATCCGTCTCCGGCCGCAGAGGAGCCTCCTCAGCAGAGATGTCGGTCCCAGCGTCTTGCACAGCCTAATACTATATACACTTCATGGAAAATTGCCCAAAAACAATATATATAACACAATGTTGTAACAATAGATATTGATTATTTTAGGGCATATAGATATGGAAAATGCGAGGGAAATCGCAAAAATTGAATAAATACACAGAAAAAAGAGCGATGGAAAAATCCCAAAACAAAATCACTTTGAATAAATGGTATATATTTTATTAATCAATGACAGGATACTCAATAGGGTGAAAAAGACAGGTTCGCACCAAAATACATGTGAGATGAGGGGTACATCAATTGAAAAAATATGTTGGGGAATGCAATGCACAGGACATAATAAAAAGTTTTCAAGATGGTCAAAAAAAGAAAACATTATAATTGCACATATCCCTATTGGCCTACAAAACATATATATAATGTGCAAAATATATTCATAATATAGTGGCCAGTGGATAAATCCAAACGAAAATCAACACAGCATAATCATAAATAATCATACTGAGCATGCATATATAATCCCGGGGAGCGTGTATAGATCGGTATATATAACAGGCAATTACATGGGTGTGATATATCTCAAATACCTAGTCATCCTACCAAGTAATTACCTGTATGCACGATATAATGGAGACCTCCCAAGGTGTACCCACCCCGACGCGCGTTTCGGCAGGATAGCCTTTATCAAGGGGTGAAGGGAAGAGGAAATAGTGGGGTATAAAAAGACGACATCAACCAATCAAATGGCCAGTTAAATCATGCAGCCGCGCCAATCGCCTATAGCCCAATGATGTCAGGCATCCCATACAGCATATGTGATGCTTAATGATACATGTTGTCCCATTTGTCTACGGCACCACCGTCTTGTGTGACGCATGTATCACCGCAGCAACCCGGGACGCCAGGCCGCGTCGGCATCACATGAATGGTGATGTCACAATCATGTGATCAATCACCATGCCAACAGTAGATGCCGAGAGCGGCCGAATGGGCCGGGAGCCGCAGTAAACAGGCGTGCTGACGGTATGTGGATCGTATGACATACGGGAAGTTAGAAATTAGTATATTAAGAATTTCACTGACATCCCAAAATACTAATGTTGGGCAAGATAGCAAAGGGGACCAATAGGCGTGGAGCGGACATAGTAGTCACCTGAATTTGGATAATTCACATCACAAATAGTATAGATAAAGAACAATATAAGAAACAAAAAATATAACTATAAAAATATTAAAGTGAAAATAACAGAAGAACACAATCAAGATAGATATCAAAAAGCATCCCATGTACAAGACTAAAAACCCAAATTATACATAATGAAACTATCATAATTTGATGATATACAGGATAGCAGCAATCATCTTGAAGTATGAATCAGGATTCACGGTGGCAGCATTCTTGTCCAGACACTAGAATGAATTGTTGTAATGGGAAGCAAACGAATCCAAGGACTCAAATTCACAAGTATTTCATGGCCAGGAATTGGAGGATGTATCAATGAACTAAAAAATCATAAAATCAAAAGTTAAAATCAAGTGAAACACGTCACATGTCATATTGGGAGAACCAAATACAGTAAAGATAGCCAATTATAGGAATGGAACAAAGCTAATTGCTTCGTTGAGGCCTTTCGGATGGACAGTATCCAGAACCCAGATCCATTTCGTCTCGCACTGTGACAATTTCTGAGTCAACTTACCACCACGAATACCGGGATCAATCATGTCGATCCCTCTGACTCGTAGTAGGGAGCTGTCACAATTGTGGTGGAGTTTAAAGTGTCGCGGTAAGGTCCTAAGTGTGGTCAAATCCTCATGGTCGGCGGCCGCCTGAATCCCCAAGACGTGTTCGCGGACTCGCACTTTTAGTTGGCGTGTCGTCATGCCAATATAAATCAACTTACACGGACATAAAGCAAAGTAGATTACATATCGAGAGACACATGAAATGTGTCTCCTGATTTCAAATGTTCTAGTGTCCGTGGAATTGAAAAATGTAGTAGTGCGGTCTATATGGGGACAGGCGACGCACCGACCACAAGGAGTACTACCACACTTAGGACGGCCACCATCCAGAAAACTGGACTTTTTCTCACCCTGGTAATGACTATGAACCAGATAGTCTCTGAGATTTTTAGAGCGTTTTATGGTGATGCTTGGCGTCTGAGGAAGAATCTGGTTCATAATAGGATCTGTCTGGAGAATAGGCCAAGCCCGTTGGAGAGAATCTCTCATGCGTGCAAACTGAGCATGATAATTAGTTATGAATCTGATCTGTTGGTCAGTTTTCTTATTTTTGTTCTGATACAATAAGGTTTGACGTGTGGAATTTTTAGCCCTATTGTATGCTCTTTTAACGGCCCGTCTGCTGTAACCGCGTTCATAAAATCGGTCTGAGAGATCTTTTGCTTGATCTCAGAGACTATCTGGTTTTGGGCAATTTTCCATGAAGTGTATATGGTGTTCAATTTCTGTGTTTTGCACAGGTTATATTTTCTTCTTGGATATGGATTTTCGAGCCAGAGACAAAGCCTGGCTTGGTCAACTCGATCAGGTATTCGGTATGGGTGGGACTGATTCACAGTCATCAGCTGACGCCAAGCATCACATAAAACGCTCTAAAAATCTCAGAGACTATCTAGTTCATAGTCATTACCAGGGTGAGAAAAAGTCCAGTTTTCTGGATGGTGGCCGTTCTAAGTGTGGTAGTACTCCTTGTGGTCGGTGCGTCGCCTGTCCCAATATAGACCGCACTACTACATTTTTCAATTCCACGGACACTAGAACATTTGAAATCAGGAGACACATTTCATGTGTCTTTCGATATGTAATCTACTTTGCTTTATGTCCGTGTAAGTTGATTTATATTGGCATGACGACACGCCAACTAAAAGTGCGAGTCCGCGAACACGTCTTGGGGATTCAGGCGGCCGCCGACCATGAGGATTTGACCACACTTAGGACCTTACCGCGACACTTTAAACTCCACCACAATTGTGACAGCTCCCTACTACGAGTCAGAGGGATCGACATGATTGATCCCGGTATTCGTGGTGGTAAGTTGACTCAGAAATTGTTACAGTGCGAGACGAAATGGATCTGGGTTCTGGATACTGTCCATCCAAAAGGCCTCAACGAAGCAATTAGCTTTGTTCCATTCCTATAATTGGCTATCTTTACTGTATTTGGTTCTCCCAATATGACATGTGACGTGTTTCACTTGATTTTAACTTTTGATTTTATGATTTTTTAGTTCATTGATACATCCTCCAATTCCTGGCCATGAAATACTTGTGAATTTGAGTCCTTGGATTCGTTTGCTTCCCATTACAACAATTCATTCTAGTGTCTGGACAAGAATACTGCCACCGTGAATCCTGATTCATACTTCAGGATGATTGCTGCTATCCTGTATATCATCAAATTATGATAGTTTCATTATGTATAATTGTGTTTAGTCTTGTACATGGGATGCTTTTTGACATCTATCTTGATTGTGTTCTTCTGTTATTTTCACTTTAATATTTTTATAGTTATATTTTTTGTTTCTTATATTGTTCTTTATATATACTATTTGTGATGTGAATTATCCAAATTCAGGTGACTACTGTGTCCGCTCCACGCCTATTGGTCCCCTTTGCTATCTTGCCCAACATTAGTATTTTGGGATGTCAGTGAAATTCTTAATATACTAATTTCTAACTTCCCGTATGTCATACGATCCACATACCGTCAGCACGCCTGTTTACTGCGGCTCCCGGCCCGTTCGGCCGCTCTCGGCATCTACTGTTGGCATGGTGATTGATCACAAGATTGTGACATCACCATCTATGTGATGCCGACGCAGCCTGGCGTCCCGGGTTGCTGCGGTGATACATGCGTCACACAAGACGGTGGTGCCGTAGACAAATGGGACAACATGTATCATTAAGCATCACATATGCTGTATGGGATGCCTGACATCATTGGGCTATAGGCGATTGGCGCGGCTGCATGATTTAACTGGCCATTTGATTGGTTGATGTCGTCTTTTTATACCCCACTATTTCCTCTTCCCTTCACCCCTTGATAAAGGCTATCCTGCCGAAACGCGCGTCGGGGTGGGTACACCTTGGGAGGTCTCCATTATATTGTGCATACAGGTAATTACTTGGTAGGATGACTAGGTATTTGAGATATATCACACCCATGTAATTGCCTGTTATATATACCAATCTATACACGCTCCCTGGGATTATATATGCATGCTCAGTATGATTATTTATGATTATGCTATGTTGATTTTCGTTTGGATTTATCCACTGGCCACTATATTATGAATATATTTTGCACATTATATATATGTTTTGTAGGCCAATAGGGATATGTGCAATTATAATGTTTTCTTTTTTTGACCATCTTGAAAACCTTTTATTATGTCCTGTGCATTGCATTCCCCAACATATTTTTTCAATTGATGTACCCCTCATCTCACATGTATTTTGGTGCGAACCTGTCTTTTTCACCCTATTGAGTATCCTGTCATTGATTAATAAAATATATACCTTTTATTCAAAGTGATTTTGTTTTGGGATTTTTCCATCGCTCTTTTTTCTGTGTATTTATTCAATTTTTGCGATTTCCCTCGCATTTTCCATATCTATATGCCCTAAAATAATCAATATCTATTGTTACAACATTGTGTTATATATATTGTTTTTGGGCAATTTTCCATGAAGTGTATATGGTGTTCAATTTCTGTGTTTTGCACAGGTTATATTTTCTTCTTGGATATGGATTTCGAGCCAGAGACAAAGCCTGGCTTAGTCAACTCGATCAGGTATTCGGTATGGGTGGGACTGATTCACAGTCATCAGCTGAACCAACTTTTGATAATCAGGCCCGTGATATTGAGAAATTATTAATTAAGCGGACGAAAATTTGGTGGAATAGAGCCTTCTTGGAGAGATATGTCTCATGCAAACTAATACCCAGAGGTCTAAGAGTATGTATTACTCCCTCCTTTCCAGTGGAGGACGATGAATTTGTTAAACGATGGGAGGAGGCGTGTGGAGTATGTTCATCCACAATTATGCAATTATTGATGGAATTGAATTCTAAGGCTATTATAGATCTTGATAAAACAATTGATGAGGCCGAACGAAATTTTAAGGCCAAATGCCCAGCTGATAAAATTACTAACTATGAATCCCAAATTAAAAAGAGTCTAGATGTATGTGTGAAGAAGATCCATGAAGGTCAGTCCAATAAATTACAGAGAGATACAAGAGACT
This sequence comes from Oophaga sylvatica, assembly GCA_033576555.1. Lineage (NCBI taxonomy): Eukaryota > Metazoa > Chordata > Amphibia > Anura > Dendrobatidae > Oophaga > Oophaga sylvatica. The sequence continues at coordinate 394,364,188 of JARQOD010000002.1, forward strand.
TTGCAAGTAACAATGTCTATTTTTGGAGGAAACCAAACAGCAGAGTCCCAAAAATGTCGGGTGCACCCTCAGTGAGCTCTATTTCTTCTATAAGTGATTCCTCTGAATGGTCGACATCATCAATGATGACACGATCTGGTCCCAGATCCATGAGAATGAGAGACGCTAATTTCCATCCATATAAGCGGATGCAAGATAAATCACCGGATCAGACTAAAAATAATAAAGTAATTAACCTAAGCACACATATTCTGAGTGAAAGTGATTTATCTTTATTGAATAAGGGTCTTACTTTCTCCCCTAGATCCAATTTCAATACATTTGTGGCAATCAAGGACCTACATCTATTTGCCAGGTCCTTGATTTTTAAGCGCCACTTTTTTGATCCTCATATTAAATCTTTATTCCCTACAGCGGAGGAACAAAATGCGTTACAAGAACTAGAAGAGCTATCCACGGAGCACATTTATGGCGAGGGAGGTAAGATCCCCCCTCCATTAGAGTCAAGTCCAAAAAATTTCCCCCACTATCAACATGTGCACCAATTGATCTTTTTGTACAGGTGGTCACCAAAGACTTTATGAATATTCCTACAGGGATTAATAACGACAACCTTAATAAGAAGGAACGTGAGAGATTGGACGTCCTGAGGGCACTTCCTGATGTAGTGCTGAAGCCAGCAGATAAAGGGGTAATATAGTTATATGGCCTAAGCCTCTCTATGAGAAAGAGGCATTTAGGCAACTCAACAATACCACCTGGTATAAACGCCTTACCTATAACCCCCTCTCATCATATGTGAATGAACTGTCAAAAATTCTTCAGAGGGCAGTATACAATAATGTTATTACTAAAGAACTGGCTTCAGCGCTACAGGTGCAGGAACCTACTATATCTACTCTATACCTGTTACCAAAAATTCACAAAAATTTGGAGGTGCCCCCGGGACGTCCGATCATCTCAGGTTCAGGCAATTATCTTGAAAAAGTCAATCTTTGGATTGACTCAGAACTCCAGCCGATTGTAGGTAATCTCCCTTCATTTCTATTGGACACCGGTGAGTTCCTTAAACGGGTGGATGGTCTCTATATTGGACAAGATACTATCCTGGTAACAGGGTGTTAGGGTCTGCGGAACGCACCAAATATAAGATGTGGAGAGGTGCGTTCGCAGCCCGGGGTCCACCGTGCAGGCGGAGCCTGCTGCTAGTAAAATGGCGTAAGAAGCAAACTCTGTTATCCCGCAGAGTCGCCAACATAAACGCCGCAACGCGCTGTGGCAATAAGTGCGAACTCTGTTACTCCACAGAGCCGCTAGAAGGAGAGCCGCAGCGCTATATGGCGATGTGTGCGAACTCACTAAACACAACTGAGTCGCAAAGAAAACACGCTAGGGCGCTGTCTAGCGTTGAAAGCGAACCCTGTTACGTCACAGGGCCGCTGAGAAAAAGTGCTGTGTCCTGTCAGGCTCTCAGGTACACAGTTAAGTGCTAAGCGTACATAAAGCGTGATCATGTGCTAATGTCCTCGCGGGAGTCACCCGCAATCTATGGCGTCTGAACTCCAGACCCTGAATACGGCAATCAAAACTCCTCACCGGTTATGCCGGTAATCTAGGGCATCTAGGACGCCGACCCTGACCAGCTAGCACACCAAACTCCTCACCGATTAAGTCGGTATTCTAGTGGCTTATTTCAGCTGGGTCCCTAACCACACACACACATGACCACACTGGCGCATAGCATACAATGGTTGATATTAGCGCATGGCGGCCCAGCCATGCTACCCTTTTATAGTAACAGCTACAGGACCTGCCAGAAACAAGGACCAATGAAGCTTGTTCCAGAACAACAGTAGTCACAGGACCTTCCTGGCAGACCAATAGGAGCTGCTGCAGTACCTGAGCATGTGACCCCTGATCTCCAATGAGAGATCTCACTCTGGGCATGCTCAGAAGGGAAAACGCAGGACTTTGTCCCAAAGACGTCTGCTCCAGCACTGGCTATAATAGCAGATCCAGGAAAGGCAGCAGCAAGTCACTGCACAGTACTGGAGTGGGCAAGACGCTTGGACCGACGTCTCTGCAGAGCAGGCTCCACTGCGGCCGGAGATGAATGGGAGACCGCAGCGGGGCTGGTTGGAGACTCCCCTTGTGCAGCAGCGGGAACTCAAACCCTAACATTACCCCCCCTCCTAGGGCCCCCCTTATTTGGGCCTCGCTGCGCTCAAAGGCAGCGATGAGCTGCGGAGCGTGAACATGCTCGGCAGGCTCCCAGGACCTATCCTCAGGCCCATAACCCCTCCAATCCACCAAATAAAATTTTTTGCCTCGTACCACCTTGTACCCAACAATGGCGTTCACCTCATGATCGTCGGTAGATGAACCCGACGTCCCGGCAGGTGACTCGGAAAACCGGGAAATGGCCACGGGTTTCAGGAGGGACACGTGAAAGGTGTCAGTGATACCAAGGCGAGGTGGAAGGGCTAGGCGGTAAACCACCGGGTTTACCTGCTAAAGAACTTTAAAGGGCCCAAAAAGCGAGGTGCCAACTTGGTGGACTCTACACGTAGCTTGATGTTTCGGGCAGAAAGCCACACTAGGTCACCCGGAGCAAATGTAGGAGCGGGGCGCCGATGGGCATCGGCCGAAGACCTCATCCTCTCTTTGGAGGCCTGAATGGCATCCTGTGTGCGGTCCCAAATGTCCCGTGCCTCCACAGCCCAGTCTGCCACCCTGGAATCGGCGGAAGACACGGGCATGGGCACTGGTACCCGCGGATGCTGACCGTAGTTCAGGAGGAATGGGGTCTGTCCGGTGGAGTCAGCCACAGCATTATTTAGAGCGAACTCAGCCCACGGTAGCAAGGATGCCCAGTCATCCTGCCTGGCAGAGACAAAATGTCGCAAGTATGTGACCAAGGTCTGGTTGGCCCTCTCTACCAACCCATTCGTCTCGGGATGGTATGCAGAGGAGAGATTCAACTCAATGCTGAGTAAACGACACAGCTCTCTCCAGAACCGAGGCGCAAACTGGGGACATCGATCACTGACAACTTTGTCTGGCATACCGTGAAGGCGGAAAATATGCCTAATGAATAATGCTGCCAAGGCCCGTGCAGACGGTAACCGTGGTAACGGCACTAAGTGCACCATTTTGGAGAAGTGGTCGGTTATCACCCAGATGATGGTGCAGCCCCGAGACTTGGGTAAGCCCACCACAAAATCCATCCTGACCATCTCCCAAGGCCTGTCTGCCACCGGTAAAGGGAAAAGTAACCCAGCTGGCCGTTGTCGAGGGGACTTATTCTTGGCGCAGGAGACGCATGCCTGAACGTATTCCCTGACGTCACGGGCCATCTGCGGCCACCAGTATGTTCTCGCCAGCAACTCAGAAGTCCTTTTTGTCCCAAAATGTCCACCCACCCTGGACGAATGTGCCCAAGAGAGTACTTCCGGTCGCAAATTAATGGGCACAAAAGTCTTGCCCGGAGGCACAGACTCAAGCGAAACCGGAGCCACCGTTCTTAGGCTTTCTGTGGGGACAATAAGCCGAGGCTCCTCCTCCACCTCCTCAGAGGACACCACGGAGCGGGATAGAGCGTCTGCGCGAATGTTCTTCTCACCGGAGAGGAAATGGAGGGTGAAATGGAACCGGGAGAAAAAACAAGGACCATCTGGCCTGACGGGAATTTAGCCGCTGGGCTGTCTGCAAATACACCAAGTTCTTGTGGTCCGTGAATACTTGGAAGGGAAGCGAGCCCCCTCCAGAAGATGTCTCCACTCAGAGAAGGCCAACTTCATAGCCAGTAACTCCCTGTCCCCGATGGAATAATTCCTCTCTGCTGGTGTAAAGGTCTTGGAAAAGAAGAAGCAGGGATGCTTCCGACCCTGGGCATCCTTTTGAAAGAGGACTGCTCCAGCACCAACAGAAGAGGCATCCACCTCTAAGATAAACGGTTTATCGACATCGGGGCGATGTAAGATGGGAGCACTGGTGAAATGCGACTTGATGGAGGAGAACGCCTTTGTGACCTCCTCTGACCACAACTTGGGATTAGCTCCCTTCTTGGTGAGGGCTACCAAGGGAGCTACCAAAGTAGAGAAGTGGGGAATGAATTGGCGATAGTAGTTAATGAACCCCATAAAGCGCTGCACCGCCTTAAGGGAGTGGGGTTCTTGCCAATCCATCACAGCCTGTAGTTTGGTAGGATCCATAGCCAATCCCTGGGTGGAGATGATATAGCCCAGGAAAGGTAGAGACTCCTGCTCAAACATGCACTTCTCCAACTTCGCATATAGGGAATTTGCTCGCAAGAGGTCGAAGACCTTGCAGACATCTCTCCGGTGGGAGGCCATATCTGGAGAAAAGATGAGAATGTCATCCAGATAGACTACCACCGAGGTGGTCAACATATCCCGGAAGATGTCATTCACAAAGTCTTGGAAGACAGCTGGGGCGTTACAGAGCCCAAAGGGCATTACCAGATATTCATAATGCCCATCCCTGGTGTTAAATGCCGTCTTCCATTCGTCCCCCTCACGATGCGAATCAGGTTATACGCACCCCGCAGGTCTAACTTAGTAAATACCCTTGCTCCCCGAAGCCTGTCAAAGAGCTCAGAGATTAGCGGCAAAGGATATTTATTTTTCACGGTGATAGCGTTGAGACCCCTATAATCAATGCACGGACGTAATTCTCCGTTCTTCTTCTGCACAAAGAAGAACCCCGCTCCCGCTGATGACACCGACTTCCTAATGAATCCCCTTGCCAAGTTCTCCTGAATATATTGGGACATGGCCTCTGTCTCAGGATGAGAGAGGGATAAACCCTTCCTCTAGGAGGCTCAGCTCCAGGCAAGAGGTCGATAGGAAAGTCATAGGGGCGATGAGGCGGAAGAGTCTCCGCAGCCTTCTTCGAGAAAACGTTGGCATAAGACCAATAGACCTTGGGAAGAGGAGAGAGGTCTATGGGTATCTCAGTGGTGTTGACCTGCACGCTGTCCCTAATGTATCTGCCTTTACATAAATTACCCCAACCCAGAATTCTCCCTGAAGACCACTCAATATGGGGAGAGTGGTGGCGGAGCCAGGGTAACCCCAACAAAACCTCATCTATACCCTCAGGGAGGATAAAAAATGATATATTCTCCTGATGGGAAGGAGACATAGACAAGGTGAGTGGGACAGACTGATGGGTGATTTGTGAGGGCAGAATTGCTCCGTTCAACACCCGTACCGCTACTGGTTCAGCCAGCAACACCAAAGGCATGGTGTGGCGAAAAGCAAAGGAGGATGACATAAAATTCCCCTCTGCCCCAGAATCCACACACAGCTTGACGGGTAGGGTGGTAGAACCGTGGGTAATTATCCCCTTGAGGAGCACTTTAGGGGCAAAACTCATGGCGTCCAGTGACCCTGTTCCTACGGTTACTGGGCGCGACCGTTTATTCAGCCGCTGTGGACATCGGTTGGCGAAATGTCCCTGCTGCTGGCAAATATAACAAATCGGGGATGGACGAGTGACCCGAGATTTAGATCCTGCAGGAGCAACCTCCTGAAGGTCGGGCGCCTGAACGGGCGACTCCAGAGGGGTGGTGAAGGTTGGAGCCAACCAAACCCTCTGCCTACACTGGGCACGTTCCAGCCTCCGCTCGTGGAAACGGAGGTCGACGGGGGTGGAAATAGCGATAAGCTTCTCCAGTGTGGCAGGAATCTCTCTGGTAGCCAAGGCGTCTTTCACATGACCCGCCAGTCCTCTCCAGAACACGGGAATGAGGACTTTATCTGGCCACTCTAATTCCGAGGCCAGAGTCCGAAATTGGAAAGCAAACTGGCTGACCAAAGCCGAACCCTGGGTACTTGCCAGCAGTTTGAGCGCCGTATCGTGGGTGATCTGAGGTCCTAGAAAAACCTTTTTCAGAGCCTCCAGAAAACGAGAAGCACTCCGCACCACACGGTCGTCGCGCTCCCACAGCGGCGTTGCCCATTCCAACGCTCTGCCCGACAGAAGAGCTATCACAAAGCCCACTTGTGCCCAATCCGTGGGGAAACGTGCAGCCAGAAGCTCGAGGTGTATGGAGCACTGACTCACGAATCCCCGACATTGCTTGCTGTCACCAGCAAACTTGTCTGGAAGCAGGAGGTGGGACAATGTAGGGACAGAGATGGCAGAGGACAAACTGGCTGCAGCTACGCTAGCAGCCTGAACAGCGACTGCGGTAACATCCACAGCTGAGGTTGTGCGCTCAAGAGCCGCCAACCTACCCTCCAGCTGCTGGATGTACAGCTGTAAACGCTGTTCATCCGCCATTTTACTAGCCAGACCCTGGCGCTAATATTATGTTAGGGTCTGCGGAACGCACCAAATATAAGATGTGGAGAGGTGCGTTCGCAGTCCGGGGTCCACCGTGCAGGCGGAGCCTGCTGCTAGTAAAATGGCGTAAGAAGCAAACTCTGTTATCCCGCAGAGTCGCCAACATAAACGCCGTAACGCGCTGTGGCAATAAGTGCGAACTCTGTTACTCCACAGAGCCGCTAGAAGGAGAGCCGCAGCGCTATATGGCGATGTGTGCGAACTCACTAAACACAACTGAGTCGCAAAGAAAACACGCTAGGGCGCTGTCTAGCGTTGAAAGCGAACCCTGTTACGTCACAGGGCCGCTGAGAAAAAGTGCTGTGTCCTGTCAGGCTCTCAGGTACACAGTTAAGTGCTAAGCGTACATAAAGCGTGATCATGTGCTAATGTCCTCGCGGGAGTCACCCGCAATCTATGGCGTCTGAACTCCAGACCCTGAATACGGCAATCAAAACTCCTCACCGGTTATGCCGGTAATCTAGGGCATCTAGGACGCCGACCCTGACCAGCTAGCACACCAAACTCCTCACCGATTAAGTCGGTATTCTAGTGGCTTATTTCAGCCGGGTCCCTAACCACACACACACATGACCACACTGGCGCATAGCATACAATGGTTGATATTAGCGCATGGCGGCCCAGCCATGCTACCCTTTTATAGTAACAGCTACAGGACCTGCCAGAAACAAGGACCAATGAAGCTTGTTCCAGAACAACAGTAGTCACAGGACCTTCCTGGCAGACCAATAGGAGCTGCTGCAGTACCTGAGCATGTGACCCCTGATCTCCAATGAGAGATCTCACTCTGGGCATGCTCAGAAGGAAAACGCAGGACTTTGTCCCAAAGACGTCTGCTCCAGCACTGGCTATAATAGCAGATCCAGGAAAGGCAGCAGCAAGTCACTGCACAGTACTGGAGTGGGCAAGACGCTTGGACCGACGTCTCTGCAGAGCAGGCTCCACTGCGGCCGGAGATGAATGGGAGACCACAGCGGGGCTGGTTCGAGACTCCCCTTGTGCAACAGCGGGAACTCGAACCCTAACACAGGGGATGTAGAATCGTTATATACAAATATCAGACACCAAGATGGTCTTGCTGCCACTCGGTTTTTTCTCAATACGTCCAACTTACCACCGGAGATCGTGTGCTTACTTTTGGAACTCCTGGAATTTTCACTTACACACAATTTTTTCATCTTCAAGGGTCCTTCTACCTACAGCTCCAGGGCACAGCTATGGGGGCTTCCTTTGCCCCCTCGTACGCTAATTTATTCCTAGGGCTGTGGGAGAGGGACCTCCCCCTGTCAGATCAGAGTTCGTCAATGGACCGCATCCCCTTTTGGGTGCGGTACATTGACGACATTTTTCTGATCTGGCAGGGGACCCACATACATCTTCAGGAATTCATACTAAATTTGAATTCTAATGACAAAAACATCCATATTACATATATTTCTGATATTGATAGTATCAGTTTTTTGGATGTTCAAGTGTGGAGAGATTCCAATGATACACTACAAACTAGTATTTTTAGGAAGGAGACATCCACGAATATGCTACTTCACGCCTCCTCTGCACATCCTAAACATCTGATAAATTCAATCCCCATCGGTCAATTTCTACGACTTCGTAGACTATGCTCTAATGATCAAGATTTCAAAACTCAAGCAAAAGATCTCTCAGACCGATTTTATGAACGCGGTTACAGCAGACGGGCCGTTAAAAGAGCATACAATAGGGCTAAAAATTCCACACGTCAAACCTTATTGTATCAGAACAAAAATAAGAAAACTGACCAACAGATCAGATTCATAACTAAATTATCATGCTCAGTTTGCACGCATGAGAGATTCTCTCCAACGGGCTTGGCCTATTCTCCAGACAGATCCTATTCTGAACCAGATTCTTCCTCAGACACCAAGCATCACCATAAAACGCTCTAAAAATCTCAGAGACTATCTGGTTCATAGTCATTACCAGGGTGAGAAAAAGTCCAGTTTTCTGGATGGTGGCCGTCCTAAGTGTGGTAGTACTCCTTGTGGTCGGTGCGTCGCCTGTCCCAATATAGACCGCACTACTACATTTTTCAATTCCACGGACACTAGAACATTTGAAATCAGGAGACACATTTCATGTGTCTCTCGATATGTAATCTACTTTGCTTTATGTCCGTGTAAGTTGATTTATAGTGGCATGACGACACGCCAACTAAAAGTGCGAGTCCGCGAACACGTCTTGGGGATTCAGGCGGCCGCCGACCATGAGGATTTGACCACACTTAGGACCTTACCGCGACACTTTAAACTCCACCACAATTGTGACAGCTCCCTACTACGAGTCAGAGGGATCGACATGATTGATCCCGGTATTCGTGGTGGTAAGTTGACTCAGAAATTGTCACAGTGCGAGACGAAATGGATCTGGGTTCTGGATACTGTCCATCCAAAAGGCCTCAACGAAGCAATTAGCTTTGTTCCATTCCTATAATTGGCTATCTTTACTGTATTTGGTTCTCCCAATATGACATGTGACGTGTTTCACTTGATTTTAACTTTTGATTTTATGATTTTTTAGTTCATTGATACATCCTCCAATTCCTGGCCATGAAATACTTGTGAATAGTGTTGAGCGATACTGCTCGATATCTAAAAATATCGTATCGAAATGGTATCGCCGATATCACTAAATATCGTCGATATCCGATTCTGATACCGGAAGTCCCATGTAAGTCTATGGGAACAAAATATCGCAACAAAAAAACCCCTTTCTTTCGTTGTAAACACAAAATATACACACATAGAATACATATATATATATATACATGTCATTGTGACATATATATATACATATATTTATAGTTTATACACTTCTACATAGTAAAATAGACTGTGATTCAATTGCCGGGTAAAGCCGTGACATACCCCATAGAAGTCGACGGGCTCGGTGCCGAGTACCCCCAAAACCTCTGGCTCTGTGCGACTCAACTTGGGCATCACGAACAGGATTCTGTAGCTCGCTATAAGCGAGTCCTGTGTGCCTGAATTGAACTGGTTTTGTGCTTGAGAATTGCTAAAATCATCAGAGAATGTATTTGCCATTTTTCAGCCTTATCTGCGTCACGACGAGGCACTGGTGAAGAAGAAGGGCGTGCTCTTCGTGGGTGTACACTCACTCAGTGGCGCGAAAACGATGGCCGACCACTGTAAATGGTACTGCAATGTAACATCGTGCCCCACAGCTCTTCAGTTCCGCCTCCCATCCTCCTCAGTGTGCGGAAACTAACACGAAGGTCCCGCCTCACTACAAAAGAGGGGCCCTCTCCAGATGCTAATGACACATGTGACTTGGCAGAGATGGCTAATGGACACGAGCAGAAGTGTGAAGGGATGGAGCAGTCAGAGCGCTCCCCCCACGGAAGCGACCCGATCGCCACGGAACCACCGTTGGGCACCCGGCCTGGAAACCCTCCTACGATGCAAGAAGCGGAGGATACCCTAAGAGGCCTGGCCCGGCACCGGGAGGAGGTCTCCAGGATGGAAGCCAGCTGGCGTGCCCTAAAACTAAACTTGGAGCGGCGCCAATCCCTCTTACCTGAAGTGTCTGTACCGGAAGGTGAGGCACCCGTTCTAGTAGAGGAGTCCGTGCGGGCATCCCAGCCCTTGCAATGTGATCCGGTTGACGTTGTCGCAGTGGAGGCACCCGTTCCTGCCAAAAACTCTGCACCGGCAGCACCCCAGATCCCGCTGTCTGCCCCCGTCGCTGAGACAGAAGAAGCGACACCCGTCCTCATGGAGGAGGCCGCGCAGGCACCAGAGCACTACCTGCCTGTACCGGAGCCTCGACTGTCATCTGTTCCAGAGCCGGCTGCTTCCTCCGCAGGTGAGCGCCGCCAGGACTGGGGGGCGCCAGGAGAGCTGCCGCAAACCAGACACTGTAAGCTGCAGTTTGATGGTGGAGACATGGAGCTGCTGGTGGAGGAGAATTTCAACCGGCGTCAGGAGGAAGAGTGGAGACGTTGGGAGCGGGAAGCAGAGCGACAAAGGGAGCAGCGAGAAACCCAAAAGCTTCGCCAACGTCAGCTGGAGAAGGACCGGGCAGATAAGGACCGGATGAGAAAAGATAAAGGAACCCTGTGGGAGCCGCGGCGTAAGGGTGCAGTACGGAGCTTTAAATTGAAAGGTGGTTGGGGCTTCATCCAGGAGCCTGGACTTTATTTAGAAGTTTTTGTGAACCGGCGGGACGTGGAGGCTCACCTCCCAGAAGGACACCCGGGGAGGGACCTGTTGCCAGGAGACTTGGTGACTTACACCCGACACTGGGGTTACAATGGATGGTACGCCCTAAATGTTACCAGGTGCGACCCCTACTCCCCAGAGTGTCAGGAACCTGTGAGACCCTCGGAGCCTTCAGCCTCCCACATCCAGGCCTCTGCAAAAGTGCCCACCCCACGCCGTAAATCTCCCCAGCCTCCCTCAGTGGTCTCCTCAGCAGCCCCAGCTATGGACATGATAAGTATAGCTGGCCCGTACCCGGCGCCTGTTAGGCCCCCTGGGGTTCGTTCAGTCCGGGACATAGGGTTCCAGACCCGGAGGGAGATGAAAGAGGTGGCCACACAGACCCAGATAGCGGGTCACGACTTGACTGTACAGGCCACACGACGTCATCAGGTCCTGGTGGTCCTTGGTGCCTCGGATGTTTGGCAAGCATCAGAAGAGTACCAGGTGGTACCTGGAACACCCCTGCCAAAGAATTATAAATAACCCGGACAGGGTCCCTGTATGTAAATAGTTAAATTGTTGATGTACCCGGACGGGTGAATGTTCATAAAAAAGTTTTTTAATTTAATAAAAAAAAAAAAACACAGTTTTCATTACTTTTATTACAGTCTCATCCTGCGACGCCATCGATCTCCTGTAAAAAAATGAAAAAAAAAAAAAAAAGTATACCACCTGACCGACGCAGTCCATAGTAACGAGTGTCCCACGACGATCCACCTCTGCTACATCAGAATGACAGGCAGAGCCTGTCATCCCGGCGCAGCACAGCTGATTACCTGCTTCCCCGGCGGTGACGTCATCGGACTGGTTTACGGCCGGGATTACCCTGCAGTCACTGCAGTTATCGCGAAAAACTGCATGTGACCGCCAGGGAGAAGATAATGGCGGCCATCAAGCAGTCCAGGACGTGACCGCCGGAGATCTTCTGCCAGGTAAGTGCCGCTGACTCCTGACAGACCCGACCGACGGACACTCACAGTGACAGTGACAAATCCGATTCCGGAATTCAATATGACGAAAATATCGGTATTCGGAATCGAAAGGCCGATACAGCTAATATCGGCCGATACCCGATATTTGCAGTATCGTATCGCTCAACACTACTTGTGAATTTGAGTCCTTGGATTCGTTTGCTTCCCATTATAACAATTCATTCTAGTGTCTGGACAAGAATGCTGCCACCGTGAATCCTGATTCATACTTCAGGATGATTGCTGCTATCCTGTATATCATCAAATTATGATAGTTTCATTATGTATAATTGTGTTTAGTCTTGTACATGGGATGCTTTTTGATATCTATCTTGATTTTGTTCTTCTGTTATTTTCACTTTAATATTTTTATAGTTATATTTTTTGTTTCTTATATTGTTCTTTATCTATACTATTTGTGATGTGAATTATCCAAATTCAGGTGACTACTGTGTCCGCTCCACGCCTATTGGTCCCCTTTGCTATGTTGCCCAACATTAGTATTTTGGGATGTCAGTGAAATTCTTAATATACTAATTTCTAACTTCCCGTATGTCATACGATCCACATACCGTCAGCACGCCTGTTTACTGCGGTTCCTGGCCCGTTCGGCCGCTCTCGGCATCTACTGTTGGCATGGTGATTGATCACATGATTGTGACATCACCATCCATGTGATGCCGACGCGGCCTGGCGTCCCGGGTTGCTGCGGTGATACATGCGTCACACAAGACGGTGGTGCCGTAGACAAATGGGACAACATGTATCATTAAGCATCACATATGCTGTATGGGATGCCTGACATCATTGGGCTATAGGCGATTGGCGCGGCTGCATGATTTAACTGGCCATTTGATTGGTTGATGTCGTCTTTTTATACCCCACTATTTCCTCTTCCCTTCACCCCTTGATAAAGGCTATCCTGCCGAAACGCGCGTCGGGGTGGGTACACCTTGGGAGGTCTCCATTATATCGTGCATACAGGTAATTACTTGGTAGGATGACTAGGTATTTGAGATATATCACACCCATGTAATTGCCTGTTATATATACCGATCTATACACGCTCCCTGGGATTATATATGCATGCTCAGTATGATTATTTATGATTATGCTATGTTGATTTTCGTTTGGATTTATCCACTGGCCACTATATTATGAATATATTTTGCACATTATATATATGTTTTGTAGGCCAATAGGGATATGTGCAATTATAATGTTTTCTTTTTTTGACCATCTTGAAAACTTTTTATTATGTCCTGTGCATTGCATTCCCCAACATATTTTTTCAATTGATGTACCCCTCATCTCACATGTATTTTGGTGCGAACCTGTCTTTTTCACCCTATTGAGTATCCTGTCATTGATTAATAAAATATATACCTTTTATTCAAAGTGATTTTGTTTTGGGATTTTTCCATCGCTCTTTTTTCTGTGTATTTTTACAGCCTAATACTTTGCAGAGGATTACTGCTGCCTCTCCAGGTTCTGCTATTGTAGCCAGTACTGGTCAGCGGCGAGCAGACCTCTTTGGGACTAAAGGTACTGCCACACTAAACAATCCCGCTAGCGATCACGATAACGACGCATACTAATGCGATCGCTAGCGGGATTGTTTCTATATCGCTAGTAGCAGCCTATTTTAGCGATGTCGTTAAGGACGCTATCGCGGTTAGCGATCTCCTTAACGACTTTAGCGGTACAAAAGTACCGCTAAATCGCTAACAAAAGGTGCTACACTCAGCGATATATAATTACCAGCGGGGCGCCGACGATAAAAATAGGGTCCGGAACGATGAGAACGACGAGCGAGATCACAGCAGGATCTCAGCAGGGGCCACGTCGCTGGTAGATGCCACACACAACAACATCGCTAACGGATCGCTAAATAGTGACGTTTTTTAGCGATCCCGTTAGCGATGTTGTTTAGTGTGGCATACCCTTAAGTCCTGCATTTCCCCTTCTGAGCATGCCCAGGGAAAGATCTCTCATTGGAGATCAGGGGTCACATGCTCAGGCACTGCAGCAACTCCTATTGGTCCGCGAGGAAGGTCCTGAAACTGCTTGTGTTCTGAAACAGTTTATCATTGGTCCTTTTCTGGAAGGTCTTGTAGTTGCTGCTATAAAAGGGTTGTATGGCCGCACGGCCATGCGCTAGTATCAATTGTGTTATGTGCTTTGCGCCAGTGTGATCATGCATGCATGCGGTTAGGGCTCGGCTGAAATAAGCCCATAGAATACCGGCACCTCCGGTGAGGAGTTTTGTATGCACGTGTTCATTGCTTGACTGAAATAGCCTCTAGAACATCGGCTACTCCGGTAAGGAGATGCTTGTTTGCATTGCTGACTGCATGACCACGGACTGCTATCCACAAAGCAGTTATCTGTATACCCCTGTGGTGTTAACAGGACACAGTCTCTATCTCTGCGTCTCTACCTCAGCGACTCTGTGGTGTAACGGAGTTCGCTCATACCCCCATATAGTGCAACAAAGTCTATGTCTGAGACTCTGTGAAGTAACAGAGCTCGCTTATACCACCATATCCTGTCAAAAAAGGGGGAGAAGCCAGCGCTGCATATGGTCAGCATGCAATACATAAAGTGCATATGCACATATTGGTTTCTAACTGTTTTTTAAAAAATGAGACATTTGGCAAATAATTGATCAATTCTTTGAGCCACCTCACCACGACAAGGCATTCTCATATGGGGCAGTCCTACTCTACGTTTTTTATATTCGCTGTGCCATTACGGCCTCCTAAATGTATTAAAAGCAAGACTGCAAAAAAAAACTGCAAAAGTACCTGAAGCATTTCTGAATCACTCCCATGGTGCCAGTGAGGCAAGCGCAGGTAAAAGCCGACCAGGTCCAGAGATGGACATTTCAGATCTGACTTCTACACTTGCCAAACCAGCAACCGCAGATGAAGGGTGAAACAGGCCCAGACACAGGTGCACAATCAAACAGAGCCTGGGGCAGGGCAAGGCTGCTGTATGTATGTACAGCAGCCGAGGTCAATCACAAAAAAAACAGATAAAATGGCATGCATAACCCAGCGCGCACGGCAACAAGTGGTGGTCAGCCATGTACCAATATCAAGCAAAAAAGGGGGGAGAAGCCAGCGCTGCATATGGTCAGCATGCAATACATAAAGTGCATATGCACATATTGGTTTCTACAGTCATGGCCAAAAGTTTTGAGAATGACACAAATATTATATTTTTACATGATCTGCTGCAAACATATGAGTAACAAAAGCTTATATTGACAGTTAGAATGAGTTAATGCAGCAAGTCAATATTTGCAGTGTTGACCCTTCTTCTTCAGGACCTCTGCAATTCTCCCTGGCATGCTCTCAATCAATTTCTGGACCAAATCCTGACTGATAGCAGTCCATTCTTGCACAATCAATGCTTTCATTTTGTCAGAATTTTTAGGTTTTTGTTTGTCCACCCGTCTCTTGATGATTGACCACAAGTTCTCAATGGGGTTAAGATCTGGGGAGTTTCCAGGCCATGGACTCAAAATCTCTATGTTTTGTTCCCTGAGCCATTTAGTTATCACCTTTGCTTTATGGCAAGGTGCTCCATCATGCTGGAAAAGGCATTGTTGATTGCCAAACTGCTCTTGGAGGGTTGGGAGAAGTTGCTCTTGGAGGACATTCTGGTACCATTCTTTATTCATGGCTGTGTTTTTAGGCAAGACTGTGAGAGAGCCGATTCCCTTGGCTGAGAAGCAACCCCACACATGAATGGTTTCAGGATGCTTAACAGTTGCCATGAGACAAGACTGGTGGTAGCGCTCACCTTGTCTTCTCCGAATGAGGCGTTTTCCTGATGTCCCAAACAATCGAAAAGGGGATTCATCAGAGAAAATAACTTTACCCCAGTCCTCAGCTGTCCACTGCCTGTACCTTTTGCAGAATATCAGTCTGTCCATTATGTTTTTTCTGGAGAGAAGTGGCTTCTTTGGTGCCCTCCTTGAGACCAGGCCTTGCTCCAAGAGTCTCCGCCTCACAGTGCGTGCAGATGCACTCACACCTGCCTGCTGCCATTCCTGAGCAAGCTCTGCACTGCTGGTAGCCCGATCCCGCAGCTGAAACACTTTTAAGAGATGGTCCTGGCGCTTGCTGGTCTTTCTTGGGCGCCCTGGAGCCTTTTTGGCAACAATGGAGCCTCTCTCCTTGAAGTTCTTGATGATGCGATAGATTATTGACTGAGGTGCAATCTTTCTAGCTGCGATACTCTTCCCTGTTAGGCCATTTTTGTGCATTGCAATGATGACTGCACTTGTTTCTTTAGAGATAACCATGGTTAACAGAAGAGAAACAATGATGCCAAGCACCAGCCTCCTTTTAAAGTGTCCAGTGGTGTCATTCTTACTTAATCATGACAGATTGATCTCCAGCCATGTCCTCATCAACACCCTCACCTGTGTTAATGGAGCAATCACTGAAAAGAGGTTAGCTGGTCCTTTTAAGGCAGGGCTGCAATGATGTTGAAATGTGTTTTGGGGGATAAAGTTCATTTTCTAGCCAAATATTGACTTTGCAAGTAATTGCTGTTAAGCTGATCACTCTTTACAACATTCTGGAGTATATGCAAATTGCCATTAGAAAAAGTGAAGCAGTAGACTTTGTAAAAATTAATATTTGTGTCATTCTCAAAACTTTTGGCCATGACTGTAACTGTTTTTTAAAAAATGAGTTAGAAAAAAACAGTTAGAAACCAATATGTGCATATGCACTTTATGTATTGCATGCTGACCATATGCAGCGCTGGCTTCTCCCCCCTTTTTTGCTTGATATTGGTACGTGGCTAACCACCACTTGTTGCCGTGCGCGCTGGGTTATGCACGCCATTTTATCTGTTTTTTTTGTGATTGACCTAGGCTGCTGTACACACATACAGCAGCCCTGCCCCAGGCTCTGTTTGATTGTGCACCTGTGTCTGGGCCTTTTTTCACCCTTCATCTGTGGTTGCTGGTTTGGCAAGTGTAGAAGTCAGATCTGAAATATCCATCTCTGGACCTGGTCGGCTTTTACCTGCGCTTGCCTCACTGGCACCATGGGAGTGATTCAGCAATGCTTCAGGTACTTTTGCAGTTTTTTTTTTTGCAGTCTTGCTTTTAATACATTTAGGAGTCCGTAATGGCACAGCGAATATAAAAAACGTAGAGTAGGACTGCCCCATATGAGAATGCCTTGTCGTGCGGGGTGGCTCAAAGAATTGATCAATTATTTGCCAAATGTCTCATTTTTAAAAAACAGTTAGAAACCAATATGTGCATATGCACTTTATGTATTGCATGCTGACCATATGCAGCGCTGGCTTCTCCCCCCTTTTTTGCCATATCCTGTCATCTTACTAGCAGCAGGCTCTGCCTGCACGGTGGACCCCAGACTGCGAGCGCATCTATTATATATTTATTTGGTGCGTTCCGCAGTCCTTAACAGTGTGGATCCCAGGAATTTCTCTGTCTTCGCTGTTCCACTTCTCACAAATGATGTGCTATTCCTGGTGAAGTTTTTTCATGTGTAGTGTGCAATGAAAGTACTTTACCTTTGTAATTTATATTATGCAAAAGTGTACGCAATATCTATTTCCTGTTTTCTGTAATCATTTAATTATTATAATAAAATTAATTGCCTTCTTTAAAGCCGTATCCTATCCCTTTAAATACTTGGCAAAACAAGACAATGTTGGCAAGACAATCTTGGATTTCTATCATTGCTTCAGAAAGCATTGTAGACTTATATGATGTACTTTGTCATTGCTAGAAGGTTACTTTCATAATATGCTTATCACAAAGTGTTTCCTTGAGGGTCAGCCCCTGTGATCAGCTCTAATTTGTAGGAAAACCTGGTAGTAAGTAGGGATGAGAAAGTATATTTGTTAGCATTCGGTACTCGGCGAGTAATGCTGTACTCGGGGTACTCAAATCCTAGCGAGTATTCCACTACTCGCCTCTCAATATTTACCCCTGCAGGCCAAATTTTTTGTCTTTGTGGTGCGGTTTGCACACCGAATAGCATGCACGGTACTGCACAACGGAAACGCAGCCAGCACCGTTGTCTTCTGTGTTGACTGGCGAGCAAAATATTTGACTCCTGCTTTTAAACTATCATGCACCCATTTCAGCCTTTT
>JARQOD010000002.1:394382039-394446030 GCA_033576555.1 Oophaga sylvatica
GCCTCCTGCACTGCCTGTCAGATCGTTGATCTGACAGAGTGCTCTGCAAACTGTCAGATCAGCGATTTGACACTATACAGTGATGTACCACCCTGGGACAATGTAAAAAAGTAAAAAAAAAAAGATAAACGTGTAAAAATATTTAAAAAAATCCCTAAATAAATTTTAAAAAAAAATTTCCCCAATAAACATTATTATTATGTAAATAAAAACAATAAAAGTACACATATTTAGTATCGCCGCATCCGTAATGACCCACCCTATAAAACTGTCCCACTATTTAACCCCTTTAGTGAACCCCTTTAAAAAAAACAAGGCAAAAAAACAATGCTTTATCATCAAAACAGATCAAAATGTGATCTGAACAAACGGAAAGTGCTATTCCACTTTTTGTTCTGTTTTTTATCAGAACAAAAAGTGGAATAGCACACGATCAAAAAGACAGAAATAAATAAACATGGTACCGCTGAAAACGTTATCTTGTCCCGCAAACAATGAGCCACCATACAGCATAATCAGCAAAAAAATTTTAAAAAGTTATAGCTCGCAGAATAAAGCGATGCAAAAATAATTATTTTTTATATGAAATAGTTTTTAATGTATAAAAGCGCCAACACATAAAAAAATGATACAAATGAGGTATCGCTGTAATCGTACTAACCCGATGAATAAAACTACTTTATCAATTTTAACACACGCGGAATGGTATAAACGCCCCCCCAAAAGAAATTCAAGAATTGCTGGTTTTGGTTCATTCTGCCTCCCAAAAATAGTAATAAAAAGCGATCAAAAAATATCATGTGCCCAAAAATGGTACCAATAAAAACGTCAACTCGTCCCGCAAAAAAATAAGACCTCACATGACTCTGTGGGCCAAAATATGAAAAAAATTATAGCTCTCAAAATGTGGTGATGCAAAAACTATTTTTTTGCAATAAAAAGCGTCTTTTAGCATGTGACAGCTATAAATAGTAAATCAAACCCCCCTTTATCACCCACTTAGTTAGGGAAAAATAATAAAATTTAAAAAATGTATTTATTTCCATTTTCCAGTTAGGGTTAGAGTTAGGGGTGTGTTAGGGTTAGGTTTGTGGTTAGGGTTATGGTTAGGGTTGGGATTAAGGTTAGGGGTGTGTTGGGGTAAGGGTTGAAGTTAGAATTGGCGGGTTTCCACTGTTTAGGCACATCAGGGGCTCTCCAAATGTGACATGGCATCTGATCTCAATTCCAGCCAATTCTGCATTGAAAAAGGCAAACAGTGCTCCTTCCCTTCCGAGCTCTGCCATGCGCCCAAACAGTAGTTTACCCCCACATATTGGGTATCAATGTACTCAGGACAAATTGCACAAGAACGTTTGTGGCCTTGTTACCCTTGGGAAAATAAAAATTAGGGGTGAAAAGATCATTTTTGTGGAAAAAATATGATTTTTGAATTTTATGGCTCTACGTTATAAACTTTTGTGAAGCCCTTGGGGATTCAAAGTGCTCACCACACATCTAGATAAGTTCCTTGAGGGGTCTAGTTTCCAAAATGGTGTCACTTTTGAAGGATTTCCAATGTTTAGGCACATCAGGGGCTCTCCAAACGCGACATGGCGTCCAGCCAATTCTGCGTTGAAAAAGTCAAATGTCACTCCTTCCCTTCCGAGCTCTGCCATGCGCCCAAATAGTGGTTTACCCCATATATAGGGTATCAGCGTACTGAGGACAAATAGCACAACAACTTTTGGGGTCCAATTTCTCTTGTTACCCTTGGGAAAATAAAAAATTGGGGGCAAGAAGATCATTTTTGAGGAAAAAAATATGTTTTTTTTATTTTCATGGCTCTACGTTATAAAATTCTGTGAAGCACTTGAGGGTTCAAAGTGCTCACCACACATCTAGATAAGCTCCTTTGGGGTCTAGCTTCCAAAATGGGGTCACTTGTGTGGGGGTTTCTACTGTTTAGGCACATCGGTGGCTCTGCAAACGCAACATGATGCGGTCCAATTTCTCCTGTTATCCTTGGTAAAATTAAAAAATTGGATCTGAAGTAAATATTTTGTGCAAAAAAGTTAAATGTTCATTTTCTTTTAAACATTCCAAAAATTCCTGTGAAGCACCTGAAGGGTTAGTAAACTTCTTGAATGTGGTTTTGAGCACCTTGAGGGGTGCAGTCATTAGAATGGTGTCACTTTTGGGTATTTTCTATCATATAGACCCCTCATAGTGATTTCAAATGTGATGTGGTCCCTAAAAAAAATGGTGTTGTAAAAATGAGAAATCGCTGGTCAACTTTTAACCCTTATAACTTCCTAAGAAAACAAAACGTCTACTTTACATCAGCACAATTTGAAACATGTGGGAAATGTTATTTAGTAACTATTTTGTGTGACATATTTCTCTGTTTTAAGGGCATAAAGATGCAAAGTTTGAAAATTGCTAAATTTTTAAAATTTTCACCAATTTCCATTTTTTTCATAAATAAACGCAAGTTATATAGAAGAAATTTTACCACTAACATGTAGTTTAATATGTCACCAGAAACAGTCTCAGAATCACCATTATCCTTTGAAGCGTTCCAGAGTTATTACCTCATAAAGGGACAGTGGTCAGAATTGTAGAATTTAGCCCGTTCATTAACATGCAAACAACCCTTGGGGGTTAAGGGGTTAAAGGGAATATACTGTATGTGTGTAGCCCAGCTGCGCTTGGTGCCACATGTACCCAGGAGGATGCATGAAAGGTAATTCACAATCACCTGATAAGCACACAACACTTCACATTTTCCCTGGTTCCACCAGAGGGAGCCCTTGAGACAGTAGTGAGATGAAGGCAGTCTAGCTGCGAGTTAGTGAGTTGTTGGTGTTACCTCAGAACAGCAGAACATCTCAGAACGCAGTTACCTCAGACGAGCTGTGAGGGAGAGATAAGATCTCCTCAGAACACCGGAGAGAGACTCCTGTCAGATTAGCCTGAGGGCTGAGGAAGTTTGAGCGAGAAGCTGACATCTACTGCTGCCTGTGCTTATGTTAAATGTGTGAGTAGGACGACAGGCAAGTTGAAAAAGGAAAAGAGAGAGTGACAGAGGTCAACCAGCATTGATAGCTTACCTCCACTCTGCACCACCGGACACCGGGTCCGAGCTTGCTAGTATCTTTACAGCTAGTGGGAAAAACTGGAGACCCTGGACTTCAAGTCGCAGGGGCCCAGCAGTGCAGATACGTAACCGAGGTTAGGAAGACGGGGGTCTGGCAGGTACCGCCATAGAGACACTGTTCTGTCCACAAGAAGACCTCATCACAAGATCAGCCGGGCGTAGCAAAGAGAAGGAGTTAAACTCTGTTTTATGCAACTTAGAAACTCACACACATAAGGACGTAAGGAGGCCTTACACCTACTCAGTGGATTGCTGGACGTGCATCCTCCACCCTGACGGCCTCCCGGGACGTGCCTGCAACTTCATCACCAGTAAAGGTACGGAAAGAGACTGTCTTGTGTGTGTCTGCATTATTGCTCATTCACCCCTATACCGCCATATACCTCGAGGGATCAGTCTTACCTGTGGAAGACTTAACACCTTGCTGCCCAGTAACAACCCCTTTAGAGGATTCACCCTGCAGCGCTGGTCACCCTGATCAGAAACCACAGGTGGCGTCACGAACATTTCTATCATCCCCTGTAAATATCCCCCTTTAGTGAGCGCCTAGGGCAACGGACCGAGCTGCGCAACCCGTGACATCCCCCAGTAAAGTGAACGGGCTCGGTGTCGAGTACCCCAGAGCTCTGCTACGTGCGACTCATATGTTCACATACTTACACAAGCTTTACCCTCAAATGGCTTTATCACACCACCTTTTGCATTAATGATTCTTTTCAGTTCACTACACTTTAGGACTGTGGTCTTTAGGCCCTGCTTTCTAGACTTCTTGTTACACCACCACTTCCATGAACAACTTTGTTCAGGGTGAAAATTGAAATAAACAGGCCTCAGCTAAACGCTTTTAGGTAACCACACTTCTGCTACAGTTCTTCATTAATGCTAACCATCCTGGGTTCCTCCAGACTGACATCATCTCAATGTGCCCAACAAACTCTCCCACAGTTAACCCATGTTAACATTACACTCAGCTATGCCTCTTCAACTACGGCATGCACAGAGCACAGCAATCTAACCTCTTCAACAGTCAGACGCTCCTAGCCAAAGACTATTAAGTGATCACTGTGTTAGCACATCATCTGCTCTTTGATAACTAGGCTTTGCTCAGTGAGTAGGATAAATAACTCCCCTGTACAGTGGGGGAAATAACTATTTGATTCCTTGCTGATTTTGTAAGTTTGCCCACTGACAAAGACATGAACAGTCTATAATTTTAAGGGTAGGTTAATTTTAACATTGAGAGATAGAATACCAAAAAACAATTGAAGAAAATCACATTATATAAATTATATAAATTTATTTCAATTTGCAGTGAGAAATAAGTATTTCATCCTCTACCAACCATATAAGAGTTCTGGCTCCTACAGACCAGTTAGACACTCCTAATCAACTCGTTACCTGCTTTAAATACAGCTGTCTTACATAGTCACCTTTATAAAAGACTCCTGTCCACCGACTCAATCAGTCAGACTCTAACCTCTACATCGGCAAGACCAAAGAGCTTTATAAGGATGTCAGGGACAAGATCATAAACCTGCACAAAGCTGGAATAAGCTACAAAACCATACATAAGACTCTGCTGAGAAAGAGACAACTGGAAGAAATACAAAATGACTGTCAATCGACACCGATCTCGGCACCATGCAAAATCTCACCTCGTGGGCTATCCTTGATCACGAGGAAGATGAGAGATTAGCCTAAAACTACATGGGGGAACTTGTTAATGATCTCAAGGCAGTCATCAAGAAAACCATTGATAACACAGGTTTAAAATCCTGCAGTGCCCACAACATCTCTTTGCTTAAGAAGGCAAATGTGCAATCCCATCTGAAGTTTTCCAATGAACACTTGGATGATTCTGTGAGTGAATGGGAGAAGGTGCTGTGGTCAGATTAAACAAAAATTTAGCTCTTTGGCATTAACAAAACTCACCGTGTTTAGGGGAAGAGAAATGCTGCCTATGACCCAAAAAAAAAGTCCCCAATGTCAAGCATGGAGGTTGAAACATTATGTTTTGGGGGTGTTTCTCTGCTAAGGGTACAGGACTACTTCACCGCATCAATGGGAGAATGGATGGAGCAGTGTATTGTAAAATCCTGAGTGACAACCTCCTTTCTTCCGCCAGTACATTAAAAATGGATCGTGGCTTGGTCTTCTAGCAAGACAATGACCCAAAACATATAACCAAGGCAACGAAGGAGTGGATTAAAAAGAAGCACATTAAGGTCATGGAGTGGTCTAGCCAGTCTACAGACCTTAATCCCACATAAAACTTATGAAGGGAGTTTAAGCTCCGAGTTGCCAAGTGACAGCCTCAATATCTTAATGATTTAGAGATGATCTGCAAAGAGGAGTGGACCAAAATTCCTCCTGACATGTGCGCAAAAATCATCTTCAACTACAAAAAACGTCTGACTGCTGTGCTTGCTAATAAAGGTTTTGCCACCAAGTATTAAGTCTTGTTTGCCAGAGGGATAAAATACTTATTTCTCACTGCAAAATGCAAATAAATTGATATAATTTATACAATTTGATTTTCTGGGTTTTATTTTTGATATTCTCTCATTGTTAAAATTAACCTACCCTTAAAATTATAGACTGTTCATATCTTTGTTAGTGGGCATTCAGCAAGACAATAACCCAAAACCTATAACCAAGGCAACAAAGGAGTGGCTCAAAAAGAAGCACATTAAGGTCATGGAGTGACCTAGCCTGTCTCCAGACCTTAATCCCATAGAACACTGGTGGACACAGACAGAAAAGGGCCCATGTGCAAGAACAATATATGGGCCTTTTGCAGCTCAAGAGCTCCTAAAAATGCAAATTGTACCTGCTTTGGAGGTAGAAATGGGCCTCCTTACCTCTTGGGCCCCTGTGCGGCCGCACAGTTTGCACAAATGATATGTCCGCCCCTGCAATAGCAAACTTATGGAGGGAGTTGAAGCTCCGAGTTGCCAAGTGACAGACTCAAAATCTTACTGATTTATAGATGATCTGCAAAGAGAAGTGGACCAAAATTCCTCCTAACATGTGCGCAAAACTCATCATCAACTCCAAAAAGTCTGCTGTACTTGCCAATAAGGGTTTTGCCACCAAGTGTTAAGTCTTGTTTGCCAAAGGGATAAAATACTTATTTCTCACTGCAAAATGCAAATAAATTGATATAACTTATACAATATGATTTTCTGGATTTTATTTTTGATATTTTCTCAATGTTAAAATTAACCTACTCTTAAAATTACAGACTGTTCAAGTCTTTGTCAGTGGGAAAACGTACAAAATCATCAAGGGATCAAATAATTATTTCCTTCACTGTATTGTATATATACAGCTCTGGCAAAAATTAAAAGACCACCACATCAAAACCCTGTCATGGGTAGCCCATTCTCCAGACCTGAACCCCATTGAAAACCTCTGGAATGTGATCAAGAGGATGATGGATAGTCACCAGCCATCAAACAAAGAAGAACTGCTTAAATTTTTGCGCCAGAAGCAGTGTGAAAAACTAGTGGCAAGCATGCCAAGACGCATGAAAGCTGTTTTTAAAAATCATGGTTATTCCACAAAATATTGATTTCAGAACTCTTCCTGAGTTAAAACATTAGTATTGTTGTTCCTAAATGATTATGAACTTATTTTCTTTACATTATTTGAGGTCTGAAACACTGGGTGTTTTTTTAAATTTTGACCATTTTTCTTTGTCAGAAAAAAATACAAAATTTATTGCTTGGAAATTTGGTGACATTTTGGTGACGTTTATAGACTAAAAGAGCAATTTACATATTACTCAAAAATATACCTATAAAGAGGAAAATCAGACAAACTGAACATTTGAAAGTGGTGTCTTAATTTTTGCCAGAGCTATATATATTCAATTTAGCAGCCACGTACAGTAAAATCACATCGGGACCCGACAGGATAGAATAAATACATTACATACAGTTTATACACATAGCATAGATAGATATAAAGATGTCAGTGACATATACAATTAGTACAGTGTATGCAGCTTACTGTACATGATTTAATTATTAAATGATTATTTTTCTGAAAAAAATGGCGTGGGCTCCCACGTACTTTTTTTGACCAGCAGAGGGACAACCGATGGCTGGGGCAAATGTTTATAGCCTGAGAAGGGGGTAATACACATGTAGCTTCCCAGGCTATTAGTCTCAGCTCACAGCTGTATATTTAGCCTTTTCTGGCTATTAAAATGGGAAACCACTCCAAAAATGTGTTAAGGTCCCCCTATAATTAATAACCAGCAAAGGCTAGGCAGACAGCTGGGCGCTAATATTAACCCCTTTATTCCATCTGACGTACTATTCCATCCATGTGCCCTGGGACTTAATTCCCAAGGACGGAATAGTACGTCATACGCGATTAGCTACGCTCCCGGGGGTAACGCAGCTGATCACGGCCGGGTGTCAGCTGATTATCACAACTGACACCTGGCACTATGTGCCAGGAGTGGTCACGGACCGCTCAGGGCATATTAACCCCTGGCACACTGCGATCAAAGATGATAGCAATGTACCGGGGGCACAGGGAAACATTGCGCAAGGAGGGGGCTCCCTGCGTGCTACACTGAGACCCTCAGAACAGCGTGATGTATCACGCTGTTCCGAGGGCCCTCCTCCCTGCAGGACCCCGGATCCAAGATGGCTGCGGGGTCCTTCCAGGTCCTGCAGGGAGGCGGCTTCCTCAGTGCCTGCTAAGAGCAGGCACTGAGAAAGGCTGCAGCACTGCCTGTCAGATCACAGATCTGACAGAGCCCTGGGCACAGTGTCAGATCGGAGATCTGACCTTATACAGTGATGTCCCACCCTGGGACAAAGTAAAAAAGTAAAAAAACTAAAAATAATATGTGTAAAAAAAAAATTCCTAAATAAAGAAAAAAAATATTCCCCAATAAATTCATTTCTTTATGTAAATAGAATAAAACAATAAAAGTTCACATATTTAGTATCGCCGCGTCCGTAACGACCTGCCCTATAAAATAGCCCCATTAGTTAACCCCTTTAGTGCATACCTTAAAAAAGAAAAAAAAAAGAAAGGCAAAAAAGCAATGAGTTATCATCATACCGCCGAACAAAAAGTGGAATAACGCGCAATCAAAAAGATGGATATAAATAAGCATGGTACCGCTGAAAACGACATCTTGTCCCGCAAAAAACAAGATGCAATACAGCATCATCAACAAAAAAATAAAAAAGTTATAGCTCGCAGAATAAAGCGATGCAAAAATAATTATTTTTTATATAAAAGTTTTTATTGTATAAAAGCGCCAAAACATAAAAAAAGATATAAATGAGGTATCGCTGTAATCGTATTTACCTGAAGAATGAAACTGCTTTATAAATTTTACCACATGCGGAACCGTATAAACGCCCCTCCCAAAAGAAATCCATGAATTGCTGGTTTTTGTTCATTCTGCCTCCAAAAAATCGTAATAAAAAGCGATCAAAAAATGTCATGTGCCCAAAAATGGTACCAATAAAAATGTCAACTCGTCCCGCAAAAAATAAGACCTCACATGACTCTGTGAGCCAAAATATGAAGAATTATAGCTCCCAAAATGTGGTGATGCAAAAACTATTTTTTGCAATAAAAAGCTTCTTTTAGCTTGTGACAGCTGACAATGGGGGATCGAGCTAAATTTCTGAATTTCAAAAATAACTGTAAGTTGTTTTTTGCCTTAAAACCTAAGTCCTCAGGGAACACAGCACAGCAGGTTCAAATTGTCATCTCTCTCCTGCGCGGCGATCCTCAGGATTGGGCTTTTTCACTGACACCTGGGGACCCTGTATTGAGTAATGTTGATGCATTTTTTCTGGCTCTGGGGTTATTGTACGATGAACCTAATGTCACTGATCAAGCTGAAAAAACCTTGTTGGTATTAAATCAGGGGCTTGAGGATGCTGAGTTGTACTGTCAGAAATTTCGAAAGTGGGCAGTCCTGACCAAATGGAATGATGATGCTTTGTCAGCCCTTTTTCGGAAGGATCTGTCAGAGAATGTAAAAGATGTTATGGTGGGTTTCCCTGCTCCCTCTGGTCTCAATGATTCTATGTCATTGGCGATTCAAGTTGACAGACGTTTGCGTGAGCGTAGAGGTATGCGTGGAATAGTGTTGCCTTGTGAACCAACTTCTGAGTCCATGCAGTGTGATAGAGTGGCTTCTGGGGCACAGCGTCATGAGTTTCGAAAACACAATGGGTTATGTTTCTACTGTGGTGACGCCTCTCATGCTATTTCAGTCTGCCCTAAGCGGGGAAGACGTTTTGCATGCTCAGT
Source organism: Oophaga sylvatica (assembly GCA_033576555.1). Lineage (NCBI taxonomy): Eukaryota > Metazoa > Chordata > Amphibia > Anura > Dendrobatidae > Oophaga > Oophaga sylvatica. Next base: position 394,391,476 of record JARQOD010000002.1, read on the forward strand.
TGTCTTGGGTAGTGTTCAGACTAAATTTCTGTTGACTGTTACCCTGATTTGCTCCCTGTCCACATTTTCTGCTCAGGCTTTTGTTGATTCGGGAGCTGCTATTAACCTGATGGATTTTGATTTTGCTAAACGTTGTGGGTTTCCCTTGATACCCCTACGGAAGTCTATTCCCTACTGGGGATTGATTCTACCCCTTTGGCTGAGAATAAACCCCAGTTCTCTACTCAGGTGATAATGAGGGTTGAACTTGATCATCCTTAGGAGAGTTGCAATTTTTTGGTGCTGTATAATCTGCATGACATTATTGTACTGGGTTTCCCTTGGTTACAGTCTCATAATCCTGTTTTGGATTGGAAATCTGTGTCTGTGACCAGTTGGGGCTGCCAATGTGTTAATGCCAACACTCCTGTTTTTTCTGCCTCTCCCCAGGCTCAGGATGTTCCTGACTTTTAGACTGATTTTTCTGATGTGTTTAGCGAAAGTAAATCTGCATCCTTGCCCCCCCACAGGAGCTATGACTGCGCTATTGAATTAGTGCCTGGTAGTAAATTCCCTAAAGGTCGCCTTTTTAACTTGTCTGTACCTGAACATGACGCTATGCGGTCTTATATCAAGGAGTCATTGGAGAAGGGTCATATCAGACCATCCTCTTCACCCTTGGGTGCCGGTTTTTTCTTTGTGGCCAAAAAGGATGGTTCATTAAGGCCGTGTATTGATTATCGTCTCTTGAACAATATCACTGTGAAATATCAATATCCGTTACCCTTGATTTCTGACCTGTTTTCCAGGGTAAAAAGTGCTACTTGGTTTACCAAGCTTGACCTCAGGGGGGCGTATAACCTTATTCGCATTAAGCACGGGGATGAATGGAAGACGGCGTTTAATACCCCAGAGGGGCATTTTGAGTACCTAGTGATGCCCTTTGGGCTCACTAATGCTCCTTCCGTCTTCCAGTCCTTCATGAATGACATTTTCAGGGATTTTGTGGATAAATTTCTGATTGTTTATTTGGATGATATCTTGATTTTTTCCAATGACTGGGACTCTCATGTAAAACATGTTCGGACTGTGTTCCAGATTTTGAGAGAGAATGCTCTTTATGTAAAGGGATCAAAGTGTCTTTTTGGCATACAGAGGATCTCATTTCTGGGATTCATTTTGTCTCCGTCTGTTATTGAAATGGACCCGGTCAAGGTTCAGGCCATCTGTGATTGGGTCCAACCTACTTCATTAAAGGCTCTTCAGAGATTCTTGGGTTTTGCCAATTTTTATCATAAATTTATTGGTAATTTCTCTGTTATTGTTAAACCATTGACTGATTTGACCAAAAAGGGTTCTGATGTGGTGAATTGGCCTCCTGAGGCAGTCTCTGCGTTTCAGGAACTTAAGCAGAGATTCACTTCTGCTCCTGTTCTACGGCAGCCTGATGTTTCTCTGCCATTTCAGGTGGAGGTTGATGCCTCTGAAATTGGGGCAGGTGCCGTTTTGTCCCAAAGAGATCCAGAGACCTCTAAAAGTAACCCTTGTGCCTTTTTCTCTCGAAAATTTTCTCCAACTAAACGGAATTATGACGTAGGTAATCGGGAGTTATTGGCCATGAAGTGGGCTTTTGAAGAGTGGAGACATTGGCTGGAGGGAGCCAAACATCAGGTGGTGGTCCTCACGGACCATAAGAATCTGGTTTATCTGGAATCAGCCAAGCGACTTAATCCTAGACAGGCCAGGTGGGCCTTGTTTTTCACACGTTTTAATTTTGTGGTTTCCTTTCTTCCTGGCACTAAGAATGTTAAGGCAGATGCCCTCTCGAGGAGTTTCCTTGCGGACTCTCCTGAGTTATCTGATCCTGCTGTTATTTTGAAAGAGGGTGTAGTTCTTTCCGCCATCTCGCCCAATTTGAGACTCGCTCTGGAAGGGTGTCAGGAAGATAAACCCGAGCGCTGCCCTATTGGGTAATTGTTTGTCCCAGACCGGTGGAAAAAGAGTGTGATGTCTGAGATTCATTGTTCCGCGTTGGCCGGTCATCCCGGAATTTTTGGTACCAGAGACTTGGTTAGTCGGTCCTTTTGGTGGCCTACTTTGTCTCGTGACGTCAGGGAATTTGTGCAGTCCTGCGGGACTTGCTCTCGCTCCAAGCCTTGCTCTCGCTCTAGTGATTTGTTGATGCCATTGCCTGTGCCCAAGAGACCATGGACCCATATCTCTATGGATTTCATTTCCGACCTCCCTGTTTCTCAGAGAATGACCGTTATCTGGGTGATTTGTGATAGGTTTTCCAAAATGATACATCTTGTGCCATTACCTAAGTTGCCTTCCTCCTCCGACTTGGTGCCTTTGTTCCTTCAGCATGTGGTTCGGTTACACGGCATTCCTGAGAACATTGTGTCTGACAGAGGAGTCCAGTTTGTTTCCAAATTTTGGAGGACTTTTTGTTCTAAACTTGGTGTTCAATTGTCTTTCTCCTCGGCTTTTCATGCTCAGACCAATGGACAAACTGAGAGAACAAACCAGACATTGGAGACTTATCTGAGATGCTTTGTGGCTGCTGATCAAGATGACTGGGTCTCTTTTTTGCCTTTGGCTGAGTTTGCTCTAAATAATAGGGCTAGCTCTGCCACTTTGATGTCTCCATTTTTCTGCAATTTTGGGTTTCACCCTCGATTTTCTTCGGGACAGACGGAGGCTTCTGTCTGTCCGGGTGTTGACTCTGTTGTGGAGCGTATGCAGCAGATTTGGGACCAGGTAGTGGAGAGGTTGTCCCTCTCTCAGGAGAGGGCCCAGCGGTTTGCCAGCCGGCATAGGACTGATGGTCCTCGGTTTGAAGTGGGGGACTTGGTCTGGTTGTCCTCAAGAAATATCCCTATGAGAGTTGCATCTCCTAAGTTTAAGCCTAGGTTCATTGGAACTTATAAGATCTTGGAGATTCTTAATCCTGTTTCCTTTCGTTTGCTTCTTCCGGGGACATTTAAGATCCATAACGTGTTCCACAAGTCCTTATTGAAGAGGTTTGTCAAGCCAGTGGTTCCTATGGCTGCGCCTCCTGACCCTGTTTTGGTTGAGGGCAATCTGGAGTATGTGGTTGAGAAAATATTGGATTCTCGTTTTTCTAGACGGAAACTCCAGTATTTGGTTAAGTGGAGAGGTTATGGTCAGGAGGACAATTCTTGGGTGTTTGCTTCGGACATCCATGCTAGGAGACTGATCCGTGCGTATCACAGAGCTCATCCTGACCAACCTGGTTGCCCAAATGAGGGTTCGGTGACCCCTCCTCAAGGGGGGGTACTGTTGTGAATGTGTTAGAAATGAATTCTGAGCAGAAGCTCCCTCTGGTGGTTACAAACAGTACTGAACCATTCAATGAGTATTGGCAATCAGGAGTTACAGACTGGTCTTATATAAGGGAGGTTCCCTCCCATCATGGTTGCCCGTGGTCAATTGTTCTTGTCTCAACTGTGGATCCTGGTTCACTTGGAAGCTTGCTGAGTCTTGCCTGCATCTTCTGCTATCAGATAAGATATTTCTGCTTTTATTTTTGTGCTTGCTTTTTGCATTGTTCCCTGCACTTCTGTGGAGGTCAGCCAGGTCCCCTCCGGGGGCTTGTGCTCCTCTCAGTTTATCTGAGCCACTGTTATTTGTTCATTTGTTCATTTGCCATTTCCATTTTTTTCAGTGGCTGCTGCTTAGTTTTGTGACACCAGAGAACTAATTTAGGTGGTAGAGGTCGTGTGATCTCAGGTGTTTTTGCAATTAGTAGAGTTGGTATTTTTTAGGGTTTTTTGGATTGCAGTAAGTGTCCTTCCTATCCTTTTCTGTCCAGGTAGTTTGGGCCCCAACGTTTGCTCATACTATTTTCTGTCTGTGTCTGTATTTCCTCTTGTCTAACTGCCATTACATGTTTGGGGGCTTCCTATGTTCTTTGGGGATCTGCTCCGGGGCAGATAGCTTTCCTCTTTCTATCTTTAGGTGTAGTTAATCTCTCAGGCTGTGACGAGGCGTCTAGGACCAACGTAGGAACGCTCCACGGCTGCCTTTAGTTGTGGTGGTTAGTCAGGGTACTGCAATCCAGTAGATTCCAACCTCTCTGGTGTATTGCCGTTTTTGCCTGCTCTCCTCAGCTACCAAATCATAACAGTCTAGTTTCCAATATGGTGTCACTTGTGGGGGGTTTCCACTGTTTAGGCACATCAAGGGCTCTTCAAACGCGACATGGCGTCCAATCTCGATTCCAGCCAATTTTGGTTTGAAAAAGTCGAACGGCGCTCCTTCCCTTCCAAGCCCTGCCGTGCACCCAGACAGTGGTTTTCGGCGTACTCAGGAGAAATTGCACAACAACTTTTTCTGTCCATTTTTTCCTTTTGCCCTTGTTAAAATAAAAAAATTGTTTGTAAAAGATAATTTTTGACTAAAAAGTTAAATGTTAATTTTTTACTTCCAAGTTGCTTCAGCTCCTGTGAAGCACCTGAAGGGTTAAGAAACTACTTGATTGTGGTTTTGAGTACCTTGAGGGGTGCAGTTTTTAAAATGGTGTCACTACTGGGTATTTTCTGCCATATAGACCCCTCAAAGTGAGGTGGTCTCTAAAAAAAATGGTTTTGTATAATTTGTTGTAAAAATGAGAAATCGCTGGTCAACTTTTAACCCTTATAACTTCGTAACAAAAAAAATTTTGGTTCCAAAATTGTGCTGATGTAAACTAGACATGTGGGAAATGTTATTTAGTAACTATTATGTGTGACATACAGTACAGACCAAAAGTTTGGACACACCTTTTCTTAAGGGCCTGCGGAACGCACCTAATAGATATTAAGGAGAGGTGCGTTCGCAGCCCGGGGTCCACTGTGCAGGCAGAGCATGCTGCTAGTAAGATGGCGCAAATAGGCAGTATTAGCGAACTCTGTTATCCCGCAGAGTCGCAGATGTAAATGCCATAGCACTATATGGCAGTATGGGCGAACTCTGTTAATCCACAAAGTCACTAACTAAAATGCTGTAGCGCAATATGGTGATATAAGCGGACTCTGTTAATTCACAGAGCCGCTGTGACAAAGACTGTGTACTGTTAGACTCACAGGGAACACAGATGACTGCTAAGGGTATTGCAGTCTGTGGTCATGCAATCAGAACACAAGCAATAATCTCCTCACCGGAGTAGCCGGTATTCTAATGGCGTTTTCAGCCGAGCCCTGAACACCTGCATACAGAACTCCTCACTGGAGGTGGCGGTATTCTAGGGGCTCATTTCAGCCAGACCTAACCACATGCATACATGACCACACTGGCGCAAGCACGTAACAGATTTGATACTAGCGTGCTGCTGTGCGGTCATGCACACCTATAGTAGCAGCTACAGGACCTTCCAGAAAAGGACCAATGGAAAAGCTGCTCCAGAACTAAAGCAGCTTCAGGACCTATCTGGAGGACCAATGGGAGTTGCTGCAGTAACCGACCATGTGACCCCTGATCTCCTATGAGAGATCTTACCCTGAGCATGCTCAGAAGGGAACACACAGGTCTTAGTCCCAACTACGTCTGCTTGCCACTGACCTGCACTGGTTACAATGGCAGGACCGGGGGAGGCAGCAGTCATCCTCTGCACAGTATTAGACTGGGCGAGACGCTGGGACCGACGTCTCTGCTGAGCAGGCTCCACTGCGGCCAGAGACAGATGGGGGACCGCAGCGGGGATGGCTCAAGATTCCCCTTGTGCAGCAGTGGGAACTTGATCCCTAACACCTTCTCATTTAGATTTTTCTGTATTTTCATGATTATGAAAATTGTAAATTCACACAAAGGCATCAAAACTATGAAAAAACACATGTGGAATTATATACTTAACAAAAAAGTGTGTAACAACTGAAATTATGTCTTATATTCTAGGTTCTCCAAAGTAGCCACCTTTTGCTTTGATGACTGCTTTGCACATTCTTGGCATTCTCTTGATGAGCTTCAAGAGGTAGTCACCGGAAATGGTTTTCACTTTACAGATGTGTCCTGTCAGGTTTAATAAGTGGGATTTCTGGCCTTATAAATGGGGTTGGGACCATCAGTTGTGTTGTGCAGAAGTCAGGTGGATGCACAGCTGATAGTCCTACTGAATAAACTGTTAGAATTTGTATTATGGCAAGAAAAAAGCAGCTAAGTAAAGAAAAACGAGTGGCCATCATTACTTTAACCCCTTCCCGACCCATGACGCCTACGTCGGCGTCATGAAAACCTATGCCATTCCGACCCATGACGCCTATGTAGGCATCATGATATAAATCCCGTTCATGTGGGTCGGGTGACCGGGGTCACTGAAAAGTCACCTGACCCGCAGGCACAAGACTCTTTGTGCTTCACCACAGGAGGGAGGCTTAACCCCCACGTGGCTACTATCGCTCTGATTGGCTGTTAAAAGTGAAACAGCCAATCAGAGCGATTTGCAATATTTCACCAATGAAATTTGGTAAAATATTACAATCCAGCCATTGCTGATGCTGCAATAGCATCTGCCATGGCTGGAGACCGAGATCCAACCCCCCCCCACACACCGAGTGACGGCGGCGATAGGCTGCCACCACCGATTGATGGCAGCAATCGGTCGCCGCCGTCACTATCTACTCCCCTTCACTCCGCTCCGCTCCCCCTCGCCTTCCGATCCCCTCGCTCACCTCCCCCGGTGTCTCCAAAGTCCCTGTGGCGGTCCTGGTGTCCTTCGGGGATGCTTCATGGGCGCCGCCATCTTGGAAAATGGCGGGCGCATGCGCAGTGCGCCCGCCGGCTGGCAGATTCCATTCATTTATTTTGATCACTGTGATAAACTCTCACAGTGATCAAAATAAAAAAAAGTAAATACCCCCCCTTATCACCCCCATAGGTAGGGACAAGTAATAAAATAAAGAAAAAAAATTTATTTTTCCATTAGGTTTAGCATTAGGGTTAGAACTAGGGTTAGGGTTAGAACTAGGGTTAGAACTAGGGTTAGGGTTGGAATTAGGGTTAGGTTTAGAATTAGGGTTATGGTTGGAATTAGGGTTACGGTTGGAATTAGGGTTAGGGTTGGAATTAGGGTTAGGCTTGTGGTTAGGGTTAGAGTTGGGATTAGGGTTAGGCTTGTGGTTAGGGTTAGAGTTTGGATTAGGGTTAGGGGTGTGTTGGGGTTAGGGTTGGGATTAGGGTTAGGCTTGTGGTTAGGGTTATGGTTAGGGTTGGGATTAGGGTTAGGGGTGTGTTGGGGTTAGGGTTATGGTTAGGATTAGAGTTTTGTTGGGGTTAGGGTTGTGGTTAGGGTTGGAGTTAGAATTGAGGGGCTTCCACTATTTAGACACATCAGGGGCTCTCTAAATGCGACATGGCGCCACCATTTATTCCAGTCAATTTTGCGTTCAAAAAGTCAAACAGTGCTCCCTCTATTCCGAGCCCCGACATGATCCCAAACAGTGATTTACCCCCACATATGCGGTATCAGCGTACTCAGGAAAAATTTCACAACAACTTTGGGGGTCTAATTTCTCATGTTACCCTTGGGAAAATCAAAAAATGGGGGACTAAAAAAATTATTTTTGTGGAAAAAAATGATTTTTTATTTTCACGGCTCTCGTTATAAAACTTCTGTGAAGAACTTGGAGATTCAAAGTGCTCACTAAACATCTAGATGAGTTCCTTGGGGATCTAGTTTCCAAAATGGGGTCACTTGTGTGGGGTTTCTACTGTTTAGGCACATCAGGGGCTCTGCAAACGTAACATGATGCCCGCAGACCATTCCATCAAGTCGGCATTTCAAACATCATTACTACCCTACCGAGCCCAGACGTGTGCCCAAACAGTGGTTTCTCCCCACATATGGGGTACCAGCGTACTCAGGACAAACAGCACAACAACTTTTGGGGTCATATTTCTCCTGTTACCCTTGTGAAAATAAAAAATTGCGGGCTAAAAAATGATTTTTTGAGTAAAAAAAATGATTTTTTTTTATTTTCATGGCTCTGGGTTATAAACTGTGAAGCACTTGGGGGTTCAAAGTGCTCACCACACATCTAGATAAGTTCCTTGGGGGTCTAGTTTCCAAAATGGGGTCACTTAGGTGGGGTTTCCTCAGTTTAGGCACATCAGGGGCTCGGCAAACGTAACATGATGCCCGCAGACCATTCCATCAAGTCGGCATTTGAAAACTTCACTACTTCCCTTCCGAGCCCCGTCGTGTGCCCGGACAGTGGTTCCCCCCACATATGGGATACCAGCGTACTCAGGACAAACTGTACAACAACTTTTGGGGTCCAATTTCTCCTGTTACCCTTGAGAAAATAAAAAATTGCGGGCTAAAAAATCATTTTTTGAGAAAAATTTTTTATTTTTTATTTTCACGGCTCTACATTATAAGCTTCTGTGAAGCACCTGGGGGTCCAAGGTGCTCACCACACATCTAGATAAGTTCCTTGAGGGATTTAGTTTCCATCAACATTCCATCAAGTCTGCATTCCAAAATAGCACTCCTTCTCTTCTGAGCTCTCCAATGTGCCAAAACAGTGGTTCCCCCCACATATGGGGTATCGGCGTACTCAGGACAAATTGCACAACAACTTTTGTGGTTCAATTTCTCCTGTTACCCTGGTAAAAATAAAAAATAACGGGCTAAAAAATCATTTTTGAGACAAAAAAATAATTTTTTATTTTCACTGCTCTGCGTTATAACATTCTGTGAAGCACTTGGGGATTCAGAGTGCTCACAACACATCTAAATAAGATCCGTAAGGGGTCTAGTTTCCAAAATGTGCTTTTTTTTTCACTGTTTGGACACACAGGGGCTCTCCAAACGTGTCATGGTGTCCGCTAACGATTGGAGCTAATTCTCCATTCAAAAAGTCAAATGGCGCTCCTTCTCTTCTGGGCCCTGCCGTGCGCCCAAACAGTGGTTTATGACCATATATTAGGTATCAGTGTGCTCAAGAAAAATTGCCCAACAAATCTTATGATCCATTTTATCCTGTTGCCCATGTGAAAATGAAAAAACTGAGGCTAAAAGAAAATTTTTGTGAAAAAAAAGTACTTTCTTTTTTTATGGATCAATTTATGAAGCACCTGGGGTTCAAAGTGCTCACTATGCATCTAGATAAGTTCCTTGGGGGATCTAGTTTCCAAAATGGGGTCACTTGTGGGGGAGTTCCAATGTTTAGGCACACAGGGACTCTCCAAATGTGACATGGCAATCGCTATATATTCCAGCATATTTTCCATTCAAAAAGTCAAATGGCACTCCTTCCCTTCTGAGCCCTGCCGTGCACCCAAACAGTGATTTATAACCACATATGAGGTATGGGTGTACTCACGAGAAATTGCCCAACAAATTTTAGGATCCATTTTATCCGTTGCCCATGTAAAAATGAAAAAATTGATGCTAAAAAAAATTTTTGTTGGAAAAATTAAAATGTCCATTTTTTCCTTCCACGCTGCTTTAGCTCCTGTGAAACACCTGAAGGGTTAATAATCTTGAATGTAGTTTTTAGTGCAGTTTTTAGAATGGTGTCACTTTTGGGTATTTTCTGCCATATAGACCCCTCCAAGTGACTTCAAATGTGAGGTGGTCCCTAAAAAAAAATGGTTTTGTAAATTTTGCTGTAAAAAAAGAGAAATCGCTGGTCAACTTTTAACCCTTATAACTTCCTAACAAAAAAAAATTTTGTTCCAAAATTGTGCTGATGTAAAGTAGACATGTGGGAAATGTTATTTATTAACTATTTTGTGTCACATAACTCTCTGGTTTAACAGAATAAAAATTCAAACTTTGAAAATTGCAAAATTTTCTAAATTTTTGCCAAATTTCCATTTTTTTCACAAGTAAACGCAAAAATTATCGACCTAAATTTACCACTAACATGAAGCCCAATATGTCCCGAAACGACAATCTCAGAATCGCTAGGATCCGTTGAAGCGTTCCTGAGTTATTACCTCATAAAGGGACACTGGTCAGAATTGCAAAAAATGGCCAGGTCTTTAAGGTCAAAATAGGCTGGCTCATGAAAGGGTTAAGAAATGAAGGTTAGTCAGTCCGAAAAATTGGGAAAACTTTGAAAGTGTCCCCAAGTGCAGTTGCAAAAACCATCAAGCGCTACAAAGAAACTGGCTCACATGAGGACTGCCCCAGGTCACCTCTGCTTCTGAGGATAAGTTTATCCGAGTCACCAGCCTCAGAAATTGCAGGTTTACAGCAGCTCAGATTAGAGACCAGGTCAATGCCACACAGAGTTCTAGCAGCAGACACAACCCTACAACAACTGTTAAGAGGAGACTTTGTGCAGCAGGCCTTAGGCCTGCGTCACACTAGCGAGTTTGATGCGAGTTAGTCGCACGACTAACTCGCATCAACACCGGGCACGGCCGCCCGCTCTCGAACCAGAGTGCGTGGCGGAATAGAAATACATGCAGCACTCTGGTCCGAGAGCGGGCGGCCGTGCCAGGTGTTGATGCGAGTTAGTCGTGCGACTAACTCGCATCAAACTCGCTAGTGTGACGCCGGCCTTAATGTTAAAATAGCTGCTAGGAAACCACTGCAAAGGACAGGCAACAAGCAGAAGAGACTTATTTGGGCTAAAGAACACAAGGAATGGACATTAGACCAATGGAAATCTGTGCTTTGGTCTGATGAGTCCAAATTTGAGATCTTTGGTTCCAGCCACCGTGTCTTTGTGCGACGCAGAAAAGGTCAGCGTATGGACTCTACATGCCTGGTTCCCACCGTGAAGCATGGAGGAGGAGGTGTGATGGTGTGGGGGTGCTTTGCTGGTGACACTGTTAGGGATTTATTCAAAATTGAAGGCATACTGAACCAGCATGGCTACCACAGCATCTTGCAGCGACATGCTATTCCATCCGGTTAGCGTTTAGTTGGACCATCATTTATTTTTCAACAGGAAAATGACCCCAAACACACCTCCAGGCTGTGTCAGGGCTATTTTAACAAGAAGGAGAGTGATAGGGTGCAACGCCAGATGACCTGGCCTTCACAGTCACCAGACCTGAACCCAATCGAGATGGTTTGGGGTGAGCTGGACCGCAGAGTGAAGGCAAAAGGGCCAACAAGTGCTAAGCATCTCTGAGAACTCCTTCAAGATTGTTGGAAGACCATTTCCGGTGACTACCTCTTGAAGCTCATCAAGAGAATGTCAAGAGTGTGCAAAGCAGTCATCAAAGCAAAAGGTGGCTACTTTGAAGAACCTAGAATATAAGACATATTTTCAGTTGTTTCACACTTTTTTGTTAAGTATATAATTCCACATGTGTTAATTCATAGTTTTGATGCCTTCAGTGTGAATGTACACTTTTCATAGTCGTGAAAATACAGAAAAATCTTTAAATGAGGAGGTGTGTCCAAACTTTTGGTCTGTACTGTATTTCTCTGTTTTAAGTGAAAAAAAATTCAAAGTTTGAAAATTGCAAAATTTTTGACATATTTCCATTAACAACCGCAAGTTATATCGAAGAAATTTTACCACTATCATTGTTAGGGTTCGAGTTCCCACTTCTGCACAGGGGAATGTCGGGCTATTCCTGCTGTGGTCCCCCATCCATCTCCGGCCACAGTGGAGCCTGCTCAGCAGAGACGTCGGTCCCAGCGTCTCGCCCGGTTTGACGCTGTGCGGAGACTTGCTGCTGCCTCTCCTGGATCCTCTGTTGTAACCAGCGTTGGACCAGGCAGCTTTTGGACTAAGTCCTCTGTTTCCCCATCTGAGCATGCCCAGGGCAAGATCTCCCATTGGAGATCAGGGGTCACATGCTCGGATACAGCTGCGTCTCCTATTGGTCCTCGACGTAGGTCCTGAAGCTGATTTTGTTTTGAAGCAGCTTCCTAATGGTCCATTCTGGAAGGTCTTGTACTCGTGACTACTATAATAGGTTAAACCCATAGTCCTAAATGGGATAGACAAATGACACTTCAGTCAATCATATTAACACATAATCCACAGTGGATGGTATCATCCGTAGATGCGTAGTGAAAAACATGCAAATTTTTAATTAAAAATAATGTTTTTATTGAAAATATTTTAAAAATTACTAGACATAAGAGTACGAGAGATTCCAAAAAGAAAGGTCTGGGAATAGAGCAACCATATATAGCCAAAGCTGTTCAAGGTGTAAAGATACACATAGGTACCAATAGATATAGATAGGTTTATAAGAATCGTAATATAATTCAATAGCAAGGTACAACGAGAATGTAAAATATTTTGGTCAAAAGACCATTTAGGAAAGGTCTTCTATGCAATGGTCAACATGCATATTATCACAATTTGTGAATTAAAGAGGCAATTGCCACAAAGGTATAACTTCACTTAGTACATTAAACGCATCTGCCATTGTAAAGGAAATCCAAAGTATTCCCCAGCTACAGAAGTGTTATAAGAACAATCAACCTTAATATAAAGTGCACCAGTGCATAACAAAGGTTTAAACTAACCCTATTGAAGGCAAATATTTAAAAAGAAACCGCCTGCATAGTCTCCTAGGTACAAGTGGATATGCAGATAGATACATCCATGCATAATATCTAAATATTTTAGCCCTCAGGCTTTTTGCGAAAGAATAGCTGAATGTATCTACCAATTACTTACTGCTGAGCCGACACCACAAGTGTGGAAGTACCAAAGGGGCTATATACAGGAGATCTGCAGGGCTCTAATCCCAGCGCCCAGACTTGCTGCTGCCTCTCCTGGATCCTCTGTTGTAACCAGCGTTGGAGCAGGCAGCTTTGGGACTAAGTCCTCTGTTTCCCCATCTGAGCATGCCCAGGGCAAGATCTCCCATTGGAGATCAGGGGTCACATGCTCGGATACAGCTGCGTCTCCTATTGGTCCTCCAGGAAGGACCTGAAGCTGATTTTGTTTTGAAGCAGCTTCCTATTGGTCCGCTCTGGAAGGTCTTGTACTCGTGGCTACTATAATAAGGTTGCATAACCGCACGGCCATGCGCTAGTATCATATCTGTTACGTGCTTGCGCCAGTGTGGTCTTATGCATGTAGTTAGGGACCTGGCTGAAATAAGCCCCAAGAATATCGTGTGTTTGGATTCAGGGCTCTGGCTGTAATAAGCCCCTAGTATACAGGCACCTCCGGTGAGGAGTTTGCTGTGTGTATTGCATGATCACAGATTGCTATCGCTTAGCGGTCATCTGTGTCACCTTTGAGTCGGACAGGACACAGTCTTTGTCACAGCGGCTCTGTGAAGTAACAGAGTTAGCTTATACCGCCATATAGCGCTACAGTGTTTTAGTTCGTGACTCTGTGCACTAACAGAGTTCGCTTATACCGCCATATAGTGATACGGCATTTACATCTGCGACTCTGCGGGATAACAGAGTTCACTCATACTGCATATTTGCGCCATCTTACTAGCAGCAGGCTCAGCCTGCACGGTGGACCCCGGGCTGTGAACGTACCTTTCTTTAATATCAATTAGGTGCGTTCCGCTGGCCCGTAACAATCATGAAGTACAATATGTCATGAGAAAACAATCTCAGAATCGCTGAAATCCGTTGAAGCGTTCCAGAGTTATAGCCTCATAAAGAAACAATGGTCAGAATTGTAAAAATTGGCCTCGTCATTAACGTGCAAACCACCCTTGGGGGTTAAGGGGTTAATAGCCTAGTAAGGGGCCTTTGGATATTGGCCCACCAGGCTAAAAACATCAGCTCTCAGCCACCCCGAAAAAGGTGCATCTATAAGGTGTGCCAATACTGCTACTCAGCCTCAATCTTCCCACATGCCCTGATGCATTAGCAAGTGATGTGATAGTTGAGTGGTTGATGTCACTTTTGTATTGTCAGGTGACGTAAAGCCCAGAGGTTACTAATGGAGAGGCGTCTATAACACACCCCATTACTAACCCCATAGTCATATTGTATAAAAACACACACACTCAGAATAAAGTCCTTTATTTGAAAGAATGACACAGACTCCTTTAATCAATCTTAATTAAACCATACTTATGGCATTGCCCACTCCAGGGAAGACCTTGTTTCCTGTAATAAAATTTAAATAATAAACAATAATATTCCACATCTTTCTGCTCAGAAGATATTAATCAATTTGTCCACGATGGGTCTAGATCTGCTATATCTAGATGGCAGGCTGCATGGTTGCATGATGCAACTATACAGCCTGCCATCCAGCAGAGACACTAAGCAGCACCTGCTACCACTGCTCAGTGTCTCACGGTGAACTCCTTTGACCTGATTGATGTCACCGCGAGTGTGAGAAAGTTCTCACTCTTGCAGTGCCATCAGAAAGGTACTGGGAGTTCATAGACAATGAACTCACTTCACCTAACTGACGTAATCACGATCGCATTGAGTAAATTTCTAAAGGTGAGCTGACGTCAGCTTATCTCTAGTCCCAACTGCAGGTCCAGGACGAGAGCGAGGCAGGGTAAGCACCCACCTAGAGTGCTACCTCCATCCTCTCTGAAGAAGGCGCACTTTGGGGGCAAAAAAAACCAGAGTCTGGCTCTGGCTGTGGCTGTGGGTGAGAGAGAGGCGAATCAGCAGGTCACAAGAGGCAGAGCAGGCTGAGGCTAACACGTGTGCCAACTACTGAAGTTGGTGAATATTCACTGCTCCCCACGCCCATAATTCTGTCCACCTCTCTGCACTGAAGCTGGTACGGAGAGGTGGGCAGGACTTTTTGAGTGGAGAAAAGTGAACAATCATTCTCTTTAATAGTGGGCACACGTGTTAGTCGCAGTCGACGGCTTACCGCAGCGGCTGGGCGATCACGTGTGTTAGCTTTTAAGGAAAATGAATATTCACTCCTCCTCCAGCCCATAATTCCAGGCATGGGAATCATTGAATATTCCAGCAGATGATGTTAGCATGAGGGGAAGCATAACAGTGACTCGCTTCTTACAATCTGCTGGCATCAGAACAGGAGGCCGTACTGCGAGGGAACTGAGGGAACTAAAGGAAGAAGAGTAGAATCGTTTATTTTTTTTATGTGTGTGGAGTGATTGGTGCCATATAAGCCAGAATGGCGAGACATGTACACCAGGATGGGGCCATATATACCAGGATGGGGGGCATATACACCAGAATGGGGGACCATACATACCAGGATGGAGGGGGCATATATACGAGGATGAGGGGTACAAATACCATGATGGGGTGGCATATATACCAGGATGGTGGGGCCATATACCTGCTTGGATGGGGACATAGATACCAGCCGGGATAGGGACATACATACCAACCAGGATAGGGACATATATATCAGGATGAGGGGCAATATATAACAGGATGGGGGGAGCATATATACCAACCAGGATGGGGCCATATATACGAGAATTGGGGGCTATATATACCAGAATGGGGCTCATATGCCAGGATGACAGGCCATATATACCAGGATGGGGCCCAAGATAAAGGATATATATATATGCCAGGATAGGGGACATATTACCTGGGAGGAGCCTATTATGGGGGACATCATTGCAGAATTAGAGGGCATTACCCCTATTACAGTGTCAACAGCAGATTCCTTCCATGTTATAAGCCATGGTTCATTAGGGTGGATAGTATATCAGATATAGCTGATAATTACAGTGTGATGGGTGTATCTCATTATGGGGGAAAAAGTGGAGGTCACATACTATAGGAGGCTTATTTAGGTCATAAAATGGACAGATTTTTTTTTATTAAGGATCATTTTAATAACACTATTATTTGTAAAGGGCACTGTGTGAGGATAATCTGCCGACAATTGGAGAAAAGGCAATCTAGAGAGATGATCTGTGGATATAAAAAAATCCCCATGACATCTAGACAAAATGCAGATGAAAAGAAAGAAAAGACTCAATCAGAGAAAAGGTCACCCATAAGGTATCTGGATGTACCTGTTTACTTTTGATGCTGACTACGTCTCATCAGTACTGTGATTCCTGTATGGTCCACAGACTAATAAAGACTGAACAACTCCCAAAATCTCCTTACCATTGTTAAGGACATACTGGGAGTTGTAGGTTCATGAGATACAAAATGTATATGGGCCTGACTTAGATGGATTCAGTTTGTCAGTTATTAAACATATGATGTAATAAACCTAATGGAAAAGGGAAAAATTAGCTGGGTAGCAAGGCAAAATGAGCAATTATACAGTGCTATATAATATGATTGCAACATATCAAAGGGTATAACCTAGACTTTCTGAAAAACAAAATAATGTGTTTAAGCACCAGCAGGCAGGTCTTGTGCATCTGCTGAATTTCCCTCATTACCACTGCCCCTCTGACAACTCATCCTGCCACGGGAGAAAAAAATGGTAAATGGGCATGGATTGAGATGTGACCAGTGCGGTGGCCAAAATTTTCTGCAGCGTGATATGTGCGCTGCATAATCTGTCCCTTTTTCTGATCTACAAAAGTTGGGAGTTGTGTAATATGCAATTATGTAAAATACTTAGCAGTAGAGATGAGCGACTTTCCCTTTTTAGGGTCGAGTCGGGTTTCATGAATCCCGACTTTCTCAAAAGTAGGGTCGAACGAAATCGGCCGACTATCGGGAAATGTCGGGGGTCCAACTGAAACACGAAACCCAATGCAAGTCAATGGGGAAGCAAAGTCGCCATGGAGTGGAGGACAGTAAACACACCTACAGTGCCCATTTCAATGCCAACAACATAAATTCTTATTACTTAAGCTTGGCAACCTTAATTAACTTTATAATAATAGTTATGCATTGAAAACTGGGGGTTATTTGGCTAAACTTGTGGGGGGAGGGTAGGGATGGCTCACGGTTTTCATGTGCCCCAGGCCAAAGAGTGTCAGTGGGCCCCTTTAACACATACCACAATTCATGATGCTCCGATACGGCACAGAAATATAGGTATAGTACAATGAAAAATACTTCACTACTTACATATATATCAACAGAAAATATAGGATACACACAATATGTATATTATGCCTAATTTATAACAATAATAAATAATAATGGCAAATAAAATATGTGCCCATATGACCTGAAGAAATTGGGATGGTAGACCATCCGAGCATGTATGAAAAGAACACCCAGGATGTGGAAAGGGATAACCCAGTGATTGGGAAAAGACAACGAGACCAAAAGTATAATAAAATATTGCCTTTATTGTACAAAAATTGGCTACACAAAATAAAAAATAAAATTAAAAAACCATGTAAACAAGAAAAGAGAAATAAAAATTGGACACACCACACATAAATATGCTATATAAGCAATATATATGAAAATGGGAATAATTAGTATAATATCAATATAAATATACAGATGCTCAAATAGTAACCAGGTATAAACATAGTGCAATGGTGCAATAATACAAAAAACAGTTTGTATCCCCCTGACGAAGGAATCTTTCCGAAACGCGCGTCGGGGCGCGTTTTCCATTGGCACACCACACGTGAATTAGCTCCCAGGTATCATTTCAGTTATGTGGCATATCTTTTTTTGACATCTTTCGGTCTTTGTGAGCACTGGTATTTGGTTTTCATCATTATTATGTTCTTGCTCACATGTGTTAGTACACATTTATGGTCAGCACGGTCACTGAGATTTTCATTTCACGCTGCATAGTTCAGCATTTTTATTTCCTCTTTGTCCAACTTTTGTTGCAATTATCAGCACTATACAGACGGTTTCTTTTCGTTTTTCCTTTTTTTCTCCCTTTATTGCATTATTGCACAAACTGGTTTTTGTGTAAGGTTCTGTGTACATGTTCCTGAAACTCAGTTTTTCCGTCAGCCATTTTACTTTCTGTCTTGCTGCAGCTGTCTTGCCCTCAGTCAATATGGAGTTTCCAGCTTGCATGTTCCCGCCCTGATTCTCTCCCTCTTGCTTCTTAAGCAGCCACAGCTGAGCAATCAGTGCTTCAGAATCAAGCCTGCAGTGTACCTGTGACCTGACTCCTGGAAGCCTTGGACCTTGTACTCCAGTTATTTCCTATTGTGGAACTTTGGAACACTCGTGGACTTTGGAACCTTGCTATTTGATAAATCCACGTTTGCATGGACTTATGGTAACAGAGAAGGGATCCTGAACCTGTTGTGGAGAGTGATTGCTGAGCTTAAGTTACTCTGGCCTGCTGTGTCTCCTGCTTTTGTATCTGCAAACTGTGTGACTATTATTGCCACTTGTATGAAGTAATACAAGACCTTCTATATCAAACCTGTGACTCCTGTGTTTTCATCGCACCCAAGCACAAGACACTATATGAACTGTACTCCTTACATTACATTTTGTATTATTGCACCATTGCACTATGTTTATACCTGGTTACTATTTGAGCATCTGTATATTTATATTGATATTATACTAATTATTCCCATTTTCATATATATTGCTTATATAGCATATTTATGTGTGGTGTGTCCAATTTTTATTTCTCTTTTCTTTTTTACATGGTTTTTAATTTTATTTTTTATTTTGTGTAGCCAATTTTTGTACAATAAAGGCAATATTTTATTATACTTTTGGTCTCGTTGTCTTTTCCCAATCACTGGGTTATCCCTTTCCACATCCTGGGTGTTTTTTTCATTCACTTCTTACATGACTGATATCTATGTTAAAATCTACAATAGCTCAAAAACCGAACACTATATTCCTTCATACAGTATTATGGCCACCACATAGTGCCGCATAAGGATAATGAGCCCCATATATTGCTCCATACATAATTGGTCCCGTATACTGTTCCATACAGTATATGATGAGCTCCACATAATGCTCCAGTATATGATGGTCCCCATATAATGTGCCATACAGTATAGGACGGTCCCCATAGAGTATAATGAGCCCCACATATTGCTCCATACAGTATAATGATTCGCATATAAAGCTCCATACAGTATATGATGGGCCCCATATATAGCTCCATATAGAATGGGCTCCCTATACTGCTCCATACAGAATAGGCCCCATATGTGCTCCATATGATGCTCCATACCCTATATGATGCCCCATAAGTAATAAAACCCATATGATGCTCCAGTATATGATGGGCCCCATGGATATTGCTCCAGTGTCTGATCTGCCCCATTTAGAATGCTCCTGTATTATTTGGGCCCCATGGATGATGCTCCAGTGTCTTATGGGCCAAAATCATGCTCCATATATAATCTGCCCCATTATTAATGATCCAGTGTATAATTGGCCCCGTAAATGATGCTCCAGTGTCTGCTGTCCCTCATTTACAATGCTCCAGTATATGATGGGCCCCATAGATGCTGCTCCAGTGTCTGATCTGCCCCATTTAGAATGCTGCTGTATTATTTGTGCCTCATGGATGATGCTCCAGCGTCTTATGGGCCAAAATCATGCTCTATATATAATGGGCCCCATTATTAATGATCCAGTGTATAATGGGCCCCGTAAATGCTGCTCCAGTGTCTGATGTCCCCCATTTACAATGCTCCAGTATATGATGTGCCCCTTGGATGCTGCTCCAGTGTCTGATCTGCCCCATTTAGAATGTTCCTGTATTATTTGTGCCCCATGGATGATGCTCCAGTGTCTTATGGGCCAAAATCATGCATCATATATAATGGGCCCCATTATAAATGATCCAGTGTATAATGCGCAACATATATTCCTCCAAACATTGCAAAAAATGAAATACATCTCCTCGCTGTGCACTGCTCTACCCTGGACTCCTCAGCGTCACCATGTTACAGCTCTCTGCACTTTGACTGTTTAGGCAAAGGGCGTACAGACGTGACGTCATCGTGCTCTCTAACCTGAATGTCAGGAAACATGGAAGAGGTCACAGCGGTGGAGCTTGGAGAGGTTAGTATTGCAAGTGCTGGGGCGCTGAGCAAGCAGGGGGGGCCGACTCATGGGCGACGGCACTGACACAGGGCCCCTCATAGAACGATGGTGTCTGACAGCAAGTGGGCCCTCCCACCGTCAGAGACACTTTTTTGTACTATCAGGGGCCCTGTGCCAGTGCCGTCGCCCACGAGTCGGCCCCCCTCACCTGCTCAGGGAACCGGCACTTGCGCAGGTGCACCAGGTGCTGACGCCGTCCCTGGGTGGGGATTTGTAGGTTTTGTAGTCTGTCCACGCTTGCAAGTGCATGTTCATTAAATATCTAAGCATGCAACTGGTATTAAAATTTCTGAGATTTTTCCCTCGGCTAAAGGTCCTTCCGCACTGCTTACAGATAACCTTTGCCTCATCAATAGGATTTAGGTAAAAAAAGTGCCACACTGGACTTTTACTACTATGGTATAAATTTTCAGGGCTTGCACGCTGTGCTAATTTCACCGTCTGGCCAAGCTGTTCTGCAACTCTTTTTGTTTTTTTAACACCTTTTTGGACTGCTACAGGCCTGCCAGATAACCGCTGCTGCGATGTCGATGCCTGTTGCGGATCCTTCTCTTATGAGCTATTGCCAGCGGCACCCTCTTCCCCCAATGGATGCCAATCTGGGTCAACAACTGGGTCATCCATCACCTCCTCTTCAATTTCATCTGGGGCACCTGAGTTTCATCAGGGTCACATTCTGGCTCAGTAGACTGCGAGGGAAATGTAGTGCTTTGGGTGAATGTACCAGCAGAATCATCTAGCAGTGGCTGTGCATCAGTGCACTCCATCTCTGATTCATATTGAACTGGGGAATTCAGGATTTGACTTGATAACCAAGGCATGTTATGTGAAAATAGCTACATGGAGTAATCTGAAGTGTGGGCTGCCGCATCCTTCACTTTTGGTGGGGGTGAAGCACACAAGGAAAGGTGTTGTTCCTGACCAGGAGCCTGCACTGACTAGTCAGTCCTTGCATTTTTTGAAAGTTCAGAAGAGAAGGAGATAGAGATGGCTGTTTCAGCAATGTAAGCCAAAATCTGTTCCTGATGATCCGGCTTTAAAAGCAGTTTACTCCCAGTAAAGGGAGCCTTCCAGGCCTTCTTGAGCCAGAAGACTCTTTCTGATAGCACACTACCAGCAGTGCAAGTGAGCTCCTGTATAGTGAAAATATTCTAAATCTCCGTATATATTTCAGGAGGCAGACACTGACGCTATCAGGCTCAGTATGGATTCCATAAGAATATAATAATAAGAAAAAGGGGTACTATATCAGCAGATACCAGGTATATATAGTATAGTCAAAATATTCTAAATCTCCGTATATATTTCAGGAGACCGCCACTGACGCTCTCAGGCTCAGTATGTATTACACAATAATATAAAAAGATGAAAAAGGATAGTGTTTCACCAGATACAAGGTATATATAGTATAGTGACAATATTCGTAATCTCTGTATATATTTCAGGAGGCAGACTCTGACGCTCACAGGCTCAGTATTGATTACACAAGAATATAATAAGAAAAAGGGGTACAGTATCAGCAGATATCAGGTATATATAGTATGGGGAAAATATTTTAAATCTCCGTTTATATTTCAGGATGCAGACACTGACGCTCTCAGGCTTAGTATGGATTACACAATAATATAATATAAAAAGGGTACTGTTTCACCAGATACAAGGTATATAGTACAGTGAAAATATTCTAAATCTCCGTATATATTTCAGGAGGCAGACACTGACGCTTTCAGGCTCAGTATGGATTACACCAGAATATAATAATAAGAAAAATGGGTACTGTATCAGCAGATACCAGGTATATATAGTATGGGGAAAATATTCTACATCTCCTTATATATTTCAGGAGGCAGACACTGACGCTCTCAGGCTCAGTATGGATTACACCAGAATATAATAAGAAAAAGGGGTACTGTTTCAGCAGATACCAGGTATATAAAGTATGGGGAAAATATTCAAAATCTCCATATATATTTCAGGAGGCAGACACTGACGCTCTCAGGCTCAGTATGTATTACACAATAATATAAAAAGGGTACTGTTTCACCAGATACAAGGTATATATAGTATATTGAAAATATTATAAATCTCCGTATATATCTCTGGAGGCTGACTAACGCTCAAAAGCTCAGTATGGATTACACAAGAATATAAAAAGATCCGCAAGAAATAATCACACATGTGGGCCAATGTTCCAGGTGTCAGTGATGCTCTGCCAGTGGTGGGTGGAGGAGCACTTTCTGCCAAATCCACATCCCTCCAGTCACGCACAAACCCTGGACCTGAATTTGGCAAGCCAACATTTTGTCTTGCCCCCTGAGAAGCATCCTCCTCCCCAAAATAATAATCCCCCCTCCTCCTCCTCTTCCTCTTCTTCCTCCAATTCGTCCAGGACAGTTTCCTGAGCAGACAATGGCTGACTGTCATCAAGGCTTCCCTCTACCTCCTCCACTGCAGACACCTGATCCTTAATGTGCGTCAAAGTTTGCATGAGCAGACGCATAAGTGGGATGCTCATGCTTATGATGGCGTCGTCTGCGCTTACCAGCCGTGTGCATTCCTCAAAACACTGAAGGACTTTACAGAGGTCTTTCAGCTTTGACCACTGCACACCCGACAACTCCATGTCTGCCCTCAAACTGCCTGCCTGTGTATCCTCCCATAAATGCATAACAGCCTTCCTCTGCTCACACAGCCTCTCAACCATGTGCATGGTGGAGTTCCACCTTGTTGCAAAGTCTATGCTTAGGCGGTGCTTGGGGAGGTGGAGCAATAGCTGCAGCCTCTGCATGTGACTGCAGTCTACGGCGAGCGATGGATGTGCGAGCACAGTCTTTGCACTTTATGGAGCAGGGCTGTTAACTCAGGATAATTATTTAAGAAGCACTGCACCACCAGGTTCAAGGTGTGAGACAGGCAAGGTATGTTTCTGAGTTTTGCCAGGGCTATGGCCCCCACAAAATTATGGCCATTATCACTGACTACCTTGCCTGGCTCAAGATGTAGACTGCCCAGCCATGACTCAGTTTCTCGCTGCAAGTAGTCGGCCAATACCTCCGCGGTGTGTCTGTTGTCGCCAAAAGACATCATTTTTAAAACAGCCTGCTGACGCTTACCACTAGCTGTTCGATAGTGGGACACCTCGTGTGCAACATTGGCAGTTGCGGATGGAGTGCTCGTGCGACTGGTCTCTGTTGACGAGCTTTCGCTTCAGGAGGAGGAGGAGTGTCGAATGCCTACAGCCAACTGTTGCCTATACCGTGGGCTAGGCAGAACTGTCCCACCGCCACTGTTTCCTGTGGACCCTGCATCCACCACATTAACCCAGTGCGCAGTGATGGACACATAACGCCCTGGCCATGCCTACTGGCACATGCATCTGTTGTGAGGTGCACCTTTCCACTCACTGATTGTTTGAGTCCATGGACAATGCGGTCCTTCACATGCAGGTGGAGGGCAGGCATGGCTTTTCTAGAAAAGAAGTGGCGACTGGGTAGGTCATAGCATGGGACAGCGTAGACCATGAGCTCTCGGAACGCTGCGCTTTCAACCTAATGGAAGGGCATCATCTCTAATGAGATCAGTTTGGCAATGTAGGAGTCCAAACCCAGTGTATGCGGATGAGAGGATGAGTACTTTCTTTTCCTACTCAGAGTGTCTGGTAGGGTGAGCTGGACTTGAGAGCTGCATATGGGGGAACTATCGGTGGACATGACGGACTGAGAGGGGGTTAGTGATGGTGATGGTGGTGATGATGGCCTAGATGCAGTCTTTCGATGCAAAAACATTGTGATTCTCTGACTGCTTTGGCCTTGCGACGACACCTCAACATTTCTTGCTGGTGGTGTGCCAACCGGTGGGGGAAGCGATGGAGCATTGCTGGCTAACTTCAGTCGGAGCCGCTGCATATGTGCTACCTGAAGTTTTGTAGTCCGTCAACGCTTGCAAGTGCATGTTCAGTAAATGTCTAAGCGTGCAACTGGTATTCAAATTTCTGAGATTTTTCCCTCGGCTAAAGGTCCTTCGGCACTTCTTACAGATAACCTTTGCCTCATCAATAGGATTTTGGTCAAAAAAGTGCCAGACTGGACTCTTCCTACTATGGTGTAAATTTTCAGGGCTTGCACGCTGTGCTAATTTGACCGTCTGGCCAAGATGTCCTGCAACTCTTTTTGTTTTTTTAGCACCTTTTTGGACTGCTACGGGCCTGCCAGATAACCCCAGCTGCGATGTCGATACCTGCTGCGTATCCTTCTCCTCTTCTGAGCTATTGCCAGCGGCACCCTCTTCCCCCACTGGATGCCAATCCGGGTCAACAACTGGGTCATCCATCACCTCCTCTTCAATTTCATCTGCACCTTCCTCTGTGTCACCGTGCAAGGTGGTATAGTATGCGGGAAGGGGCACCTGAGTTTCATCATGGTCAAATTCTGGCTCAGTACACTGCAAAGGCAATGTAGTGCTCTGGTTGAATGTACCAGCACAATCATCTAGCAGTGGCTGTCCATCAGTGCACTCCATGTCAGAATCATCTTGGACTGGGGAATTCAGGATTTGTGTAATGTATGTAGTACAGTTCATATAGCGTCTTGTGCTTGGGTGCGATGAAAACACAGGAGTCACAGGTTTGATATAGAAAAGTCCTGTATTACTTCATACAAGTTGGCAGAAATAGTCACACAGTTTGCAGACACAGAAACAGGAGACACAGCAGGCCAGAGTAATCCAAGCTCAGCATTCACTCTCCAATACAGATTCAGGATCTTCTTCTCTGTTACCGTAAGTCCATGCAAACGTGGGTCTTTCAAAGAGCAGGGTTCAGAGTCCACAAGTGCTTCAGAGTTCCTCAGTAGGAATAGCTGGAGTACAAGGTCCAAGGCTTACAGGAGTCAAGTCACAGGTTCACTACAGGCTAGATTCTGAAGCATTGATTGCTCAGCTGTGGCTGCTTAAGAAGCAAAGGAGAGAATCAGGGCGGGAACATGCAAGCTGGAAACTCCATTTTGACTGAGGGCAAGATAGCTGCAGCAAGACAGAAAGTAAAATGGCTGACGAACAAACTGAGTTTCAGGAATATATACATAGAACCTTACATTACTCCCCCTTAAGGACAACCTCCAGATGACCTCAGACCAGGCTTGTGTGGGTACCTCTGATGAAACTGACGGAGCAAGCGAGGAGCATTAACGTTATTGACCGGTTTCCATGAGTTGTCCTCCACTGGGTAGCCCTGCCATTTAATCAGATATTGTAACTGATTTCTATACAACCTGGAATCTAAAATCCTTTCCACCACAAATTCTTCCTGACCATCGACTAGCACTGGGTCAGGGCAAGGAGAGGAACGTCCAGGAAACGTATTGGGTGTCGCAGCCTTTAGTAGGGATACATGAAAGACAGGGTGGATTCTCATAGTTCTGGGCAGTTGAAGACGACAAGCAACGGCACTTATAATTTTACTGATTTTATAGGGTCCAATGTACTTATGTCCCAACTTAGACGATGGAATCCTTAACTTAAGATTTCTGGTTGACAGCCAGACCAAGTCTCCTACCTTGAAAGCTGGTGCAGGTTTACGAAATTTATCTGCTGCTTTCTTGTACCTTTCTTGAGCCGATTCCAGATTTTCCTTTAGAAGATCCATATTCTTCTGTAAAGACGTGATTCTTTCAGCCACTGCTGGTAAAGGCGTTTCTATGGGAAATCGTGGTAGAATGTTAGGATGATAACCTAGATTAGAGTAAAAAGGAGACTGTTTAGTGGAGGCACTCTGAGAGTTGTTATACGAGAACTCAGCTAATGGAAGTAGATCCACCCAATCATCCTGTAGGTGGCAGATAAAGCAGCGGAGATACTGCTCCAGGGTTTGATTGGTTCGTTCGGTCTGTCCATTAGTCTGGGGATGAAAAGCAGAAGAAAGGTTTACTTTAATGTCCAATGCTGCACAGAAATTTTGCCAAAACCTAGAAGTGAATTGCACCCCTCGATCCGAAATAACCTCATCCGGTACTCCATGTAAGCGAAACACATCTTTAATCATCAAATCTGATGTCTGTTTTGCAGTGGGTAAGCCGACACAAGGGATAAAATGAGCTGCCTTTGTTAGACGGTCAACCACCACTAGAATGGTGTTCTTCCCCTGAGAGGTTGGTAACTCCACAATGAAGTCCATAGAAATGGATCCCCACGGGCGGGACGGGGTGGGAAGAGGCTGTAACAGACCAGTTGGTGAGGAGCGAGGTGTTTTGCATCTTGCACAGACCTCACATGAAGTGACATAATTCAAAACATCCTTCCTGCAAGTGGGCCACCAAAAGAAACGAGAAAGAAATTCCTGTGTCTTTAGAATTCCTCTATGCCCAGCTATCTTGGAATCGTGAATGAGTTGCAATACTCTTAATCTGACTGTTTCAGGAATATACAGACATTGTCCCTGAATCCACACACCATTCTTAAAGACAAGACTTACGTCCCTTGGGGGTTGTGCCAAAATGGAATCCGCATGGTATGCTTCCTTGATGTCCTTAAGTAGGTCTTGATTATGAATTACTCCTAGGAATCTAGAGTCAGGAAGAATAGTCTTAGGAGGAGTAATTGGACGTGTCTCTGCTGAGTAAATCCTAGAGAGTGCATCAGCCTTTCCATTGCGCGATCCTGGTCTATAAGAGATGATAAAATTAAATTGGTTTAAGAAAAGATTCCAGCGAGCCTGGCGAGGAGTCAGGCACTTAGCCGACCTGACAAACTCAAGGTTACGATGGTCTGTCAGGACGACTATTTGCTGTGCAGCTCCCTGAAGAAGGTGTCTCCATTCTTTGAAGGCGGCAACAATGGCCAACAACTCTCTATTGCCCACATCGTAGTTCCTCTCAGCCGAAGACAACTGCTGGGAAAAGAAGGCACAGGGATGCAAGACATTCTTCTCACCTGTTCTCTGAGAGAGTATAGCTCCAACGGCACAGTCTGAAGCATCCACCTCTATTATGAAGGCAAGCTCGGGGTTGGGATGTACTAGGATAGGTGCAGTGGTAAATTTATCTTTTAGACGGGAAAATGCTTCCTGGGCTTGGGGAGTCCAGGAAAACCTAGACTCTTTCCGGGTAAGTTGAGTGATAGGTGACACTACCTCAGAGAAATTTCTAATGAAACGTCTATAGAAGTTGGCAAACCCGATGAAGCGCTGTACCTCCTTCACATTTCTAGGACTTGGCCAATCCTTGATGGCTTGGGTTTTGCTTCCATCCATACTAATTCCTTGTGTAGACAGTACATACCCCAGAAATTGAATTTCGGTCCTATGGAATTCACACTTTTCAAGTTTGATGTAAAGATGATTTTGTCTTAGACGTTCCAAGACCATTCTCACATGTCCATGATGTTCCTCTGTGGAGTTAGAAAAAATTAGAATATCATCCAAATAAATTACCACGAATGTATCTAGGAGATCCCTGAAGATGTCATTCACCAAGTGTTGGAAAGTGGCTGGGGCGGTACTCAGACCAAAAGGCATAACTAGATATTCAAAGTGTCCATAGCGTGACCTGAATGCAGTCTTCCATTCATCCCCAGGTCTAATACGGACTAAGTTATAGGCCCCACGAAGATCTAGTTTAGAAAAAATTTTGGCATGTCGCACTCTCTCCAATAACTCAGGGATTAAAGGCAATGGATAACGGTTTCTAATAGTAACCTTATTGAGTTCCCTATAGTCTACGCATGGTCTCAGAGATCCATCTTTCTTCTTTACAAAGAAGATGGGTGCACCTGCAGGAGATGAAGAGGGGCGTATGAAGCCCTTGGCTAGATTTTCATCTATGTAATCCTTTAAAGCCTTTAGCTCGGGCCCCGCCAGGGGGTAGATCTTACCAAAAGGTATCTCTGCTCCAGGCAATAATTCAATTGGACAATCATATGGACGGTGAGGAGGAAGCTGGTCAGCGTTCTTCTTGTCACATAAATCCACATAGTCCTGGTATACAGCTGGTAGTTCAGGGACTGACATGATTCCTTTAGGAACAGAGCAAGCTGAAACTTTTGGACTCATCTGTTTCTCTGGAAAGTGTAATTCCTTGGTCTCCCAGTTAATGGTAGGATTCTGAGCCTGCAGCCATGGTAGCCCTAGAATAATGGGAAAGTGGGGAGAAGAGATAAGCATAAAGGACAGTTTCTCTTGATGATCTTTACCCATAAGAACCCTCAAAGGCTCTGTTTCCTGATCCACTGGTCCAGAGGTCAGCAGGGAGCCATCCACAGTTTCCATCTGTACTGGAGTAGCCTTCTTCACTGAACGTATTCCCTGTTTCAGAGCAAAGGAGACATCCATAAAATTTCCACTTGCCCCTGAGTCGATCATAGCAGAGCTAGACACCCAAGCTGAGTCAACCCAGAGTTTGATGGAAAGAAAGCAATGAGAATTGTTTTTCTTACAACTCAGCTGGGACACCGCTGAGGAAACTTGAAAAATGGCAGCGTTTACACAGTCAACGTCCTCAGAGGTAACGGAGTTTAAGTCAGAGAAATCAAGATCTGTTGCTGCAGATCTCTCTGGAGCCTGAGGCTCGGACCTGACAGATCCCCTCTCGCAACACTCACAATGAATGAGTGCTGCAGTAGTCTTACGAGAACGGCTGGGGCAGTTTATAATGAAGTGCCCTGACTTACCACAATAGAAACATAGATTCTCCTTAAAACGATGTTCCTTGCGTGCATCACTAACCCGTCGTTGTAAAGAGTCTACCTGCATGGGTTCAGGTTCAGGTTCCCGTGTAATCCTACTCAAAGGTTCCTTAGCTGGAGAGGAAGGTAGGAAAAGGTTAGTACGATTGCTTTCGAACCATCTCTCTTGCCTGCGTTCAGTCAGACGAGTATCAATACGGATGCAATAGTTAATAAAGTCACCTAACGCAGTGGGAGGGTCGGCACGAGCAAGTTCATCCTTAATCAGTGGAGATAACCCCTTTCGAAAAATAGATTTTTTGGCGGAACTGTCCCAGGTGGTATCAAGGGCCCATCTCCTGAAATCCAAGGCATATTCAGCTACCGAGTTCTTACCTTGGCGCAAAGCTAACATGGCTGCTTCAGCTGTTGCACCTCGATTGGGGTCATCAAACACCTGCCCCATGGCTGAAATAAAATCATCAAGGTGATTCAAACAATCATCCTCAGTCTCAATCAGAGGGTTTGCCCACATTAAAGCCTTGTTGGTAAGCAACATAATTATAGTAAGCACCTTAGATCGTTCAATGGGAAATTGTGAAGCATGTGCAGAAAAAAAAAGATTGCATTGATTAATAAATCCCCTGAATTTCTCACGTTCACCGCCAAAACGAAAAGGGGGCAACTTGGGAATCCCAGCACTCGGGGCTACGGCAGGAGCCTGGACTCGCCCTCTAGAACCTCAATCCTGGCTCGCAAATCCTGGGTAGTCTGTCCAACCACTTGCAAATTGTGATTATTGAGGTCCTGTAGATTTGTAAAACGGGTCTTTATATTCTGCAAATCTGCAAGGATATTATCAGTCACTCCGCAAAGTTCCTTTATGCGGGCCTCCATTTTCCAGATCTTTTAAGACAGGATTACTGGAAGAAGAGGAGAGAAAAAAAAAACAATAGTGTTCACCTGTGGCAACACTGCAGAGAGAAAAAAAAATTAAGGGAACTGCTCACCTGGAATGGTTGTGAGAAGTCACAACCACTATCATCACAGAAAGTTTCAACCAGACATCTGATATCCAGAGTTACAGCAGACAAAAAAGAGAAAAGAAAGGAAAAAAAAAAACAATAGTGTTTACCTGTGGTAACACTGCAAAAAGAAAAAACTTAAGGGAATTGCTCACCTGGAATGGTTGTGAGAAGTCACAACCACTGTCATCACAGAAAGTACAACCGGACGTCTGATATCCACAGTACAGCAGACACAGCCTTCCAGACCCAGCAGACACTAACGTTTTGGCTTCAGAATCTTGTAATGTATGTAGTACAGTTCATATAGCGTCTTGTGCTTGGGTGCGATGAAAACACAGGAGTCACAGGTTTGATATAGAAAAGTCCTGTATTACTTCATACAAGTTGGCAGAAATAGTTACACAGTTTGCAGACACAGAAACAGGAGACACAGCAGGCCAGAGTAATCCAAGCTCAGCAATCACTCTCCAATACAGATTCAGGATCTTCTTCTCTGTTACCGTAAGTCCATGCAAACGTGGGTCTTTCAAAGAGCAGGGTTCAGAGTCCACAAGTGCTTCAGAGTTCCTCAGTAGGAATAGCTGGAGTACAAGGTCCAAGGCTTACAGGAGTCAAGTCACAGGTTCACTGCAGGCTAGATTCTGAAGCACTGATTGCTCAGCTGTGGCTGCTTAAGAAGCAAAGGAGAGAATCAGGGCAGGAACATGCAAGCTGGAAACTCCATTTTGACTGAGGGCAAGATAGCTGCAGCAAGACAGAAAGTAAAATGGCTGACGAACAAACTGAGTTTCAGGAATATATACATAGAACCTTACAATTTGACTTGATAACCCAGGCATGGTATGTGAAAAGAGCTCCATGGAGTAATCTGAAGTGTGGCCTGCTGCATTCTTCACTTTTGGTGGGGGTGAAGGACACAAGGAAAGGGGTTATTCCTGACCAGAAGCCTGCACTGACGACTCAGTGCTTGGAGCTTTTGAAACTTCAGAAGAGGAGGAGATAGAGCTAGAGGCTGTTTCGGCAATGTAAGCCAAAACCTGTTCCTGATGCTCCGGCTTTAAAAGCGGTTTGCGTAATCCCAGAAAAGTGAGCCTTCCAGGCCTTCTGGAGCCAGACGATGACGCAGGCTCAACACCTCCTGCCTTAGGTGCTGTTGTGCTTTTGGCACTACCAGCAGATGCACCACCACCATCAGTACCAGGTGGCCCCCATGACAACGTCCGCAGCCTCTTCCACCATACTTCCTCATGTTTGTGGAAATGGACCCAAAATAACAGCAGATATATGGTACTGTATCAGAAGCGTACAGCTGTATACGGTGAAGGTGAAAAATTTTAATCTCCGTATATATTTGCAGAGTTACAGACACAGACTCTCACAAGCTCAGTATGGATTACACCAGAATATAAAAACCAAAAAAAGTGTACTGTATCAGAAGCGTACAGCCGTATACAGTGCTGGGTTAATTTTAAATCTCCGTATATATTTGAGGAGTAACACACACGGTCAAAGGCTCAGTAGGGATAACACCAGAATATGAAAAGGAGAAAAAGTGTACTGTATCAGTAGCGTACAGCTGTATACAGTGTTGGGGTAATTTTAAGTCTTCGTATATATTTCAGGAGTAACACACACGGTCAAAGGCTCAGTAGGGATAACACCAGAATATGAAAAGGAGAAAAAGTGTACTGTATCAGTAGCGTACAGCTGTATAAAGTGTTGGGGTAATTTTAAATCTCCGTCTATATTTCAGGAGTAACACACACGGTCACAGGCTCAGTAGGGATAACACCAGAATATGAAAAGGAGAAAAAGTGTACTGCATAAGTAGCGTACAGCTGTATAAAGTGTTGGGGTAATTTTAAATCTCCGTCTATATTTCAGGAGTAACACACATGGACACAGGCTCAGTATGTATAACACCAGAATATGAAAAGGAGAAAAAGTGCACTGTATCAGTAGCGTACAGCTGTATAAAGTGTTGGGGTAATTTTAAATCTCCATGTATATTTCAGGAGTAACACACACGGTCACAGGCTCAGTATGGATAACACCAAAATATGAAAAGGAGGAAAAGTGTACTGTATCAGTAGCGTACAGTTGTATACAGTGTTGGGGTAATTTTAAATCTCCGTGTATATTTCAGGAGTAACACACACGGTCACAGACTCAGTAAGGATAACACCAGAATATGAAAAGGAGAAAAAGTGTACTGCATAAGTAGCGTACAGCTGTATAAAGTGTTGGGGTAATTTTAAATCTCCGTCTATATTTCAGGAGTAACACACACGGTCACAGGCTCAGTAGGGATAACACCAGAATATGAAAAGGAGAAAAAGTGTACTGCATAATTAGCGTACAGCTGTATAAAGTGTTGGGGTAATTTTAAATCTCCGTCTATATTTCAGGAGTAACACACATGGACACAGGCTCAGTATGTATAACACCAGAATATGAAAAGGAGAAAAAGTGCACTGTATCAGTAGCGTACAGCTGTATACAGTGTACGGGTAATTTTAAATCTCCGTCTATATTTCAGGAGTAACACACACGGTCACAGGCTCAGTATGGATAACACCAGAATATGAAAAAGAGAAAAAGTGTACTGTATCAGTAGCGTACAGTTGTATACAGTGTTGGGGTAATTTTAAATCTCCGTGTATATTTCAGGAGTAACACACACGGTCACAGACTCAGTAAGGATAACACCAGAATATGAAAAGGAGAAAAAGTGTACTGTATCAGTAGCGTACATCTGTATACAGTGTTGGGGTAATTTGAAATCTCCGTATATATTTCAGGAGTAACACACACGCTCACAGGCTCAGTATAGATTACACCAGAATGTGAAAAGCAGAGAAAGTGTACTGTATCAGTAGCGTACAAGTGTATACAGTGTTGGGTTAATTTTAAATCTCCATATATATTTGAGGAGTCACACACAGATGCTCTCTCAGAATGGATTTGACCGTAATACACAAGGCAGAAAAACGGTACTGTATCAGAAGATACCAGCTGTATACGGTTTTGGGGAAAATTGAAATCTTCGTTTATATTTCCGGAGTCACACACAGATAGTCAGCATGTATTTGTCCATGATACCAGCCGGTACACGGTACTGTGAGGAGCATACAGCTCTATACGTTGTGGGAAAACATGAACGCTCGGTAACTGTGCAGAAAAAAATTAAATTATTAGTGCTGTGTAGGTGCTGTGTTAAAAAGCAGTCTGCACAGCAGGGTACACACAGCAATACAGATAGCAGGCAGCCTAATAATCAGCTCTGCTGCTGCACACTAGAAATTCCTCCTCTGTCACTGGCAGGCAGCCTAATAATCAGCTCTGCTGCTCCACACAAGCAATTCCTCCCCTCTCACTGGCAGGCAGTCTAATAATCAGCTCTGCTGCTCCACACAAGCAATTCCTCCCTGTGACTGGCAGACAGCCTAATAACCAGCGCTGCTGCACACACCAAAATCCTCCCTTGTCACTGCACAGTAACTGTACAGCTAATCGCTATCAGCACAAGCCCTGAATTATTGATTTTTTCCTGCCTAACGCTCTCCCTGCTGAGAACCAGCGTCAGCAACCTCTCCCTACGCTAAGATCGGCAGAAGGAAAATAGCGGTCGGCGGTGAGGGCTTTTATGGGCACTGTGACGCCACACAAAACAAGCCAATCACTGCAATGCCCTCATCTAAGATGGTGCTGGCCGCTGCCTATGTCATCGCGTTGCCCACAGTCTGCATCCTTGCTCATTGGTCGACAAAAGGCCCTTGAAGCATTATGGGAAAACAGACTTTGGCGCTTGGGTCGCCGAATACGTGGCCGACCTCACGCTATGGTCGGGTTTCGCTCAGCGAAACCCAACTTTGGCGAAAGTCGGTCTTTTTTTAAATTGACCGACCTGTTTCGCTCAACTCTACTTAGCAGTTTTTAAAATAACTAACTGGTCCATTTGTCTCCTGGCTGCTCCACTTTTTCCAAACACCCAATAATCAACCTTTGATTAGAATGACTAAAGAGACCATTTGTCCACAAAGTAAAAGCCAAGCATATCTGACAGGAGACAAGGCGCTATGGCTCTATTCTTTGGTACCTTGGAACTAGGGATGAGCGAGTATACTCATTAGGATTCGGTACTCGGCGAGCAATGCGGTACTCGCGGTACTCGAATCCTAGCGAGTAAATTTCACTACTCGCCTCGCGATATTCGGATCTCCCGCCAGGCATGTTTTAGCCAATCACAGTAAAGCCGCACCCTTCTTTGTTGTGGCATTACTGTGATTGGCTGGCAGACCAGCATCATAGTCATAGCCTATGAATCATAGGCTATGACTATGTGTGTGGAGAACGTGAGCGGGGGCCTGTGAAGGTGTGTGTGTGTTTGTGTGTGTGTGTGTGTGGGGCTGTGCCGGGCTCTGCTGTGTCCGTCATGGGACACTCGCTTTTAAAGAGGTACTGCATCGG
Organism: Oophaga sylvatica; assembly: GCA_033576555.1. NCBI lineage: Eukaryota > Metazoa > Chordata > Amphibia > Anura > Dendrobatidae > Oophaga > Oophaga sylvatica. Next base: position 394,425,439 of record JARQOD010000002.1, read on the forward strand.
AAAGGTGAGTATAGTTTGGTTTATTATTTTAAGATTATTTGCAGGAGATCGATGACTTCGGGGAATTAGGTGTGTGCGGTGAGCATGTACTCTATGTTATGTGTATGTACTGTATTATGTTGTATGTTCTGTATGTCTTTTTTTTTAACATTCATCACATTAGCCGGATGATGGGAATAATACTTTCTCATCATCCGCTAATGCTGTCACTGTAGCAGGCATAGCCAGATGGGACAAGTAGTCCCATCGGACGATGCCCGCACAGCCAGCAGAGCCAGAGCCCCCCACAGACCCGGCAGAGGCCGGCACAGCCCCGGCACAGGCCCGGCAGAGCCCAAGCCAGCAGAGACTGGCACAGCCCCGAACACACACACACAGCCCCACAGACCCCCCATACACATTCTCTGCCCATTACTCACATTTCCCATAGACTTACATTGGACTCGCTACTCGTTACGAATACCCGAGTGTTAGGAGCTACTCGCAACGAGTACAGCGAGTCCGAGTATTTCACTACTCGCTCATCCCTAATTGGAACCATTGCAGCTTCATTCTAGAACAGAGCTGGGCAAACGGCGGCCCATGGGCCACATCTGGCCCTCTGGCTGTTCCAGCCCAGCCTGTGGACCGAGACAGCCTAAGGGCTGAAACAATGGCAGATGGGTGGCAACATGCACCCACCCTAAGAATGCAGATAGAGGTGAATACATTGGTGGATGACAATGCCGCTGGCTCCTACATCCACCAATCAGAGTGTGAGACATCAGACTCGATGACGTCATTTCATTGTGCCTACTGTGCAGAGAGTCAGTGTACTGGAGACAGGAGCAAATCACCGGTGGGAACAATAGGAGAAAGGTGAGTATGTGTGTTTTTTCATATGTGTATGGGATGTTTGCATATATATTTAGGAAGCATATATAGAGAGACTTATACTGTATGTAAGAGACTAAGAAGCTATATGGGGCTCATACTGTATATAGGAGGCTATGTGGGGGCTCATACTGTGTAAAGAGAGGCTATTTCGGGTTCATGCTGTATATAATGGGCTACATGGGGCTCATACTGTATATAAGGAGACCATGTAGTCTCACATTATATGTTGGAGGCTATGTGGGGGGCTCCTACTATATATAGGAGGATATGTGGGGACTCATTTTTTATGGTCTGTGTGAGGGCTCATATTATATATAAGAGGATATGTTGAGGCTCATTCTGTATATAAGGGGCTACGTGGGGACTGATACTGTATATAGGGGCTACATGGGGACTCATCCTGTATACAGGGGGCTAAGTGAGGCTCATATTATATATAAAGAGGCTATGTGGGGGTATCATATTGTATATAGAGAGGCTATGTGGGTGCTCACACTCTACACAGGGGACTATATAGGGGCTCACACTGTATATAGAGAGGCTATGTGGGGATCATACTGTATATAGGAATCAATGTGGGTGCTCATACTGTATAAAGAGGACTAGGTGGGACCTCATAGTGTAAATAAAGGAGCTTGTGGGGACTCACACTGTATATAGGAGGCTATGTGGAGGCTCATACTGTATATTGAGGGGCTATGTGGGGGCTTAGACTGTATACAGGGGTAATATGGGGTCTTGCACTGTACAAAAGGAGGCAATGTGGGGGTCTCACACAGTATATAGAGAGGCTATGTGGGTGCTCACACTGTATACAGGGGACTATGTGGGATCTCATACTGTATATAGAGGGGCTATGTGGTGGCTCACACTGTGCAAAGGTGGCTATGTGGGGTCTCATACTGTATATAAGGGGCTGTGCATAGGCTCATATGGTATATAGGGGACAGTGTGTGTGCTAATACAGTATATAGGGGATGTCAGCATACTTAATTCTGCTCAATATTAAGTGATACAATTAATATAAATCAATCATACATAATTATAATTAATATGTTAACATTAATATTGAGCAGAATTAATTTCAGCCTCTAGGTTTGGTTCTCCACAACAGTCACAATCTTTCATTTGTCCACTTAGAGAAATTAATTGCCCACCAGTGTCCTAGAGTAATATTGAGATGAATGGGGTTCTTGTTCACATTATTTATATTGCACATTAACTAAATGACTGTTCTCTAAGATCCACTAGAGTAAAGATTTTGTTAAAGTAACTCTTCCTTGTAGTCTGGTTTGAAGCTTTAAAAAGCATGTACGCTGCTGGTTTGTAAAAAATTCTTGTGAAAGTGATGGCTATGATGACCAAACAAATAAAAGTGCTATATCTAGGGCTTACACTGATCAGTAGAGATGAGCGACTTTGCCTCCAGGAGGGTCAAGTCAGGTTTCGGACCACCCGATTTTCACAAAAGTCGAAGTGAACGAAATCGGCCGATTATCGGAAAAAGTCTAAGGTCCGACTGAAACACGAAACCCAATGCAAGTCAAAGGGAAAGCAAAGTCGGCAGGGAGTGGAGGACATTAAACACACCTACAGTGCCCATTTCAATGCCAACGACATCAATTCTTATTACTTAAGCTGGTCAACCTTAATTTGCTTTATAATAATAGTTATGCATTGAAAACTGGGGGTTATTTGGCTAAAATTGTGGGGGGGCAGGACTGGCTCGAGGTTTTCATGGGCCCCGGGCCAAAGAGTCTCAGTGGGCCACTTTAACACATACCACAATTCATGGTGCTCCGATATGGCAGAGAAATATAGGTACAGTACAATGACAAATACTTCACTTCTTACATTACATGAGTGATATCCATTTTAAATTCTACAATAGCTCAAAAACCGGACAGTATATTCCTCTATATAGTATTATAGCCACCACATAGTGCGCCATACAGAATAATGAGCCCCATATATTGCTCCATAAATAATTGGTCCTATATAATGTTCCATACAGTATATGATGAGCTCCACATAATGCTACAGTATATGATGGTCGCCATATAATGTGCCATACAGTATAGGACGGTCCCCATAGAGTATAATGAGTCCCACATATTGCTCCATACAGTATAATGAGTCACATATAAAGCTCCATACAGTATATGATGGTCCCCATTTATTGCACCATACAGAATGTGCTCCATATAATGCTCCATACAGAATAGGCCCCATATGTTCTCCATATGATGCTCCATACCCTATATGATGCCCCATAAATAATGAACCCCATATGATGCTCCAGTATATGATGGGCCCCATGGATGATGCTCCAGTGTATGATGGGCCTATATAATGCTCCATATATAATGGGCCCCATATGATGCTCCAGTGTATAATGGGCCCCGAATATGATGCTCCAGTGTATGATGGGCCCCATTTATAATGCTCCAGTGTACGATGGGCCCCATGGATGATGCTCCAGTTTATGATGGGCCTATATAATGCTCCATATATAATGGGCCCCATATGATGCTCCAGTATATGATGGGCCCCATAGATGATGCTCCAGTATATGATGGGCCCCATTTATAATGTTACAGTATATGATGGGCCCCATGGATGATGCTCCAGTGTATGATGGGCCTATGTAATGCTCCATATATAATGGGCCCCATATGATGCTCCAGTGTATAATGGGTCCCATATATGATGCTTCAGTGTATGATGGGCCCCATTTATAATGCTCCAGTGTACGATGGGCCCCATGGATGATGCTCCAGTGTATGATGGGCCTATATAATGCTCCATATATAATGGGCCCCATATGATGCTCCAGTATATGATGGGCCCCATAGATGATGCTCCAGTATATGATGGGCCCCATTTATAATGCTACAGTATATGATGGGCCCCATGGATGATGCTCCAGTGTATGATGGGCCTATGTAATGCTCCATATATAATGGGCCCCATATGATGCTCCAGTGTATAATGGGTCCCATATATGATGCTTCAGTGTATGATGGGCCCCATTTATAATGCTCCAGTGTACGATGGGCCCCATGGATGATGCTCCAGTGTATGATGGGCCTATATAATGCTCCATATATAATGGGCCCCATATGATGCTCCAGTATATGATGGGCCCCATAGATGATGCTCCAGTATATGATGGGCCCCATTTATAATGCTCCAGTGTATGATGGGCCCCATTTATAATGCTCCAGTGTATGATGGGCCTATATAATGCTCCATATATAATGGGCCCCATCAGATGCTCCAGTATATGATGGGCCCCATGGATGATGCTCCAGTGTATGATGGCCCTATATAATGCTCCATATATAATGGGCCCCATTTGTAATGTTCCAGTGTATAATGGGCCCCGTATATGATGCTCCAGTGTATGATGGTCCCCATGGATGATGCTCCAGTGTATGATGGGCCTATATAAGGCTCCATATATAATAGGCCCCATATGATGCTCCAGTATATGATGGGCCCCATGGATGATGCTCCAGTGTATGATGGACCTATGTAATGCTCCATATATCATGGGCCCCATATGATGCTCCAGTGTACAATGGGCCCCATTTATAATGCTTCAGTGTATGATGGGCCCCATGGATGATGCTCCAGTGTATGATGGACCTATATAAGGCTCCATATATAATAGGCCCCATATGATGCTCCAGTATATGATGGGCCCCATGGATGATGCTCCAGTGTATGATGGACCCCATGGATGATGCTCCAGTGTATGATGGGCCTATATAATGCTCCATATATAATGGGCCCCATATGATGCTCCAGTATATGATGGGCCCCATAGATGATGCTCCAGTATATGATGGGCCCCATTTATAATGCTCCAGTGTATGATGGGCCCATTTATAATGCTCCAGTGTATGATGGGCCTATATAATGCTCCATATATAATGGGCCCCATCAGATGCTCCAGTATATGATGGGCCCCATGGATGATGCTCCAGTGCATGATGGCCCTATATAATGCTCCATATATAATGGGCCCCATTTATAATGTTCCAGTGTATAATGGGCCCGTATATGATGCTCCAGTGTATGATGGTCCCCATGGATGATGCTCCAGTGTATGATGGGCCTATATAAGGCTCCATATATAATAGGCCCCATATGATGCTCCAGTATATGATGGGCCCCATGGATGATGCTCCAGTGTATGATGGACCTATGTAATGCTCCATATATTATGGGCCCCATATGATGCTCCAGTGTACAATGGGCCCCATTTATAATGCTTCAGTGTATGATGGGCCCCATGGATGATGCTCCAGTGTATGATGGGCCTATATAATGCTCCATATATAATGGGCCCCATATGATGCTCCAGTATATGATGGGCCCCATGAATGATGCTCCAATGTATGATGGCCCTATAAAATGCTCCATATATAATGGGCCCCATTTATAATGCTCCAGTGTATAATGGGCCTCATATATGATGCTCCAGTATATGATGGGCCCCATGGATGATGCTCCAGTGTATGGTGGGCCCAATTTATAATGCTCCAGTGTATGATGGGCCCCATGGATCATGCTCCAGTTTATGATCGGCCCCATTTATAATGCTCCAGTGTATGATGGGCCCCATGGATGATGATCCAGTATATGATGGGCCTATATAATACTACATATATAATGGGCCCCATATGATGCTCCAGTATATGATGGGCCCCATGGATGATGCTCCAGTGTATGATGGGCCTATATAATGCTCCATATATAATGGGCCCCATTTATAATGCTCCAGTGTATAATGGGCCCCATATATGATTCACCAGTGAATGATGGGCCCCATTTATAATGCTCCAGTGTATGATGGGCCCCATGGATGATGCTCCAGTTTATGATGCACCTATATAATGCTCCATATATAATGGGCCCCATTTATAATGCTCCAGTGTATAATGGGCCCTATCTATGATGCTCAAGTGTATGATGGGCCCCATATATAATTCTCCGGTGTATAATGCTCCACATATATTGCTCCAAACATTAAAAAAATGAAATACCTCTCCTCGCTGGGCACTGCTCTACTCTGGACTCCTCAGCGTCGCCATCTTCCAGCTCTCTGCACTGTGACTGTTCAGGCAGAGGGTGTACAGACGTGACGTCATCGCGCTCTCTGACCTGAATGTCACTGTCAGGAAATGTGGTAGATGTCATAGTAGTGGAGAAGGGAGAGGTAAGTATTGCAAGTGCTGGGGCCCTGAGCAAGCAGGGGGGGCCCACTCGTGGGCACCAGGAACTGGCACAGGGCCCCTCATAGTATGCCGGTGAGTGGACCCCCCACCTGCTCAGGGCCCTGGCACTTGCCCGGGTGCACCACGTGCTGACACCGGCCCTGGGGGGGGCAGCCCAGTTAGGGAGGTGGAAAAAGTGGCATATGTTGAGGTGTAGGCTGGACTTTCAGCAGCTGCAAATGGAGGAATGGGAGTAGTCGGAGGAAGAGGAGGACAAAGCGAGCCATTTTGCTGGCAACCTATGTGTCATCAGGGGAAGGTGGTACAAAATCCTTTGAAACCCAGGCATGGTTCATTTTAATGAAGGTGAGATCATCTACATTTTGGGTCGACAGCTGGGTCCATCTTTCTGTCAGGATTGATCCAGCAGCACTGAAGACTCTTTCTGATAGCACACTACCAGCAGGGCAATCGAGCTCCTGTAAGGCATATTGTGCCAATTCAGGCCAGGTGTCCAGTTTACAGGCCCAGTAGTCAAAGGGGAATGAACTGTGAGGGAGAACATCGATAGGGGAGGAGAGGTAATTTTGAACCATAGTTGACAACTGCTGTCTCCTGTCTGTTGCAATCGATTCAGTTTTACCAGTCGTGTGAGCGTTACTCGAAAAATCAGACCACAACATGGTCATGAAACCCCTGTTTCCAATGCCACTTCGGCTGTGTGCACCACGAACACCTCTTCCATTTGGCCCAGTACGGCTCGTGGTAGAACCTGCACCGCTGCTGTGTGCTTGGAATGCCTCTAAACAAATGGTTTACCAGAGTTGCTTGTTTGTTTGCAAATATTAGCTCTAGATTCTCCTGTGGTATGATGTTCTGTAATTTGCCTTTATAGCATCGATCGAGGATGCTTGCCAACCAGTAGTCGTCATCCTTCATAATTTTGGCAATGCGGGGGTCCCTTTTTAGGATCCGCAAGACATAATCACACATGTGGGCCAATGCTCCAGGTGTCAATGATGCACTGCCAGTGGTGGGTGGAGGAGCACTTTCTGCCAAATCCACATCCGTCCAGTCATGCACAAACCCTGTACCTGACCTTGTCAAGCCAGCATTTTCTCTTGCCCCCTGAGAACCATCATACTCCCCAAAATAACCATCCTCCTCATCCTCCTCTTCTTCCTCCACCTCGTCCAGAACAGTTCACTGAGCAGACAATGCCTGACTGTCATGAAGGCTTCCCTCCTCCTCCTATTCCTTCTCCTCTGCTGCAGATGCCTGATCCTTAATGTGCGTCAAAGTTTGCATGAGCAGACGCATAAGTGGGATGCTCATGCTTATGATGGCGTCGTCTGTGCATTCCTCAAAACACTGAAGGACTTTACAGAGGTCTTTCAGCTTTGACCACTTCACACCTGACAACTCCATATCCGCCTTCAAACTGTCTGCCTGTGTATCCGCCCACAAATGCATTACAGCCTGCCTCTGTTCACACAGCCTCTCAGCCATGTGCATGGTGGAGTTCCACCTTGTTTCAACACCTATGATTAGGTGGTGCTTGGAGAGGTGGAGCGATCGCTGCAGCCTCTGCATACGACTGGAGTCTGCGGGCGAGCGAGAGATGTGCGAGCACAGTCTTCGCACCTTATGGAGCAGGGCTGGTAACTCCGGATAATTATATATGAAGCACTGCACCACCAGGTTCAAGGTGTGAGCCAAGAAAGGTATGTGTCTGAGTTTTGCCAGGGCTATGGCCGCCACAAAATTACGGCCGTTATTACTGACTACCTTGTCTGGCTCAAGATGTAGACTGCCCAGCCTTGACTCAGTTTCTCACTGCAATTAGTCGGCCAGTACCTCCACGGTGTGTCTGTAGTCGCCCAAAGACATCATCTTTAAAACAGTCTGCTGATGCTTACCACTAGCTGATCGATAGTGGGACACCTCGTATGCAACACTGGCAGCTGCAGATGGAGTGCTCGTGCGACTGCGCTCTGTCGACGAGCTTTCGTTTCTGGAAGAGGAGCAGGAGGAGGGTCGAACGCATACAGCCAACTGTTGCCTATACAGTGGTCTATGCAGCACTGTCCCACCGCCGCTGTTCCCTGTGGACCCTGTATTCACCACATTAACCCAGTGCGCAGTGATGGACACGTAATGGCCCTGGCCATGCCTACTGGCCCATGCATCTGTTGTGAGGTGCACCTTTACACTCACTGATTGTTTGAGTGCATGGACAATGCGGTCTTTCACATGCAGATGGAGGGCAGGGATGGCTTTTCTAAAAAAGAAGTGCCGACTGGGTAGGTCATAGTGTGGGACAGCGTAGGCCATGAGATCTCGGAACGCTGCGCTTTCAACCAAGCGAAAGGGCGTCATCTCTAATGAGATCAGTTTGGCAATGTAGGCATTCAAAGCTAATGAGGTTTTGTAGTCCGTCCACGCTTGCAAGTGCATGGTGTTTAAATATCTAAGCATGCAACTGGTATTCAAATTTCGGAGATTTTTTCCTCGGCTAAAGGTCCTTCCGCACTTCTTACATATAACCTTTGCCTTATCAATAGGATTTTGGTCAAAAAAGTGCCACACTGCACTGCAATTTTCAGGGCTTGCACGCTGTGCTAATTTGACCATCTGGCCAAGCTTTCCTGTAACTCTTTTTTTTTTTAACACTTTTTTGGACTGTTACGGGCCTGCCAGATAACCGCAGCTGCTTTGTCGATGTCTGCCGCGGATCCTCCTCCTCTTCTGAGCTATTGCCAGCAGCACCCTCTTCCCCCAATGGATGCCAATCAGGGTCAACAACTGGGTCATCCATCACCTCCTCTTCAATTTCATCTGCACCTTCCTCTGTGTCACCGTGTAAGGTGTTATAGTATGCGGGAAGGGGCACCTGAGTTTCATCAGGGTCAGATTCTGGCTCAGTAGACTGCGAGGGTAATGCAGTGCTCTGGGTGAATGTACCAGCAGCATGTGAGATTGTGATAGGCAGGATCGGGGATCATCATCTGTTGGAGTGAGAGCTGGGTACTGTATGGAGTGCTCGATGTGCCGCTGCCGGTTCTCCCTCCCGAATGAGTATTACCTCCTCTCCTTACTTGCTCTAAGCTGACCACCAGAAATGAGGTCAGCGGTCATTTCCGGCGGTCAGCTTACAGCACGTCACTTCCGGTGGAACGTGACATGCGATTGCGAGAAATTGCTCCCAGTCCCAAGGGTTTTCCGCTGTGTACTCTGCTGTCATCACTCACTGTCTGCGGGAAAGTAAGCCTCCCGGCCGGGCCAGCGGTACAGGGACTCGAAATCGGGACTGACCCGCTCAATCCAGATGGTTGGGAGGTATGTGTTTGGAGGCTCCATATAGCAGCACAATGCGTGCCTATTAGTGATGAGCGAGTATGCTCGTTGCTCGGGCTTTCCCGAGCATGCTCAGGTGGTATCTGAGCAGGGCCGCCATCAGGGCATGACAACCCTTACTGCGGTATGGGACCCGGTGATTAGGGGGGCCCGCCGCCCGAGCATGCCGGTCCACACTCGGGCCCGGGGGCCCCCAACATTTTGAGGCTCCCCCTGCTCCCCAAGGGGCCCCCAGCTAGCGGCACATCATGCAGCCGCTATGGGGGCCCCCAGCGCCGACTCCCCCCGCCGCTGCTTTGTTTGAACTATATCGGCTTCTGCCGGTACAGTTCAAAGCAATGATGGAGGAGAGAGCGTCAGCTGACGCTCCCTCTCCCATCATTCCCCGCTCTGCTTCTGACACAGCGCGCAATCACTGTGTACCAGGCAGAGCAGGGGACAGCAGCTGGGAGCAGCGCGGGCACCAGGAGAGGTGAGGAGTGTTTTTTTTTTTAAATTCTGTCAGTGCTTACTGAACTGGGGGTGGGGGGTAAAGATGAGGGCTGTACTATGTGGGCCCTCCCTGCTATATACTATGTGGGCCCTCCCTGCTATATACTATGTGGGCCCTCCCTTCTATATACTATGTGGGCCCTCCCTGCTGTATACTATGTGGGCCCTCCCTGCTGTATACTATGTGGGCCCTCCCTGCTGTATACTATGTGGGCCCTCCCTGCTGTATACTATGTGTGCCCTCCCTGCTGTATACTATGTGGGCCCTCCCTGCTATATACTATGTGGGCCCTCCCTGCTATATACTATGTGGGCCCTCCCTGCTATATACTATGTGGGCCCTCCCTGCTATATACTATGTGGGCCCTCCCTGCTGTATACTATGTGGGCCCTCCCTGCTATATACTATGTGGGCCCTCCCTGCTATATACTATGTGTTCCATCCCTGCTATATACTATGTGGGCCTTCCCTGCTATATACTATGTGGGCCCTCCCTGCTATATACTATGTGGGCCCTCCCTGCTGTATACTATGTGGGCCCTCCCTGCTGTATACTATGTGGGCCCTCCCTGCTATATACTATGTGGGCTCTCCCTGCTGTATACTATGTGGGCCCTCCCTGCTTTATACTATGTGGGCCCTCCCTGCTATATACTATGTGGGCCCTCCCTGCTGTATACTATGTGGGCCCTCCCTGCTATATACTATGTGGGCCCTCCCTGCTGTATACTATGTGGGCCCTCCCTGCTGTATACTATGTGGGCCCTCCCTGCTATATACTATGTGGGCCCTCCCTGCTTTATACTGTGTGGGCCCTCCCTGCTATATATTATGTGGGCCCTACCTGCTATATACTATGTGGGCCCTACCTGCTGTATATTATGTGGGCCCTCCCTGCTGTATACTATGTGGGCCCTCCCTGCTGTATACTATGTGGGCCCTCCCTGCTATATACTATGTGGGCCCTCCCTGCTTTATACTATGTGGGCCCTCCCTGCTATATACTATGTGGGCCCTCCCTGCTGTATACTATGTGGGCCCTCCCTGCTGTATACTATGTGGGCCCTCCCTGCTATATACTATGTGGGCCCTCCCTGCTTTATACTGTGTGGGCCCTCCCTGCTATATATTATGTGGGCCCTACCTGCTATATACTATGTGGGCCCTACCTGCTGTATATTATGTGGGCCCTCCCTGCTGTATACTATGTGGGCCCTCCCTGCTGTATACTATGTGGGCCCTCCCTGCTATATACTATGTGGGCCCTCCCTGCTTTATACTATGTGGGCCCTCCCTGCTATATACTATGTGGGCCCTCCCTGCTATATACTATGTGGGCCCTCCCTGCTATATACTATGTGGGCTCTGCTATATACTATGTGGGTCCTGCTATATACTATGTGGGCCCTGCTGTATACTATGTGGGCCGCGCTATATACTATGTGGGCCCTGCTGTATACTATGTGGGTCATGCTGTATACTATGTGGGCCGCGCTGTATACTATGTGGGCCGCGCTGTATACTATGTGGGCCCTGCTATATGCTATGTGGGCCCTGCTATATACTATGTGGGCCGCGCTATACACTATGTGGGCTGTGTTATATACTATTGGGGGATTTATTATATTTTATAGGGTGGCTGTTTTTTATACTATGTGGCTGTGTTATTACTTTGTGGCTGTGTTATATACTATGGGGGGCTGCGTTATATTCCTTTGGGGAGGCAGGCTGTATGATATTCTATTCGGGGATACATTATATTCTATGGGGGCAGTATTATATTTATTATATTCTATGAGGGGTGATTGCATCCTGCTCTATGAGGGGGCTACATTATACTGTATGAGGTGGCTACATTGTATTCTATGGGGGCAGCATTATATTCTATGGGGGCTAGATTATATTGTATGGGGGCCTCATACTTTGAGGGGGCTACATTATATTCTATGGGGGCTGCATTATACTATATGAGGAGGGCTACATTGTATTTTATTGAGGGGCTATATTATACTATATAAGGGGGCTCAATTATATTCTATGGGGGGTTTACATAATACTCTGTGGGGTGGTTGCATTATACTCTGAGGGGTGGTTGCATTATGCTCTGTGGGGTGGTTGCATTATACTCTGTGGGGTGGCTGCATTATGCTCTATAGGGTGACTGCTTTATACTATAAGTGGGCTACATTATACTGTATCGAGGACTATGGGGAATACATTATACCATATGAAGAACTTTGGGGTGCATTATACTATGGGAAGTGAATTGTACTACATGGATGACTATGGCATATGACTATGTGCATTATACTATTTGGAGCACTATGAGGAGTGTATTATACTATATGGATGACTGAGTGTATTTTAATATATGAAGGGCTATTAGGAGTGTATTATACTATATGGAGGACTATGGATACATTATATTATATGTAGGACTATGGGGTGTGCACATTACAATATGGAGGACTGTGGTGCACATTATAATATATGGAGGACTATGGGGTGTATTATACTAAACAATCAAAATGCTGCATATTCATCGAGTGATTGGTGTTAATGTGTCATTGGTGAGGGCATGGTGCAGAAGTGAAGCTTTTCCATGAAAGGGCGGAGGGATTTTGGAAGGTTTGCGTGGTGGAGGAGGAGCTAGGGTGGATACGGAACTGGGGGTGGAGCCTGGGCGGAGTCTCAAGGGGGCCCCGAAATTCCTAGTGGCAGCCCTGTCTCTGAGTATTTGGAAGTGCTCGGAGATTTAGTTTCTGTCGCCGCAACTGCATGATTTGCGGCTACTGGACAGCCTGAATACATGTTGGGATTGCCTGGCTGTTAGGAATTCCACACATATATTCAGGCTGTCTAGCAGTTGCAAATCATGCAGCTGCGGCGACATTAGCTAAATCTCTGAGCACTTCCAAATACTCGGAGACCACCCGAGCATGCTCAGGAAAACCCAAGCAACAAGCATACTCTCTCATCACTAGTGCCTATTGCTCTGTAATCAGGGACCATAGGGACTCTGTAAGTCTCAATACTATGGAGTGTGGGGCCTTACATTGGTTCAATTGAAAGCGAAATTGAGTGTGCATTAAATTCTAACAGAACTGACAATGACATCCCAATTCATTCATCTTTTAAAAACTTATTACAAAAGTTCTTTCATCTTTATTCCTAATCACAACATTCTTATTGCAGCTGAGTGTATCTGAAGTCTTATTACACATTTCCTAAGGGATCAACGCTAGAAATTTCTTTAACTCTTGTTTAATACAATCAGGAATTCTTTTTCAACAGTGTTAATCAAATTTTACACTTTGTGTGTTGAGCATAAATGTACATATTTCTTTGGTAAAAGACTTTTCTAATTCCCAAACCTTCCAATTATTTCTTTAAGTGCATACCTGCATAGCACTGACTGTCAATGTTCTTTGGTGACTTTCCTTATTAATACCACTGCTATATAAGTCACTTCATGAAACACTAAATGTAAATTTAATTTGGATATTAAATAAACAACCTAATATTGAAAGCTGAATTACAGTATCGCTGAGTTATTTCCCTATGATAACTGGAAAAGGCAAAAAATTACAGCAAAATGTTAGCCAATATTGACAGTTGTAAAGAACATGAAAAAGGATAACAAACTCAATTGATTTCTAGAGTGAAAATCACACGATGTTAACAAATAGAAGGTGAAACTCTATAAAAAATATAAATTTATTTTCATACATTTCCTACTTTCTTTAGTCAAAACTACAGTTGAGCGAAACAGGTCGGTCAGATTCATAAGTCGCTGACTTTCGCCAAAGTCGGGTTTCGTTGGCCGCAACATGACCATAGAGTGCAGTCGGCCATGCGGTCGTCGACCCCAGCGCCCAAGTCAGTTTTCCCATAAAGCTTGCAGGCGCCTTTTTTCAGCCTATGAGCAAGGACGTACACTGTAGGGAGAGGTTGCTGATGCTGTTTATCAGTAGGGAGAGAGTTAGGCAGGAAAGAAAAGTTATTCTGTGCTTGTGCTGATAGCAATTGTGCTGTACAGTTAGTGTGCAGTGACAGGGGAGGATTTTCTTGTGTGCAGCAGCAACGCTGGTTATTAGGCTGCCTGATAGCTGTATTGCTGTGTGTACACTGCTGTGCAGACTGCTTTTTACACAGCACTAATACTTTTATTCTTTTTTTCTGCACAGTTACCGACCGTTCATTTTTTCGCACACCGTATAGAGCTGTACGCTCCTCACACACTACTGTGTACCAGCTGGTATCACGGACAAATACATGCTGACTATCTGTGTGTGACTCCGGAAATATATACGTAGATTGTAATTTTCCCCTACACCGTATACAGCTGTCCGCTTCTGATACAATACCGTACATCTGCTCTTTGTATTACGGTCAAATCCATACTGTGTGAGCGTCTGTGTGTGACTTCGTTGTCCAAGAAGTTTTGTTTCTCCTTGCGGAGATTGACATGCTAAGCATGCCGAGATGAAGAGACTTAAAGCCACAATGCTCCTCTGGGAAATATGCTAATTATGCAAATTGCCTCATCAGAGAGGAAGAGAGCTAGAACTCTAGTGCCACCTATTGGAAGGTAGCAATCCTACAACTCAATGTTGACCCTTTAACGAGCCTTGTTATATGACCTAGGATAATAGCCAAACCAGAATCTCAATTTGCAGACACTGTGTTTCTTTTTTTTTAAAAAAAACATTCAGGTTAGTTATAAACAACTCAATATAAGCTCATCAACTTAAACGTCGTTGTTTCAACTCTCATCATCATGGCTCATATTTATTTTAGTATAACAAACCAAAGGTATACACAAAAGAGGTCATAAACATCAATAAACATCACTAAAATTCACTGATATTTGATCAGGTGCTGCCATTTTTTAAATTTCCAAACGCCCTCTGCATCAGAACCACCACCGCCTTCACTGTCTAATTTATAAATCAAGTATAATCTAGAAAGGATCAGCCCGACACACTTATTCACAGATAAATGCTTCTCTTTGAAAATTCCTAAATTCCTCACATCCCACAAACTCTGCATCACACAAGTCATAATTAACCATAGGATTCTATTTTTCACACGACCACATGCACCAATTCCAAACATTGCAACACGCCAGTCAATAAAACTCACACCCGCTAACTCCTTACACAACCCACCTACACACTTCCACACACTGTATGCGTAATCACAGTACCACATAGTATGCCACACAGTCTCACATCCACCACATCCTTCTCTCGGGCACACTTCCGTTCTGGTCAGACCTCGTCTCTTCTGAACCTGTCGCACAGGCAAAATATTGTGCAAGGACACCCATACAATATCCCTTTGTCTATTAGACATCCCATGCGTTCCCAAACTCATCCATGCAACCGAGACTTCATTCCCTCTCAAACCCACAATATTACACTCCACATCATTCTTATGTATTATTTTCATCACATTCTTAGCCATTCTAAAATCATTCATCGGCACACTCAGTAAATCATGCTTCCTCACAAACTTTTCAATCACCTCATACCAGACCGGACACTTGAAAGCAACAGGCACTCTAGCATCCCTCTTTCCCCAACACAAGCCATACAACATCCCACCAGCAGAATAACTTGCCATATGAGCTCCCTTATTTCCTTTATTCAACAAAATACAGGTCCTTCTCAAAAAATTAGCATATAGTGCTAAATTCCATTATTTTCCATAATATAATGATTACAATTAAACTTTCATATATTTTAGATTCATTACACACCAACTGAAATTTGTCAGGTCTTTTATTGTTTTAATACTGATGATTTTGGCATACAACTCCTGATAACCCAAAAAACCTGTCTCAAAAAATTAGCATATCAAGAAAAGGTTCTCTAAACGACCTATTACCCTAATCTTCTGAATCAACTAATTAACTCTAAACACATGCAAAAGATTCCTGAGGCTTTTAAAAACTCCCTGCCTGGTTCATTACTCAAAACCCCCATCATGGGTAAGACTAGCGACCTGACTGATGTCAAGAAGGCCATCATTGACACCCTCAAGCAAGAGGGTAAGACCCAGAAAGAAATTTCTCAACAAATAGGCTGTTCCCAGAGTGCTGTATCAAGGCACCTCAATGGGAAGTCTGTTGGAAGGAAACAATGTGGCAGAAAACGCTGTACAATGAGAAGAGGTGACCGGACCCTGAGGAAGATTGTGGAGAAGGACCGATTCCAGACCTTGGGGGACCTGAGGAAGCAGTGGACCGAGTCTGGTGTAGAAACATAAAGAGCCACCGTGCACAGGCGTGTGCAGGAAATGGGCTACAGGTGCCGCATTCCCCAGGTAAAGCCACTTTTGAACCATAAACAGCGGCAGAAGCGCCTGACCTGGGCTACAGAGAAGCAGCACTGGACTGTTGCTAAGTGGTCCCAAGTACTTTTTTCTGATGAAAGCAAATTTTGCATGTCATTCGGAAATCAAGGTGCCAGAGTCTGGAGGAAGACTGGGGAGAAGGAAATGGCAAAATGCCTGAAGTCCAGTGTCAAGTACCCACAGTCAGTGATGGTGTGGGGTGCCATGTCAGCTGCTGGTGTTGGTCCACTGTGTTTCATCAAGGGCAGGGTCAATGCAGCTAGCTATCAGGAGATTTTGGAGCACTTCATGCTTCCATCGGCTGAAATGCTTTATGGAGATGAAGATTTCATTTTTCAGCATGACCTGGCACCTGCTCACAGTGCGAAAACCACTGGTAAATGGTTTACTGACCATGGTATTACTGTGCTCAATTGGCCTGCCAACCCTCCTGACCTGAACCCCATAGAGAATCTGTGGGATATTGTGAAGAGAAAGTTGAGAGACGCA
Source organism: Oophaga sylvatica (assembly GCA_033576555.1). NCBI lineage: Eukaryota > Metazoa > Chordata > Amphibia > Anura > Dendrobatidae > Oophaga > Oophaga sylvatica. Next base: position 394,442,239 of record JARQOD010000002.1, read on the forward strand.
AGACCCAACACTCTGGATGAGCTTAAGGCCGCTATCGAAGCATCCTGGGCCTCCATAACACCTCAGCAGTGTCACAGGCTGATTGCCTCCATGCCACGCCGCATTGAAGCAGCCATTTCTGCAAAAGGATTCCCGACCAAGTATTGAGTGCATAACTGAACTTTATTATTTCATGTTTTTTTTGTTTGTTTTTAAAAAACACTTTTATTTTATTGGACGGTTGAAATATGTTAATTTTTTGAGACAGGTTTTTTGTGTTATCAGGAGTTGTATGCCAAAATCATCAGTATTAAAACAATAAAAGACCTGACAAATTTCAGTTGGTGTGTAATGAATCTAAAATATATGAAAGTTTAATTGTAATCGTTACATTATGGAAAATAATGAAATTTAGCACTATATGCTAATTTTTTGAGAAGGACCTGTAACTACCGTTTTGATATACTGAAGCCCTAGAAAAATCTCAATGTTTGGAAAGGCCATGCCACCATGGTGACATGCCTTAAAAAGACTTTCTCTCTTAACTTTTTCTATTTTACTACTCCAGAAAAAAGTAAAAACTAACTTTTCCACTCTTTTATTTTCCTATTAGACGGTGGAAAAACTGTTGCAATAAAAAGCAAAATCGGAAGAATCACCGCTTTTATGACCAAAATCTTACCACTCAAGGTCAAGTCTCTCAGTCGCCAAAAACTTAACTTACGCTCTATGCGCAATCCACACTCCTCCCAGCTCTCCTTACATTCCAAGTCCTTATTAAATAATACTCCCAGCACTTTGAGAGCACCCTCCTCACACTGAGCCCCCTCCATTTTAACCCCATCACCCCAAAACATTTAAAGCTACATTTATTCCAATTCACTCTAAAACCAGACACACCACAGAAAAACTCCAAAAGCAACTTAACCCTACTCACAGACGCAACACTTGTCACGCTGTCTCTGCATACAGGAGGACCGGGGTCTATGCTGACCCTAAGCTGGGGTCCTGACTAATCCCTCTACCTGGAGGTACTGTTGATGGTACAGAGGTCCAGGCCGCCAGCGTAACCCTATCTCCTGTGAATCCCTGACCACTGTAATCTAGTCCTGAGAAGGACCCTTATTACCACCACAGGGAAACGGGAAGGTAACTACCTACACACAGTATAAGACGAACGAGACAGTACAAGGGGTAAAACAAAAGACACCTTGCATACTAAACTACCACTACAGAGGGAACACCAACGGGTAAGGAGATAAATAATAAAGCGAGGAGAGGAGAAAACCACAACAGGTACTCTTAGCTTTAAACTCAATATGATCCGCTCTGCTGGTCTGCATGAATGCTTTCACCGACACTTCCCTAGCAGACAGGCAGGTATTTGAAGGAATCCAATTATCGCAACATTAATTGCAGCTGAGCGAGGCTGGTCTTGTCCAGCACAGAGAGAGGGAGAATTAACTCTCTCACTGCCGAAAAACACCCAGCAGCAGAAACTCAGCTGTGAGAAGTCAGGGTGTGCAATCGCGACGATCTTTGCAGCGACACACCCGTGACAGTACCCCCCCTTCTACGAGGGGCCTCCGGACCCTCAGGGCCGGGTTTATCTGGGTGAGTAGTGTGGAAGGCCCGAACCAATCGGTCTGCGTTAATATCTGACGCAGGAACCCACATCCTCTCCTCAGGACCATACCCCCTCCAATGAACAAGGTACTGAAGGGACCGGCGATTCAGATGTGAATCGATGACTCTCGACTAGGGTTGAGCGATACTTTCCGATATCCTAAAGTATCGGAATCGGAATGGTATCGCCGATATCACTAAAATATCGGCGATACCCGATACCGATACCGGAAGTCCCATGTAAGTCTATGGGAACAAAATATCGCAACTAAAAAAAACCCCATTCTTTCCTTGTAAACACTAAATATACACACATAGAATACATATATATATATATATACATGTCATTGTGACATATATATATACATATATGTATAGTTTATACACTTCTACATAGTAAAATATCCTCTCATTCAATTGCCGGGTAAAGCCGGCTTCAGTGAAAAGACAGAAGCACCCGACATGAAATGACACTTGGTGTACATAGGGTTAACCATGTCTTTTCATGTCGTTTGCTATCTGATTTGCACAAACAATTAAATCAGACTATGTGTGCAAAATTTCACACCTGTAGGGGTTAATTAAAGGTGTAAATTCGTTGTAAAAAAAACGGACTTTTTTGCTACGAATTTACACCTTTAATTAACCCCTACAGGTGTGAAATTTTGCACACATAGTCTGATTTAATTGTTTGTGCAAATTAGATAGCAAAGGACATGAAAATACATGGTTAACCCTATGTACACCAAGTGTCATTTCATGTCGGGTCACCCGACATGAAATGACACTTGGTGTACATAGGGTTAACCATGTCTTTTCATGTCCTTTGCTATCTAATTTGCACAAACAATTAAATCAGACTATGTGTGCAAAATTTCACACCTGTAGGGGTTAATTAAAGGTGTAAATTCGTTGTAAAAAAAACGGACTTTTTTGCTACGAATTTACACCTTTAATTAACCCCTACAGGTGTGAAATTTTGCACACATAGTCTGATTTAATTGTTTGTGCAAATTAGATAGCAAAGGACATGAAAAGACATGGTTAACCCTATGTACACCAAGTGTCATTTCATGTCGGGTTCTGCATTTTCACAAAAGCCGGCAATTGAATTAGCGGCTATTATACTATGTAGAAGTGTATGAACTACAAATATAAATATATATATATATGTGTCACAAATTCAATGACATGTATATATATAATGAGGTGTAAAATTGCTGAAAAAAAATGCGTGGGCTCCCGCCCTATTTTCGCAACTAGACAGACAAAGCCAGTGAGTGGGGGCAGATAATAATAGCCCAGAGAGGGACCATTATTTTTGCCCCCCCCCGGCTACTAACATCTGCCCCCAGACACCCCAGGAAAGACAAATCTATAATTAGATTCGCCCTTTCTGGCACTTTGCCCGTCTATTCCCATTGCCCTGTAGCGGTGGCGAATGGGTTAATATGGGGTTAAAGCCACCTTGCTATTGAAAGGTGACCTTAAGCCAGGTTAATAATTGAGAGCTGTCAATTAGACAACTATCAATTATTAATCCTATTGCATGAAATAAAAATAAAACACACACACTTTAATTAAAAATCATTTTAATGAAATAAAGACACATGTTTTTGACCATCTTTTATTTTACTGCAAAAACCATTTCCTGTAATAAAAATAAAATAAAAAAGCAAAATTATTCTTACCTATCCCATGCACAGTCAGGTCCCACGGTGTAATCCTTCAGAAAGGGTTAATGTTTACTGCAGGGACCGCAGCTAATGCTGCAGCCTCACAGTAAACCCCAAATGAATGAGTTCCTCTCCTGCCTGACAGGAGAGTAAAGGCTGGGTGTCACATAACGATACACCAGCGATCCCGACAACGATATGCACTTGTCAGGATCGCTGGTGTATCGCTACATGATCGCTGCTGAGCTGCCAAACAGGCAGCTCAGGCAGCGATCTGGGACAGCGACACTGCGGGTAACATCGCTTAAGGGCCCGTCTCACATAGCGATATCGCTACCGAGATCGCTGCTGAGTCACTAGTTTTGTGACGCAGCAGCGAGCTCACCAGCGATATCGCTGTGTGTGACATTCAGCGACGATCAGCCCCCCTGCCGGGTATCGCTGATCGTCGCAGAAATGTCAGGACCTTTTTTTGATTGCTGGTTTCCCTCTGACAGGCACGCATCGCTGC